>JASMMZ010000004.1:19296948-19671011 GCA_038502455.1 Anisogramma anomala | reverse complement strand
ATAATAATAATAATAATAATAATAATAATAATAATAATAATAATAATAATAATAATAATAATAATAGTAATAATAATAATAATAATAATAATAATGATAATAATAATAATAATAATAATAATAATAATAGTCGTCGATCAAAGTAAAGAAATATCTTTGATAAATCCATAACCGAACTTAGCTTTACTATTATCCGTTTAATTAAGTTTCGTAACGATATTGGTAACCTTTCGTAATACGACATGTTATGAACAATCCATTATTAAGTACCTTATTACTCCAATGTCTAAAATAATACCTTAAAAGACCTGTTTTATATAACGGTCTTAAATATTAAATATGTATATGGTGTGACAGTTTTTATCGCTATGTAGATTATAAGGGTCTTTATCTATTAAACGATGAAGGAAAACATAGTCGGCGAATTATTACGTTTTTTCCGGACCACAACCTGTATATTCGTATCAAATGATAACTTTAAACTTAATTACCTCTTTTTAAACCTCGTTACATTTATGGTTTGTAATACGTAAAACGTAATCCCAGTTAAAGGTAAATAGAAAATATATATTATACATCACCTACTTTAATTCACGTTCAATAACAACATAGTGTATTAACTAATAACTCTGTTTACCGTAAGTCTAATACCTCTTAACTTTTAAAGTGAGTTTGCTTGACTGGATTAAAAACCTTAAAAAGAAGGCATACCTTTCTCTACATATAACTTAGTCACTTCCCAAAGTCCGGGCTTTTCGTTAACCGTACTCGTTAAGCTTTCTGTATGTATAGTCGATATAATACGTATAAAAGAGGGTTTTTTCGTCTTCGTAAAACTTTAAAAATTAAGGATACATACTAGTCGAACTTAAACCCCGAACCGTTAGGAACGCGAGCGAAAAACGCAACTAGCTAAAAACCTCTTTACAGGTGGAATCAAGGTATTATAAGGCGTATTCAAACTCTTTGTAACCCGTGACAATTTGCTGAACCTATTAGCGAAGTTTGCCTTCGCTAGCTCTCATATTCTCTATTACTTGTTAGCAAAATATCAGCTTATCAAATATCTAATTAAGCAAGTCTATTTTACTTTCCATCTCATTCTTTTAATCCAACATGTAAAACCACTTGATAATATTCTATTAAGTATAGTATTAGGAAAATTTTACATAGTATTTAAAGTAGTCCTAACAATCTTTCGTGGAAAAAGAAAAAAGATAGTTAGGTACCAAAGGTAGTAATCCCCAACTCAACCGGTAAAGATACTAGTAAACAACGAGTGAAAACCTAATAATTTAACCCTTATTTGTTGGAAAATATAAAAAATAGGCGTAACTTAAAGTCGAGAAGGTTATACAGATTACCATTATACTTCTTCTTTCCTCCTCAAATATTGATGAATATAGTAATTTCCGCGCAATCTGTATCCACCATAGGAATGGATCGAGGTGAAAATATAATTTACTGGTCGTAGGGACTCTTTGAATCCCTCGGCTAATAATGGGGATAGTGCTGGTGTTAGTAGATAAGATAGTTATCTTTGGCCTGATTCAAAGGGAAAAAGCTAATGGTCGTACCTATAGTAAACTCGCGCGTAAAGTCACTACTTCCTTAATTTGGCTTCTAAACCTGGACGTGTTAAAGGGCTTAGATGAAAGAAGTTTAAGGGTTCTCACCGCGGAGAACTAAATAATACTCCTTTTGATATTAAGGGGTACGTAGAGGTTCCTATTTAATGTACTGGTGAACTTAAGAACTTACAGCGTATTACTTATTCCATTCCTAACAGTCAGTAATATTAGACCGTCTATCTGACGTAAGAGGGTTTAAAATTTATCTAGACTTAGGTAGGACCTTTCAAACGTATATAAGATCGTTAAAAGATACTATCGCCAGCAATACCTTTACCCTTTTCCCGAATCCATTAAGGGTTTTTATCTATTATATATTCGTATAACAGGTTGATGAGATTACCGTCTTTTCCTTTCTTTGCAAAGAGATTGACCCCTTTAGTGGTCAGTTTAATCATTAGCTTGGTTTTAAGTTGCTTATCCGTCGCCTTCCATATATTAAAAGTCTATTCGTTAAACTATTCATAAAAGTTATTGTGGGCGATGAGTCCCATATTACGTCCTGTAGAGTCCAATTCGAGGATATAGTAGCTAATGTAATTTGTTAGGTATTCAGGGGTGAAGTTTTATTGGCGTCCGTTTGCCAAAGATCGTTATCAAAGTATTCAACGAACGTAAATCCTAGATTTTAAATATCTTCCTTTTAAGGAGTGACGGTAACAATAATAATCTTAGCATTGCCGAAAGCTTCCACGACAAAGACTGAATAGTATAAGGGGAGAAAAAAGTGGTGTAGAGTGGTAGGTTGTAGATTTGCCGTTAAAGTATGTGTAGGCTAAAAGTTGTAAGATTTAGTTGTTTTTACGATTTGAAATTTGCAGTGGTAGTACCCGCAATAGTAGTACTAACTTAGCCGTTTGCCAACTTGCCAACTTAGTAATCTTTAAGACTTTAAGGCGATTGATTTCAACGCTTTTCTTTAAAAAAGATGAATAAAGAGTTGTTTGGTGTTTTTAATAGTGATGTTGTTGCTACTTATAAACTGCCGCGAATAGTTGCACAGCCTATAATTCTTCCATACTTTCTGTCGCAAACAACTACAAAGCTTATAAAGTCCCTAGTCAAGAATTTTTACTATACCTTGCGGCCGTTTAACGTAAAGCGTAACCAGAAAGTAGCTTCTTCTTCTACTCAGCTTCTCTATAGTTAACCTAATAAACACAGATCAGTGTTAGTGGGCTTTTATTGTTGTAACGTAGTCGATTCGCGTAATGATCACACTAAATACCCGTGAGTATATAGAAGGTATCAGAGGGTTTATGTTATCAAGAAGGTAGTAGAGGTACTGAGTGAACAATATCGTAACCGTGCAAGTAATGATCAAAAGCCGTGAGGCTATTCAGAATATACTGAGACTGAATACTTAGATTGACAACTGAAGAGCTATGAAGGAAATACTATCTATGTGGTGATGGCCGTGTCCTTATATCCTATAGCCGTCATACCATCTTCAGTACTGAGGCTCACCAGTGCTCACTGAGGCTCACCGGTACTCACTGAGGCTCACCAGTACTCACTGAGGCTCACCGGTACTCACTGAGGCTCACCGGTGCTCACTGAGGCTCACCGGTGCTTACTGAGGCTCACCGGTGCTCACTGAGGCTCACCGAGAGATGTTCCCCGCTTGATGTGTTGGATTTTAGGCTCTCGGTAGCTCAGCTGCATGCTGGCCTGTTTCCTGACCCGCCAACGTGCTTGGGTCATAACAATTCGAATCACTGTGGTCGAAGTAACTAGTGCAGCATTGAAATTGGTTGATACATATTGTAAGTTATAAGTTTGGTAGACCGCTAGCCGGTCTGCACGCCAATTTGTATGACCAAATGCTTTGGCTCGTGCTCCACTCTGAGGTAGACACCTACAGCACTACACTTGCAGTCAGTACAATCAATTAAACTGACAGTTTAGTTGACTTGAATTTACTACATTTGACTGCTACTCTAATACGGAGCTTCATTTCACTTTAATATGGTTAGTGAAGGTTTTGATAACGACGTAAAAGTTATTAAACCTAATGAAACTAGTTAATTAGGTTGTTTTAAGATCTAAACCATAAAGATGTTATCAATATACACAGTAATGTTACCTAATATAACATATGTAATCGTTTCCAAATTCCAAAGCGTACCGATAACCTCTATATCGAAAATTTAGATGGTAGGATAAAAGTTACCAGAATCTTTTACAATAACCTTATCGTTATACAAAACTATGTATGTGTATTCAGTGTGTTTTTAACCATAAGAACCTTATTTTAATTTACCAGTAAATATCGTAGTATAGTTTATATGAAGGTTGATATACTAATTTTCAAAATTGTAAGCGGTAAATTCCTCAATTCAACCGCCCGTAAAGTATTTGAAGGAACTCGAAACAAAACTGAAATAGTAATAGTATAGGTTGTAAAATCATGAGAAATTCTCCGTTATTATAAACAAACGTAATTGGGATTAAGTAGTTTAACAAATTCAATATCGTGGTTCTAGTTGGTTACCTAAATCGGCTGAGACGTATAAAAGTGGTGATAACGTCGTACGAAGTTATGCGGACCATTTGAGTACGAATATAGGATGATGGAATTCCTATCTATCTAATGATAAATTCTTAGTAGTTTAATGCGTAACGACTAACGAAGAAGTTATATGCGATTTTATAATATTTTATTTAAAGGTGTGTTTCATAATCATGGTTTTCAGGTGGTAGTCAAATCGAAGACGTTGTTATTTGAAAGTTATTTCACTAGAGAGTAAACCGGCGTCTTGAAGGGCGATGACATGAAGCCAAGTTTTATTCTTGAAGTTATTGAACAAGACGATATTTTGTAGGCTTATAAATTCATGTATTGTAGAATCCATATAGAAGAAAGTGCTTAATATAAGATCAAGTGCATTCTGACGGAGTTGGAGACTCTGTACTAGTCAGTGCTAATTTATACTAGTAAGTACTAGTTCCTCAGTATTTCTAAATACTAGTGTAGGAAGCTGGTTTTCAGCTAACTAGTCCTTCATACTAACCCCTTTACTCGTCAATACTAGTACTTGCACTAGTAAATACTAGTGACTTGAGTGTTTGTCATCATTTTTAGCTGAGTTCTACTTATGCTACTAAATTCCTCATCCTTTGGTGTTATAATGTAGCAAGTACTTTTGGATGTACCGAGTACTCACTGGCTCTGTTATAGCCCTCTTAGTGTTTGTGCTAAATAACTGTACCTATTATATTTCAACACACCCCCTGTGAAAGTTACTGTCCACTTGAAAAATGAAAGAAGGAAAAAACGAGATGTAAAATCCAACAAAAGGTAAAGGATAGGGTAAAAGAGATGTAGTGTAGAGAAAAAAAAGTTAGTAGATATAAAAAGTAAAAAGATATATGTATTTTGAATTTAAATCTATTAGCTTTACAGTGTCTCTTTTATCAATATTCTAAAATTTACACCAAAACCACCCCACCATCCATACCTGTAATATCGCGCAAAGTAACTTGAAATACGAAAGTTTATAAACCACACCATTACTTTAAACTCAAATTAACCAAGCTAAGTTATTACACTATTACCTCGTTTTTTGTCCTTAGTGGTGGCTTTGTTAGTCCGTTGCCCAATTGTTTATCCGTAGATACATTCTTAATTTGTATTATGCCACGCTCAACTTTATCTCTTACAAAGTAATTTTGAAATAGTATATGCTAAGTACATTGGTAATACTCCGGGTTCCTGGTTAACTTAATAACACCTTAATTATCACAGTATAACATAATGATGATATGAATACGTAACTTTGTAAATACGTTCTTTATTCAAAGGGTGTTCTGGATAACCTTTATTACTGCCATGTTTTTAAAATCTATATAAGAGAGGCATAATTTAAATCATCATTTGAATACCTAGTTGATCATATTGTTAACTATCTGAACTGTGTATCTATAGGTAAAGTTTCCAATGACTTTGTTATCCTTTTAGTCAGAATAGCATTAGCCGTTAATTTAAAGTTTGTAGCATTTCAATACAGACGTAATGATAGGTTTTCACCACGTACTTATGATCTATCAATCTTCAATTTCCTAAAATATCTAAAGGTGTAACTAATAAGTAAAATGTTTGGGAGTAAATGACTGTAGTAAAAGCGTAATAGTATCAATATAAGAAAAAAAATACTCGGCCTGGTCTAGTATATTGCATAGTAAATAGCTCCTATATCTAACTAATACTTCGTGGTTTGTAAAATATCAACCTAATATTTAAAAGGTCTAGATATGATATAAAAAAATTATTCAAAGGCAATGGGAATATACGCAGGTCTTTTACTTGATTACTCTACTTTATAGTCTAAGACCCTTTAGATATATATATTTTAAGCCAAAATAATCGTATATACATCTCTATTTTCTAAAAGACGTACCCTTAGGACTTCTTCTACTGTTTCCAGGTCCTTATAATTAAATTTATTCCCAATATCCATCTTGAAAGTTATTAATATAAGTATATATAATGAATTAACAGAGAAAATTAATGTATACCACATTATCAGAGTTTGATCTTTTAAACTTAAGGGTATTAAATATTACCCTTAACCTTTTAAACCATTGTTTCAAAACCTGTTCCAGTACGTATAGTGATGTTAGGAGCTAAAAGACTTGGTCAACTGTACGATTAAATCCTAAGTTGTTTTCTTTCGAATATTCCACAAAAAAAGGCTTGATAGTATCTAGAATCTTCATCAACACCAATTCTTCAAGTTAGCTGTTCCAAAAGACCGAATAGATGTAGATTTAATCGATATCTTATCCATATAGAATAGTAAGCGTAATGAAAATCCTTTACATACAAAACTTTGTTGTAATGGCAAAGGCTTTAGTTTAATTAATACTGTAACTTTGATTAAACCCTCGTATTACTATCTTAACCTTATACTTTTCTACTTGAACTTTAAATTTAGTTTTAACTTTGGTATCCTCTTTTTCGGTTATGGAATAGTAGTTACTATCCCTTTTGATAGCTTTGAAGATCTTAAGAGATAGTAAGCTTCATCCTTCATTGTAAAGGGTTTTTTCCCCCAATATTCCGTATTGGAGCCCTCGAATACTTTTTTTATAGTTAGCTGTTTCTCTTGTTTATTGATTAAGAGTTTATAATGAACTATATTGACATTAATAGTATCTGCCGGTAGACTTTCCGGTAAGCTATTTGCTGTTTTTATTACTACTTAACGAATGCTCCTTTTTGGCTTGAAATTTAGACCAGCCGTTACAGTATTATAAGAGGTATCAAATTCAATAGTATCTTCATCCTTTACAACCGTTTTCGATATCCTGTGAAAGTTCTTTTAAAAACAGTTAGGTTTCAAGTACTAACTATCTTCCTAATTAATTTTTCTGACCGTTTTCACAAGTATATCTTAAAAATATACCAGGGCTTTAGATGTAGAAAAACTGATCCAAAAAGAATTCTTCTTTTTCCTATTATATCATTCATTTGATCCTTTATTCGCCTTTCTAAAGAAATATAAACGATAATAGCAAAAGGTAAAGTGAAGGAAAACTCAACGTAAGGGCTATAGTTTTAATATACTTTGAATTTATTGTAAATGCTCTTATAAAGCATGATATGATGGATTCTACTATTGTTGTTGACCGTTCAGTTAGCTATAATTATCATTATTTGAAACAAGTAAGGCTTTAAGTAATATGGTACTTTTCCAGAAACAGTATAAGTTGTCATTTTTTCTAAAATAACTCTATTAAAATGTTTAAATATCCAATTATCTTTATGTGTATATAGTAAAAAAACCTAAGGGTAAATATGTAGTTGATTGATATATTTCTAATTAACTTGTTTACCAACCAGTTTCCTCTGTCTAGTATGTAAAACTTCAAGATGTAATTAATGTGTTTGATAATTTCGTTTAACATACGACTGTAATGATCACACTAAATACCCGTGAGTAAATAGAAGATCTCAGGGGGTATATGTTAGCTGTAAGGTAGCAGAGGTAACAAAGGTGCAATATCAGAAGATGTTTGTTCGTGCTGTAGAATAATCACTAGCCTTTAGGCTATTCAGGTATGTATACTGAATATTTAGATTGACAACTGAAGAGCTAAAAAGGAAATATTATCTATGTGGTGCTAACCGTGTCCTTATATCTCTATCTTTCATACAGTTTTCAGTACTGGACCGCTGGAGTCGCTGTTGGTCCCATCGGTCCTGTATAATCGACTGGACCGCTGTCGGTCCCATCGGTCCTTCCCTGTCCGGGGTTGCTGACATAAGAGAAGTTCCCCACCTGGTTCTAAACTTCAAGCTTTCTAGTGACGCAGTGTTTAATACTGGCCTGCTTCCTGGCCGAACCTCTGTCTGGGTTATAACAACGACCAATGGCTTGTAGTTTCTTATTAGGGAATATAATAGCTGTATCACAGACTTTATCGTCGCATTTAAACTTTGAAACTATTTTGCTACGGCGTTCGCCTCTTAAGCCAGCAGTTGTTTCTAGGAAGCTATTAAGGGTTCAGATGGACCGTTTATTCTCCGGGGTTCCATATTAAAAACTTGGTTGTTATCGAATAACTTTAGAAAGTTTACATAAAATAAAAACGAGATTAAAGTTTTCCTTTTCCTAATCCTTTTTGGTGCCATTCAAAAATTGAATTGATTCTTTTACTGACTTCAAACTAGTATAACTAAACCTGAAATGCAAGAGGGAAGTATCGAAGGACTTAGTAGGAGCTACGGTAACAGGGTTATAATGAAACTATTCTGTAGCTTGTATGGTAATGTAGTCACTAATTACGTTAGAAATTGTTTCCTTAGTCTATAAATCAACAAAATATATGTCCTTAATCTTAATACCTAAGTTGTAAAGCTTTAATAGGCTCATTAAGTTCAGAAGGAACTTAAAACGAAGAAAATAGTCATAAAAAGTAAACGTATTGTAAAATTTATCAAATTTTACTGATATTTATATTTTTTTTATCTTATACTTAAAGTGTACTACATGCTGTTCATAATTAAGGGCAATTTTTACCTTATATCGTAAGTTATTAAAATCATTCTTTATCATTGAAAATATGAAAAAATAAGTCAAAGTCAACTCTTATAGTTTTTTGAAATTCAAATTCATTAATTGTAAAATAGTAAAGTGGTGTAGGGGTAAAATGAAAAAATGTTAAGATTTAACGTTAAATATCCATAGCTTAACATTAAACGTAAGGCCTCTACAGCGGCATTACTCGCTTTTGGTACGGCTTTAAATCGGTCGTTTGAACGGATTAACGTGAAAAGTGGGGTCTTAACGTAAAATGTAAGAACTTTAACATTGAAAATGTATTCTTTAACGTTAAAAGTAAATCCGTTAAAGCGGAACCACTCGTATAAAATACGGCTTTTAATTAGCTCAAATTTTCCGTTACAGGATTTGGTGCAGAGTTTTATACAATGAACTAGTCAAATTAAATATATAACTACACAATTATAAGTAACATTATAAAATTATAATACTAATTATAGAGGAGGTCTTTTTGAAAAGTTATCAACTACTATGGAATCTGCTTTTTTATTCTTTCAGATACAATTACCAAAATTGAAAGATCCTCCATGTTATCCAGAATTGCAAAGCCATAAAATTGGATAAAGTACCCAACAAGTCTTAACTAAATACCCTTTGTAAAAACCGGCAAGGAAACTCCTTCTACTTTGACTCATAAGTTGATTTCGATCTATGAACTTGTTATTTGATCTTTATGAAAAGACTAAATTTATTATTTATTTTCCTTTTTAAAGCTTGTTCTCATCTTCAAAGTCTGATTGTAATTTATGCAGTAATAGAGGAATGGCTATCCTCAATTCACTTTGTATGTGGACCGTCTAGACGGGAAATTCAGGTTTAGTAAAGTTCAAGAACTTAAAAGAGTAATCAATATCTTATACGTAACGACTATAATGGAAAAAACTTCTTCCGGTATTTTCAAACGCTATCATAAAGAGAGCTGAAGAGAAATAATGTAAAAGGCGTAGAAGAAGAATTTTCTCAAGAAGTTCTTAATAATAAATCGGTCCAATACCTTAGCATATGTCAATTAAATTCAAAAAGACTATACACAAGTTATTAATACCAACCATAACGTCTAAAAGGTCTGGAATAAAAAGATCTGGTGAGCACCAATCTAGGCACGCATAGTTTTTAAAGTTTTTGCAAGATTATAATCGTTAGGCATTAACAGATGAATGTAATCCTTTCCCAAAAAAAACTGTATTCATCTTAATTTTGAAGATACCTTCTAAGATATCAGGACAGTTATTATTGACAACTCGTTATTTCATTGCTATCAGTTATATATTTATATTCATAAACATTAAGTATTCCAAGTCTTTAATAATTACAACTTAGGTTATGATAAATGCCTCTTGTCATCATCGTTGAAGAAAAAGATCTTCATATCTTTCTCTTCTTTGATTAACGTAATGGTACCTGTTGATTTGACTAGGTCCAGATTCATTGGTCTTTTAAGGTGTTCCTAAAGCTCAGCTATGAGAATTTAATTTAATTCGATAACCATCTTAAGCCTTTCATGTTCTCAAAGATCTAGGGAACTGATAGCTCTAGCTCTAGACTTTGCCTCCTCATTATCAAGATCATCAACATTGATAGCTTGAAGTTCTTACTCAACTTTGGACCTATGGGTATTACAGGCTGCCTTTCGTCTTTTCCTCAACAGATCTTCCTAGTCCAAAGCTCTTAAAATAACAAGAGTAGCCCTAAAGCATAGGAAATAAAAAGATGTGATCTCAAGAGGAACGAAAAAGCCTGAAGATCTTGAGGGGCTGGAAACAATAATAGTTCTCTGTAAAGAAGGACCATCATTACTGGTACTGCCACAGAATGATCTTGGTGGTGCAAACGAAAATCCATGTTCTAGGAATACTAATAGAGCATCCTCAAAGGTATTGAAGGGTCCAGAAAAAGTAGAAATTTTGATTCATGCCGTAGGAAGTATATTGGACTGGATTCCGTAAAATAAAACAATGCAACAAAATTGTACTGATAACATGTTGAAATTACTACATAAAAATATATTATGTATGCTTATAAATATAAATATTCTATTATATACATATTGGAAGAGGCTTAATATAAGATCAAGTGCATCCTTATCGAGTTCGAGACTCTGTATTAGTCAGTGCTAATTTATACTATTAATTACGAATTCCTCAGTATTTGTAAATACTAATATAGGCAGCTAGCTTTCAGCTGACTAGTTCTTTGTACTAACCCCCATACAAGTCAATACTAGTACTTGAACTAGTAAATACTAGTGCCCCTAGTGTATGTCATCATCTTCAGCTGAATTATCCTCATCCTACTGAATTCTTCATCCTTTGGTGTTGTGACGTGACAAGTACTTGTGGTTGTACTAAGTATTCATTAGCCCCATTATGGATCTGTTGTTATGTGTGCTGAGTGACTATACATGTTATATTTAAACATTTATAAAACGGTGCGACCGCTTTTATTGAGGTAACTAATAGGATCATAACCTATTGTTTAGACCATTTTACTAGCGTTCGTTATACCAATTTTCGATCTAATAAATAGGTATAAGTATAACCGCAACGGTAATAGCTATATATAAAAGGTAAGGCGAGGGCCCGTATTCTATACGGAAGAGTCCCTTACAATGTCGCGCGATCTTTAAAGCTCTCGTTATACGTTTGTCCACATACACTTACCCTAATAAAGATAGATTAACTTAAAACCCTAATTATCGTATATTCAAGATTTTGGTGTTTGGAAATGTGCTTAAAACTTCATGAACCGGCCACAAGGCTAAAAAGACGAAAAGGTTACCATGTTTCATAAATTTAGTAGAACTCTAACGTTCGATGATATACAAAAGATCAGATTTTTTGGAGTCGAAAATTACTTTTTTATTGGTTGTCCATTGGTTTGTTTTCCATTAGACGGTATTGAGTTTTACGGTATTAGTTTTGAAAGAATCCGAAACCCAAAAAATATGTTGTCGATATAAATAAAACTAGGCTTAAAATCAAGCCTTACGAGGTTTAGAATATAGGTTATACATAGAACCGAGGAATTGGTGAAGCCCCGAGGGATGCCGAAACTAAAGATCATAAACCTTATAATCATTGTTTAATACCAAACACTTATTAATCTACTTATTAAAAACCTTTTAATTAAGGTAATTATGTAGAACGAGTTTAAAAACTCCTTGTATATCGAGGGAAAGAATAGAAGCAACTTTTTTATCTATTACAAAAGATTTGATATTGTATGTACGGAGTTAGTAAGGTTTGAAGCAAATCGCCCAGGTGTCTCTCCACAATATTGGGCGTTAATTAGGCCTCGAGTAATGGGAGAGCAGAATATCCTCCGTAGGATGATACGTTCTAACCGTTTTAATTACATCGAAATTTATATAATAAGCCTTGATAATCGTGGTTGTAATAAGTTCCGGTCTCCCAGTTTCGGTATTATAGAAAAAACCGATGAAAATTATAATTATAGAAAAACCATAAATCACACACACTAATTACAAAATAAACGAGAAGAACACGCTATGAACTCCTCATACTCCTTGAATAAACGAATAATTATATCATCAGGTTCATACGATATACTACAAATTTAGATAATATTGCAACAGACAATTTCATTTGAGATATCGGATCCCTAAAGGATAATATATTCGGATTCGTCCTAATCATCCAAAATATTATTAACAGTATCATTTTCAGCTGCAATTCTGTTAAGGATATCTTTTTAAAGGATTCAAACTTGTTGGCGTGTGTTCGGAATAAGTTGCTTATCTACTTCCAATAAAAGTGTTTAGAGTAGAAAAAAGTGACTTATACAAATTCAATTTTTTATAAATTTTTGTCATGTTAGCGGTCTGGTTACGTTTCGTTTTCTATATAAAGGAGAAAATACTTTCTATTTTTATAAGTGTTGGTTTTTTCTCGATAGACTCGGCATTATATAATCAATTCGCTTATGTTTTCCTGATATAATAGCGAAGACAATCAAGTTTAAAAATATATTACTCTGCAGCCTTAACGTATGTCATGACTGGTTCACCTACCATATAATGGGAGTTAATATATAGTTGTTTGAGGGTCGTTTCTTACGCGTGTACTGTAGCTTCATTAATGTAACAATGTTGGAAGCGGGTGGTGAAAAAGCTATTTTAACTGCGATTAGGTCGCCAAATCTCGGAAAACTGGTTTTCGGTACTTTGATTTATATGATGAACGATATATGAGATCTTTATACTAAAAAAGTCATGAATCAAACAATATAATTCAAGCCTTTATCAAAATTAAGTCGGATTATTATAGTATTACCGGTAATATTAGTAAAGATAAAGTCGAGGATATGTCTTAAGCGATGTCTAGGAATTTTCACTCCGCCATTACAGTATATTCCTTTATTAGGACCCAACTAGCTCAAAATATCCTTTATGTACATTTCCTAAAATCGGTTTGGCTTGGCTATATACGAGGTTAAAATCTCAACCGATTATATTTTAAAATACATATGAAAATAGTTCAAATTTATCTTAATATATCGTTAGTAAATTGATCTCATTATACGTTTATTAAACAGATTCCATTAAAATTTAAATACAAAGTATCCCTTTTAGAACTCGGTCGAGATTGTATTACTGTAAAGGAAGCCTTTTTTCAAAGATAAAGGAGGATTCGAAGCCTAGTTGTAAAAAATATCTCGCGTTAACATTCGTATATAAAGGCGCGTTCCCCCTAATTTCTAAAGGATAAACCGAAATTTTAAGCTGGGTATCGTTATATAAAGCCTTAGCTATTATCTTTCTTACTGCACCGACTCTTTTTTACGTTATTAATATCAAAGCCTTTATTCACGTAACTCATAGATAGAACTAAGTCTATGGTAATTATTTTATTTATATTTTAATAGATTATTTTCAGCCACATATTTGTTTTCGGCGCTTGACAACATCTAATTATACCATATTTACTCTATATATGTATATTCATCATATTGAACCGTTAGTATTAATCAAGTCCGAATAGGTAGTAAAGTTTTAGTTTACTGGATCGCTATAATCCTTAGGACCCATTAGATTTTGTTTATCGGTAAAAGTAATAAGAAGGGATACGAATTCGAATTCGGATATAATCATAGCAGATTTTAACCACGGAATAACCTTTTTATAAAAAGCTTTAACTATAATAACTAAAATGATTTGGGTCTTAAATATGAAAAATATTGTAAATTGAGAATTAGCCTTAATGATCTACAATAACCTTTGCTTAACCACGCTAAATTTCAACCTAATCATCGATTTATCTGTCGTTTGAGTATTGTTATTTTCCAATAAAGCGGGTTTCTTATTCGTATTGGAGATATCAGAGCTCTCAATAGAATAAATAGGGACTCCGACTTTGCAGTTCCGTATAACCGCTTTTTCTTAGACGTTAATAGTTTTACCCCTTACGTATGTGGTGAAACTTGGAGAAAGGAGGTTATGCAAAGAAAACGAATTAGTACCCTAGACTACATAACCAGAAAGCTTAAGAAAGCAAAGTAGAAAACAGGTCATATTGCATCCTTATCAGAAAAGTATTGTTTTATATTAGTATAATGAAAATCAGTCTCGTAGCCTCTTTTCGTTGAATGAAAGTTCGGCTTACCGGGCCTAATCGTAATAACATCTTTAGTTAGAGATTATACCACTATCTTCGTGTTATAATAGGTTTTACCAAAGATTTGAGTCCGTTATAACCGACGTTTAGAAACATGAATAAGCTTTCTACTTTCCCGCTTAGAGGTTGCTGGACAATTAACGTAAGCCGAAGGGAATAAGCCGCAACAATTTTGGCATTAAGTCGCCGACTTATATAGTGTTAGGGCATGATCCCTCGCCGGAACAGAACGATTGAGGCACCGGATTAGACGTACGTCATGTGAATGAATATATTATTGCAGTTATCCACTGTTGTAAAACTAAAGCCGATATTATTATCTATCGCCTTTAGCTATTCGCTATTGTTGAAAAGGGAGAAGGATATAAAAAGCTTCAGGAATGAAACGATCCAAGTCGTTAAACCAGTATAACCATCTTACTTATGTATTGATAGTTGGACGTTGATCGGCGCGGTCCCTACTTAAATCAACATTTCTTTATCTATTTCCTACAAGATTTTGATTGGAAACTCTCTCGTTTGTTACTTTCAACTCCTAGGAAAAAAGCTATCTAGTGAATACCAATTCTTGAATCAATTATGTATTAAACTATAGAAACATGAAATAGAGACGATAATAGAATTTATAATACATCTTGGAGATATTACCACAATTTAAGCATATTTATACATTAGGTTATACTTATATCCCCCCAGTGTTTGCACTATTTTTACTATTATATATGTTCGTATTCTATGTGCCTTGTCCTCGTGAGTTTATTATATTTATTTAAGAATCAAATCAAGGGTGAGCCTGATATTGATTTTGGTATGTGTAAAAGTTTTGTGAATTGTAGTGAATACTCATACAGTTTTCCTAAGGCGTTCATCTATCCATGTATTCTTACATTAGTTTCATAGTATGCATAGCCTCGACGAGTAATTTCTCCATGAATCATTTTTAAGTACCATTGTATTAGTTGTTTTGTATAAAAAAAGAAGGTTTTTATTACGACTAGGTATAACCATTGCGGAAATCAGTGTTTTCTTTACTGTGTTATATATAATCTTGTCTTTGTATATTCTATTCTTCATTATGATATTTTTGAGGACTATGCGGTCCGTAACTTTCGTTTGCAAAGTTATGTCTCTCTCCTACCCATTTTACGTTTTATACGCGAGAAATCATTTCTTCAATTCTTTTTACAGGATTCAAAGGCTTTTAACGATGAGATCATCAGACTTTTTCATGTAGTTAACCAATAAATCTTTTTTTCTCCATAAAAATGAGTTTATTTTAGATGCTACAGCAGTATTAATTGTTATGTAACGAGTTTTGAAACTGATAGTAAATTGTTTCTTTACATCGTTTTATTATTGTCTCTCTCTTTCGGTACGTATTGCGATACCATGTGGCTGCCTCTTTTCTTAACCCTGTCCTAAGTTAGCTGTTGTAATGCATTTCGATTTAGTTTACATTTTAATATTGTATTTCAGCCGTAATCTTCACGTCTTTGAGATACTCAGTCGCACTTTTGCCGGGTTATCTTACAATTTTTTTCGAAAAACTTATTTTTTATATTATGGTATGGGTGGCCGGTTATGAGGTTTTTATAGCCAATAAATATCGTTATGTTTGGAAGACTATAAATTCTTTTGGGATAATATGAGCGTTTAACGACAATAATTGTCAGATAAGGTTCACGAATTTCGAGAATATATCCTCATTTTGTAATTTTAACCTGATTCGGTCCAATTTGTTGAATAGTTAGTCTCAGCTGATGATGGGGTAATATGATATCGTATCGTTATGGTATGCATTATTTATTTGTTTTAATTATTATACTCGTTGTTATTAATATTATTCTTTCTATTATAGTCTTCGTTCTCTATATTTTCATTTCTATTTATTTTTTTATTTTTCATTTTGTTTATTTGAATTACTAACTAGAAAGAAAAAGAGGAGTACAACGACTGTATATGTTACCAAAAAGATATAGGAAGTCCTAAAATAATTTGGGGAAAATCTGATCAGATTGTTGTTTTATCCATTTCTCAGCTAGTGCTTTCGGATACCTTTAATCCAATAGATATGATCCCTATGACCTTGGGTAGCTATTTTCCCTGTATGAATCATCCCAGAAATACATCCTAATCATTATGTTACCAGGTTCCAAACGACGTAAAACGTTAGTTTGAAGTTAAGGGCCAGTATATCGATAATTAATATCGATGTAATGGTGTAATTCAACATAAAAAAAATTGAGTACGTAAATTTTTACGGACTTATTCGCTTTTTGTCTAAAAGAAAAATCTTTTATACAAGTTATTGAAAGGTTAAATTTCTGTAATAGAATTATCGATCGTAAAATAAAGCATTAGGTAAGAGCCCAAGCCACTATTCTCGATGTTATCCGTCATATAAGACGCGATACACAACGTTAAAGCGTGTTATTCTATAAAACCAGATCCGTCGAAACAAGCAACAAAGGCGTTAATAACCTATTTATAGGCCTAGTATATGGATTCGCGAACCTTTAAGTCTCATCTCTATGTGTTAAGAGCTTTTTAAAGGGCCTTAAAGCTGAAGCGTTAAGGTTGGTACGTAGTTGCGTCCTCCTCCGCCAGAGGCGGATCAGTTACCTGGTGCTTTCACTATGAACCTTAGTGTTTTTAAGAAGGCCAGATTCTCTTCACAGGCGCGTTAGAGGCGCACGTTATCAATTTAACTCCTTAGTCTTAGACTATGGCAGGAGCCAGTAGAGAATTGTTCAGTGATGTGAAAAAATCGTATATAAGTTTGATGGCAGCACTAACAAATGTGGAGACTGCCTGTAAGTGCGTCAGAAAGAATGAGACTAATGTTTTACCAACAGAGTATAAAAAAAATCAAATTTAGAGAAATTATACTACGCCAATGAGTTCACTAGATTGTTAAAGGATATGAACATTTTCAATACGATTTATGATTCTTAGACGCTACCTATAAAAGATTTTTTTTGGGGATAATTACGCTCCTCGTTTACGATGGTAACAATATGGGTACTAAGATTAGTAAATATGTTCTTCTCATCTTATAATATCGTTAATTTAAATAATAATAGAGACTCTGCATTTGTTTATTACATCTATCGCAAGTATGATAGACTACAAAATGCTTTGGATTGGAAGCTTGAATATCAACGCTAGAAATGAGGATACTCTAACTTAAATTTAAATTAGCTTCGTAAGTTTCTTTCTAAAAACGAAGTTACGAAGTATCGAATGAATATAGATTAAGATTATTAGTTAATGATTTATATTACTGCTATTTTTCAATCGAAATATGTGATTTATAATGCTTAATACCTCTTTTTCTTTTAGTAGTAATATATCAAATATGTTACAAAGTTTACACGTATTAAGGCAAAAAATAAAGCAAAACCGTCTGGAATTATCGGCTGATAAAAGAAAACTGAACTTGCAGTATCGTAACAATTAGAAAAATATGCCTTTCCGTATCACCTGGCAGATGAAAACTCTTATTATTGTTATAACAATGATAACCCGGACATATATATCTATTTACTATTTGTAATCATCACTTGAAGCAGATTTTTTAAGATATCATTCCAGATATTAGGATAATTCGATATATTATAGGAGGCTATTTGTAGTAAGTTTTTTTGCAAAATGATACTAATACTATTACGAAAGTTGACCATGTGGAAGCTGGTAAAGCTGAAGCTGAATTTAGTACTAAAAAAAACTTTCTTTATTTTGATTAACGATTACTACTACATTTATTACACATATTTTTTCTACGTCTCAAATTCTACCATTTTCTTCATCCTGTACTTATTAAACATAAAAAAACCTAGTTTAATTGTTAACGTTCAAACTAACGAACTAATAAAAAGTAACGGCTAAGTTTTCCCACACAATTTGAAGCTAAGATACTTAGGGTTTAACTTTTGAGGATTAGAGGCAACGATATTAAATTTAAACAATTTGTAATTTACTCAATTATACCGAAATTGAAATTTCAATTCAACTTACAAGCTATAAAAAGTCCATAAAGAAATCAGTCACAAAAATGTGGATTTATCTATATTGAAATGGATTTCAAAAATTCAAGATAATTACAAAAAGTATTTCGAAACGATTCTTCGGTTTATATTCACATAAATAAGATCAAGAATTTAACTTTTAAGTTTCTATTTATATGTTTCACCTAGACGACGAATTTTACTTCATGTTATTGAATTAATAATGATGGTTTACGAAGTTAAGTTTCTTAAAACCATTACGGAAAAGGAATCATGGAATGCGTTATATACTATGATAATTAACACATACATAAGACTTTTAAATGTATTGATTTAAGATATGAATATTGATTTTACTGACATACAATGCATACTTACGTATAATGAATAAATTTCCTCTATTACTAAATATCTAGCAAATGGTCATGGTATATAATAAGATCTTAAATAACCCAAGGAAATAATCTATAAAACGATAAATGAATGATTTTTATAACACCAAGAATGGACAGTCAACTATAGAAGTGCTGTTTTCGTTGCTTTAAAACAAATTCTTTGCATAAATAAAACCATGTAAACTATATAAACCATATAATATCATAAGTATCATATATATAAACATAGTTATCAAATCCATTGACGATGCTGCTATCTTTTACATTATGTCACTCAAATTCTATAAACAATCTATTAAAGTCAAAAACAATAAAAAAAAAAAGTTAATATGACCCAGTAATATAAATTTTAAAAAAATTTATGAAATCATAACGACGTTTATAATCACATAAGGGATGAGTATATTATAAGGGGAAAAAATATAAACCTCGACAGGTATATACCTCAATTTGTATATTGCGAAAAGAAAATTCTGATAGCGAGATAGCTGGTGAATTTCGAATTAAAGGTATTATTAACACATCATGTAAGCTATTTTTGGAAACCGATTTAATTAAGATTAATAAACTCTATATCTGGTATGTAGTAAAACTTATGTTACTAATTCAATTTTAAAACTAAAACGTGACGATTTTGAGTTAGAAAATAATTACGTGATCAAAGGCGAAGCCATGGACCTATTGTATAAAACTTTCAAACTAATAGCTTAAAGATACATAACGAGAAGCAAAACCTAAATCTTCATTTAATTACCCATAATATATAAAATCAACTAGCACCGAATTATCGAAATTGTTACAAGTTTTACTATGCGTATAAACAGTGATTTTAACCTGAATAGCCTCAGAATTATGCAATCGTACAAGTAATCTACCTAAGATTTTGAACGGATAATGTTACTAAGATCAACAAAGTAGTTATAGGTCAAGTTTCCTACCGGATCACTTATATGACATACGAAATCTCTCTATAAATGAGCACAAATAATCATTTACTAGCTCGTAAACACACAAATGTACATTGAAATTAAGTTAAATATAAAGCTATTTACTTTTCACTTATATATAGTTATTGTAAGAGGTGAAAAGTTTGGTATGATTGACATATAAACTGACGATATACTTTTCCTTAATATCGTTAGATTTATATCAGTTGAATAGAGTTTCATTATGGATTTAGGTTCTTAGAAGTGCAAGTTAATTAAAACGTTTGTTTAAGGTACGTAACTGAACTTTAATAGATAGTTAATCCGTATTTATAACATTTAAAACCAATATAGTATATACCTAAGCCTTCGCCAAAAGGAACAAGCTATAAACCTAACAAAAATCGATAAGGTTAATAGTGTAGAATAGTAAAATTATTTTAAACAAAGGGTTTGAATAGTTTATGTAGTAAATTTTACCAACCGTGGGTATCTTACGATTTATGGGTCATAATACAAGTTTAAAATACATAAGATAAGTATTTTAACGGGTTCAATAAGTTCATATAATTCTTAGAATAATATTGACTGCTATTTTTAGTAGGTGAATTGCAGTACAGTCAAGTCGACTGTATTGACTATAGATTGACTGTATTGACTGCAAGTTAAATATGGTAGGTGCCAACTTTGGGTTAGGGTATAGGCCAAGAAATTGACCATGCAAATTAGTTTGTAGACCGGCTAGTTGTCTATCAAACTTAGAAGCAAGACATCACCACTTTCAATGCAGCACCAGTTACTCCAACCAGAGCTTCGAATCGACTCCATTGCAAAGATAAAGACCTACCAACACTTATCAGTCTTTATTAAGTTGATAGCAGATAAGATGTATAAAAAAAGAAGCTACTTTCTAGTTATAATTTGCAATTCGCAAGATAGAGAGAAGATTCTTGCGAAGGGCTCCTTCTATTTCGTCTGCTATTTATAGGTAACAAAAAGGAATACTTTTAAGTGTACTTCTGTTCACAGGTACTTGAAAGTGGCGATGGTATCGCTAATACTATCGAAAACATCAAAAAACCTTCATTGGACCAGTTTGAGAAGAAAATGTTGAGATTGACCGCTTAAAAGTCTCAAAAATTGTCAAGTTATCAAATTGGCAAACGCCTAAGTTAATCAGCTAACTAAATACTACTACGGGTATTAATACTACAATTTTCAAATCGAAAACCGACTGAGTTTCATGACTATCAAAAAACAACTTATTACCTACCTTATTCCACCACTTTTTTCTCCTTTAGTATTTTTTAATCCTCGTTACGATATCGTTTAGAGTTATCGGAATCAATGTTATTATAGACTACGCCAACAAGGAAACAATTGAAGCCTTTTGCATCATCTTCACCAAATATCACGATAACAAACTTTGGTTTTGGGCGGTGACAAAGACGAATTTATCAAACACTTTACTAATGTAATCGGCCGCTTTATCCTCGACTTAGACCCTACCGAAACCTTTCAAGGTCTCAGGGAACTTAATGATTTTCAAGAATTTTTTGAAGACTGGATTTTTGAAATGTGGAAGAACATAGACAAATGGAGTAATATAAAAACGAAAACTAAACTATTTAATAGAAACGTCGATCTCTCTAGGGGAAAAGAGAAGGAAAACAATTAGGTAAACATATTTTAAAAATAAGTAATAGATGAAGACCCCTAATAAACTGAGGCTAAAGGCAAAGATGTCTTTAGCGGCAACGTTTCTCAATGCCTTCACACGCGTTCGCAGGGTTTTATCCAAGTATAAACAAGTTTTTCAAACCATTTTACTTAAAGTTCTCAACATATCAGTATTGCTGGCCACGAAGAATGAATTAACCTACGCGTAACAAGTTCTTGAGCCTCAGAACAGCCTTAAATCCACCTATTAACCAAGCAAAACCCTTACGGAATCCCACAACACTAATAGAATCATCGTCGAATCTTCTACGAAAATCTTCAAATTTCCTACCCTCAAACTCAACCCCCCCAACACATTTAGTTTCAGCAAAAACATTAAGGACAGAGCGGCTTTTCATGCGAGCCTATTGTAGGAACAACTACTAGCTTTTCCCCTTTAAACTCTACTCAATGTAATTATCCTACCCATCAACACCAGTACTAACCCCAATACCACCGGCTGAAAATTGAAAGGGTCTTTACGACCAGTACATCACTCGTCCCCATCGAAATATTCCTATTTTGAAAACGGATTACTCGGTAACTATAACCCATATTGGAATCTGAAAAGAAAAAAAAATATAATAGTAAGTTGTATAATCTCCTCAAATATAAGTTACGTCATTTTTTTAATATTTTCCGCCGAATAAGGATTGGATTGCCAGGTTTATACTCGATTTGTCCTAGTATTTTTACTGAATGAGTTGAAAATTATTCCTCTAGTATTTACCGAATTACTTATCGTTTCGAACGATTTCCGATGGTTTCAATAATCACTTTAAATACAATGTCAACGTTGTACAATATTATACGAAAAAGAATATTATCAAATAAGTTTATATATTATATCATAGAAAAGTTCGGAAAGTAAGATACATATTTTGAATTAAATGATTAATAAGCTGATGTTTTGCCAATAAGCTATATTGAATATAGAAACTGACGAAGGTATATTGCACTAGTAAGTCCACCAGGTTGTTTGGAGTTATAAAAAGTTTGAATATATCGTACAATATCTTAAAGCCACTTGTGAAGGCTTTTTTTAGCTTGTTACTATCCTTCTATGAGCTTGTAATAACACGGGTGCCGGTTTCAACTAATATATATCCTTAAGTTCACTAATTCAACGACGACGATAAAAACCCCTCCATTATGTATTATATCGACTATATCACGGTAGGTCCAAACAATACGATTAATAAAAGTCCCGAAATTAAAAGACTTATCTCTGAGCCACATAAAAAGTAGGATATTCATTTCTGTCAAAATCTTTAAATCGATTATACAAATTTTCTCCAAATACCAAAGAGTGTTGGATTCATAGGAAATAAGGCTATTTTTATAATTTTTAACTATCACCGAATAGTGCTCACTATATAGCTAGTATAGTGTGACCCTCACTAATTTAAAAATACATAAATATACTAGTGAGAAAGCTCGCAATCTAAAGTCCTCACCATATACAATTACCACTCTATTTAGTGCCTAGTTTTAAAGTAATACATTTTGAACTTTTTAAACAAACCACCCTATTCCTTATATCACACGCATATTAACTGAAATACATATTCTTTATACCTGTGGCCAATTTCCGAACCTTACGCTATATGTATTGTTAAATGCTTTCCGAAGGGGCTTTATATCAACTTTACAAGTCTCTATTTCTGAAAGAAACTTTCTCTCCCAAGGAATGGAAATCGCATTGGTAAAGTTTTGATCCAAGTAGTTACGATGAAAGAGTACACTTACCTCTAGGTGTATTCAATATTAGTTTTCAACCTTATTCATATATTATAGGAAAAGCAGCCTTTACCCACAAAATAAAATATCAAGTAAAACCTTTAACGGGGAACCGGACCTTAAGCCAGCCTTGAAATTAAAGCCTTAAGGTACCATATAGTTTAAAGACCCGTAAAGGCATGAAAACTTTAGCTTTAGCCGGGCCATGTTATACGGCCATCTCAATCCCCGCTCGACGCCTACTCGCATCAAGGATCTAATAGCTCTAAAAGAGGAAATATCACATAAAATATATATATCGTGGTTAAAAACCCATGGCGGTAGTGAAAATATACTTTTCAACTTGGTAAGGGTAGAAAAACCACGATCTAAGTTACCTTTTTATCACGGACCGTAAGTATAAGAAGTGTAAAAAAATCGTAAAATAGGGTATACCACAGGGCGGGTGGTGCAACAGGAAAAGTCTTCTATGGACAACTAAAGGTATCCGAAGTAAAGTCGAAGGCCCCTCTGAGCGGACGGGACGCCAGTATGATAAGTAACGGCTTGAAAATAAATATATAAATAAATAAAGCTGTTAAATGCAAACTCTTATAATAAATGTTTTTTTTTGTGACCTTAAAGCGTAAAAGGAATCAAACTTGCATTGAAATTGCAGTGCAAGTTCAAGTCTGAAGTGCCACGTTAGCATAAGTAACGACGGACGGAATCGTTGGTTGTAAAGGCTGTTTTTTGGATACACTACTGCGTAGGTGGTGCGCCAAGCCAACGATAATTTTTATAGCTCAAAAGGGGTCGCCGAAAAAGATTTAAGTGGTGATAGAGTTAATTAGTGATATTGTGGTGGAATAGGATGCATATGAAGTGATGGTGTTGAGAGCGGCTGAACCTGAATTTTTTTCTTGAAAGTAGGTACTGTTAGGGTTTACAGTGTAGACCCCCTACCCTCCTTAAGAAGGTGGTTCGTGAACCCATGCTAAGAAAGTTGATGTAAGATCGAAGATGAAATAAGGCTATTGGTTAACACTTTACATTACTGCCGAATACAAATTGACGCAGATAGTATATCGTGGTTTATATCCTTCTTCTTTTAAATAGAAATTCATTAAACACGTTATAAACTTTGAAGGCATAGAGGAAAAGGATATGAAAAGTTTAAGGCTATTGGTTGGTATAAAGATAATGGTATTAGCTTGGAAACTACGCTATAATTAACCGAATACGGTTTTTTTTTTTACTAACTGTTCGATGAAAACCTAAATCTTCGTTATGACGATAAAAATCTAGGCCCTATATTTTTTTCCCCCATTATTTGCTATTGTGATACCGAGTAAAGTTTCTAAGGTATTAGATCAGATACGGGGGCAATACAGTATTTAATCGGAGGCTATTCATAGTTCATCGTATTACGAAAGGATATTAATATCGCTATATGACATGGTTATACGGATTCCAATAGGGTCAGAATTAGCTTTAGCCTTAGAAATGAGTTTTTTTCGTTAGAATCAACGATTTTTCCCACAGTCATTCGGTCAATTATCTTTTATATGTTAAATTCTCTTACCCTGGGTTTTCTTTGCTTTAAAGATATAAAAATACCTCGGCATTAATGTCGATATTTAAATTGAAGAACTTTCTAAGGTTGAGGACGGATAGTAATTCCTATTTTCTTTTGAAATAGAGATAAATTTGGTTTTATCCTTAAAGGCTAACATCAGTAGTATTAAACTTAACAGATTTAAAACTTTGTTTATTATATCGACAATTTCACTACCTGATAGTCAATAGGCTTTATAATGTCCTTAAGGCAGCTAACTATGAAAATGTGAACTTGCCAAAGTTGAAGTTAATTAAGCTGCTTTGCTATCACTACCAAACGCATTCTTAACCCCCCCCCCCCAAGATTTAATATCACGTTAAAAAGGATTAAAACTTCTATTTAAAAATCTTCATCAACTTATTTCACTTAAATAGCAAGTTTACACTTTACTTTGTTGACTTCATAATGGTATTTTACGGCGCTAGGTTCTTCACAACTATTATGAGGAAAGAAGTATGGAAATTGTTATATATTTTGTGGATTAACACGTACATAGGACCCCTAAATATATTGATGTTCGATAACGATGTTAAAATCACTACGATGAAGTTTTCCGTTGATATTTTGTTAATAGGGATTCACTGTAAATGGATTTCTTGTCAGGTTTGTTGAGATATTGGTAAGGTTGAAAGGGTTTGGGAATTTTTGCTAAACGTTTACGATATTTTTACCTCAATAATTAAAAGTTCAACCAGTCAAAAAGCATGGTTACAGATATTTGTGAAAGGATTTGACGATATTATTTACCTGAACGGTTTAATATTAACTTTGTTAATATTTTGATCCTGTCTATATATGACGACTGAATCGCTATTATTACTAAATACACAAAAACGGGTTATAACATATACTAAAGCTTCAAAGTAATTAAAGAAGGAATCAGCACGCTGTTGGAATAAGGATTTCCTTAATACCAGGAATGAACTATCGATAATAGATGTGCTATCTTTGCTATTTTAAATTGATGTTTATATATGAAGAAATCTAGGAAAATGATATTCACCTTAGAAAACATTAAGTATCTTTAATTTCAACGTGGTGGTTGAAACCGTTAATGGTTTCGTTACTTTCAGTATAATATAGATCAAGCTGCATCGAAATCTCATTAAATCCAATAAATATTCTTCAGTTGAACATCTTTGAATTTCTCGAATTATCTAATATAACCCTCGACGTCGATCGTTCATAAAGGTATAGAACGTCGACAGCGCGAAAGACTATCGAAGAAGAGAACATATATTGAAAAGAAGGATGATAACGAGGATTTCAATTTTAAAAAGATATGTATAACTGTATGTGTGTTTTTCAAGGAGAAGTCTAATAATAACCTAGCCTTTCAATTGATATTTTAAGGAATAATTGATATATTTTATGAAACCTTTTAAAGAAAGAAATCGGATTGAAATCTCCAGTCTGTTTATATAGGTAATTGTTTAACTCGTATCGTTAGTATAATTTAAAAGGGAAAAGGTTATAATTTGGAAGTTGAATATAGTTTATAAATTTGATATTTAAACTAGGAACCAACCAAACGAAAAGTTACGGTTAATCATTCAATGATACAATGTTAAAGGTAGAAACTCGACGTTTACTTAATATTTTACGATTCAAAGTCTTGATTAGCGTTTGATTATCGTAATTTCTATCAGTTTGACTATTATTACAAGCGGTTGATTTGCCTTCAATGGCTGTAACATTACGTAAAATTATACGTAATTCGTTACGTTTTCGAAGGAGTTAAGAGATAAGTTTCTAGATGGTACGGTAATACAATACGATAAGTTTTTATATTAATTGGTTGAAGTAGGTGTTTATTGGTTTTTAATGTATTAAATGTATTTTTACAATAGGTTTGGTATAGTAAATTGAATGCTCAACCTGTGATTACTTATGATATAGGGGTAAAATTTGAATATTGTTGGTATATAAATCAACGATACTTTTTTTTCGTAAACGCTAGGTTTATAATAACGAAATAACATATTATTGAGAAACTAGGTTTTCAGAAGTGGAAGTTTATTAAAATATTGACCAAACATACACAACTTGACTTTAGTGGATCGTTAATACATATATATAATGTTGATAATATCTGTAACACGTACCTTAATTTGCGTTAAAAAGGGTAAAACATGAGTTTTGTGAAGATTAATAAGACCGGTGAAGTGAAATTAGAACGATACCTGGAATAAAGAGCTTGAGCAGTTTATATCATTACTTTATACTAGCTAAATAAATTTTACGATTTATAGATTACGGTATAAGCTTAACATCTAAAGAATAATGATTTTTACAAGTTCAATGAAAGGATTATCTAGTAAATGAATATTTCACATAAAAGAATTAATATGGTACTAGCAAATTTAATCATAATAAAGTTAATGCTTTTTGTAAATGTTTCTTTTACGAATGATATTAACCTTATATCGTAAACCGTATTTTTTATAATATCCATTAACAAGAAAAACATTAATAGGCAATTTACGATTATCGGTTGCTTTATATACTAAATATCGATTAGGTCTAAATGTATAGTACGAAATGTATTAACATCGGATATTTAAAATGTAATAACAAGCTTGAATATCGATATTGTTGGAATAGTAATCAAATACAATATAGTTAAGTCAACTATACTTATAGTTAGTTGATTGGATCGACTGCAAAATTGACTGCAGTTTATAGCATTGAAGACCTCGTTTAATTGCGCCCTGGAACGGTTTGTAGACACTAATACGCTAACTGTACGAATCGAGGGCTACGTAGACCGCCCGGCACGTAACGTGGAGGAATAAGAATGCCTTGGCAAACTTGAAAACTGACAGGGTAATAGTGGCGATGGTAATGGTAGTAATGGTAATGATAGCGGAGGTAGTAGGTGAAAATACTGGTAAAAGGTATATAAATAGTGAAATGCGTAATACGTTTAGATCCGTGGCGAAAGACCTGTGTACGGGAGTTGAGGAATGAATGGCTCGGAAAAATGGAACAAAGGGCTGTAATTAATGTCAGTTTCAGTGCAAATTGATTAAAATTAACAGGGGTCGGGCTTGTGGGTTAAGGAGGGATCTCAGAGGTTGTCACCAATTGGTGGTCGGCTACGTTAGCGTGCAGGCACAAAACAAAAAGCCGTCAGTGTTGGAATAACTGTAAAATACAGTACAATCAAGTCAACTATACTTACAGTTAATTGATTTGACTGACTGCAAAATTGACTGCAGTTTGTAGAATTGACTGTAAATGTAGTGCAGTAGGTGCTAACTTCAAAGTGGAGCACGGGCCAAAGCATTTGGCCATACAAATTAGCGTATAGACCAGCTAGCGGTCTGCCGAACTTAGAACTTGCAACTCATCAGAACTAATTTCAATGTAGCACCAGTTACTTCAAACACAGTGATTCGAATCGACTATGTTGCAACGATAAAGGACTACCAACAGGTATAGTAATTAACAGCACGTTGAGAATTATTATTGAATTGTTGGGATTGCCTTCGATATTTGTAATCGCGTAAACAAACTTCCCGAGGTTTTACAAATACCTGTTAAAGTGAGATACAATTAATTCAAAACGTCTAATAATAAATTTAATAGATTTCATGGAGGTATAAGTAGCTCAGAAAATTGATAAGTTCCATTGGATCAACAGCAAAAATAACTCCGTACGCACCATAACTAAAGTCACTCCCAATGGCGCCCTAAAAAGACTTGTTGATAACAATACGTTGATCGTATAAATCAAGGGCTCCGTAAACCTCCCAGTACGTAACGTGGAGGAATAGCGTGACACTGGCAAATTGAAAAACTACCAGGGTAACGGTAGTGGTAGCGGTGGCAGTAATAGCGTGCAGAAGAAATATGCTCGAAACTACTGGCAAAAGGTACGCAATTGGTGGCGTACCTAATATATAATAGTCTGTGGCGAAAGATTTGCGTGCGGGAATTAAGGAATGCGAGACTCGGGAATGTGTGGCAAAGGGCCATGATTGAAGTCAGTCACAGTAGAGATTGACTGGAATTGACAGGGCTTTGGCGTGTGGATAGAGGAGGGGGTTCAGAGATTACCACAAATTAGTGGTTGGCCACGCTGGCGCGCAGGCACAAAACAAAAAGTCGCTAGTGTTGGAATAATATTGACTTTATTGAATTCAAGTCAAGTATAGTAGGTGCCCACTTCAGGTTAGAGAACGGGCCAAGTAATTGGCTATACAAATTGGTATGCAAACCGGCTAGCGGTCGGCCAAACTTAGAAAATAGACATCACCACTTTCAATGCAATATCAGTTACTTCTACCAGAGATTCGAATCGACTACGTTACAACGATAAAAGCATACTCACAATGATGAAAACTAGATACTTCAGATAAAGGTACTAATATAATTTTGGTGGACCTAACGAATATGAAATTAAAGGTTTTTATAAAGAGTTTCTTTGTTAAGAAAGTTGACTTAACCTTCAAAATCGGATGCCTTTTGATATTCGTTAACTATGATAAGTCCGTCAGGTAATTTACGATTGAATATAACCTCGTATTTGAAATATCCATGAAGTATCCACGTATGATAAGAATTTTGTTAGTATTTGAAGTTTATGATGTATTAATAGGATTATAAACTGGTATAGTAATCGACGGTATTTTAAAAATCATTACCAAATATTCAGGATTACTTCCCATAGTTTTGGCTATTCATGTTGATTTCCGAAACCTGTACGAGTTCATTTTTAAATTCGAAACAACTTATGAGAAACGTTTCATAACTGATATAATGGTATTGAAGGATGTATACAAAAGTCAAGAAATCATCGAATCTATGTTGATCAACTACAAAGACTACCGCAATGATGCCATAATGAAGGCTACGTGTAATAACTCTTTAGAAGGTTTTGGTGTAGTTATAGGCAAATTATTTTTATTGAGGGATATGTATACCAACCAATATATGACGAAAGAGCATATAGATGACCTAGTAAGATGAGATTTTATTAGATTAATGTACATAAAAAGCCTACCAAAAATTCATTGTTAAAAAGTGTAATATTAGTTATGTATAAATTTGTAACGAAGGATTTAAGTACGGGAATAAAGCAGAGTCATAGTTGGAATAGTGAAGAAGAGGCTTTTATTTAATTTGGAATTTATATGTAAAACTAATTGGTATTGATAAAGTAGTGCTGATAGAGTGGTAAAGAAACTGTAACATTATTGTTGATTGGTGATTAGATACATTACCGCGAATATAAAAAATTAAAAAATCGCTTGTGCTAAAATAGCAGTCAATTATACTATAGTTAAATTGACTATACTTACTATTAGTTGACTGTATTAACTGTAAGTTGCCTGTTAACTATAAGTTAATTATGATGGAGTACCTAATTTAATATGGGGTATGGGCTAGGTATTTGTCCATGTAAACTAGTGAGCAGACTAGCTAGTGGTCTGCCAATTGTAGAGATACGACACTACTTTTAATGCAATACACTAGTTACTTCAACCACAACTTGAATCGACCATATTGCAACGATGAAGACCTAACATTATTACAATTTATATAATCAGTTTTACAGATGTTAGTATCTTATTCGCAAATTGTAACATTCATATTGTTTATGGTAAACTGTAGGTGTATGAAAAAGGTTTAAGTAATTAATCCAAGTTTAAAAAAAATGAATAAAATCGAGAAGTAATATGTACTCTTGTTTTTAAATAAAATGCCTAGGTTATATGGAAACGGTAATAGAGTATATTAACAATAACAATTAGGCGATTTTTTTTTTAAAAAAAATGAAGCCCTTCGAGATTTATAGATAGTTTTTGTAAGTATTTCTCGATGAGAGAGTTAGGGGCATTTGATGGATTTATAGTCGGCGGTAAGTTTTTTTAGGTGTTGGTAGGCTTTTATCGTTGCAATGTAGTCAATTCGAATCTCTGGTCCAAGTATCTGGTATTGCATTGAAAGTGGTGATGGTGTTACTTCTAAGTTTGGCAGACCGCTATCTAGTCTTCACCCTAATTTGTATAGCCAATTGCGTACCTTTAGCTAATAGGTCCAAGTATACCTTTTTTACATACTACTACTGCCACCGCTACCCTGGTAGTCTTCTAGTTTTCCAGAGCATCCGTATTCCTCCACATTACGCGCTGGACTGTTTACGTAGCCTTGAATACGTACGGTTAACATATTACTATTTTCAAACCTTTCTGAGACGCTATTATGTATAATCTTGGTTATGGTGTTAACGAAGTTGTTTTTACCGTTGATTTATCATAATTCATTTATTTCCCCAGCTTTTTATATATCTTTTAAAGCTATAAAATTTATTATTAAACATTTTTAATGAATCTTACTTAGCTTCAATATGTATCTGTAAAGGTTTCGGGAGTTTCTATACACAATTACAAGTATCGGGGACAATCGTAGTAATTTAGTGGTGATTTTTAACATACCGTTAATTACTATATTAATGTTGATATCTATTATTACACCATATAATTTTGTTGTTCATACATTTCGTATTATTCGTTTGTATTTGACGAATATCAGATATAAAAGGTTACTGGTGATCGTGAATTACCCATGAAACTTATCCTCATTAGCAAGTATTATTATGAATTACATTTACGGTATAAGGTTACTGTTGATAGGACTTGCCTGAAAGGCTTTTAGATGTTGCACCATTGTTGATTCGAATCGTGGTCGAAGTAACAGTAGTATTGCGTGGTCAAGTGGTGGATGTATTATTCTAGGTTTCGCAGATCACTAGTTAGTTTGAACACTCATTTGTATGATCAATTACTTGGAAATGCTCTAGTCCGAAGTGGGAATATATTTTACTTGCCTTTAGAGTGAATATAGTTTACCTAAAAAATATTATAATCAACTTCCAAATGGTGTAGTTAATTTACTTGATAGTACTGTTGATTGATTGCATTGAAATTTCTATTTTTTCAATACGAGCGGTTTTTTGTTTTGTATCCGTACGTTAGTATAGTCAACCACTTATTTGCGGTAGCTTCTGAAGTACCTCTTCATCAATTACTGAGATCCCTATTAATTTTGCATCCAAATTGACCCTGATTATCTCTTTTTGCCCTACGGTTCCGAGTTTTAACTTTATTACGTTCCGTATACAAGCTTCTTTCAACTAACTTGTACCTACTTCAAATTTAATCGTGTCAGTTAATTTAGTTGCCAGCTTTAATTCTCAGGCTGTCTTCCACTTTTCAGGGGTGTCTATGTTTCCATTTTTGCTTATAGTTACGTAGTTTAATCTTACCTGATAACCTTTTAATGTAGCGTTTTATATGTATAGCTAATTCGTTGCTGTTTATAAACTTTTCTGGAGCCTTTTTCAATATCGACTTCGTTATGGTATTTGTTAGGTTATCTTTGCCTTCGATTTACCTAAACTTTTCGATTTCCTTATTTTTTACGGCTTCGCATGATACTATAACATTAATTATTAGGCGTTTTTTACTAGTTATTATTGGTTAAAAAAGGTATTCGAATAGTCCTTTCGAGTCGATACAAATTATAATCGGGATCAGTGGAATCTTTCACTACCTAGTAACGATATTAAGCGTTTTCCATATTTTTGTGTTTATATAAAAGCCAGCTATCATGATGTAGACCTCCTAAGTCAATACGTTTCGTATAATCCTTTTATATTTAATAAAGCTTTAATGAATTTGGTTTCTTGCAATTTTAAATTCGGTTTCCTGCGATTTAGGTTTATTAATGATGGTTATTAGAAATTCAATTCATAGCGTTGGATGCTTTATTTTGGTAGAAAACCGTTGAAAAAAATTATCAATTTCATTTTCGATAATTTAATAAGAATTATGTAGATTTTGAGATACAAATTTTTCATTTGTTAGTCTAACCTTTTATTTAATCGATGGTAATTTTCCTCCGTTGTATTTGAAATTTGTGTTGTAATTAAAAGATCGTAGGTTGTCCTCGATTGGTATAAAGTCGGGATTAAGTTATCATACATGCGTTGTTTAAGATACCTTTAAACTTTGATTACATTAGTTTTATCAATCATAGGTAGATTAATATCTTGAACCTTTTAACTAAAGTTAAAGTAAATTATAATATAGTTCATACTATGCTTGTGTATTGATAATCCGTTGAAATTTCTGTGTTTGGCCTTTATAAGGTGGCGACCGATTTGTAATTTCAGAATTCAAAGTCCTTAATTATACTCATTCCAATTTTATAAAACCAGCAATTCCAATGAATACGGTATCGTTAGTTTGTATATTTATTGAACTATTTTTTTTAATTCACGCTATTAGTAAGTAAGAATCGTAATTTCAAGATTTTGTACATAATTTCGATGTATAGTGCGATAGAAAAGTTTACAATTAATCAACGCCTATTTTAACTAGTTTGTATAGTAATTTGACATATCGTATTGCCATTTTTAAAGGGTACTTATTACGAAGTTTTTATATTAGTTTCAATAGGATAATCCTTTATATATTCATTTGTGATGAAGTATATGTTTGAGTAATATTTCAATCATTAAAAGTTAACCTCTCATTAGTCTTTACTATTATTTCTATTATTAATACGATTATAAAAAGTTCAATATTTGTTTTTAAATGGTTGGCAATGATATGAAGTTTCTGTTTCTATTTTCATTACTATATCTTCAAGCGATTATATGTAACTTTTCGTACAGCTTCCTCGTGGCTTTTCTTTTAACTTAGTAAATAAATTTTGATTTGAAAACCGTGAAATTTGGGATTTAGAGGTTGACGTCACGTTTAGTCACTAAGTATACAACTTCTCGAGTAAGGAGATTTTTAAATTGAACCTTATTGTTTGAATAACAGTCAAGTACAGTACTGTCAAGTCAACTTTACTTGCAGTAAGGTTGATTATACGTGCTGAAAATTGATTGCAGTTTGTGGAATTTGAATACACTGCATTGCAAGTGAAGTGCAGTAGGTACCCACTTCAAAGTGGGGCACTGGCCAAAGCGTTTAGCCATACAAATAACTGAGCAGACCGGCTAGCGTTCTGCCAAACTTAGAACTTACACACATCAACCAACAATATCAATGCAGCACCAGTTACTTCGGCTATAGTGATTCGAATCAACTACGTTGCAACGATAAAGGCCTACCAACACTGATCAGTGCTTATTAGGTTAAGCATAAATTGGCTAAGTAGAAGAAGAAAGCTGATTTCCGGTTACGTTTTGTCCTTTTTAGGCAAGGTAAAGGAAAAGTTCTTATGAAGGGCCCCTATGTGTTGTATAGTTATTTGCGTCAGCAAGTAGAGAAGATTTGTAGGTTATACATTTATTCACGGCAGTCTATAAGTGAGCGACGGTATCGCTACTCGAAAACACCAAAAAATCTTTATTAATCCTTTTTAAAGGTGTTAAAATTGACCGCTAAAAGTTTTAAAGACTACTAATCCGGTAAGTTAGCAAACGGATAAGTCAATTGCTATGATAGGTACGATTACTGCAAATCTTAAGAAAAATGATTAAGTCCTTACATTAAATAACCTATACCACGAACAACGGCCTTTGATCGCGTCACCTACACCAAATATCTACCCATACTTCACTCTTTTTCACTCCTTTTACCTCAATTCAATCGTTAAGATCGTTTCTCCGAGCGAAAGCACCAAGTCGCTCTAAAAAAAGCTACGTCGCGCGACCTTACGCCAAGTCTTTACGCCTAACATTATCAAGTCCCTCGCTTTACGCGCCTATCAAGCCTTACACTAGCCAAATTATTACGATGGCTTTAAAATAAGCCGGAATCAATACTGTTAACGACCCCAAACGAAAAAAGGTAATTAATGATCTCGGCATTATCTTTGTGAAGAACTACAACGAAGAGCTCTAGTTTACTAACCCTACCAAATACTTTACCTCAAAGTACCTAACTAACATAATAGGCCGCTTCATTCTCAACGTGGACTTTAACAAAGTCGGCTATAAACCTATAGCCTTCGATATCTTTCAAAACTAGTTTCGCCACGGGAGCCTAGACATATGGAAGAAGGCAGATAGGTAAGCAAAGACGAAAGTAAAGATTAAACTCTTTTCTCAAGAAGTCGAACTCCCTACGAAGAGAGGAAAGAAAGGTAACCTCGCTATCCTACTTTACGACTACGTTACGGATGAAGACCCCTAAGGAACCTTAGCCAAAGGTAAGGAGACTGCTGGTAACGGCAACCCTTAACGCCCATACCTATGTTCGTAAGGACCTACCTAAACTTAAATGAGTGGACATGAAGAATCAATCGATCTACACCTCACAAGTCCCCAGATACATCAGTCTATTAAGTAAAAGCCTTGCTGAACCCCTTAACATTAAGAGGATTATCTCCAACCCCCCCGCGACGGAAACACTTAGGCTTACTTCTCCCAAGCTTCTTAACACATCCAGTTTTAATAGCTAAACCAAGGAAGGACCGGCTTTATATACGAGCCTACTATGGGTATTATCACTGGCTTTTCTCCTCCAAACTCGGCTAAAGGTAATTATACTACCCACCAGCACTAACAAAGACTTTAGCTTTTTCCCTAGCCAAGTAAAAAAGGTTTATACAACCAGTATATCACACTTTACCCTCTACACGTACCCAGAAAGGATACAGACTGTACGGAAATTACTATATGTATCAAAACCTGGGGAGGCAAAGAAAAGTATAATAGTAAGCCTTATAACCCCTTTGATGTTAAGTTGCGCCTATTTTTCAACATCTATTGCCAAATAAGAGTTGAATTGCCAGGTTTTTACTCGCTGTTTCCCAGTATCCTTACCAGCTAAGTCAAGGATTACTGCCTCCGGTACTTAATGAATTGTACCTCCTTTCGCGAAATCTATGATAGCATAAAGAGCCATTTCAAAAACGATGTTAACCTCTCCCAGTATTATACGTATTGTAATATCATTAAGTAGTCTTACATTTATAATTATAAGAAAGAGTCGGAAAGAAAAATGAACCTTTTAAATTAGATTTTTGTCAGGCTGATGTTTTGCCAATAAGTAATAGGGAATGTGGAAGCTGACGAAGTCATCTTACCTTAATAGGTTCGGCAAGTAGTTACGGGTCAGAAAAAGTTCGAATACGCCTTATAATACCCTAATACTACATATAAAGGTTTTTTTTTTTTTTTTTGGCTAACTGCGTTTCTCGTTGGCGACTATGACAACTCGAGTCTTCGGTTCAACTGGTATATACCCTTAAGCTCCGAAATTTAGTAACGAAAAAAAATCTTCCAATTCATACTATATTAATTAACGGTACAGATGGCCCAGCTAGTCCAGCTAACAGAATTTCCGAACCTCTACCTATGGAGGAATGTATTTTTCTTTTTCAAGGATTTTAAACTGGCTTAGTAAGTTTATACTAAGCGTTAAGAGATACTAAATTTACGGCAAACCAGAATACTGGTTAACACGATACACTACTGACGAGCAAAAAGTAAAGTAAGTAATGTATTATATTAAGTTTCTTTTGACCTTTAATTATGATTCCATTAAAAAAATTATATAGTTTAAAGGAAGAAAAGATAAAAAAGGAAAATAAGCCAAAGGCTATCGGCTAGTACGAAGATACTGGTACCGGTATTAGCTTGGAGTCTACGTAATAATTAACCGATCACACTATTTTGTACCATTTTACAGGCGAAAACCCTTATCACCTCTATAACAATAAAAAACTTATCCTTGCATACCTTTTTACCATTTAAGACCGGTACATGAAGCAAGTTTTTTAGGGGATTATACCAGATATAAGGGTAACATGGTACTTAACCGAAGGCTATTCGAAATACGTCGTATTACGAAGGAATATCAATACTGTTACAGAACTTGACTATACGGACGCTAGTAAAGCTAAGGTTAGCTTCGACCCTAAAAGGGAGCTATCTTTACTCGGATCGATGATAATAAAAACTATTATTAGCCCCATTGTTTTCCACATTTTAAGATCCCCTTTACCCATTCTTTTGTACCTTAAATATATAAAAAACCTCGACATTAAAGTTAATATTTAGACTGATAAGTTGATATATATTAAAGCCAGTAAGAGGTTTCTACTTCACATTAAGTGGGGGTACCTCTGGTTTTACTTTTAAAGATCAATGACAATAGTATTAAACCCAACGAAGGTAAGACTTCGTCAACTATATCGTAAGTTTAACTACTGAGAAATTAATAAGTTTTATAAGGTCTTAAAAGGAACTGGTTGAGAAGATATAAATTTATCAGTATTGAAGGAAGTTGAACGCCTTTATCACTACTTCCAAACATATTACTAAGCCCGATTAAGGTTCAAATTTACGTTAAAAATTCAATTTTTACTTAAAAGTCTCCATAAACGTGTTTTACTTAAATAACAAGCTAGTATTATACGTTATAAACTCTGCTACTGCTTGTTACGGCATAAAGGTTTTTAAAACTATTACGGCGAAGAAAATACAAAAGATATTACATACTTTGTAAATTAACATATACCTTGGTTTATCGAACGTACTAGTTTACGATATTGACTCTAACTTTACTACGATAAAGTTTTAAGCTAATATAAAGTCAATAGGGATTTAGTATTAATAAATTCCTGTTAAAGTTTACTAGGGTATTGGTAAAGTCGAAAAGGTATATGCCTTTTTACAAAAGGCTTATAATATCTTTATACTGGAAATCGGAAGTTTTATAAACCAGGAGGTATGGCTTTAAATAGCAGTTAAAGTTTTCAACAATATTATCAGCTCTAACAGATTTATACCAAATTTATTAGTATTTAGAGTTTACTTGAGTATAATAGCTAAGTTACTACCCTCGGGAAGTAGTTAGAAACATGTTATAGTATATAATAAATCCTTAAAGAAACTAAAAAAAGGAATTGGCACATCGTCAGGTTAATGATTCCCTTAATACTAGGAATGGACTTTTAACAACAAACGTGTTTTTATTCCCCTTTTACAGTAAAGCTTTTACATAGCCCGAGCCAGGAAAATGGAATAGGCCGTACAAAATCTTAAGTATTACTAATTTAAACGTAGTAGTTAGAATTATTAACGGCCCCGTAACTTTCCGAGATATATAGGTTAATCTATATAAAAGGCCCCTGAAGTTTAATAAAGATCCTAAATTTGATAAACTCCGAGCCGAGAGAATTAGCTGATACAACCCTCCCGAGTCAACTATTAACAAGCTAATGAAACGTTAACAACGTAAAAAACCACCCAAAAGGAGGAAATACATTAAAAGAGAGGAAAATAAGGATTATAAGCCTGGTAAGATATATATAAAGACGTGGGTATTTTAAAAGGAACAGTTAAACGAAAAACTTACCCTTTAACTACATATCGAAGGAATAATGAACATATTATGTAAGTTTTTTAAGGAAAGTAACTAAGTGGAAATCAACGGCCTCCTATTACAGTAGGCTATATAGTTTGTGTCGTTAACGCAATTTAAAGGGCAAGATATTATTATCTTTAAGTCGAGGATGGTTTACCAAGTTAAGGGTAAAACTACGGACCGTCCGTACGAAAAGCTACGGCTAATCTCCTAATGATACGGTGATAAAAGTAACAATTGAATCCTTACTTAATCGTTTACTATTTGGAAGATTAGCTAGCGTTTGATTGTCGTTATTGCCGCTAGTTTAACTGCTGGCATAAAGAGCCAGTTTATACTTAATAGCCGGAATATTAAGTAAGCGTAGATGTAATCTGTTACCGATCTTTAATAGATTGTACTATTAAAGTTGTTAAAAGGGTTAACGGATAAGTTTTCGGCTGGTACAGTAATGCATTGTATTAAACCTTCATATAGGTTAGCTGAAACAGACGTTTACTGGATTTTAAAGTATCGGGTATATTTTAAAAATAAACTAGGTATACAAACTTTAACATTGAAGCTGTACCTATTAATTATTAAGGATAAAGACTCTAACATCGTAGGTATTCAAACTAACGATACTTTTTTTTGGCGATATTAGATTTATAAAGGCGAAATAACGTATTATCGAAAAGTTAGGCTTTTAAAAGTATAAGTTAATTAAAAATTTGGTTAAAGGTATATAAATTAAATTAAATGGATCGTTATTCCATATTTATATTGTTAAGGTTTAAAACGACACTTATATTAGCTTAAATAAAAAGGGGTAAGCCACGAAGTAAATAATTATTGATAAGGTTAACGAGGCAAGGATATAAAATACCTAAAATAAAGGGACCATACAGCTTATATTGTTACATTATATCAACCGGAAATATCGTACGACGTTTTAATTACGGTATAGGTTTAAAACCCGTAAGACGAAGACTTTAATCAGTTTAATGATCGGATTTAATAATGAATGGATTACGTAAAAAAAGAATTAATATAGCTTATGTAAATTTGATGAAGCTGAAGTTACTAATTTTTATGAACGGATTATTTACTAATAATACTAACCTTATATTGTAAATCGGTTTTTTAATAATATTCGTCAACGAGGATAAGTTTAAAGGGCAGTTCACGATTACTGAAAACCTTATATATCGGATATCTGTCAAGTATAAACGTATAATACGAAATGTACTAGTTTCGAAAGTTTACGGTATAATAGCAGGCTTTAATATTGGTATAATAACTAACGGCATATTGAAGATTATTACCAAACAGCTGGGTTTGTTACCGATATTTAGAGTAGTGTGTACTGACTCCCAGAGCCTTTACGAATACGTATTAAAATTAGATACGACTAATAAAAAACGCTTGATGATAAACGTAATAGTGTTAAGGGAGGTATATAAAATCCGGAAAATCAATAAATTCTGGTGGACTAACAGCAAAGATAACCCTTTTAATATTATAACCAAGCTTACACTCAATGGCGCCCTGGAAAGGTTTACGGATAGCAATACGCTGATTATACGAATCTAGAGATACGTGGATCACCCGATACGTGACGTGAAGAAACAAGGTTGCCCTAGCAAATTGAAAGACCGCCAGGGTAATGGTAACGATGCTAGAGGTGGCGATGGCAGTAGTTCAAACTACTGGCAAAAGGTACGTAATTAGTAGCGTACCTGATTTGTACAAGTTTGTGGTGAAATATCGGTGCACGGGACTTAAGAAACGGAGGTCTCGGAAGGGAGGAGCAAAAGGGCCATAAGGGACCGTAATTAAGGTTGTTTTTAGTACAGATTAATTGAAATTGATAGGGGTCTGGCCTGTGGATTAAAAAGGGATTTCTGAGGTTGCCACCAATTGATCGCAGGTCACGCTGGCGTGCAGGCACAAAACAAAAAGTCGCCAGTGTTGGAATAGCAATCAAGTGCAGTATAGTCAAGTCAACTTTACTTACAGTAAGGTTGATTGTACGTACTGCAAATTGATTGCAGTTTATTAGATTTAAATACACTGCACTACAAGTGTAGTGCAGTAGGTGCCCGCTTCAAAGTGGGGCATAGGCCAAAGCGTTTGGCCATACAAATTAGTGTGCAGACCGGCTAGCGGTCTGCCAAACTTAGAACTTACACATATCAACCAACAATATTAACGCAGCACCAGTGACTGCGACCACAGTGATTCGAATCAACTACGTTGCAACGATAAAACCCTACCAACACTCATCAATTTATTTGAATGGTCTTTCGTGATGATTCTTTATAAATAAAGATTAAAAGCCAAGTTTTTATCATTTTTCTTTTTCTTACTAATACAAGCAGTATTATAAATCTGACTAAGTGTATATTCCTTATCTATTGTATTTCTTTCTTTTAGTGGTTAGCTGTGTCATTAACTTTCCATCGGCTTATCGATCAAGGAAGTGGAAGGATTATGTTAGATTATTTGTTTGGTTTAAGGACCTTCATTATTATCGTTTTTATTAGTTGCCCTGATACAGGGTTTGACTTAAGTTATGCCAAACGGTGTAAAACCGTTAATAGTTTCAATAATAACTTAAAAATTGACGCTATTCAAGATCTTAAATGTGCCATCTTATTTGCCTAGCTCTCGTTATAGAAGGATTCTACTTCATAATAGTAAAGATAATACGTCGATTATTGTAAGGTTATTCTTGTGATTAAAGATATTATTAACTTGTCGTTTTGATCATTTCTTCCGTCATTACTCAGATATTACCATATGTTACAACCACCTTTTAAATAATTGTTAATAACGGAGATTCACTCTTTAAATAAATATATGATTTAAAAACTAATGATGTTAATGTTATGGTCAGACCCACGATGGTAAGCCAAGTGGGTACCAAATGGGATTAACTATTAAGGTAAGGAGAAAGATTAGAAGAGGTTACCGTAGCCCAACATACAGGACCTACGGGTAGGATCAGGACCCTGTTTGTCAAGTGCCTTTATACGTGCCGTACACGGACTGTACCCGGCTTGTACCCGGACTGTGCTCAGTTCGTATCTGGACCAGGCCAAGGCCGAGTACTACCTATCTCGTTACGTATTTAGTTACGTAAACTATAGATTGAATAGCCAATGGCCGAAGTTTATAATATACCCATTTCCCCCACAGATACTATAAAAGTTACGGCCCCCTGCTAGATAAATACTGGATGCGGGCCGTACCCGCCTAGTATGCAGGTCAGGCGTAAGCCGATAATACTACGTTTAACATATCATATAACGTTTCGGTCTATTTAACCTTAGGTTTCCGACGCCGTATAACGTGCCCTTCAATCTTGCCGCCGGTATCCTATAGCACGCTCGTAGACTAGGTATATAATTTTTTTTTAACCGTTGAAATCGTATAACGTACCCGTTACCACGTCGTATAATATTTTCTTTTTGCCACCAATATCGTATAATAAACCGTATAAAGTCGCGTTCTTACTTTTCACGTTGTACAATGCGCCTCGTATAATGCGTAACCCCTATCAAATCTGGTTTATTAATATTTATAAATACTAACGCCCTTTGTAATTTTCAAAACTTTATTCTTTTCCCTTCTATAACGTTACCATTTTTTATTAACTATCCTTTTTCTAGCCGTTTATTAACTACCCTTTTTACAACCATTTTATCTAATATTTATATATTTTAGCTTATTATTCCTATTTCTATATCTTAGCCTTTTCTTTAATTTATTATTATAACCGACGTATATAACGGGTTTAACCTAAGTTATGTTGTCATCGACGTCTTTTAGGGGGATAATAAGCTACCCCATAAGGTGTTTCATTTTAGTATATACTAATACTCTATTGTTTACTGCTTATTATAATCACTTCGCGTTATGAAAGATCTCCTCTTCCTTAAATATAGTAATCATAAAAGTAAACTTTTTCCGTTATAGAATAAAAACGCCTGTGTATTATATATTAACCGCTTTTTAAACTTTATGTTTCTCTTCTTTACGTTCGAATTCATTGAGTATAAGGGTGTCGTATATACCGGAAGGTGTATAATAACGTAAACTTGGGAATTAACATTATAAAGAACCTAATCGCAAATTAACTTTTTCTTATCATATATTCAAAAGATTAATTTACTTATAACTTTACCCGGTTTACGTACCTTCCTTTATGAATTAGTTATTACAATAAAAGATAAAAGTTATTTTCTACCCCTTGCGCATAAACATTATAGAGTTATCCCAAGTTATCGACCCGTTTTTACCTTTATCTTTTTTAAGTTAGTTGATTAGGTTACCCAGCTCTATAATATCGCTTAGGTATAAAAAGTTTTTATTATACTGGCCGTATAAGCCGTCACCTTTTTTTAGCCATATATTTACATCGCCCCTTTTCCTCGGATCCGTTCTTACCTTAAACTTTTTCGTTACCCTTTATTATGTCGTTTATTTATAAAGATAAGACGTTTTCGACCGACTGGGTTTGAACGCGTAACGTTTTCGCTTAGGCCCGTTTTAACTCTCGCCGTATATCTTTGCGTAGGTTTGGACTAAGGAGTTCAAATAAAATAACTACTTCATTTATATCTTTTATAACTTATATAAGTTACGGCTTATAAAATATAATAAACGAAGCTTAGAATTTCATTATAGGATCCCCGATTTTACCCATATTTCATTGACTAACTTTTAATAGGAATAAATTGATTGGGTCGATCTCAAACGGGCGTAGGATTGTATCTGGGTTGACCGCATTACCCGAGCCTATATTAATGTATTGTAACTTTTGGTAATCCGCTTAAAGGGTCGTTCTCCTCGCTCTGCCCCCCGCTTTACTTTTCGTGAGCCGTTATTGTTGGCCTCTTTTAACGTCCATCCCCTTTAATGGTATTTTTTATTCGTCGGTCTCCCATAACGTCCATCTTTTCTCGTATTATCCGTTATCAGCCTTTTTTAACGTCCGTTACTTTTCGCGTTATCCGTTATTCTCGACGTCGCTTTGTATTCGTTTCACTTTTTACCAACCCTCTTTTTAGGTGCCTACCAGTTTCCGTTACGTTTTTTATCGTTCCCCTCCCTCGGCGTTACCTAATATCTGGAATTAATTATGATAAGGCCGTTAACATTAATAACGCCGGTATTCGTTAAACTTTAAAAAAGATAATAATGATAAATAGGTGGATTTTCATTGAGTCATAATAAAAGCCATTTTACGATCGGATACGTATTCGAAAAAGTCGAATAGTATTTACCACGGTTTACCTGTTATATAATAATTTCGTTTAATAATAAATTCTCCTTTTTATTTATAAATAAAGTATTTTTAAGGGTATAAACGATTCGCCTAGCGTTTTTAGTTTAATATAAATTCGACGTCGATGTCAAAATTCCGGATGAAAGTAAACCGAATATCTTCCAATTCCACCTTAAATTTCATGAAAGCTATAATATATTTGAAAATTTTCAATAATTACTCCTCGTTCTATTATTACTCTTTTATTTAACTAATATATAACGAACCTCGTTCCGCTCCGTTTTTGTCGCCAGGAATTTCTATACTTATAATTTCTCATATTTACCTTTCCTTACGTCGTTAGATATTAAAATTGGTCTCGGGCAAGTATCGGATAAATCCTACGAAAAAAGGGGGTTTCAAGCCGGTCGCTTAACTAAGTTGATATAAAATATGAAGTATTTATTAAGGATATTCAATACGATATTAACCGAATTTGAAATATAGATTATCCGGTATTAATTATAAATCTAGTCGATTTTTTTATTCAGCCGATTAGTTTTAATATTACGAAGGTTTAGCTAAATCTAATCCTCTACCTTATATCGTTTCGCCGGACGTCGCTTACGATTAATCGCCGTTTTTATATATTATGAAATATAAGTTATCGCCGTTTGTGCTAATTTTGCATTTTACGTTAATAAGCTCCAAACTTAATAGTTTTCCCCATATAAATAATTAAAAACTTTGTATTTCCGTTTATCTTTAAAATAGGTAACGTTATATACCCATTTACTAAACAGTTTATGTTAAACCCGGTAACCGTCGATTCTTGGTTATTTAATATGAATAGATAAACGGGTAAATATAAAGTTTAGTTATACTACGAAAAGGCGACAATGATACATAGATACTTTTAAATCTTTTAGTTTGCCCGTTGAATACCGTTATTAATTTGTAAGTAATACGTCGTAAATAAATTTTATTCGACTTTTAGTAGGGAGTATAACGTCCTCTAAAACACGCCTACCTAGTTCGAATGGCAGTTATAAATAATAAATGATAAAAATTTATAAGATCTTTACTAAATATTCCAAAAACATTTCATATACGTATCAACAATTATAAAATATATGGCTTTTAGCTTAATAAACTTGGAAAGGCGATCCGTAATAACTAGTAAATATAGGGGGACTTTATTAATAGCTGGTAGTTTAATTATAATATTAATCGAAATACATGTTTCATTCTGGTCGGAAATAGAAAAAACGTTAAAGGAAGCTTTGTCGTAAGGTATGATGAGGTTTCATTTCATTATCTTACGTATATATTCGTTATAAACGTCGAATATTTTCGATTATCTCCCTTTTATAGTAATCCCATTAAAAACGCGAAGGAAAATCTTTTTACCTGAATAACTTATAATAAACAAGTCGTAGGTATATTTTAAAATCCTCATTATTGATAGTTTCTAATTCGGTAGTTATGAACGAATACGGTAACGTAATTTACCCCGCGGGGTAATTTCGTAATCCGTAATTTATACTAATTTTCATGTTTTCGAAAACCGCTAAAAGGCGAACTTTATATAGTAGGTCGTTTGTTATTCCTTGGTTTTATATTTCATATTTCCAAGGTAAATGAGAAGAAGGGTAAATAATTCCAAGATATAAAAAATGATACGCCCAATGACTATGGTTACAATAGTTTATCCTAGTAAGAAGAGTTGGTTTCCAAATTTAAATTCAATAATAACTCTACTGGCATCTTTATAGTTAAGTTTCGTAACAGTATTAGTATTCTTTCGCAGTATGAAGTACTACCAATAGCCTCCTGATAAGTACCGTATTGTCCTAATGTTTAGTATAATATCTTAGAAAACGTGCTCCAAGTAACAATCGCGGATGGTAAATAAGTTGTGAGGCTACTATATTTATCATTATAATGAGAATAGGAGTATTTACCTGCTAAACAGTACAAAAAGGCGTGGTCGGATATTCATTAACGTTGTTTTCGAACTAGCGTTAGTATCTTCATGCCAGCTGATAACTTTAGGTTTATTCTCCTCATTTTGTGCCTATATGTCGTCAAAGTTTGCAACGCGTTCAATTCATTCCTAGTTAATTATAGAAGGGTACTGAGTGTACTATATTACCTTCTTCGATTCGCGTTTAGTAATAGTGTGACATATTGACTAGCAACCTTATTTACTGTAAATCTAATAGCTTTAGGTATTTTAAGCGAATTCATGTAATTGAATTAAAAACCTTAAAAAAGAAATATCTTTTTTCATGTTTTTCAGCAGGTTAGGTCTTCAAGTCAAGGCCTTTTGTTAACTGTATTGCCCTAGTTGACCGTATTTATGGTTGATATAGTCGGTATAGGAAGGATTTTTATCGTTGTATTTGAAGTTTCAATTTTAATAGCACATATCTGTCGATCTCGGCAGCCGTATTATCATGATCATCAACAAAAATCGTAATTAGTTAAAAACCCTTCAAAAATGGCGTTAAAGAATTGTAAAATTCATTTAAATTCCTTATAGCCTGCGTTCGTCCGACAGGATTATTTGTGTTGTATATCTTCGATAACTCATATCTTCCCTACAAAGTATGAGAAAAAGCTTAATCAATGAAACATTTTGTTAAAGAATAAATATTTTTTTCCGAATCTTTTTCCAATTTAATATATAAAACTATATGCTGATATTTCATTCATATGTTATTGGCTGAAATGAACATTGTATTCTAAATAAGGTTTAAAACTATCATCAATCTCCCAAAATGATGAGTAATTCGATAAGTACCAGAAATCATAATTTTTGGCCTAGCTGATAAAGATATTTGAAAATGCCGAATGAAATTTGGGTAGTTCAATTTTAATTTAGCGGCAAATATTCAAGTGTGGTCGTGACTTAATGTCGAGGAGGTTGTATGGCTTACTGTTATATTTTTCTTATCTTTTCCAAATCTTGACAAACGTCGTAAATACCACGTATTTTGTATTAATTATAAAAAAATCTTGAGGAAAAATAGTAATATACTGATTATAAAAACCTTTTCGATTTATCGACCGGTAGTATCAGGGTAAATATTGATATTATTAGGTAGGATAGTTACCTTTGGTAATGTTTGGAAAGAAAAATATAGTGGTCGTGTTTATAATAGGCTCGCGTGTAAAGCCGTTTCTTCCTTAAGGCTGGTGCTGGTGGGTTTGTTGAAGCTAAATGTTTTGGGAGATTTGAAGATTACTGTAAAGAATTTGGTGATAATCTTGTTAGTGTTAAGGGATTTTCAAAGGTTCTTTCTTGATTAAATAGTGAATTTAAAGTTAACTATTCTCCTGTTGAATTTTCATGCATGGTTCAATTGATTTATTATAGCTAACAACGCTGGCGTGTTGATGTCCTTAGGTAAAAGGGTTTGAAAGACTCATTTGGGGTTTTGTGTAACCTAATAAATGTGTGTCTAACTGTTGACATATGCTGTTGTGGGGGATAGCTTTGTTCATTTTTATTTATTAATTGAGAATCTTTATACGTAGTATATTCGTATAGTATTTTGGATAAATTACCGTTATTTTCAAACCTTAATAGAAATCAAATTCCACTTTTACATACGTCGACTTTTAACTTGACTTTAACCGATCTCTCTATCTTTTTTTAAATTATTTAGGTTCCATTCTCTAAAAAAAACTCTATGTAATAGTATATAGCGTCGATTCTAGTGTTTTGATTATCATGGTTAACGTTGAAAATAAAATGTTAGATGTAATTGATTATATACTTAGATATAAAGGCTTTGTTAAACCTTTGTGAACCATAGATTATCCCTAAAATGTTTTTAAATGTAGCTCCAAGGCTTTTAATCGCTTTCCATTTGATATATTTGGTGACGAGATCAATTTTTGTGTTCTCGGTTTCTATTTTGAGGTGAAAATTGAACTGGTGTAATGGGGAAAATCTGATGTAGGAAGATGAGTTGTACGTCTTTTGCTGTCAAAGTTGTTATTTGTAGTTGAAAAGACTGTGGGACTTTATCGTTTTGCTATTTTCAATATTTATTATTAGTACCTGCAATAATGGTAACATTAGTTATAGCGACTTAGCCGTTTGACTACTTTGGTAACCTGACGATCTTGAGACTTTCAGGCGGTCAATCTTAACGCTATTCTTACAAAATTAATTCAATAAAGAGTTTTTTGATGTGTCTGTTGATAGCGTTACCATCGCCACTTCCAAGTGCTTATAAACTGTCACATACCCAAAATTCTACCTTTTTGTTCCCTGTGAATAGCAGGCGTAACAAAAGTGGCACTTTGCAAATTTCTTTCCGCTACCTGACATAATTTTCAAGAGTAACAGGAAAGTCGCTTCTTTTTTTACCTAGCGTATCTGTGCATAACCTAATAAGTACTAATCAGTGTTGGTAGGCCTTGATCGTTGAAAAGTAGTAGATTCAAGTTTCTAGTCGAAGTAACTAGTGTACTGAATTAAAAGTAGTGATGTATTGCTTCTAAGTTTGGTAGACCACTAGCTGGTCTGCATATCAATAGGTATACAATACTAGTGAGCCAACGAATTACATTAAATTGGTCATTACCTACATTTAATTTACAGTCAATACACTCGATTTACAGTCAGTATAGTTCATTCGTAATGAGTATGATTGATGTAACTGCATTTTAATTGACTAATTTTCCAATACTAACAACTTTTAGTTTTATATTTAAATACTTGTGCGACCAATCACCAATTACTATCAATTTCCAAACTTCGTTTTATCTCTACCGTTGTTAAATCTACAAATCAAAACCTATTTCGCATTAAATTACATTTTAATTGGAGTCTTCTACCCCGCATTTCCTAACATCGACTTCCTCTATGACTATAAATAAGTGTTTCGTTATAAACTTATATGTTATCGATTACATACCCTTTAATGATAAGTTTAGATGTACATTTCTTTATATACAATCACTATTATATTAATGGTTTCCTAATTCCTTGAGGCACCTATATTTCTTTTCGTTATGAGCTGGGTGTAACAGCCAATTTATGTATCCATTAATACGTATAATAAACCTATCACTATTTAAAAGCATTTTTAAAGTATAGTTTGGCGTAGCTTTATTTATAACTTCGGTAGGGTTATCTTCGCCATTAATTTACCTGGATAATTTAATCTTTCGAATTTTGTATACATCCATTCATACCATAATCTTTGTATCGGTAAACGATTCTTATCAATCGTGCTGATTTGAAAAAGATGGTTGTAAAATCTTGGGAAAAAAATGTAAAAACCAACAAGTATCGAGAATAATCATACCTATTTAATTATAATCCTTAATTGTCGATATTACAATATATCTATCTAGTTAGTAAGTGGCCATACTGCAGATTTCACCTTTGCAAGTGTTCTCGGTAATGTGATACTCTATAAGATGCATTCTTGAAAAGTATATGATAGCGTAACACTGCTTAGAAGTGGCATTTGTAAAGTGCACAGTAAATTGTCACTACCCAGAAGAGAGATTAGCAAAGTGTATGGTGTATTACCACTGCTTGGGTAAGAGGTTATAAGCTCTTATCTGTAGCATAAACTTTCTAAATACCTTTTCTCCCTTCTATCTATCTTACAACTTTAATACAAATACCAATATTTACGATTGATCTTTTAACTTACCTAGTGTAATAGAGACCTTACCGATACTCATAAGTAGCCGATTCTGTCGACTACAAATAACCTTAGGAAAAATAGATAGATTGAAATTAAATACCTATAGTAGGATATTATAACGGTTCATAATACCCGTATTTCAATATTACAGCTTGTAAAAACTATATGGGAGTGAAGAAATACGCGGGAACTCCTTTAAAACCCGAAGTGTAAAAATATTATAAAATCCAGAGTAACTTTAAAAAGGACAAATTTAGTACGATATTATTCATTTTATTGATACTCTATTCACTAAAAACCTCAATACGTTATCCATTCATTTTTTATGACTTTTTGGATGTATTCAGGCACTTTTGAGAAAACGTCCTATTATGTATTATGACACGTAAGCTAAAATCACCAAGTTTCGAAACTCTTAATTGGGATCTATCCAATCTCAATATAATATATAAACCGCTTGTACATTTCGGGAACGGTTAAGACGTAATATTCAAATAGCTTCCAAACTTTGGAAACGACTAAGATATAGAATGAAAATCGCTTATATACCTTAAAAGCGGTCAAAGTACGATATCTTAACCGCCTCCTAAACATATATCATAAACCGAATACGTACATTGAACCTTATATACCATCTTCTTCAAATAGTATTTTTTTTTAACTCTTGGAATATTATTACATGCAGTGTAGTAGGTCAAATTTACTGTAAGTAAAGTTGACCGTACTGCAAGTGTATTGCTTTGTGCAGACTTACCACATTGGGTATAAGTCGAGTGTAGTAAGCTGCACTTCATACTAGGGCATGGGTCAAGCACTTGACTATACAAATTACAGTGCAAACCGGCTAGTGATCTGCAAAACCTAAAATAATACATCCACCATCTGACTATTGTAATACACCTATTACTTCGACTAATCGAATCAACAACGTTACAACGTTTAAGACCTACCAACACTAATCACTACTTGCTTACTAGGTAAAGCACAGATAAGCTAAGTAGAAAAAGAAGCTACTTTATGGTTACACTCTATGTTAACAATGGCGGTTGGGGTAGAGGAAAGATTTTTGCAAAGGACCTTTATTAGTATTACGTCAGTTTCTAACGGCAGGAAAACAGAGAAGTTTTTGGATTACGTTAGTTCTTAACGGCAATTTGAAAGTGAACAACGGTATTGCTATCTGAAAAAAAACTAAGAAATCTTTATTAATCCTTTTTAAAGACATTAAGATTGACTGTTAGAAGTTTTAAGATCCGGAAAGTTGGCAAACATCTAAGTTAGTACTACTTCTGGTGTTATTACTGTAAAGAAGACTAAATCCCACAGCCTACAATAAATAACCTTCGCACTTTACTAACAACAACGACATTTGACCTTACCCTCCATACTAAACCTTTGCCCTTACTTTACTCTTTTCACTCCCTACGTTACTTCAATCGTTAAGTTTGTTGATTTAAGCGAAATATTAAGTTACGTTGAAATAGCCACGTCGCGCGACCTTACGCTAAGCCGCTAAGTCGCCAAGTTTCCACGTAACTTCACGTTAAAACATCAAATACCTACGCCTAAAGATTATTAAGTCTCTTTCCCTACAAGCTTACAATGCCCTACATAAACCTCAATAAGTTTACCATCAACTTTTACTTTAAAACTATCCCCGACCCCGGAAGGAAAGAAGAAATCAAAGTACTCGGACCTGTTTTCGTCAAACACTGCAATAGTGATCTTTGGGGGGATGATATTGACGAAGTTTTAACCGAAGGACACCTTACCAATTTCGTCGGCTACTATATTATTAACTAAGAGGGCGAAGAAGAACGTGATTGCAGTGACCGTATTTTTCGCAAGTATTGTGAGTTTTTTGACGATTGAATTATTGACATATGGAAGAATATTTAGAAAGCTGTTAAGTCTAAGCTAGAAAAAAAACTTGAACGTCGAGGGATCTACGTGCCATAAAAAACCTCTATAAGGTTGGTAAGAACCCTATTTAACTTGGCCTAGTTTGAAGAATGCCCTTAAGGCCTACGGTCTAAAGGAAAGGACATTAAGGAACCGTAACACCCTTATTCACAATTTAGAGGATTCTTAACCTACCTTTAACTAAGTTAAGCCTTTTTACGTGCTAGCGATAAGGAACCTATTGACTTGCTTGGTAGTTTAGTATTACCACATAACAGCGTGGTATACACCCTTAGCGGTGGCAGAGCGCGTGACGCAGCAGCTGCTAATACGGCTAAAGGTATTGACGTTGGAGTTTTACATCAGTTAATTGAACAAGATCGTTAGGCCTCTCAGAACTTTTAAGTACCTATTGTCCCTTAGTAAGCTTATATCTAAGACCCTTCAAAACCTTTTCTCTTTAAATACACCTATGCATGCGAACCTATTATAGGCTCTATTACAGGACTTTACCCCTCAGGCTAGGCTACTGGCAATTACCCTTAACACTGAGCCTTGGAACCTTTAAGATTTAAATCGGTAGGAAACACCAATTAAGCTTGGGATAATTATCGCGACCTTTTTCCAAGACCTGTTAAGATGGTTAATATTAACTATAAGTTAATAACAGACTTTGTTAAGATTTGAGATAATATAAAAAAGGAAGACGGGAAGCCTTATAATCTTTTCAATACCAAGATAATGTCTTTCCTGAATATTTACAAGTGGATAGAGGTCTCACTTTCTGGCTTTCATTCACTGTTCCCCAAAATCCTCACAAGTTACGCCAAAAACTACTATTTGAATTTCCTGACGAATGCGAATACTTTTCGTGAGATTTACGATTGCATAAAGGGCTACTTCAAGTACGACGTTCACCTTATATAATATTATACAGATTAGACCACTATAAGATTGATTACAATGATGATAAAGAAGAAAGAGGAGGAATTATCAATGGATATTTTTAATCAAATGCTTGACAAGCTGATAATATGTCAGAAAGCAATAGGGTAGGCTTACGCTGGTGAAGCTACATTTTGCGAGCAGGTACGGGTAGCTGTTACGGGCGTTAGTAAGCTCGAACACGTCTTATAACATTCAAATGCCACCTGTAAAAGCTTTTTTAGCTCGTTGCGGTTTTCGCTCGCCACCGTAATGGTAAGTACACCAAACTCGCTCGGTATATATTCCTCATCCGGTAATTTCCTTAACGTAGATGTGGAAAACCTTGTAGTAGTTAATTACGTCGACCGTAAGTACGGGCGCCCATAACGCCTAAGGTTAATTCTATTAACCTTGGCCCTAAACTGGCGGCAATACCTATGTTAGCGCCAATGAGATTTAGGTGGACCTGTTAACCGTTAGTGCTATTGTTGTAATAATAATAAGAGGTGTTAGATTTATAATAAGGCCGGTTACTAGTTAACTCGCCATCCCTCCACCGAAAGTAACAATAGAAAAGCCGCGTATCACGTTTATTACCTTACCACTTCGAAATAATATTATTTGGAATAGGTGGCAAATGTTCAAGGCATTAAACCAACTATTGCCGTAAACTCCCCCAAGTAAATTAAATGACACTAAAATATTACTTCCGGTACGATAGCCCAATAACTAGTCGACCATGCCTTTTTATACTGTTTAAATAGTAAAGATTCCTACCTTTACCCTAACCCTATCCCTAACCCCTTATATACCTTTAACCTTCACGATCATTATGCGGACTATACGTTTCAAGGTATTATATCAGACATTGGAGTGATAAGGTACTTAATAAGAGGCTATTCACAGTATGTAGTATTATGGAGGGAAATCACTATAGCTACAAAAATCAATCGTTACAATACTGGCAAGGCCAAAGTTAGCTTGAGCCTAGGCGAACAATTATTGTTACTAGGGATAACTATAGTTTAAACTGTTGTAAAAGTGATTAAATTTCACATCCTTAAGTCTCCCACCCCTTTTTTACTTTTATTAAATGATATAAATACCCTCGAAGTCAATGTGAACGTTAATATAAACGAGCTAGTTAAAAACGGTTAAAGGTTTCTACTCGCTTTTAAATGAGGCACCTATGGGTTTATCTGCAAGGTCCGAAATTAGTGGTGTTAAACCTGTCGAAACTGAAGATAAGTTAACTATATCGGTATTTTAACTACCTAAATATTAACAAACTATATAAAGGAATAAAGTTTACAGAGCATAACGATGTGAAATACTTGACCCTAAAAACTATTATAAGGCTTTGTCACCACTATTAAACGTATACCCAAGTCCCCCGGAAATTTAAGTTTATATCAAAAGACGATAAGGACTTTAACTGTAAAATCTTTATTAATGTGTTTTGCTTAGATAATAAGCCTGTTTTTCACGTCGTTAATTCTGCAACTTTTTTCTACGGAACTAAGTTTCTAAAGTCCCTTTCGGTAAAGGATACATAGGAGACATTGAGAATATTATAAATTAACACGTATCTGAGTCTACCAAACATTGTCGTTTACGATACCGTTACTAACTTTACGGCGATAAAGTTTTAAAAATATGCTAAAATAACAGGTATCTAATATAAATAGGTTCCTATGAAAGTCTATTGAAATATTGGAAAGGTTAAAAGGGTATACGCCCAACTTCGCTGGGTATATAATATCTTTATGTTGGAAATTGAAAGTTTGACGAATCTGGAGACACGTTTATAAATAGTAGTAAAGGATTGAAACGACAATATAGGCCCTAATGATCTGGTGCTAACGCTACTAGTTTTCGGAGCGTACCCACATTTGACGAGTAAATCTCCGCCTTTGACAAGTACTTAAAAATGCATTGCAACTTATAATAAAGCTTTATAGAAGTTACGAAGGGAATCGGTACGTCGCTAAGTTAATAATACCCTTAATACCAAAAAAGGGCTTATAATAATCGACGTACTTGTTTTATTATTACAACGTATAATCCTCGTAAAACGGGAGCCGGGTAAAGAAGAAGGGCCATATAAAATATTAAGTATCACTAACTTTAAAATGGTTATTAAAATTACTAACAACCTTATGTCTTTCCGAATTATTCAGGTTAAGCCTTATATTAAGGCTACTAACAATAAAGACCCTTAAATTAAACGACTGAGTTAATACAAACCTCTCCTACCTGTTATCAACAAGCTAATAAAGCGCTGCCAGCGCGAACAACCCCCGAAAAGAAAGAATTTTAAAGAGAAAGAAATATATACCAGGACGTATCTACAATACTATTGAGGTAAGTAAAAAAAAATGATAACGAAAACTTAGCAATATAACTTAAGTTATGAAGTATTATTAAAACTTTCGGGAAATCTTTTGAAAAAATCGATAGGATCGAAATCGATGGTTTATTAACTTAAAATGTGACATAACTCGTGCCAAAAGCTAACTTTAACCTTTAAGACCCGAATTTCACGATTTTCAAGTCGAGGATTATCTATAAAGTTAAAGGTAAGACCACGGGGCAACCGTATAAAAAGCTACGGCTAATCGCTTAAGGATATGGTGATAAATGTAAAAACTAGATCTTCATGTAATCATCAACGATTTAGAAGATTAGCCAACGCTTAGTAATTACCTTAATAACAAGTTTACTAACCAGGACTAAAAATAAGTTTACACTTAATAGACGTAATATTACGTAAACCTACATATAGTTAAAAACGAATTTATAGAGAATTATACTATTAGAACTGCCATAGGAACTCCACGTTATTTACACATTAAAAACGGTAATACGGTAAGTTAAACTACTATATAAATTAACTAAAACAGGTATCCACTAGTTCCTTGCCTATCAGTCGTACTTTAAAGCTCTGCTAACGATAAAGTCTTCAATATACTACCCGTACTTATTGGTAACGTAAAAGAAAAACTTAGATATAATAGACATGTAAATTAACGATATCCTTTTTGTTGGCACGACTAGGTTTATAGTACAGGAACAGTAAACGATCGAAAACTCCAAATTTTGGAATTATAATCCGGTAACAATGTTAACGGAAAACAACCAACTTCACTTTAATAGATCGTCAATACGTATACTTAGTGTTAATACCAGCTTAAGTTTCTGTTAAAAAGGTTAGGGCGTTATTTTTACCACAATCGATAAGATTGATAAGGCTAGGGCTTAATAGTACTTGAAACAGCGTATATGAGGTAGCTATATTGCCATCTTATGCTAACCAGGAGCCTTATACGATTTATCTATTACGGTATAAGTATAAATATTAACGGATAAAAACTTTAATCGACTAAATGAAAGGTTAGAGTAGCAAATACGGAATCAAAACCGCGAAATCAATATAGTACCAATCGACCTCTTGAAGGCTAAGCTAATAATCTTCACGGACGGGTCCTTTATAAATAACACCGACTTATCTTTACAAATCAACTTTCTAATAACCATCTTTAACGAAAATAAACGGGAAAATTAGTTTAACATCACTGGTAACCTAATTCACTAAACCTCTGTCAAAGCTCGGAACTACCAACCAAAAACGCCTAATAATCGATGTGATAACACTTCGCGAAGCCTACTAGAGAAGGGATATTAAGTAGTTTCGATAAATTAATAGTAAAGATAATTCTATAAATTCTATAATGTAGACCACGTCAAGCACCGCCCTGGAAAGGTTTATAGATAGCAATAAACTAACTATACGTATTAATGGCTACGTAAATAGGTAGCCCAGAAAATTTAAATCACGTAACGGCGGACAGAGATGTGCTGGTAGACTGGAAGATTATTAGGGGATTGATAATGGTGATCTATTTAAGTAGCACAGTTGAAGTTATGAAGGGCTGTGGCGAAAGAATTTTTATGGAAGTTAATAAACTCGGACCTCAGAATGGCGAAACAATTAAGGTCAAATGGGGTAAGTTTTTATACAATCGGGTGCAATACAGTATAAAAATGAATTGGAATTGACGAGGGGTACGAAACCACCATTTAATATTAACCGGAAAAGATTGGTCAGTTACACTAGCGTACGCGCACAAACAAAAAAGCCGCCAGTATTGAAATAGTATTACATACAATGCAGTAAGTCAACTTTACTGTAAATAAAGTTAACCGTACTGCAAGTGTATTGCTTTGTATGGACTTACCGTATTAGGTGTAAGTCGAGTGCAGTACGCTACACTTTATACTATGGCACGGGCTAAGCACTTGACCATACAAATTACAATGCTGAGCGGCTAGCAGTCTGCCAAACCTAAAACAATACATCTACCATCTGACCACTGTAATACACCTATTACTTCGACCAATCGAATCAACGACGTTGCAACATCTAAGGCCTACCAATAAAAACCCTATTTTAACCCGTTCGCTTTCATCCTTTCATCTTACCTTTTCTGCCCTAACTTATACCTTTTGTTGAACTTTATTACCAACGAAGTTTAGATTTATTAGTCGCCTAACTAGTATAGCGTTTTCAAGACATTGAAAAGGCTAATTTGAGATATTTAACTCACCTGTAACTACGTCCCAATCATTTTTCATTTGAACTTCATTGGCATTAATAAGCATTAGACGCCTTACTTTACACGTTTTATTGTTCTTCATTTGCTTTGGTTTTAATTATTATACATTAACCGAACTATCTTGAATACTGAAGCTTCAACATACTAGCATTTTATTTACTACGTAAAATCACACTTTCTACCACCTTAGAGTTTCTGGTTTACATATAAATTAGCCTTCTAATCGCTGTGGTATACTTTTTACTATCATAACTGTAGCTTGAATATCAATAACTCTAAATAAAGTTAGCGAATATATAGTTTATTTGTTTCAAATCCCATTTTTTGTGAAGGAAGTTTTTAATACTGAAACCTTAATTTATAGAATTTCAAAATCGAAGTTGTAGTGGATAATTTAGGTATCTTCGCGACGAATATATATATTATAAATATGATTTTAAACTATTGTAACAGAGGTAGTATTAGACGCAAATTATTTGATAATTTTAGGAAGGACTTTGCGGATTAGATATCAGAGATGTGGCGTATGGTAAACGGTATAATTTCAAGAATACTGCGAAGATAACTACGAATCAGAGTTGATAATACGACCGGTGGCAATAATGGCTGTATCTTAAAAGTATTTTCGGCAACAACCCGGCATACGTCAATGTCAAAATCGATCGAAGATATAGTGATAGATTTGAAATTCGTCAAGAGATATTGGTTGGAAAAGCGCCAAAACCGGTTTTTCAAAATAACGGATAAGGAACGAAGGATGATTCTGTAAATATAGGGAGTAAGGCTCTTAAGAAAGTTAAACGCATGTTACAAAGTGCATACAGAATTGGAGGAATTGATAAAAGAAGAGGAAGGGCTATAAAGATTATTTATAACTGAAGTCGAATACAAACCTTTTTCGAAACGTAATTTCAAACAGAGATAATAATAAGACTATTCTCTGAATATAATGGATAACCCGCTTTATCGAAATGAAAGCGGCCCGAGTGAGGAAACCGGCCCACCTAAAAATATGATAAGCAGCGTAAAACGATAATACGAACCTTAAGCATTAATGTATAATAACTACAAATTATACCGAAATATTTTACATACCGTTTTCTCACCAATAAGAGTAACCTAAAAAGAACTTACTAATTTCACCAGGCCCTGAAATTAGAAAGTGAACTATGACATCGAGCTAAACGACGTCTTTCATAATAATAAACGTATAATGCTAAATATGTATAAAAGACTGGATATTAAACCATTATAATTCCATATGATTTTCCCTAGTATATTATCTATGCAAGCTAAAAAGTGGTATATATACCACTTCATATAGGTGGATATATTGACGAAAAGATATAAATATTTGAAAGATACTTCGATACGGAAATGAAATACGAATTTCACGATAGGAATTGGATTAGCATTACCTGAAAATATGTATAAAAAAAAAGTAAAAAAAACAGTGTAAAAACGTTGATAAGATCCCCCCAAAAGTGTTTACCACTTTATTAGTGAATTTACAGAAATGCCAAACGTCCCTAAAATCAGAATATAAGGGAAACAAGTTATTTATTCAAATAAATATACAAGTATGTCTAAGAAACCCCAATTTTAACCTTACGTTGTTTTTTTGGGGAAAAGACCTGGAGGCGTTTTACTTAAACCTTAAAATATCATTCAAAACATCGATACACCTATAAACGCGCCTCGAATTAGCATTTGTAGCTAAAATTATTAAAGTTGAGGATTATACCACCAAAGTGAACCTTATAGAAACAATCCACTACGTTTTCGACCAATGATTAAAAGTTTACTCAAAGTAAAATAACCGCCTCAAATATGGCTATCAGAGCGAAAATTACCAAGAAAAAAAACCTCAGATATCGGAGATAAAGTAACCATTAACAAAAAACGACCTTATAATTAAATAAGAAACTTACTACGTATATATTAATACATATAAAGGAGGATGCAAAGCTTGCTAGGTTTTTAGGAATTTTGTATTATTTACGGCAAGGTCGGCTATTGGTCAATTTACCATTTATTATACAAATAGATTCCGATTAAACGTTAATTTCAGGCCAATTACCTACCTAAGAATTAGAAGAAAACCAATTTCATAACGTATATAACCGACTGTAAAAGCTTCAAAGATGAATTCAACGTTCACCTCTATAAGTATACCTTTCAAAAGGAAGATTTTAAAGGGTATAAGATTTACTTAACAGTCTAAGATAAGAAAACCAATCAACGGATATTTACAAGCCTATCAAATACCTAATTCCTATATATCATAGGTCTCGATTGCGAAAATAAAGTCTTGAACGTATATATAGCGTCGTGATTTATGCTTTTTAACAGGTACAGTAACCTATTTTAGGGTAATATGTTAAATACGAGCGTGGTTAAAATATCGACAGCCGAAAAACGACAATTCGGCGTATTTATAGCGAAATTTCCAAAGTTTTAATTGGATCGAATAGGAAAACACCGAAAGGTTTTATTTGGTAAAGGAAAAACGTTATCGTTTGACATAGACGTTATAAATACACGATTAGGACCGATGAAGTTTTACGCAATGGATTTTAAAAATTTATTTTTATTATAATCAGTTAATATAAATAAGATCGGAATTAAGGTCTGAAATACGACTAATTAACCCATCCGTTCTTCGGATAGTATATTCATTTCGTTTTGCTTTGAATTTGAATATCTATGGTTTTTCCCTGAGGCACGTATAATAAAAGCCCTTTACCTAATGCAACCGAAATTAAGGATGTTATTCCGCCGGTTCGGAAACCCAGTTACGAAACGCTATTTACAGCTTCTCTACATCGCATAGTATAATAATATAGGAAAGGGGGCGTTGAAAGTTATCGAAAAGTTTTACCACGAATTTCAGATATACTTAAAGGCCGTATGGCGGTTCGAATTCCGCTTTGAAAAGGATGGGGACTTGAATTACAAGATAATTGTAAATATAATATAACTTAACGGTTAATTAATATTAAACTCCGTCGACGTAACAATATTATTCGAGGCCGCGAAATTTATGCGGAGTGTTTTTATTACGGATTATTGAAATTCCTTGATAAATTACTAGTGAAATGTTTATTTAGAACCTTTAAATTCAATTACCTATAATACTGGTATAGCGTTCGACTCGAAAGAATAGTATATTAAGGCTAGAATCACTCTAAATAAGTGTAAGCAAATACTGGTAAAAGTACTACGGGATATGTCAAATTGTAAACCGTACTATAAACTGCTTAATAATTATATACGGTATTATCCAAAGAATTAAAATATAACAATTTTAAGGACTTAATCTTATGAATAGCGGTTAGCACTGTAAATAATACATCCGGCCCGAATAAGCTTATTTTAATACTCTTTATTTATGGTACTTACCTTAAAGTCAATATAGATTCAGCATTATCGCTAGCTACAATGTAAAAACCAAATATTAAATTAAAAGCTATGGCAGAATTACTTTCCCCACGGGTCATAAATTTTATTTCGAAAGTATTGGCTACAAGAAACGATCCGCGTAAGATTGGAATTTTGAACTTTCTATTATAGTTTAAAGTCCTCATTTAGAGAATAAAGAATGAATAAACTAAACCTTAGAGGATCAACAGATTGAAAGGCCACGATATATTTAAAAACTTGCCAAATAATACGAGTTCATTTCTTTAAATAAAGGTACGGCAATACAAAACGAAATAGGTGGACGAAAGCGGCCGAAAACCGCAATTTAAGAAAAAAATCCTACCAAACTAGTTCCAAAATAGCGAATCCAGGTCGCCTCCAAAGCCTATACACTCTACGGATAACCCTTTACAACCCTTACTACCTTACTATACCGGCCTTCCCATACTAATAAAAGTAATACCACGACGCCGACGGCGCAGACCTGGCTTTAGAAACAAAAAAACGTTTAAATACCTTTGTCACAAACTCCTTTATTACGTAAAAGGAAATGGAAGACCGAAAGTTAAGTTTTGAACTTCGCCGAAAATGTATTGTCCCTATTAAAAGTACCCTGTTAAATTAATGAACTTAAACGGAAATTTCCAATTTAATTGAATAAGGCGTTTTTCGCTTCAAAAGGATTGAACTAACGATTTTCGACGTTTGGCCCACGAAGTAAAGAATAAGGCCAGTAAACCTTATAAAAAAAGCCGTCTTATAGTAAAAAAGTATAATAATGAAGGTAAGAAAGATATTATAATATAGTCGCCTACTTTATAACGGGCGAGTCATCATTTGATTCTGGCACTTAACGCTTTTTTTAACACCCTTTAACTTCTTTATATTAAACTCCGTAATATTACACATTCTTATATATAATCGAAAGAATGGCTTAAACTGTGTATTTACGTGTATATACCTATGGATCTTCGAAGACACTATCCATCCGAAATAATTTAACGTATTGTAAAACCGCGTTACAGACTGGTTAAAGTTGGTGTGTATTGGTATAATACTTAACAACGGTATTATAAAAATAGGTTTGAAATAGTGAACTAGAACTTCGACTCATACCTATTAATTTTAACAGCACGCTTTAAAGGCTTTATACCTACAGTTATAAAAATGGATAACACATTAATGTTATATAACGCGTTGTTTTCCGTAGCTAAAAAAAGGAAGTTTTTAGAGGCCGGTCTAAAAGTAAAACCTAGGACTTACTTGACGAATAATAGTATAATCGACTTTAATAGCGTAATAATCACTTTCGAAACTGTATTTTAAACCTTATGCAAAAGGGGTAATTACACGAAGTTTCCCTTTTTAACCTTGATAATGTAAAACTAACTGACGAATACAGGCGTTAGTATATACGCGGCGCTCACATAGCCTTAATGCTATAGCCGCAGGTGGAATGAAACCTTCCGGTCACTATATAGTGCCAAACGGACCCTTTGGATAACGTATATAAAGCGGTTAACAAATGCTTTACGTGGTAAATATACAATCCAAAGTGCGGTTTATAATTTATACTGCTCTATATATATATTACTAAGCTTTTGGTTTTTAATAACGACTATTACTCGCAAATTAAATTCTTTTTTGTTTTCAGTAATAAGATACCGGTTCGAGTCGGATTTACACTTTATAACGATATTATTGATTGAAGCTCGACGAAGTGTAAGCGGATTATACGAAACGTTCTGGCTTCGGAGATTTACGGCATCATTTAAATCTTCGACTCCAGAATTACCCTAGCGATAACGGTCCGAATCATCATTTTAAACCTTAGTTTAAACTCCTTTATTTCATTCGTGTACACTGATTATTTTTCCATTCACAAATGACTTATTAATTTGGGTACCACGAATAAAAAACATTTCATAATCGATATTATTGCCTTATCCAAATCGTCCGAACGCCGCAAAATTAAAAAGACAAGATATATTAAAAGTTAAACCCAACAAATTTGATAACCAGAGACTCTCAAATAAAGCCTTTAAAACGCTCGTCTCCACGAATAAACTCTTTGTTGCAGTTTTTAAAAAGGTTTTACAGCCTTATTCCAGTTAAACAATTTAAATTAAATTCATTATGTTATCGAAATTTTTATCATCCGTTCACACCACCCTTCGAATTTTATTGTGTTTCTAATCCACTGTTCTCACCGCTTTTTAAGTTTTATCGCGGTTCGAATCTACTTTTTCCACCGTTTTTCTTTTTCAGATTTTTTGGTTTTTTAGATTTTCTATTTGAACTGCTCTTATAGTTTTTTTCTTGGTTTAAATCTACCATTCATTCCTCTTTTCACATATTATCATTTTTGTTTTACTATTCTCGAATTTACTAAACACATTTTTCACTTCTTATCCATTATTCATGTTACGATTTTTTTATTTTTTTTTTCAAAAAATAATTTCATTATCATATAGCGAACTATACTATGACAGGGCGAGCTGGCGTGGCTAGAAATAAACAGCTCATTGTTGTCGAAAGGGGAAGGAAAGGGCGGCGCCGCGTCTTTACTATCCTTCTCCTCACTGCCCTCCCCATCGCTACTAGCGCTTCCATTATCACTGCCATCAATGCTGCCACTAGCGTTACCAGAAAAGTAACCCCACGCCTTAGGCCGTATGCCTTTAAACAAAGGCATAGAAGGGTATTTACCCTCCTTATGGCGATGCGCGATAACATCATTGAATTCGTCTATGTTGTATATATATAATCTCCGCTTCCAAGCAGAAATTGCGACTGCTCTCTCCTTAATCCGCCGGTTGGCGTTTATTACTAATTAACATCAGCATATTTTGGTTATTTGCGAAAGTAGTTGTTTTTGGGAACACCTTAAATTGCATTTTTTCAAAGTGTGAGATTTATATTCGCGGTTAGGATTACAAGTTAAAAATTAACTTACCATAAAGAAAACGGGTGCGTAATAGAGCCTCGGCCCACGGCCTTAGAACTATTGAAATAGGGGCATAGTCGTTATCAATCCGCTCGTAATCATAGTAATAAGCCGACCAACCCCCGCTTTAATAACAGTCGTTAATATACTTACCCGCCGCCGCGGACGCGATATACAGTACGTAAGGCGTATTCATTACCAGCCTAGGGTTACGAACCCAGGTATGTCGCTTTAACGTTTTATATGTTAAAAAGACCTTACGATGTACTTTAACGAATTGTAACTTGAGGCGGCGTATTAGATCGTCCTTTACCATATTATTTATAGGGATACTAATACATATAATATACAGGGAGAATTAGTAATATAGACCGTATTATAGTTTCACCAGGTTATATTCATGGCAGTAGGGGGAGGGGAGGCTCCTACGGATAATGGGGTCTTTACCTGTAGGAAAAAGGTAAGGTTTATAACCTTAGAAGCCCTCCGCTCCTCCCCCTAGGCGTTTGGGGGAAGAGGGAAGGGGAAGAAGAAGAAAAAGGGGGTAGGGGTATAGTTGGCGGCGGCGGTGAAGAAAGCGGCGAAAAGGAAAGCTGTGATTAAGGATATACTACTTGAAGAGTTAGAGTTAGGGGTAGGGCCGGTGGCGTCACAGAGGGTAGTAGCGGTAACAGCCTCCTCGCATTTACGTAAACGCGTTAAACGGCGCTTCATCGATCTGTTTTTACGTGGTATTTATTTACGTGCCAGATTAGTATATAGAATTAGTTAAATAATTTACCTATAGGAGTGGTTTGGAATAAGTTATTAATATAATAGGTTGAATTTGTATACGTTGATCGATTAGTTAGGATTTATTTTAACAAAGGCGGCGCGTCGTTAAAAAAAAGAAAAAATGCTTTACTTAAACCGATACTGATATATCTTTTTATATTACCCTCAAAATATGTAACATAATAATTACCTTTACAAAAATACTCTTACTTAATCATACTCGTATAAGGACTAATAATAAACGTTATGAACAACTATACTGCTACTCATTACTTAAACTAATTAAAGTTCAAAAAATTACTACTGCAGTTCAAACTACTAATTTGAACCCCTATAATTTATACAATAACCAAATTATCATTATTAGAACATGGATACAAATTTTACTACGACCAAACTATTATTATCAAATCACAAATACAAATTACACTACAAATTATACTATTAATACTAAATTACGGAAATGGGTCGCGATAGGGACAAAAATACCTATATATATATTGCCATATATTTTTATAGTTAATAAGCGGCCACGTTACAGATATCACCTTTATAAAAATACGCGATGACGTGCCAATTTACAAGGTTCATTCCTTCAAAGTGAATGATAACGTTTCAGTATCTAAAAGTGGTATTTGCAAAGTGTATATTAAAGTACCACTGCCTAGAAGGGAGATTAATAGAGTGCATGGTGAAGTTCCACTTCCCGGGTGGGAGGTTATAAGCTCTCACTTGTGTCGTGCACTCTTCGAATACCTTTTCTCCCTTCTATCTATCTTACTACTTCAATACAAACACCAATATTTACGATTACTCTTCTAATGTACCTGGTACAATAGAGACCTTTCCGATATTAATATGTCATTAGTTAATACGCCGATGTTAAATCCTGACATTATACTATAAACATTCGATACTAATAGGCTTTGTATTGAGCGTTTATACTTAACTAGTATCTAGTATACAAGTTTATCTGTAATCGTGATTCTCTTGTTGAATTAATCTTTGTTAGCAAATATTATAAGAAACCCGATATGAAAAGTAAGGTCGTTGTTATTTATGAAAGGGCTATCTGTGAATATGATTAACTTAGCCATCTTAAACTTTGTCCGAATTATCTATTTACCAATATGTAACTTTGTTCAACCCATGGAAGTTATCATTTTATAACCTTTCCATTGATACCGCAACCGATAAATAATCAAGTTACCTGTTTCATACAATGCAATAATATAGAACTATTAAACTCTTAACTTAAGCTATTATTACGACCTTACTTCATCAGCTTAATCAATAGTTCCAAAATTGGTAATCTACTCTTTTTAACGTAAACTAAGGTATATTTTACGATTGTTTTTAACACTATAAATACGGATAAACTATCCTTTAGGATTTAGTTACGCAACTGTTACTAACGTTTCAATTGATTTACACATTAAAGGGACGAAATCTTCAATAATACACTATTCTATCACTACAAATTGAATAATTCTTAAAAGCAATATATTGTCAGTGTATATACAAAAGATATCAAAGTCTTTACCCCAAGTAATTAAATAATATCAGTTAAACATTGATATTCTTATACCTAGCCTATTTTCAAAACGTATTTAATACTTCTTAACTCAATAACAGCTAACTTGAACCAATGCACAAAAATATTTAAAACAACGCATAACTATTCTAATAATAAAATTATACCATCATTCATTGAACAATTTAAATGATATAATAAGTCGACAAATTGAAACCAAATTACATATACACTTTTGTAAAATCGCGAACATTGAAATTGAACTTACCGCTCACACTAATAATCAAATTAATAGTAATGATGACAATTAATCACTAGTTCATTATCATAATTATTAGCGATTAAATAAGATTCTATTTCCATATTCATCACTCTATCCTTCAAAAATGAAATTTAAATTTTTGCATGGCCGATCCATAATCGTACCCTCAACGTTGTAAACTATTCTTCACTTGAAAATTATGACGTCTTACCTTTGAAATTTTACCAATAACGCAAGTTTAATTATATTGCGAATTAAAATTATATTAATATTAACTTTATTTCTTTTCTAAAAAAGTTACCCGGAGTGTTAATAATGCCTTGTATACGCAACTAAACAACCAGTTGATTATTAGATTACTCTTTTATTAATATCAAAGTCGTAATATATATCCCTTCAAGTTTATAATTCCCATGGCTACCTTTCTCTTCGTTACGTATCCCCCTCTCAAATTATCGTCCACGCCATCATCATTTTATAAGCTTATTATTAATCGGTTCGGAAAAGTTATACTGATTAATTCACTCGAATTAAAAATCATGATTAGGTTTAAACGGTTCTTTGTGTGGTTTGAATTATTCAATACGAAAATAAATAAATTTCTTAATGGTTTTAATTACGACTTCGGGTTTTACAATACATAGGATCTTATAGGATCCGTTTGTGAAGTGAATAAGCTAAGGCTATTGATTATGGGGGTTGAATACTATTTATAATTCTTAACAAAGAAGGAATAACTGAGAAGATCTTAGTTACGAAGTAGCTATGAGTACAAGTAGTATATAGGCAGTGGAATACGTGCCTCACAATCATAAAAGAATGTAGTATATGCTTGTAAGCAGGGATGAAGACGGTAGCAAAAACTATGAGCCGAGAAGTACAGCCAATATATTGGGGCTAGCTGCTTAGCAAGAACTAGGCAGACACTAGTCTGTGACACCATCCTATTTACCTCAAGTTCTCTACATGTAAATTTTCTTTTTAGGAAATAAAAACAATACGTTTATTATCGACAGTCTGTTCTTGATATTAAGGGTATTATTAATCAAGAGCTGTAGGAATTCCTTCCTCAATTACTTGAAGGCTTTATTATATGATACAACAATTTTTGGGGTATTTGATAATAAAATAATTCAATTTTAATATGTGGATACGTACCAAATGCCAACTAAATCAATACCAAACCTTTGAATCCAATAATATAGTTAAAGCTTTTCACCTCGATTTACAATCTTGTTTACAGATTGTGATACTCACAATTTCTAATAAAACGATATCGTAAGTTTCGTATAAAAATATGTATGCTTTTTGAATCTTATTTGTACACTGATATACTTCAATAGAAACTTTTTAATATTAAATTCCCATCGACTAAACGTTAGATACGAACTTAATAATAACAAAATCAATACTAGTATCATGAAATAACTTGTCTAAAAGTCTCAGGTAGATATCAATCCATAACATATGCAACGCCTCCCATAATTCCTTCGAAATAACAATAATAAGAAATGTACCGTTCAAAAATGATGTTACAAAGTTAACGACATAAAGTATTAGTTTATCGTTCAAAATAACACGTTAATGAACAATTTAAAATTAAAGATTGAATCTTTTTTAACGTAAACTTAAACCTAAGTGGGGTTTAGGAATGCGTTTGGAAAAAGTAACAACGTTTTTCAATGCTTTTGAATATGAAAAAACCAATGTCTTAATAACTAGCTACCAATGAATTTATATAACCTGTTGAGTGAAAATGAATGAAATAGTCGTATTGAATATAGAAGTTCCAACTCCGTTATATTTAATACTGTTACGTTTAGACTTGAAAAGGAAAATTATAATTATCAACATTTTAAACTAAGTGGAAACATCTAACTATCACCTTTCATTAGTTATTTAAACTGAAAGTTAAAGTTAACGTTTGAGTTTTTAATATCTTCCAAACAAAAGGAAAGGAGAGCAAGGAGTTCCAAAATATTAAAACCAACAGGTCCAATAACTATAATTATAATCATTGACCCAAGTAAAAATAGTTCCTTCCTAAAGTTATGTCCAAATCTAACCCTACCAACGTCTGTATAATTATATTCGGTAATGATATCAATATACCTTTTAAATACTATGTATTACGAGTATCATTTTATTAAAAATTGCCTTACCCCAGTTACTAATATAATACATCAAAAAAATTCTTCTTGTAATAATCGCCAATGGTAAATAAATACATAGGTTCAAAATAGTTATTATAATAACAACAATAGGGGTATTCACTTATTAGGAGATTAAGGAAGGCATGGTCGGCTAATCACTACAATACTTCAAGGGTAATATCTTTATGCCAACCAATACCTATGTGCGTTTCTTCTTCATATTTTATCTCTTCGTTTTTAAAGTTTACAACGCATTTAATATATGTTTCATCATAGGTAAAGGGATATGATATATAATACGTTAATTACTTTGATTAACACTCGATAACAATATGACATATCAAGAAATAACCTAATTTTATACAAATCTAACACATTAAAATTCGATTTCAAGGGGAAATTTACGGGACTCACTTAAATATAAAGTAAAGAATCCCGCTTACATACGTTTTCGTTCAAATTTCTAGCATATGTTTTTTTGATGGGTTAACTACCTTGGCCTACCATATTTACGATTAATATCATGAAAAATCTCAGGGTTTTTATGATCTTCCCAATTGGTAAAGTTATTAACCAAAAAGGTATATACCAGTCGAACTTGATATACATATTATCACAATTGTAGATAATAAACGTAATTTACCAAAATAAATATCCTATTGGTGGCTTCAAGGCACTGTAAGGCGTATTGAAAGTTTTTATGGCCTGTAACAACCTAAAAAATTGACTCGCGCAATATATATTTTTCCAACTTCCATATTTCATATTACTTGTTGGAAAAATATTAGCCTATTCAATATTTAATTGAAACAGTGTGTCATAATTTACGACTTCTTATTCTGCTTCAATATAACAATACCTCGTTAATATTGTCGTCTGTATAGTATTATGAGGTTGATATCGTGCTCAAAATGACCCTAAAAACCACTATAAATTTCGCGAAACGATAAGTAATTCTTCAGGTAACAAAGGTAATGATTCTCCGATTCAACGATAAGAATGCTGGAAAACAACAAATGGAAAACTATTCACTAAATCTTCATTTATCGGTAAATATTGAAAAATAATCGTAGCTTCATATCCAGAAAGTTATATGGTTTACTATTATACTTCTTTTTCCTACCATAGATTTTCACGAAATTCGTAATTGTTATGCTGTCCATATCCACCATAACGATATCTAGAAAGGAAAAAGTATGGTACTAATTGTATCACCCCTTGAAATTTTAAGATTAGGCGTTTTGGAATTGATATTAGTAAGCAAGTTAATTCTCTTTAGTAAAGTTCGAAGGGAAAAAGCTAGTGGTCGTACCTGTTATAGTCTAACCTACAAAGGTATTCCAAACAGATGCCAAATGGTGTTAAAAATTGAGGTATTGAAGAAGACTAGAGAAGTCTATAGAGATCTTTTGTGTAGGATTTATATGCATAGTTCGCGTATAGTCTGTTACATACCCTTATATGTAAGGTTTATAAACCGCGTCTGCACCACATCTAAAAGAGGGACTATACATCTCATTATATGTACAATCACATAATCTATAAACTCAATAGCTAGTAACTTGAGTCCACAACAGCAAACGCTAATGACAGATAAGTTTGGGGTAATATCATAGTTTAATACCCACTTTAATAGTTATTAAGGGTCTAAACCTAATGATTATTAAGTTTTTACGATTCTTCTTTCCATATTCACGCCATCCAACTAATTATATAATGAAATTATACCACACATATTTTACTAGTTCCATAAAATCTTTATAAAATAAGCTTCTTCTTTTTCTCCTCTTTCATAGATGATTATAAATAGAATTCAACCTTTTTGAGCGAAAGTTTTAGCTTAGTCCTTTTATATTAATAACATTCCTCAACGTCTATATATACGTTCGTAAAAATTAGCTTAATATTTGACTTAGATAAGTTTCTCAAATATCCTTACGCAAATACCTTGACATACCGTTGCTATTGGTGAACAATGATTTAACTGACATGAATATACTAAATCTTTGAGTTTATTAATTGATTGACAAAGAATATTAATATTATCTAAAACCCTATTACTAAACCTCTCAATTTTGATAAAAATATTACTAAGTATATGGAAACTGTTAACAAGCCATTTAATAAGACTCAGTACTCTATTCAATACGTTTATTTCTAGTAATTTTGCTAGCAGCACCAAATACAACAACAATTAATAAACGGCTTTGCATGCAAACTTACGATAGATACAGTTATGAACTTAGGCTACTAGCTATTGGTCTATAGGTTACGTGACTATGCACATAACAGGATGTGCAGTACCCGGCCTAGGCGTGGTCTGGGCGTGGTCCGCGGACGTTACGTGCGAGGACATATGACGGACCGTGTACGGACTATATATATAAGTACTGTACGAAGGACCTCTATAGACTTCTCTAGTCTTCCTTAGTACCTTAATCGTTGACACAATTTGGCACCTACTTCGCATACTTTCGTAGGTCGGACGATAAAATCTCCCCCTTTATTGAAAAATCCGCCAAAACCACGGTATCCTACCGGTTGAAAAATGAGCACGAACCGTGTCCGCATGGGGCACGGACCGGGCGCGAGCTCGGTGCAAGCCGTGGAACATTATCGCTTAGCCACAACCATATCGAATAACTTTATAAATCGGCCTTATAATTACAGATCTCGAGCCGCTTGCGTATATAATAACGGCTCCGACCGTAACTTGTAATCCCTTTGTCCTTTCCCTTCCCTTTTTCTTCAATTCGCTCTTTTCCTCCTATTTACTATTAAGTTATTTTGTATTGGACTAAGTTATAGCTATCTCTTTCAATCATCACTATAGCCTTTGTTCTTTTAACAGCCAATATCTTTTAGTTTTTATCATATCTTTCGTTTTTTTGGCGGCCTTTCTCTTACTAATAGCTTTTTCACTTTAGTATAGCCAACGTTTTTAGTAGTCCCGGTATAAATTATATTCCTGCCGGCGCTCCTGGTAGTAATGTTTAGCCAGCCTATAAGGTATACTGTTCATCTGTATCAAAACGCTCATATTATTAATTTCAATCTATAACCCTCATGTATTCAACAAGAATGTCTTATATTTAATAATAACGAAAATAAGGTTGAATCCCACTCTTTGTAGGGACAGCATGCCTATATATTCTGTATACATAGCCTCTTTAACTTAAGGATGCTATTAACCTTTATTCGTATTTACTGTTCCCGAAATTGTTACGTTTACCATAAAATATGTAATGAAGTAAGCTTGAAAGTAAATTTTACAGGAAACCCGAATATATGTGAGCCCCTTTTATAATTATTTTGGAGAACGTACTTATTAATCGCTTCCCCTGACCTAAGAATTTGATTATGATAACTTATTATAACGTCCCAAAATATAGTTTATATTTTATTTTCTACCCGAAAACTTTACGATTACTTTTCAGTCTGTAAGCCCTTCTTCGCCTTTATCTTTTTAAAGTTGGTTAACTAATTTGTTCGTTTTTATGACATTGCTTATACATAAACGGTTCCGACTATTATGTTTATGTAGGTTACAACACCCTAAACCATACGATCCCTCCCCGTTCATCGCCCTATTCTATTGTTGTTTAAAACGCTTCCGTTTCTATTTCCCATCGTTTGTAATCGTACGCCGTCCGCTAACCGCGACTTAATTCGTAACATTTTTATCGTTGACCTACTTATAATTTTAGTTGAATCGGTTAAAATAATATCATTCCTCAAATCAAATCCCTTTTATCTAATTTTAGCTACGGTTTAAAAAATACAGCGAACGATATTTGAAGCCTAATCGTAAAACTTTATTATTCCTATCCGTATCCTATTCTTTAACTTTATATGTGAACAGATCAATCGGGTTAGCCAGAAGTGTATTAATAACCTTATTTACGTTAAGCGTATAGCTTAAGTATAGACCAATATATTACGATCCTATACAATCCGCTTAAAAACCAACTTATCCCGCCCTGCTCCGCGTTATCTTCCTTCGTTGGTGATACTTAATACCTGCCCCGCCTCGCGCTATTCAACTTTATCGACGTCACTTAACACCCACCCCGCCTTACGTTCTCTACCCACATTAGCGTCTTCTAACACTCGGAGCCGGAAAAAAAAAATCTTTAACGCCGTTGGCATCCTTTCTTCAAAAAGTAGAAGGACGATGATAATATCCTATAAGTAAAATTTAATATATTTTTAGTAAAAGTCGCTTCGCATTAGTAATACCATTTAAAAAGCCCGGATAGTATATATCTAGCTTTATATAATGTATTATAGCATGGTCATAATAGAATTTTCCCACTCCTCATAACAACTATATAAGTTTGAAGGTAAATAATTTAATATAATATTTTTAGGGTATAACCCACATCGACATCGAAACGCAAAGCCATTATGAAATCGCTAATACTCTTATTTCGTTTACAATTTATTTGCTTTCATAATAAACATATAATTTTTCAATATCTTCTACTTATATTTACTGTATCTCTTGGATGTCATAAATATATAAAGTATACTAGCTTGTCATATATTTGTAATTAAGATATTTTAGACTTTGATATTTTTGTCTATATCATCCCCCGTATTATTCGCAGTACAAACAGGCGTCAGATGTTTATCAGAAAAAACCTATAAGGGAAAAGGGTTCCTAACTATACGTTTAATTAAATTTACATAATATATGAGATATTTATTGAAGATATTGAAAATCATATTCAAAGAATTCGGGACTCCTATTATATGGTATGAATTTTAAAGCTAATATAGGTTCTTCATAGAAGCAATTGGGTTCAATATCCTATGAATTGAATTAAATTTAATTGCCTACGTTTTATTTTTTTTGCCTGGCTCCACCTACAATTCATAATTATTTCCATTTATTGTTCAACGTATATAATAGTTGTTTCTAATAATTTCGTACTTTTTTAGAAGCATATGAAAATGTAAAAGCTTATCGCACCGGATTAATCATCGATTTCATACTTCCGTCGACCTTGAAAATAAGGGATATATTGTACCTATTAACTAGCCTATTTGTATTGAACCAGGTAACCGTCGATTTCAGCTTATTGAATGTAAATTAATGAACTGAAAAATATAGTACCTAGTTAAATTACAAAACGAAGACGTTGATCCACAGGTATTTTCAAACCTTATAATATATCTATTCGGTGTCATCGTATATATAAGAGCAATATATCATCGACAAAATTTGTTGAACTTCTATTGAAAAATATAAAGTTTTTTGAAAGGTATTTATTTAATATGAGTTGTGATCTTTCATAACAAATACGAGAATTCCATCAAATAGTCAATATATATCAAAAAACCGCATTATATTTATTTCAATAGTTATAAACTACATTTCATTATATTAAATATATTTAATTCTCTTTTCGTAAAATTTAGTAAATACCGCGAGTCGTTATTGGTAATCGATAGGTCTTTTGAGAAGTTTATTAAAATATATCATTGATAACGAGTTAAGTAGAAACGGATTATAGAGAGCCTTTTCGTAATATATGACGAGGTTTCATACAGTTATATTATCTATATATTTGATATAGGTATCCAATATTTATTACTATCTCCTTTTAATGGTCATTGCGTTCAAAAACCCAGAATAAGACGTTTTTATCCGCATATCTCATAATAGGTAAGTCGTAGTTTTATTACAACAACTTTAACGTTAAAAGTTCTATTTCGGTGGGTAAAAACAACCCCGATAACGTGACGCACCGCTCATATCGATATTACAATCCATAATTTGTATCGAATTTTAAACTTCAAACGGAAAACGTTTAATACCTTCGGTAATCACTAATAGGCGAACCGTATATAAAGGGTCATTCGTTACAATTTAATTTTATAACTTTATTAAAATACCCGATCCGAAAATAAAAGAATCGCTCGACGTTACTGTAATGATCACACTAAATACCCGTGAGTAAATAGAAGGTGTCAGGGGGTTTATGTTAGCAGGAAGGTAGTAGAGGTAACAAAGGTACAATATCAATAAAATGTTTGTTCGTGCTGTACAATGATCACTAGCCGTTAGGCTATTCAGATGTGTAGATTGAATACTTAAATTGACAACTGAAGAGCTATGAAGGAAATACCATCTATGGTGCTAACCGTGTCCTTATATCTCATTGCCTTCATACTATCTTCAGTACTGGATCGTTTGGATCACTGCACTGATTCCACCGATCTAGTGCTGCCTTACCTTGGATCGGTGGCTGATCCTTACTGATCCCATGTAGCCTCACCTTGGATCAGTAACTGATCCATACTGATCCATCACGTGACTTACTTAGTCACCTTGCTTACATAAGAGATGTTCTCCACCTGATGTGTTAGACTACAGACTCTCCGTGGCTCAGCTGCATGCTGGCCTGTTTCCTGACCCAACCATTATCTGGGTTATAACAGTTACCGAAATCGGCGGTATTAACGCGAACCAGACCCGAAACGATACCGTAACCGTTGATACCTCATTGTTTTCTGACTCGGTTTTTAGGCGTATATCATCGCAATCCAATAGCTAAACCTTCATTTCGACAAATTTATCCGTATACCCCACCGTAATATACGTTTTAATGATATACAAGTTTATAGTTGCCTTATTTAACATTATTATGAAAACGGATTAAAAACCTGTATACGGCGTTTTTTAACTTCAGTTTTATTTTGTAACTAACGAGTGAATATATCTCGGAGAGTGTTTTAAGTTATAGGCCGATAACGTAAATGATGCTAAAAATGAGAAAAGGTTTTGGTTTAACGGGTTTAATGTTTTGAGATTATGCGACATGAAAAATACTCTAATCCTTTGTAGTCCATCAGAATAGTAAATAGGGTACAAATACTATGTAATTCCGATAACCACGTTTTGAAGTAAAATATTACCATGAGAAACTCCTTATTATCAATAATATAATGATATTTCATATCTGATAATCGTACGAAATAGTATATAACCAGTTTAAAAATAAGGTTTTCATTCTTGTATAAAAACTACCCTTTTAAAGATATTCTCGAGTAATTGATTTCCATCACCATTAACTGATTAGAGTTTTCATATATTGAGATTGGAACCTTGATAAATATCAATTTCAACATTTAAAAACCATATTCCTCGCGATCCATCCAAATTTATCGGGTTTCATATTTTATGAATCAAATGAAGTAATTAATTCATTCGGAAAAATTACTAGTAAAATTTTGATAAAGGTTTGTAAACCCTAAAAAGCTCCTAACCTTTCAAATAGTATGGAGAAACTTTTATTTGCGGATTACCGGGACTTTTTCGTGGTTGGTCCGAATACTTATACTCGCCATTATAATAAAACTAAGGTATTTTAACTCCTTTAACAAGAATTTAAATTTTCAAAGTTTCAATTTAAACCAGCATCGCCGAAGCGTTTTAAAACTACATGAAACTTTGCTAAATAATCTTATTCAATACTAAAAGAGAAAACTAAAATGTTGTTTAAGTAAGTCATAACAAAATTATCTAGAATATTCGCTATTATATAATTAGTATAACGTTGAAACGTCGCTGTCGTTTCTGACAGCCCGAAAAAGGTAACTAAGTATTTGAATAAACCGAAATAAATACAAAAAGCTATTAATTCTTTTTTTCTGGGTACGATCAGGATGCGGTAAAAAGTTATTCGAATATCCAACTTCATAAATTCTGTCGACTTAAATAATACACATGATATTTTTGATTGAAAGGTAAGGATAAAAATATTTACTCCGTAATTCTATTTAAAATTCAATAATCGACGTAAATCCATTATCCACTCTTCAGTTGCGAAAATTGATAATTCTAATGTCACAACCAATGAAGAATTTACTTATATTGAACCATTATTTATTGATTCGGTCATTAATGCCGAAACTCGAATTCATCTAATGATATTAAATATAATCATATTTAGGATTTATCCGGTAAAATTCTCCTTTACTTAGGTTTAATATGAATATGGTAATCTAAATTCCCTGAATACGATAGCAAAAAAATTATCTTTTCCTTTTTAAAACAATCGCAAAACCACGCCAACTCGGGCGGAAAGCGGAATTAATTTTCCTTCTCAATCGTCACCGTTGGTACCCTCGATTATGAAATTCGCGTTATGTCGCAAAAGCTTATAACAAAATTTGATTACAATAAATCTTTAATACGTTATATCGTACGCTAAAACCAGGTCGTTAATTCAATAATGATGACTTTTAGAATACACAGATTACTTTTAACTTAAGGCGTAAAATTATATTATTAACTAACAATCTTTGCTAACCATGAACTATTACACGATTTTTGTCAAAGTTGGAAATTATTCATGAGATATTGAATTTATAATACACTGGAAAAAATTCCCACGTTATTTTGTGCAAAATATATATTAATATCGAGTTTCATCATTTCTTAATATTTACACGAAGCTTAGCATTAGAATTAGATTACCTACAATATAATCATAACCTTTGACTCGATTAAATGGTGTATTAAGATTAGAATCTCCGGTAGTAAGTATGATCAAATATCGATAAAAGTACTATAAAGTATTGAAAAGTGTAAACGGTATTATGGATCGCTTAGAAAGGCGTATATGGCATTGTCTAAAGAACTGAAGGGTATTAGTTTTAAGAAATTAATCTTGAAAATGATGGTTAGCGTTGTGAACAATATATCCGACCCGAGTAATCTTATATTCATATTCCTTATTTTCGGTGTTTACGCCAAAGTCTATATGGATTTAATACCGTCGTTAGCTACGATTGAAAGAGAAAATTCTGTGGTGAAATTTATAGCATTATTACGTTGTTATAGGCCATAAATAATGTTTCGAGAGCATTCGCTATAAGAAACGGCCTACGTAAGACTAGCGTTTTGGATCTATTACTGTAGTTTAAAGTTTGACTTTGGAAAACGAAGGACGGATGAATTAGACTTTAGAGGATTGACGGATTCAAAGGCTATAATATATCTATAGATCTGTTAAATGGTACAAGGTTCTTTTGTTAAATGATGATGCGGGAATATAAAAGGAAAGATGTAGATGAAAAGGGTTCGAAGTTGTAATTTAACCAATGGCGCGAACGAAATTACTTTTAGGATAATAAATACAAATCGCCCCCGGATCTTATATGCCTTTTGTATATTATGTTTGAAACTTTACTATTATATGAAACCGGCCCGTTTATATTAACGGTACTATTTCCGCGTCGTCCAAGGTGTCCACATAGTTTCAAAAATAAAAGCTATTTGACTTTTTCATTACTGATTCTTTTATGATGTAAAAGGAAACTGTGGACTATAGGTTAAGTTTGAAGTTTTAGTGAAATGGCATGAATATTACCCCATGTTCCCCGTTTAATTGATTCACCTAAACAGAAACTACTGTTTCAATCAAATAAAATGAGTTTCGATTTAAAAAGTTTAAATAAACTATTTATAATACCTACAGAATTTTTCCTATACTCCTGGTTTATGAAGTAAAACATGAGGTCAGTAGGCTTGGGGAAAAAGACCTGTTTTGTTGTTAAAGAATCAAATAACGCCGGTAAAAAAGATGTTATAACTTAATCACCCACTTTGTAAAAGATAAGCTATCATTTAATTTTGGTATTCGCCGTTTTTTTGCGAATTCCTTATGACCTTCATGTTAAGCTTCGTAATATTATACAAGCTTATATATAGTCGAAAGAGCAGCTTAAATGCCATACGTACGCCTATATATCTACGGAGTGCCGTAAATACTATTTTCCCAGAATGATTATGCGTATTATGAAATCGCTTTACAGATTCGCTAAAGCTGATATATACTGGTATAATACCTAATAGAAACATTATAAGGAACGATTCGAAATGGCTAGCTCAACTTTCAACCCATTAATGTTAGTTTAAACAATATGTTTTGAAGGCTTTACACTTACAGGTATATAGACGGATAACATATTGACGTTATATAACGTTTCGTTTTCTGTGGTAAAAAAGAGGAAGTTTTTGGAGGCCGGCTTAAAAGCGAATCCTAAAACATATCTGATGGAGGACCGTATAATAGACTTTAATGAAGCGATAACCAATTTTTGAAATGGTATTATGGACTTTGCGTAGAAGGGGTAATTAGATGAGGTTGCCCTTCTTAATTCAGATAACGTAAAATGATCTGACAAATAAATGCGTTAGCGTGTACAGGGCATGTATGTAGTTTTAATGGTGTAACTGGGGGCGGTATTGAACATTTCAGTGGTTGCGTAATATTAAACCAACCCTTGGGATAACGTATTTAAAACGTTTAATAGGATATTTACGTGGTAAATATATAATTCAAAGTGCGGTTTATGATTTATACCATTGAATATACGTATTGCTAAACTTTTTGGTTTTATTAATAGATTTTCCGTTAATAACACCAATTGAAGTTAGTAAATCGAATTTGTTTTTGTTTTTGGAAACCAAATATTGGTTCGAAAAGGATTTACCCTTTGGGGTAGTACTATTTATTAACGTTCGACGAAGTGTAAGAGGATTATACAAAGCGTTTTGGACACTAAGATTTACGGTATAATTGGAGGTTTCGACTCCGGAATGGCTATGGATATGATGGTCCAGAAGATTATTTAAAACCTTGGTTTGAAACCCCTTTCTTTGGTAGTTTGTACTAGCTTTTTTCAATTTATGCGTGCCATATTAAATTTGGTACCACGAGTGAAAATCTTTTCATAATCGATATTATGGCTTTGCCAAAATCTTATAATCGTCGATATATTATGAAAATCAGATAAATCGAAAGGAAGTTTAACTTCATAAATATAATAACTAAAGGTGCCCTAATGGGGGATTAAAGGCGCTTATAATAATGAATACTATTTTCTTTAGTATTACTCAAAAATGTCTTACGACCTTATCTAAGTTAAATATTTATACTTTATATGTAATATTTCCTTTTATATATATATATATATATATATATATATAGATCTTTACGTTTTATTGTAATATAAATGTTCTATTCATATCTCTTTTACAAAAAAATATTTATTTGGATTTTTTGGTAGGTATTTATCGTTGCAACGTAGTCGATTCAAATCACTGTAGTCGAAGTAACTGGTGCTGTGTTGATATTGTTAATTGGTGCTTAAGTTCTAAGCTTGGCAGATCGCTAGCCGGTCTGTACACTAATTTGTATGGCCAAACGCTTTGGCATGTGCTCTACTTTGAAGTGAGCACCTACTACATTACACTTGCAGTTTAGTGCATTCAAATCCTACAAATTGCAGTCAATTTGCAATACGTACAATCAACCTTACTACAAGTAAAGTGGATTTAACTGTACTGTACTTGACTGCTATTCCAATATTGACGGTTTTTTTATTTTGTGCCTGTATGTCAACGTGGCCTGCCATCGATTGGTGGCAACATTTGAAATCCCTCTTTAATCTACAGGCCAGACCCCTGTCAATTCCGATTAATCCGTATTGAGATAAACATTAATTACGGCCCTTCGTGGCTCTTTTGCCCTACCTCTCACAGGCCTTCGTTATTCAAATCCCGTATAAAGATCCTTTGCTACAAACTTGTGCAGACCTGTGTAATTTAGGTATGTTACCACTCACAACCCTTTCTCTAGTAGTTTGAACTACTGCTATCGCCACTTTTATTATCGCCACCATTTCCCTAGCGGTTTTCTTATTTGGCAGGGTAGCCCTGTTCCTCCACATTACGTTCTGGAAGGTCCACGTATTCCTCGATTCGTATGGTAAATGTATTTCTATCCACAAACCTTTCTAAGGCGTTATTAGGCGTAGCCTTAGTTATGGTATCGGCAGATTTATCTTTGCCGTTGATTTACCGGAAATTATTTGTTTCTCAGGCTTTGTATGCTTCCTTTAACGTTATTACGTTTATTATTAAGTGTTTTTTATTAGCCGTACCCAACTTTGACAAGCATTCGTAAAGGCTTCGGAAGTCGGTATATATTACTATAGGTATCGCGGACAGTTACATTTATTTAGTAATAATCCTGAAAGTACCGTTAATTACCATACCCATATAAAAGCCTATTATCATACCGTAAACTTTCGAAGCTAATATAGTTCGGGTTATACGTTCATATTAAACAAATACTTAATATATAAGGTTTCTAGTATTCGTAAATTACCTTTTTAAACTTTTTTTTGTTACCGAATATTATTAAAAAACCGATTAACGATATAAGGTTAGTATTATTAACGAAGAACCTATTCGTGAAGATTATTAACTTCGCTTTCGTTAGATCTACAAAAACCATGTTAATTCTTTTTTTCAAATGGTTCATTTACTATCAAATCCGTTTATTTTACTTGTTAAAGTCTTTGTTTTACGGGTTTTGTATTTGTATTGTAATTAAAAGATCATACGATACCTTCGGTTAGTATAATGTAATAATGTAGGCTGCACGAGCCTTTTACTTCAAATATCTTTGTAACCTTACCTCGTCGGCTTTATCGATCATCGTCAGGCTCGTGGCCTATTTCTTTTAGCGTAAACTAATGTAAGTGTCGTTTTTAGCCTTAATACCATAAATACGAAGTAAATATTCGTTAAAGTCTAGTTATATACCTTTAGCTAACGTTTTAATCGACTTATATTTTTTAAAGGCCTAACTTTTCGATAACACGTTGTTTCTCTACTTCAAATCCAATATCGCCGAAAAAAAGTATATCGTTAGTTTATATACTTACGATACCGAAGTCTTTATCTTTTATAATTAATAGATACGAGTTAAACATTAAAGTCTTGATACTAAGCCTATTTTAAAATTCGTTTGGTACGTTAAGAACCACTAAATACCCATTTAAGCCAGTCCGTATAAAGGCTTAATATAATATATTATCGTGCCCGTCGGAAACTTGTTCTTTAGTTTTTTTTTATTAGTAGTTTTAGCAATATAATCCGTTGGATATCGGTGGCAAATTTCGTGTACGTTAGCGTAATGTTCTGGCCATTAAATGTAAACCGTCTTTTTATGATAACAGTTAAGATTACAGATATGTTAACTATTAAATGTTGGCTAATTTTTTAAATTATGGGTGATTAAATAAAGATTTAAGCCTTACCTTTATTACCGTATCCTTAGACGATTAGCCGTTAATATTTATACAGTTGGTCTGTGGTTTTACCTTTAACCTCATAAATTATCCTTAATTTAAAAATAGTAGTATTTAAATCTTTAAATTGAACTAACGGTATAAACTGTATAACTCTCCGTAATAAAAGGCCATTGATTCCCATTTAGTTACTTTTCTTAGAGAGCTTACCTGGTATGTTAAAAATACCTTCGGCATGTAGCTTGAAGGTAATTTTCCCGTTAGACTTTTCCTTTCAAAATACCCACGCCGTTGTATATACCTTACCGGGATATAGTCACTATAATCCTCCTCTTTCGTGTGTATCCTCCTTTTAGGTCGTCGTCTACGCTGGCGACGTTTTATTAGCTTGTCAATAATCGACTCGGAAGGATTATATTAACTGATTCGTTCCGCTCGGAGATCATCGACGTTAAAATATTCATTAGACTTGAAATGCCTAATAGGTTTTCAGTATGGCTTAACTTGTATAATTCGGAAAGTTACAGGATCTTTAATAGTTCTAACCACTACATTTTGGTTGGTAATATTTAAGATCTTATATAGCTTATCCTATTTTTCCTGGGTCGCGTTACGTAAGGACTTTATTTTAGAGGGGGATTAAAAGCACGTTTGTTATTAAAGGTCCGTTTCTGGTATTCAGGGTATCGTTCATCTAACGGTGTGCCGTTTTTTTTTTTTAGTTTCTTGAGGGCTTCATTATATATTATAACACGTTTTTAGGTACTTAATAAGGGTGAAAACTTAGTCGTTATACGTGAGTAATCTTTAAATACCAATAAAGTTGGTATAAGTCCGTTAGGGACAATAATATCGTTGAAACCTTTTATCGCTATTTAAATATGTACATTTTTGTTTATGAAGCTTTCGATTTCCAACGGCAGGATATTGTAGGCCTTTCGTTAAAGGGTGTATATCCTTTTAACCTTAGCAATACTCTAGTAGGCCTTAATGGGAATTTGTTTGTACTAAATTCCTATTAACTTTATATTAGCTTAAAATTTCTTTATAGTAAAATTGGTATTAGTATCGTGAATGAGTACATTTGGCGGGTTAAGGTACGTGTTAATCCATAAAGTAATCAATGTTTCCCATGTTTTTTTCGCCGTAATAATATTAAGGACCTTAATGCTGTGAAAAGCCGTGGCGAAGTCTATAATATATAATACTGGTTTGCCGTCTAGATAAAACATATTTACGAAAACTTTTGAATTGAAGTTTGATTTTTCTTTAACGTAAACTTGAACCTTAAATGAGTTTAAGAATGTATTTGGTAATAGTGGTAAAGGCATTTAACAGCCTTTAGTACTATCAAATCCACATCTTCGTAACTAATTGTTTTTAAGATTTCGAAAATCCTGTCAGTTTCCGGGTGGTTGAATCTACAATATGATTAACGAATTTCCACCTTCGGCACGTTTAAAGTTACTTCCTTTAGCCCTTAAAATTAAAACCAAGAATACCCTCATTTAAAACTAAGTGAAAACCTTTTACCGGCCTTGATTTATATTAGTTAATTATTCTAAATTTAAATGTTAACGGCGAGGGTTTTTATATGTTCAAGGTAAAGAAGAAAAAGGTTAAGGGATTTTAAGATATGGAAAATAGTAGGGCTAATAACAGTCTTTATTATCGTTGATCCTAATAAAGATGATTTTTTTCCAAAACTAAAGCTAACGTTAGCCTTATTAGTATCCGCGTAGTTAAGTTTCGTAACAGTATTAGTATCCCTTCGTAGTCAAACGTATTATGAATAGCCTTTTATTAAGTACCGTATTGCGTTTGTATCCGGTATAATTCCCTAAAAGACTTGTTTATTGTACCGGTTTCGAATGTTAAAGAAGTATATAAGGCTAGGGTTTATATCGTTATGGTGGTGGTAGGGGTCTTTACTTATAAGGCGGTATAAGAAGGCATAGTCGGCTAATTATTACGTGGTATTTGGGTTAATACCAGTATTGGTATATTCGTGTTAACCGATGGTATTTAGCTTGTTTTCCTCCTTTTTTTTTCTTTCTTTAAATTGTGTGATTTACTCAATTTAATCCTAATTGAAAGTTAAAGGGAACTAAGTATAATATATAACATACTTTGCTTTAAATTCGGCGGCAATATAAAATGCTAACTAATAGCTTTATATTTTGTGAATCTAACATCTTTTATCGTTTGATGTAAACTTATCTTGCCCACTTAAAGAACTTAAAGAAGAATAATACCCTTCTTTATAGGTAGAGATCCGGATTTTTCGTTAGCTGTATTAGTTGGGCCATCCATATCGTCGATTAATGTAGTACAAATTAAAAGGGTTTTCTTCGTCATTGAATTCCGGAGCTTAAGGGTATATATTAGTCGAGTCGGAGAATCGAGTAGTTACGGTTGCCAACGAGGAACGTAATTGACTAAAAAAACTTTTTATAGGTAGTAGTAGAGCATTGTAAGGCGTAGTATAATTTTTTGTGTCCTCTAACTGTTTGCCGAACCTACTAGCGTAGGATGCTTTCACTAGCTTCCACGTTTCCTATTACTTGTTGTCAAAGTATTAACCTGTTAAGTATCTGATTAAAAAGGTTTATCTTACTTTCTCATTCTTTTTATAATCCAATATATAAAACTATTTAATGATGTTCCAGTCTATATGGTATTGTATAAAGTTGATATCGTATTTGAAGTAGCCCTTTATACCATCGTAGATTTCGAGTAAAGTGGAACAATTAGTTTGGTACCGGAGGTAGTAATCCTTGGCTAAGCCGGTAAGGATACTAGGAAATAGCGAGTGAAAACCTGGCAACTAAACCTTTATATGGCGGCAGATGTTGAAGAATAGGCGTAAGTTAACATCGAAAATGTTATACGGCATACCGTTATACTTTTCCTTCATTTTTCAGATTTTAACGAACTTAATAATTTCCGTATAGTTTGTATCCACTATTAGGACGCGTCGAGGGGGAAGGGTGATGTATTGATTGTAAAGACTCTTTAAATTCTTTGGTTAGGGAAAGAACTAAAGTTGTTAATGGTACTAGTGAATAGGATAATTATCTTTAACTAAGTTTAAATGGAAAAGGCTAGTGGTCGTGCCCATAGTAGGCTTGCGTTTGAAGCCGGTCCTTTTTTAATTTGGCTGCTGAAACTAAACGTATTGAAATATTAGGGGAAGTGGGCCTAATGGTTTCCATCGCGGGAGACTTAGCAATAATCTTTTTGGTGTTAAGAAGTTCAACGAGGTTTCTGTTTAATTAATTGGTGTAAACTACTAACATCAATACCTTTGGACGGGTTGGTAGCCTTTGCTTTACAAGCTCGACTGCTGTTAAGGGCGTATTTCGCGTTATCACTTGAGGGTGTTGGACTACTAAGCAGGTTAACGTGTTTTTTATCGCCAGCACGCGAAAAGGCCTAACTTGATTAAGGGTAAAGAGAAGGTCCCCTGAAACATGTGTGTGGGCGTTAAGATTTTTCAACACCTTTTTCTTTAAGTTGTGGGTCGTATAGGTAATCTTTAAGTTATATTAACTTGAAGAGGGTTTCTGTTAGCTTAGTAACGTTTTCCCTTTGATACGTAAATCCCTCGTTGTTTAAGTACCGCTTTCAGTTTGGATTTGAAGGTCTTTTGAGTTGCCTTTTACATATCCATTATCCAGTCTCCGAAGAATTTACGTACTTTAAAAAACACGCCGTTAGGATTTTCGTTATCGACATGTTCCATAAAGAAATAGCCAATAAATTTTGTTAGGTGATTTTCCGTTAAGTTATTATTAACGTATTATCCTTAAATGTTGTGGTTATAGTATTTTGCGAATAGGTAACCGAGGGTTTTGATTGCTTTTTTACTGGCAGGGTTAGTGATAGCTTTTAAGTGCGCATTAAAATTAGCAATCTCAATGTTTTAACTTAGCGTTCCGGCTTGTGTAGGGCGTGTAAGGTGTGAAACCTGGTAATCTTGGGCGTAGGGACTTGGTGTAAAGTCGCGTGGGAACTTGGCAATTTAGTGACTTGGTAACTTGGCGTAAGGTCACACGACGTGACTTTCTTAGCGCGAATTGGTGTTTTCGTTTAGGGCAATGAACTTGACGATCGAAGTGATAAAGGGAGTTAAAAAAGTTAATTAAGGTAAAGGTTTGATGTAAAAGGTAAGGGCGAAGGTCGTTTGGTAGTAGTAAAGGTCGAAGGTTATTATTTTAGTGTAGGGACTTAGTCGTTTTTCTTAGAGTAGTAACACCCGTAATAGTACCAACTTAGCCGTTTGCCAACTTATCATACTTTGAGACTTTTAATAGTTAATTTCAACGTCTTTAAAAAGGATTATTAAAGATTTCTTAGTGTTTTTAGAAACGATACCATTGCTACCTCTAAGCTGCCGTTAAAAACGATGTAGCCTAAAAGTCTTTTTTACTTACTGCTGTTAAAACCGACGCAGCAGTAGAGGCCCTTCGCAAAAATCTTTCCTTTACTCTAGCCGCAGCAAAGATCGTAATAACCGGAAATTAACTTCTTCTACTTAGCCAATCTGTGCTTAATCTAATAAGTATTGTTCAGTATTGGTAGGCCTTTATCGTTGCAACGTAATCGATTCGAATCACTGTGGTCGAAGTAACTGGTACTGCGTTGATATTGTTGATTGGTGCTCAAGTTCTAAGCTTGGCAGACCGCTAGCCGGTCTGCACACTAATTTGTATGGCCAAACGCTTTGGCCTGTACCCTACTTTGAAGTGGGCACCTACTGCATTACACTTGCAGTGAAGTGTATTCAAATCCCACAAACTACAGTCAATTTTCAGTACGTACAATCAATCTTACTGCAAGTTAAGTTGACTTAATTGTACTGCACTTGAATTCTATTCCAACATATTTACTATTTATAACGTTTTCAATATAGTATTACTTTTTGTTTTCCGATTTACGGTTTTACTAGGTATACTTTCACTATTTATTTGTCATTTAGGATGCAATCTTTTCTCGAAAGAATTGTATCATTATCTAACGAATTTCGTTATGGCCTGATGCGTGGGCCCAGGTCAAAATAAACAGCTAATCCTTGTCAAATGGGGAGAGAGAGGGCGGTATCACGTCCTTACTATCCTTTTTACCGCTTTCCCCCTTAATATTAACTTCACCATCATTACCACTATAGACGCCGTTATTGAGGTCACTGAAAGGATGGCCCGGCGCTTTAGGCCGTATAATTTTGGGGAAAATCGTAGGGGAGTCTCACCCTTTTTACAGTAATGCGCGATAATATAATCGAATTCGTTTACGTAGTCTATTTGTAGACGTTGTTTCCAGGCGGAGATAATGGCTACCGTTTCCTTGGTTTGTTGGTTAGCGTTTCCTAGTAATTAGTATCGGATTTTTTTAGTTATTTACAAAGGTAGTTGTTTTTGAAAGAGCTTTAAACAGTATATTCATATAAGTAGAGGAATTATATTTGTGAATAGAATTATAAGTTTAAAGTAAACTTACTGTGAAAACGGTGAGCAAGTAATACGGCTTCGGCTTACAGCTTTAGGATTACCAAAATGAGGGCGTATTTGCTATTAATCAGCTTATAACAGTAATATCGACCCGACTGACCCCCGCTTTAATATTAATTATTGATAGACTTACCCGCGCTTGCGAACGCAACATATGGAATATAAAGCGTATTTATTGGAAGCCCGGGGTTACGGACCCGAGTACGCCGTTCTAATTCTTTACGCGTTAAAAAGACCTTGCGACATATCCTAGCGAGTCATAACTTGAGGCGGCATATGAAGTCGGCTTTAATCACCTCGTATATGGGGATATTAATATGATGTAATATATGGGGAGGACTAACGATGCGGATTGTGTTACAGCTTCGTTAAGCTTCGTTTAAAGCCGTGGAGGGGGGGGGCTACAGGTAATAAGATTTTTACCCGTAGGGAGAAAGTGCGGTTTATGACTTCAGCAACCTCCCGTTCATCCCCTTGAGGGTTAGAGGGAGGAGGGGAGGGGAAGAATAGGAAATAAGGGGTAGTAGTATAGTCTGCGGAAGCAACGGAGAATGCGGAGAAAAGGTAGGCCGGGATTAATAAGGTATTATCCGATAAAATAGGGTAGAAGGTAGAGGTGGCGGTGGTATAGCGTGCGGTAGCGGCGGCAGCCTATTTACGTTTATGTTTTCGCATCAAATATAGTTTGAGAACCCGGTTTTTATGCGGTAATGATTTACGGGGGAGGTTCATATATAGGGTTGGTTAAATAATCTACCTATAAAGGCGGTTTGAAAGAGATAATTGTGATGGTGGATTGAGTTGACATACGTTCATTAAACTGGTTGGAATTAACGTTGGCAAAGGGCGCGCGTCGTTAAAGGGAAAAAAGATATTCTTACGACCGATAGCGATATATCCTTTGGTGTTAATTTTAAAATACGTAACACTTAATTACCCCTACAAAGTTACACCCTTACAGGGATCAATAACCATATCGCCACCAATTACCTAAACTAATTAAGGCTTTGTTATAATTATTACCTCGATCAAAATTGCTAATCTAAACTTTTACAATTTACTATATTAAAAACTATATCATTATTACTAAATTACAGATATGAATTACATTATATCAACATTGATATTATTAAACTAAGGTAATAGATTACGTTATAAACTATATTATTATTACTAAATTACGAATACGGACCGTAATGGGGAAAAAAAATATTTTTTATTTGGATATTACTATATATATTTATAATTATTAAGCGTCTACACTGCAGAATACCCCTTCACTGAGTATGAAGTAACATATCGTTCTGTAGGGTGCACCTTTGTAAAGTTGACAGTAACGTACTATTTTGTAAGGTTTATTCCTGAAAAGTATATAATAGCGTGACACTGCCTAAAAGTGGCATTTGTAGAGTACACGGTAGAGTGCCACTACCTAGAAGATAGATTAGCAAAGTATAAGGTAGAGTGCTACTGCCTAGGTAGGAGGTTATAACCTCTTGCCTGAGTAAGGGGTTAATACTTCTTACCTGTGGCGTGTACTCTCCATATGCCTCTCCTCCCTGTAACCTATGTTACTATTGCAATATACACCAATCTTTACGATTACTGTTATACTTTTTACGTTCATATGAATAGGCAGAGACCTTACCAACAATTTGTTTTAAGGTAGGAAGTAGTGCTTATTTGCAGTTCTACCCCTGTTCGATTATAAGACTGTGCTTAAAAAACGATTCGTCTAAATCAAGCTACGTTTATTAATAATAGTAAATAGTAATTTATTAAACCACTAATAATGGTTCATAAACCGCTTTATGTAGACTCTGTTATTGATAGTTTTTATAACCTTTCAAGCAGAGATTTTACTTCGGAAATTCGTGATAACTATTATATAACGCTGGTTATTAGTTTTTTTAGATATTCTTAATTATGAAGTTGAATAATGATCTATTTTTAAGATGATAAGGAATTAATAGAGGTTCAAGAGCCTTCTTTCAAACAATACTATCAATAAGTTATCTGTTCACAAATTATAGAAATTATAGTTTAAACTTTGGATAGTATGGTATATACCGAATTGAAAGTACGTTTTCAAAAGTACAGGGAAAGTAATATCGCAGTCCAGGTAGCCAAAGATAAACGAATTGTATGTAGTCTAAATTAACGTGGTAATAAACGATTCGTGAATGGGATCCTAAATAGGATTACAAAAACGAAAATTTTTATTATCGTTTATTACAAATTTCGAAAATGATCATTTAAATATTTGGGTTTCCCTAAAGCTAATATCGAAGGGCAAGTCACTATTATCTATACCTATTGTACAAATTAAACAGAATTATATATTTTTTCGTGTACTAACAGATTATACGCATTTTAAACGTTTTCGTTTATAAATGTTTGGCGGCCAGTGAGGATGAACTGGCGAGAAATTATAAGGCGTAATATATTTGAATCCCGAAGCGGAAAATGGAGCAGTTCATTGGAAATAATAAGTTGTAATTTCTGTGTTGAAAAACAAGGGTTGGAAAAGCTTTTAGTAATATTTTAGTTTTTGATTAATAATACAGCGTATCGTATATAAGTCTCGCCATTATTATAAACCAGTTAAATACGAATTTTAAAAGAGGCCGTTTAGGATAACATAGTGATTTTTCCGAAAGTCATTTAGTTGTTATATAGCATCAAAAGTTAGTGGAATTTGTAAGGATAGTAAACGAAATAGCTATATTGCAAAGTTTTGCGTGCTTAGTTTCTATATAACTAGTTACTTTTTGAAGTTTCTTATTGTAAATTTTCCTATTAAATTCGAGGTGCAATAAACCGCAGAAGTAATATTTTACAGAATGGAAAATCTATTGCTCGTTTCGTTGAAGTAAATGAACCCTTAAGACTTACCCGGAATAGTCGGCTTTTAAAAAGGTTTTTGGTTCGGACTTTCAATAAGCGAGCTTAGGTTTCGCAAAAAAAAAAAAAAAAAAAAAAACCGTAAGCTATTCGAATACATTTTTTCCCTTAAATTCACAATGAAAAGATGGCCTTTGTTGGAATAGTAGTAATTGCTGTACCGTACGACAACTTTACTTACAGTAAAGTTGACTAAAATAACTGCAAGTCGAGTGTATTGTTTTGTGTGAGCCTACTGTATTGGCCCTAAGTCAAGTACAGTATGTTTTCGCTTTACACTAGGGCACGGACCAAGCAATTAGCTATGTAAATTACTGCGCAGACCAGCTAGCGGTATGCCAAACCTAGAACAAGACATCGAACTCTTAACCACATCATCAAACTATTAATTCGACAAATCGAATCGACAACGTTACAAAGATCAAAGCTCTAACAACATTTATCAGTGCTTATTGGTTTAAGCACAGATTGGCTGAATAGAATAAAAAACTATTTTCTTGTTACGCTTTACGTTAACAATAATGGCTAAGATAAAGTAAAGATTTTGACGAAAGGCCCCTACAAACTGCGGTGGTTTTTGCGGTAGTAAGTAGAAAAGACTTTTAAGTTTCAGCGTTTTTTACGGAAACTTAAAGGTAATGACGGTATCTCTATCAAAAACACCAAGAAATCTTCACCAAATATCCTTCCTTAAGAACTTTGATGTAATGATCACACTAAATACCCGTGAGTAAATAGAAGGTGTCAGGGGGTTTATGTTAGTAGTAAGGTAGCAGAGGTAACAAAGGTGCAATATCAAGAAGATTTTGTTCGTTCTGTAGGATAATCATTAGCCGTTAGGCTATTCAGATATGTAGACTGAATACTTAGATTGACAACTGAAGAGCTATGAAGGAAATACTATCTATGTGGTGCTGACCGTGTCCTTATATCCTATGACCTTCATACTATCTTCAGTACTGAGGCTCACCGGTGCTCACTGAGGCTCAGTGAGCACTTGTGATCTAGATAACCCTAACCCTGGAGGGTTTCCCAGTCTGGTGCTAACGAAGAGATATTCCCCGCCTGATATGTTGGTCTTCAGGCTCTCGGTAGCTCAGCTGCATGCTGGCTTGTTTCCTGACTCGCCAACGTGCTTGGGTCATAAAAGTTTAGATTAACGGTTAAAAGTTTCAAAACAATAAGTTGGCAAACGGCTAAGTCAATGTTATTACAGGTACTACTACTGCAAAAAACGACTAAGTCCCACGGCCAAAAAAAACTTTCAACTTTTAACCTTTACCAATAATAATAAACAACCTTTGACTTTACTATCTACACTCAACTTTTACCCCTAATTCATTATTTTCACATCCCCTATATTAATTAAATAGTCAAGATTGCTACTTCAAGCGAAACCACTGAGAAACACCAAGTCACACCAAAAAAGCCACATCGTGCAACGCAACGCCAAGTCGCTAAGTTCCCACGCAACTTTACATCAAAACACCAAGTTCCTACGCTCCCAAATCGTCAAGTATACTCCAATCCACGCCACCAAATCCTATGCCACACGGAACATCACAATAGCTCATTTCTAAAACCTTTTAAAGGCGATCAAAGTTTTCGGATCTGTCATTTTCAAACAATATAATGAAGATTTTTAAGGTGAAAATATTGACGAAGACTTAACGGAGAAATACCTAGTAGACTTTATCGGTTATTATATCTTTAAACATAACGAAGGTGAAAATATTTCTTACAACTTTCGCAAATATTATGGGTTCTTTAACGACTAAACAATGAATATGTGAAAAACGGTATAGAAGACCGTTAACTTTAAATCAAAGTCAAAAGTTGAACGACGAGGGATTTACGGGTTAAAGGAAATCGTTACAAGGTTAATAAAACTCCTTTTCATGTTGACTTAACTCAATGAATGTCTTTTCAACTTACTCCTTGAGGAAAAGTGTGGTAAAAAGCTTTAACTCCTTTATACGCGTTTTAAAAAGTTTTTTAACCCTTAGTTAAGTTAAGCCGTTTTACTCGTTAAGAAAACAAACCTAATAAGATATTCGGTAACCTAATACCTTTACTTAATAGTGCAGAGTAAGCACTTAACGAAGGTAATGCATTTAAAGCGGCGATTACCAATACGATAGGAGGAATTGATATTAGTTTTTTCTACCAGTTTGTTGAATAAGATGGTCAAATCCTTTACAACCTATAATCTACTATTAGCCCTTAACTTTTTAATTAGTATTGTTAAGTCTTTTAAAAGCCTCTTTATGGTAGGTTTACCTATATGCGCGAGCCTACTATGGTTTCTATTACAGGACTTTACCCTTCAGGCCAGGCGACTGGCAATGGCTTATAATACTGTAGTTCGAAAATCCTAAGGCTTAAATTGCCAGAAAACACTTAAATATATCAGAACTATTATCGAGACTATTTCTTCAAACTTTTTAAGATAATGAATATGAATCGAAGTATTCTTACCGATTTTGCCAAAATTTAAAACAATATAAAGAAGTATAACAGAAAGCTTTACAACCTTTTTGACACGAAGATAATGCCTTTTTTAAACATCTATAAGTAAATAGAGGTTCTCCCTTCTTATTTCTACTGACGATTTCCCGGAATCCTCACAAGATACGCCAAGGATTACTATCTAATCTTTTTAACCCGAGAAACCACATTTCACGAAATCTACGATAGTATAAAAAGTTAATTTGAATACAACGTTTGCCTTGCCTAATAATATATGAATTAGGCTATTACGATGTGAACTACGATAATGGCGGGAGGGAAAGACGAGTAAACACTAATAAATATGTTAAATTTGATGCTTAATAAGTTAATATTGTACCAATAAGAAATGGGGAAAGCTTTCGTTGGCGAAGACACACTTTGCGAGTAGTTACGGGCAATAATTACGAGCTTCAGCGAGTTTCAATACGCCTTATAACAGCTAAATGCCATTTTTTAAAGTTTTTTCAAATAATTACGCTTTTTATTTATGATTTTGATAACGTATACACCAAACTCTTTTAGTATATACCTCTTAACCGGCACCTTCTCTAATATAAATAAAGAAAACTTTACGGTTGTTCACTACGTCGACTGCAAATACAGTTATAGGCGCTCTCAACGCCCAAGGTCAGGATTAACAGCCTTAGGATGAAAGCAATAGCTACGTTACCACTAATAAGGTTAAAAGGTAAACAAATCAATTAACTGTGAAAACTATCATCGTAATGATAATAAATGATATTTTATTAATAGTAAGTCTAACTATAAGTTAATTCGTTACCATCCCGCCAAACATGATAACAAAAAGATCACATACCACATCCATTACCCGATCACTTCCGGAAAAAAAAACTATTTTGATTATATCGTAAATTTTAAGGGAGATGAGGTAATTAACAACGATAATACCCCTTAATAAATTGAGTAATACAAATATAAAGCTTTTAATACGGATTAGTAACTAGCCGACCACACTTTCTTATACCTATTAGGTGGTAAAGATCCCTACCTTTACCCTAAATAATATTCTAACCCCTTACAAACTTTGAACCTCTGCAATCCTTACGGGACTATACTTTTGAAGGTATTATGCCAAACATAGAGGCAATGAGGTACTTAATAATGAGCGATTCTCAATACGAGACATCATTAAAGGAAACCATTGCGGCTACTAATATTAATTGTTGATATATTAATTAATTTATAGTTAACCTTAGACTAGGCGAATATGTATCGTGACGAGAGATAACGATAATATAAATTGTAATAAAATCAGTTTCATTCCATATTGTTAAGTCTCCTACCCTTTTTCTTCTTTACTTAAAGAATATACAAACCCTCGGCATTAATATTAATTTTAACATCAACGAGCTAGTTAAAAATAGTTAAAAGTTTTTCATTGTCTTTGAATAGGGTTACTTATAGTTTTATCTTGAATGCCTAAAAGTAATATTAATAAAACTAATAAAGCTAGAAATACGTCAATCATACCGGCTTTCTAACTACCTAGTTGTTAATAGACAATATATAGTCCTAAGATCCGTAGGACTTGAATATATAAAATACTTTACTTTATAATTTATAAAAAAAAAACTCTATTACTCCTGCTAAATACATACCCAATCCTTTCCCCCCAATTTTTATTCACACTCAAGGGCAATGAAGATTCCGACTACAAGGTCTTGATTAATGTATTTTACTTAAATAAAGAACCTATTTTTTATATCGTTAATTCTGCAACCTCGATTTATAAAGCTAAATTTCTAAAGTTCTCATCGACAAAAGAAACGTAAGAAATACTAACGATGCTATAAATAAACACGTATTTAGGTCCATATAACATCATCCTTTACGATATGAATACCAACTTTACAACGGCTAAGTTTCAAGAAAATTATTATATAATCAGAATCCAGTGTAAATAGATGCCAATAAAGGCCTACTAAAGTATTATAAAAGTTACAAGTGTATATGAACTACTTTACCAAACGTATAATATACTTATGTTGGAGATTGAAAGCTTTACGAATTCAAAGGAACGCCTTTGAATAGCGGAAAATAGCTTAAAGAATATTATAAGCCTTAACTTCCTAATACAAACGCTGCTAGTTTTTAGAGTGTACCTATGCCTAAAAAGTTAATTTTTCCCATTAGTAAGTAATCAAAATCGAGTTATTACTTATAATAAATCATTGAAGAAATTACGGAATGATTCGATATACCACTAAGTTAACGATGCCCTTGATACTAGAAAAGTTCCTACGATTGTAGACGTACCTACTTTATCGTTACAAAGGAAAACTCTCGTATAACGAAAGCCAAATAAATGGAAAGGTTTACATAAAACCTTAGGTACCATTAACTTTAAAGTAGTTGTTAAAATTACTAACGGACCAGTAACTTTCCGTATCACTTAGGTTAAACCATATATAAGGGTGACGGACGATAAAAACCCTTAAATTAAACGATCGAGTTAATATGACCCTTTTTTACCCGTTATTAACAATCTATAAAATGCCGCTGAGGCGAACGACCTCCGAAAAAGAGTAATATTGAAGAGAAGAAATATATACCAGTCTGTATTGACAATAATACTTGGGTAAATAAAAAAAAAAGAATAACGAAAATTTGGTATTAAAGCATCAGATACAAAACATTATTAAGACTTATAACAAACTTTTTAAGGACAGCGACAAGATCGAAATTAACGGCCTATTAATTCGAGAAGTTATACAATTCCTGCCGAAGGCTAATTTCAAAATTTATAACCTAAATATCAAAATCTTTAACACGAAGATTATTTACAAGGTAAAAGGTAAAACCACGAGGCGACCGTACGAAAGGTTACGTCTAATCACCCAAATATATGGTAATAAAATTGAATACTATATCATTACGTAATCGCCAACGATTTTAGAGATTATCTAACGTTTAGTAGACGTTTTAGAAATGAGTTCATTAGCTAAAACTAAAAGTAATTTTACACTTCATAGTCGAGATATAATAAAAACATATATGTAGTTAGCAACTGACCTATAACGGATCGTTTTGATTGGATTTCTATAAGAACTAGGTATTACTTATCTTGCCGGAATATTAATACGAAATATTAACCCATTATACGAATTTATTGAAATGAACGTTGATTAGTTTATGACCTATTCATTGTAATTTAATTTACGGTTAATGGTAAATTATTTAACATACTATCCGTATTCGTTAGTAACGTGAAAGAAACACTTTGGCCTAGTGAGTACGTAAACTAACGATAAACGGTTCGTTTTGTAATATCGAAATAATAGGTGATTGAGGATTCAAAATTCTAAAATTATAAGCCGGTTACAACGTTAACGAATATTAATCAACTCAAATTTGATAAATTATTTATTAGTATACTTAGTTTTCATACCAGCTTTAGCTTTCTCCAAAAGAGTTAAAGCGTTAACTTTACCACAATCGACAAAATTAACATAGCTAAGGTTTGAGGGTACCTAAAACCACGTGCTTTTGATAACTACATTGCTACTTTATATGAACCAGAAGCTTCATATAACCTATTTATTACGGCTTAATTACAATTTTTAATGAATGAAGTCTTTTACAGGCTATTCTAAAGGCTTAAGTAGTAAATGCATAATCTGGACCGGGGTATTAATCTGGTCTGGATAGACCTATTAAAGACCAAGTTAATAATCTTGACATATGGGTTCTTTGTAAATAATACCGATTTGTCTTTACAAATAGGTTTCCTTATAATCCTCGATAACTAGGATGAACGAAAAGACTAACTTAGAATTATTGGCAGCTTAATTTATTAGACCTTTATCAAATGTAAGATGATTACATGAAACGTGTTAGCTATAAGATCTATGACATAATAAAAGACTTTGATATAAGCATTACACTATTGAAAACCCTCAACATTATTATCAAGCAATTAAATATTTTTCATATTCCGGTGGTAATCTGTACTAATTCGAAAAGCTTATTCGAATGCCTTTCGAAATTCGAAACCACCAGCGAAAAACGCCTAATAATCGACGTAATAGCACTCCGCGAAGCCTACAAAGGTATGGAGATCGAGGAATTCCAGTAAACGAACGTAAAAGATAATTCTGCTAACTTTAAAACGAAGACATTACTTAATGAAGTCCTGGAAAGGTTTGTAAATAATAATAGGCTACCTATAATATATTATGAGCTATGTTGATAAGTTTCATGGTAAGGCTAAGTTATGTAGATATTAGGAATTTACTGGCGAACTAGAAGATTACCATAGAACTAATGATGGAGACTTATTTAACTAACACAGCTATATTGGAGGTTTACAAAAATCTGTAATATAAAAACTTTTTGTAGAAACCGATAAAGTGGAACCTCAAAGCCGTAAGATAAATAAGGTCAATTTAAGTAAAAATAGGTGCAATTTGATGTGGAAGTCAACTAGAATTAATAGGGGTCTGGCTAGTTCACAAGGTCGCAATTTAACGGCTACCGGAAAAGATAAGTAACTCATACTAGCGTGTACACACAGACTAAAAAGCCTCTAATATTGAGATAGTAGTAATTGCAAGACAGTAGGACAACTTTACTTACAGTAAAGTTAACTATACTAACTGCAAGTTAAGTGTATTGTTTTGTATGAGACTACTGTATCGGCTGTAATTTAATTATAGTGTGTAATAACTTCACACCAGGGTATGGGTCAAGCAATTAGCTATACAATTTACTGCGCAAACAAGCTAGCGGTTTTTCAAACTTAAAACAAGACATCTACCACTTGATCGTGCAATATTACTGTTACTTCAACCAATCGAATCGACAACGTTGCAATATCTAAAATCCTACCAATACTTGTTTTAATTAATTGTGTAAAGGTGTCGAAGATTTTGGAAAGATTTTCAATAATTTCCCCTTAAAAATTGGTAAAACTTCAAAACCAGCCAAATTTTATTATCGATGTAAAAGCCGAGTTTTTAAGATGACGCTTAATATTTCTGAATTAACATATATTACAACGTCGAATTTGATAATCAATTTCAAATATTCCGTTTTCTAAATACAACATTCGTATTTTATCGGTAAGGTCTCACGACTATAATATTCATTTAAATATAAGTTCTTTGAAAAGTAATCAGAATGATTGGTAATTGTAGTATAAAGTAAGATCATAAGTTAAGAAGAAGCATTCAGAGTTGTACGCCACAGGTGAGGGCTTATAAACCCTCCACTCAGGGTGTATCACTCTGGAATACTCCTTTTAGACCGATCCACGAATTGCCGTCGGTCTGGAATACCTATTCCAGACTGATTCATACATAATGTACTTTATGTCTTATGAAAGTGTAGCCTATAACGTGACACGCTATCGTATATCCTACAAAATTACACTCTGTAATATAGTACATTACTACTTCGCCTATATATATTGTTTATAAGGATATATAATAATATTCACAAAGGCAATATTTTCTTTTTTCTTTATATATTCCGTCACTATAACCTAGTTGTAACAGTGTTGTTTGTAATATCAATTGTAATAGATTTAAATTAATAGTTTCCATGGTAATAATATTGTTACCGTATTAATCGTAAAAGTTTCAAATGAGTTTTCGTAATAATAGTATTATTTCCGTATTAATCGTAAAAGATCTAAATTAACAAGTTCGGCTTAAATTAGTAAAGTTTAGCTGAAGCGGTATTTTAAATTCGGTTAAAATTAACAAAGTTCAACCGAAATAGTATATATAATTCGGGCCTGGTTAATATAGTTTAATAGGGCCGATATAATTAGTAATACCGTTCTTTCGTAGTTAACAAGAGTAATTACACCAATATTTTAGGGGGTAATTACGTAATGGTAATTACATAAGGTTAATTATGTAGTTACGTATTAAGTTAGCATAAAAAGATATATCGCTATCAATTGAAATAAAATTTCTTTTCTTTTTCTTTTAAGGGCGCGTAATCCACACAAATTCAAGTTTTTATTTTAATTTAACCTTTATTCCCTTTCACTACACCAAGCAGTATTTCCATTTTCCTTTATTTCCTTTAACTAAAATAAACCGTTTAAATAGGTAGATCATTTAACCAACACCCATAACTAACCTTTCTTTTATCCAGATAACGCGTAAAATCCGAATTATAAAGCATCATTTGGCGTATAAGCGGCGGCGCACCGCCTCCACCTCCGCTACCGCTACTACTGCTGTTACCATCACCACCAATAATAGCAACTCACCCTCCTCGGGTGATATATTCTCCATTACCACCACGCCGTAAAGCCTTTTTAACGCGTTAAACGTTAAATAGGCGTACTCGGGTCCATAGTTTAAAACCGCTACTAAACACGATTTACATATCGTATGTCGCGGCCGCGGCCGCGGGTAAGTTTATTAGCGATTACCTCGAAAATGGGGGGTTTTCGATTCGTTACTACTTTTACGAACGAATTAGCAATTCGTTCGCCCCTATTTCGATAGTTTTGAGGCTTTAGGCTAAGCTATACTACGCGCTCGCAGACTTTTAAGTAAATTTTACCCAAATTTTAAAAATATTCGTTTATAAAAATATACTATTTGAGGCGATATAAAAGAAAATCGTCACAAATATTTAAAACAAACCAATACTAATTAATAATAGGCGTTAATCAGCGGATTAAAGAGATAGCAGTCGCTGTCACCGTTTAGAAATGGGGCTTACGATTATATTACGTAAGCGAAATCGACAATGTCATCGTATATTAATATAAAGAGGGTTTTTTTTTTTATAACTTTACCTAAAGATATAGCTAATAAGGTATAGTGTTATGTCATTATTAACGTTAATAATGTCATTAATAGTAATAATGGTAACGTTAATACAAAGGAGAAAGACAACAGAGAAAACGGTAAGGATGTAACGACGTCACCTTTTCTATTTAATAGTGAATAAATACCCCAAGGGTTAGGCCGACATATTCGGCTATAGTGTAATACACTACGTAATAGTTTTACAACTTTTTATAAAATAATGAATTAAAGTAATAAACGTAATATAAAACGTAAAATGAAAAAGGGTATCGGTAAGAAGAATCGTATTCAATAAAGGTAAAATCCGCTATCGATACGAATAGGCCGTTTAAATAAAGGTAAAACGTAAATCAGTGTAAATAATGTAAAATGTGCTGATTCAAATTAACGAAAAATTAATTAAGTAATTTATAAAGACGTGAAACCTTTTTAATAAACCGAATAATCAATATACTTATCGATATAAGTATTTTGAAGGCTCCCTTCAACGTAATTTTAGTTATCGTATCTATTAAGTTGTATTTTCTGTTCATTTACCTTATTTTATCTATTTTACGATGTTTATATAATATCGATTATTAAACGCTTTTCGTTCTTAATACCTAATTCAACCAAATACTCTTAAAGTGAAAAGGAGAAAACATATACGATGAAAGGTATAGTGCGTAAACTAAAGTTAAAAACAATTATCCGAACCGTTATTACTATAGTAATACCCTAATCGAAGCCTTTAATTATACCATAAATCTCGAAAGCTAACGCACTTCGCGTAACTCTTTTACATTTGGTAAATTTTTAATAAATAATGTGTTTTTTTTCGGGATATAACGCCGTTTCGGACCAGTATTTCGTTACCAAAAACTAAAAAGAAGTTAATTTGTAAACTATAATCTTTATCATTCACGGCGAAGCTGTTAATAAAAACAAATAACTTGACCATATCCATATTTAATAATACTAATTGTAAACCGCGTTTCGAATTATATATTTATTACGGAAATCGTTTATTGAACCTTTTATACGTATCATTCGTCGGGTCGATTTTACATTACGTGACGACCGAAAGGCTGAATACCGTTTTTAATTATACTATAAAGTAATTTGAACGCCGCTTATACATTAACATTTGTAGCTGTTAACTCGTTTTACGTTATTTAAAGTAATAAGAGTAACTTTATTTAACTACTCCTTTTACGTAAGACTTAAAGTGCCGTTCCGAAGGGTAATAGTAAAATTAAACAATCGATTACTTATTTTTTTATTAAACAAGGTTTAAATTTAGCCATTAAACCGGCCATTAAAAGTTTTCTATTCTTTAATACAAAAACCAAAAAGTTATGTAAAGTTATGGTGTCGTCCGTTTACATACCCATTGATATAAATCCCTTTGAATAACCCATTAATACTAATGAGTATAAGTCGCAAATAAAGCTAGTTATTTCGAATCGTTTTTTTATAATATCTTTAATAAGTGTTATACTAGTAAACAATCGCTTCGGTCAAGCCGTAAAGTGGTTTTATAATACGTAAAATCGTACTAGGTAAGTAGTATTATTTAAATTTCTTTGGCATATCGACGTAAATCCATCGTCTTAACTATTCCTCAAATTAAGTATAAGCCTACTTTATATCTCGAAATTTAACATACAAGTTATATATATTAAGGAATGTAATAAACGTAAAGATCAGACGATAACAAACCCGTTATAATATATGTGACTAAATTATATTATCCTTTTTATCTTCGTCATTATGTCTTTTTACAATCAAGCGGGTCTTTTTGTAAAGCTTTTCGGCTTTATTTTCAACTTCGTAAAAGAAATGAGTTAAAAAGATCTTATAGGCACCTTCAATGACTAATTTAAAACATTCAAAACGAAATAAGCCTCAATTAATAAAAGCTAAAATTTCTGTTTAGATAAATTACACGAATATGTCTCCTAAGGTATTAATAATACCCTTGCGGCAAAGCTTTAAGCTAAGCTCGTAGTTTACAATTTCCTTTTACGTAACAACGAATTCCGTGGTAAAGTTTCTAAGGCGTTTTTTGGTTTTCGAGTAAAAAGGGCGTCCTTGAAGTCGAGGTTTTAATAGTTTTGGTATAAATTAAACGATTTTATTTAATGTAATCGGGTTATATTCCTGTGTTCAAGGTAAAACCATGGTTCAATTCAATTGAAATTCGTCGTTCAAAATAACGTTCTACAGGCGGTTTTACTCGTTCTACGGTTTCTAGTCATCTCCTTTCACCTCTCTCTTCTATTTTCGTATTATTATTTAACGAAACGAAATTATTCAATTTAATAAATTAACGAATACATTATAGCCTTTCAATCTATTCATCCTTCAAAAGCTATTATATCCATCCTTTATTTTCGAAATTAAAACCTTAAATTACAATAATAGGTCCAACACGACAGTTTTACGTAAGCCGTTTCTTATAACCAACGCTTTAAAAATATCATTCTTTACTCTCAATAAGCGTAAAGCCGCCATAGCTTTCGCTAAAATATTAGCCCTCTACATTATAAATAATAATGGAGTAAAGTCTATATAGATTCTCGAGTAGGTACCAAAAACAAAGATTGTAAGAATAATCTTAATTAGGTCAAAAGTATTGTTAAGGGCGCTAACCGTTATCTAAAAGATATATTTCTTGAAACCAACATTCTCTAAATTTTTTGATAACATTACATACGTTTCTTCAATAGTTTATAATATATTTTACACTTTCAAATACCTTAAAACGCTTTTACTAAAATTTGTTTATACTCGTTACCAACTATCTGAGCTTTCATACGTTACTCCGTAAAATGAAAAACCGTACCAGCATAATATTTAATCTAATTTAAAGGCCCAAGGTAAACGTTTAACTAACAAATAATTAAAACGTACCAATAATCTGTAATAAAAACGTTTAATGTAAATTTAATGTCTTGAAATAATATAACTATATCGACGACGTAAAAGACCGGTTAGCTACTTAAATACATAATATCAATACCTATTTCATAATTAAAGTCCATATCGTTTTAAAGGCGAAATTTAAACAGTCGTAAAGCTTATAAGTAAAGCCAATATTTATAAGAAAACTTTTCGATAACCTTGAATACATCCTTTCTTATATTTATATAGCCTACGACGTAAAATGAACATGAAAGGCGTTTAACAGTTAGTTATTTGAATCTTCGGTATAAAGCTTATAATTTTAACTAAGTTTAATAAATAACCTCAATTTCACGTACTTTCAGGAAAAATCATAAGTAGCTGAACTTAAGCCTAAATAGTACGGATACGTTATCTAAAGCGCGGACAAACTAATTGGTAGTATTCCAAACATTAATTTCAAACTTATTGATATTATCCAATAAAAATGAAAATAGCCCTTTAAAATACATTACGTAAAACTTAATCGATCCAAAACTGGTATTTATAACGACCATTTCAAACAACGTCGCCTTAGTTTTATTAAACAAAATCTCTCTGTATTTTCCAATCCGGTTTAACCGAAACTTCGGATATTTCGTCGCGAATACGTCGACTTATCGATTTCCGGCCGTTAATATTTCGGTTAAGTTAGTATTGAGTATAATACTCTGAAACCTGGTTTCGTACCTATCAAAAAGGGTAAATCTCAACCTTATATTAACGTTAAACACTTTGTTTAGATAATCTATACCTACAATATATATATAAACGGTATTTTAAACGCCGGTAAAAATACTTTGGGCGTTTTTATCTTCGTAAGCTAATAAATAGGTATTGTTTTATTTAAAGTCGTCTATTCCACACGTATTTTTGTAAAGGTATACATCGAATATATTATCTATACCTTCGCATTCGATTACGTATACTGTTTAGTTACCTTTTATCCGGTCCTTAAAATCATATTCGACTTAAATTTATGGTTCAATCCGAATTTATTTGTAAATAAAGTGGTTTATAAACTAATAACCGACTTTACAATATATGATACACCGCTTTTACAAACTTATAAGATTTCGTATATCTTTCCATAAGTATTATTATAGTTTCGGTAAGTTTCTTTCATTTCCAAACGATCGTCATTATCTCTTATGACCAGTATTTACTCCTTAATACCTGTTATGACTTAAGCACGTTGGCGGGTTAGGAAACAGGCCAGCATGCAGCTGAGCTACCAAGAGCCTGAAGACCAACACATCAGACGGGGAACATCTCTTCGTCAGCACTAGACTAGGCAAACCTCCAGGGTTAGGGTTATCTAGATCACAAGTGCTCACTGAGCCTCAGTGAGCACCGGTGAGCCTCAATACTGAAGATGGTATGAAAGCCATAGGATATAAGGACACGGTCAGCACCACATAGATAGTATTTCATTCATAGATCTTCAGTTGTCAATCTAAATATTCAGTCTACATATCTGAATAGCCTAACAGCTAATGATTATCCTATACCATGAATAAACATCTTCTTAATATTATACCTTTGTTACCTCTACTACCTTACTGCTAACATAAACCTCCTGACACCTTCTATTTACTCACGGGTATTTGGTTTGATCATTACAATACCTATACTTTAGGCGCTTGTTTTACCTTAGGTAAACCTTATATTTTTGATTTAAAAAGTAGTAAATTATCTCGACAAGGTTTACTTTAGTAATTTAGAAATTTGCTCCAATCTCATTGATTAGAAACGCTAATCGGAAATTTATTCATTGATATATAAAAGTTTCGAACGATATTTTAAAGCTTAGGTAAAAATCCTTGAAATCCTTTTCTAATTTAAAAAGTATGAGGTCGAAATCCAGGATCCCACGGCAAGCCTTTATCATTATTTCAATAAACAATTTATCGCCTTTATATTCCGGTCTAAAGATTACCTAATACTTTCGAAAATTTGCCAATAGGGCGATAAAGATTTCCTATAGGTTTTCATCAGCATTTTCTTATTAGTTTTCCACGGATTTCCATATTATACCGGTTTAATCTTCATCTTAAAGTTTATAATCAATTTCCGTATCGAAGAAAAATTTCGACCGGTAATAACGCTTCGAAAATATCTCCAATTACATAAGGTAATATATATACTATTTTTAAATTGTCTGGAAATTATAACTCATAAGATAATATAAAATTAAAATATCTTAATATCTAGTCTTTTACACGAATTAAATATAACACGGATCTTATTATTAAATACTTCGTACGGTTTACCGTTGTGATTATTATCCTTATCCTATAGCTTAATAAATTTAGTCAACTTTATAAAGTTGTTTTTATCCACAGAGAAACGATCTGATAAAAGGTCGCGGTAAGGGTCGTTGTTTAAAGGTATCAGTCTATAAGATACGTATTAGCGTTTAAATCTATTCGTCAAATATAGGATCGAATTATTCTCTATAATCTAGCCAATCTTTCCGTAGTCGATCGAGCTATTTCTGGTGTTTCGGACGCTCCCTTTATATCCGATTGGGCTATTTTCAGTATTCGAAAAGTAATTTGATGTTTGGTTTTATTTGAAAGTATATACCTACGTAGGAGTGTATTATACTTGTATTATAGATAAAAATTGTAGTGGTTTTTCTTTCTCAGGATCCTTATTTCTGTTTTAGGGTATAAGTATAGAACTAGGTCGTTTTCAGCCTCATCCTCATCGTTTCAACAATAATATCTTTTACTCCGTAAGGTAATATCCTTTTATAAATTCCGCTAGGTACAAATCTTTTTCCTCCTAGTCTAATACGTCGATAAGTTGTACTATTTCGAATAAAGCTTTTACAAGGCGTCCATTCCTGCCTCTTAAGGTATTAATACCTCTAATTTGTAGTTAGATACACGAGGCTTTGGCAATGGCAGGATTTACTATTTGTCATATTTCAAACGTCCAGTTTCAAAAGTTTTTATAAAGGTTATCCAATAATTTTGGTTCTCAAGCTTTTTCTTTCCAATAACGAAATATAACGGAGAAAATGTATGTATTTGTCGTATATAGGTCGAGCTCCTTAACTGGCGAATCGATAGTATTATCCTTAAGGCCCAGGTTGATTTCATATATCATAACCTTTTTAATTTCTATATTTTCGATGGGACTGTGAAAATTAGCTTTAGTTTCCTCTATTAATGTTAGGTTTAAGGCTAGAAATATAAGTATTTTTAGAGTGTTTTTTGTAAATACTTAGTATAATGGAATGGTTTAAGTTAGTAATTTCAGGTCGTGATAAAATTATTGTTACATTCGGATTACAACGTTTAAAGTAATACGTTCCGCAAATAGCAAGTACTAAGTGAATAAAATAATTAAAGTAATTAAAATAATACTTACTGATATTTACTAATATGAATAAGTTTTAAACGATAAATAACGCGTAATTATAATCTAATTAGGCGTTTTAAATTATGGTAATGCCATGTTAGCCTAATGGCTACGAAAACTCAAACGTTATCAAACTAAATTTAAAACACGTAACGCGAATACAAAAAGACAAATATGATAAAAAAGTGTAATATAAATAAGGTAAATAAAGGGTGTAACTATAAGGAGATACGTTATATAATCCGGTGTTTGTTAATAGGTTCGGATTAGTGTGTTGTAACCAAACTTAATGAAGTAATGAGTTTGATTACTTAATATGTAACCGATATTGCTAAGGCAATCGGTTTAAATATTTTTATGTAACCGATCTTAGTAAGGTAATCAATGTAAATTGTTAAAAACCGAATAGGTCCCAACGAAGGGTTTCGAAACTTGGTAATTTTGGCCTACGTGGTCCGGTATGTGATAGAACGCTTTCCAACAAGTACTCAGGTACATCAAAACACCAAACAAGGGTTAATAATGGTGTAACAGGGCTTTTAATAAATTAAACGCTGGACAAATGTTAATGGTATCTTACTAAAGTTTTCCTTTTTCAACTTATTTAATCTTTATAATTTTTATATGTCGGTGGGTAATTTTTGTAAAAACGAAGTATTAAAAGAAAAAATATTTAAAACTGCTATAACATCCCTCTATAGATATTTTAACGTATATCTGTCTCTTTTTTCCTCAGCTGCCTGTAGTCGGCCCAATAAGTTACTAATTAGTATCGGTAAGGTCTTAAACCTATAATATTCACCTAAATATAAGGTCTTTAAAGAGTAATACCAATAATTGGTAATTATAGTATAAAGTAAACAAATAAGTTGAGAAGAAGCATCCAGAGTTATACGCTACTGGTGAAGGTTTATAAGCCCTCCACCTAGGGTGTATCACTCTAGAATACTCCTTTTAGACCGATCTACGCATTGCCATCGGTTTAGAATAGTCATTCCAGACCGATCTATGCATGATGCAATTTGCGTTTTTCAAGAGTGCAGCCTACAGCGTGACACGTTATCGTGCAACCTGCAGGAGTGCACCCTGAAATACAGTGCACTACTACTTTGTCTATGTATACTATCTATAAGAATATATAGTAATATCCATATATTTAAATATGTTATGGTTTGGTTTGACCATATTCAAGGTATTTCATTTTTTATTTGATTTGAGCGTTGTAATAATCCAGGGTATTATTATAGTAAATAAGTATGTTATTAAAATCAACGAAACTCAATATGTCAAAAAAAGGATGCATTGAGTTGTTCATATATTTTTGAAAGTTATTTAATGATTTTTCAAGTACAAAGGAGGTAATTCATCATTTGAAATGTCCACAACGAATACGAAATATCATGTTTTATTTATCTTTGTTTTCAATCCATAGTTTGTGGAAAGTTATTCGAACATTGAGTTTATAAAATTATTTAGCCCGTAAAATGTTAACAGATGTTTTTCTGATTAAAAGAACTAGGTACTGTTCAGCTTTTGTAATAACGTGAAATTGTTAGTAATTAACGTAAAATCGTAAGTGGTCTCTAAGTTCTTGAACGAAAAGTACGGTAGTACTTAGTAAAGAGTCTTTTATATAAATATAGGCTTAATTTAGTAATTCCGGTAAAGTTTTCCCATAAACCATGAATTTTGACCGTGATATTTAATATGAAGGGCTGTGAAAATGTCCACAGCCGCTTTTTAATATTATTTCGAGAATTAATTTCACACTTGGTTTTCGAATAGTAAGAGAGAAGCTCTTATTTCAGGATTTTATTCAATAATACTATAATTTGATAAGATAATCGGAAGTTCATTGTGAAAGGTCACGATCGTTTTACAATTAATACTTTGTCAATATTTTCGGGAAATATCAATATCATTTATGTAATGATAGATTGATTAATACGTGTTTACCAAAATAAATTATTATAATGTTTATACCCTTACATAATTTTTATTTTTATATAAACTATTATTTTTGTGTATGATAATCACATATTCTCTCCATGAATATTCTATGTTTTTGAGTAATGTAGGTTACTTGCTTTTCTTTTGCATACAGCTTCTTTTTTTTAAAAAAAAATGATGCATTATGAACGGGGGATAACGAAAGTTTAAATATGATGCATATACCCACATAGAACCACGTTTTAATAACTGGTTAATAAAATTATATGTTACTCAGTAGCTGTAATCTAACGGGTGATTTCATGAAGACGTTGAGGTGAAACAGGGATGAATAATAATTTCAATGTTTGGAAACATTATTTTGAATAACGGTATAATAATAATGATATATTTTGATGAAAAATTTAGTAAAATCAATATAATTGTAAAGTCAATTTACTATAAACGTACAAATATCTATGAACTATAAGTGAAATACCAGATTGAATCAAAATCCCTTTGACTTTTATACGCGATTATGTATAGAAGTTACGTTTTTTCCTTCTAATGGTTGATAAGTTTATCGATGGTAGTTAGGCGGACATCCGTTTTTGCTTTTATATTAAGGTTACAGAGGTATTAAGCGGAGTTGGAATAAAAGCTTCGGTTTTGGTAAACGTTTGTATAGTATCGTAAATATAAGTCGTGTTTTATACGGCATAAAGATTCTGTTCAATTAACTTAGATAGTACGTTCTTTGGTATCATTTTTTAAAGCTTATACATCTATCGCTATAATATCTTTTTAGCTTTCGCATATAAACGCAAGGTTGAAATTCTTTTATTCGTTACCATTGTTATCATTACCATCGTTATTTCCATTATAAGCGTTATTGTTATCATTTTTATCACCGTTATAACCGTTGTTAATACCGTCACTATTATGTTGGGTATTGTTGGCAGGTTTTTATCGTTGAAACTTGGTCAATTCGAATCACTGTGGTCGAAGTAATTGATATTGAATTGAAATTAGTTGTGGTTGAGTTGTAAGTTTTAAGTTCAGCAGATTTATAGCCGGTCTGCACAATAATTTGTATGGCCAAATGTTTTGACCTGTACTCTACTTTGAATTGATCACCTACTTTACTCCATTTGAAATGTAGTGTAGTCAAATCTCACAAACTACAGTCAATTTTCAGTACGTATAATCAAATTTACTATAAGTAAAATTCACTTGACTATACTGTATTTGACTGCTATTTTGATACTGGCAGCCTTTTGTTTTATACTTTTACGCTAGCGTGGCTTGTTATAAATTGGTGGCAACTTCTGAAATCTTCTCTTAATTTGCAATCTAATAATAAGTCAAACCCTTATCAATTCCGATTCATCTGTACTAAAATTAACATCAATTACGGCCTCTCATAGCCTTTTTATTCCATCCTTCCGAGGCCTCCATTCCTCAACTCCCGTACACAAGTCTTTCGCTACTGATCTATGCGTATTACATATTCTACTACTTACGTACCTTTTACCAATAGTTTAACCTATTATTATCTCTACCTTTACCTTTAATATCACTACTTTAGCAGTCTTTAAGTTTGATAGGGCAACTTTATTTCTCTACATCACGTTCCGAGCGGTTTACGTAGCCCTCAATTCGTACAGTCATCGTATTGCTTTCCATAAACCTTTTAAGGGTATTATTAGGCATGATCTTAGTTATAGAGTCGGCGGTGTTATTTATTCTGTTAATTTACCGGAACTTATCGATTTCCTGAGCTTCTTATACCTTCATTTAAGCCATTACATCTATTATTAGATGGTTTTCATTGGTTGTACCTAGCTTTAATGAGTATTAGTAAAGGTTTCGGGAGTCTGTATATACCACTATAGGTATCAGAGGTAATCCCAGCTGTTTGGTGATAATCTTTAATATATCGTTAATTATTATGTTAATGTTAAATCCTACCATTATATCGGAAACTTTAAAGGTTAGTACAGTTCGTATAATACATTTATACTTAACAGATATTTAGTATACATGGTTTCCAATAATTTTAAATTGTTTCTAAACCTCTCCTCGTTAAACCACATTATTAGGAAGCATATTTACGATGTAAGGTGAGTATTATCAGCAAATAACTCATAGATAAAGATTATTGGCTTGACCTTCGTCAAATTAAAGAAGATTACGTTAATTCTTTTTTTTAAGTAGTCCAATTATTGCTAAATTCTTTTGTTTGACTTTTTAAAGTTTTCGTCTTGTGGATCTTGAGTTTATGCCGTAATAAATAGGCCGTAAGACGCTTTTGCTTAGCATAGTGTATCGATGTGGATTGCACGGGCTCTTTGCTTTAGGTATCTCTATGATTTTGCCTTGTCGACCTTATCAAAAGTCGTTAAGCTCGTAGCTTGCCTTTTTTAGCGTAGGTTAATATGAGTTCCGCTTTCAGTCTTAATATCATATATATGGATTAACTATTTATCCAAGTTGAGTTATGTGACTTTAATTAACGTTTCGATTGGTTTATACCCTCAACGGCTTTACTTTTCAATAGCACGTTTTTTCTCCACTATAAACTTAATATATGCAAGGAAATATGTATAGTTAGTTTATATACCAACAATACCGAAGTCTTTGCAATTCATAATTGATAGATATGGGTTAAATGTTAAAAAATTTATACCGAGATTATTTCAAAAGTACGCCTGATATGTTAGGAGTGAATAAACGATTGTTTCGGCTCGTATATATAAAGGTTTAATTCAACTTATTATCGTGTTGACCAGAAACTTGTCTTTTGGTTTTTTTTTGGGCAGTTTTCACAATATAATCCATTAAATATCAGTGGCATACCGACTGTACGTTTACGTTATATACTAGCTATTAAGTATAAACTAACATTTTACGCTAGAAGTTAAAATATTAGCAATTGCAACGCCTAAAAGTTGGTTAATCTTTTGAATTGTAGGCGGTTAAATAATGATTGAATCTTTACCTTTATTACCGTATCATCAAGCGATTAACTGTGATTTTTTGTACCGCAAGTTCATAATTTTTCCCTCAACCTCTTATAATATTCTAGATTTAAAAATACGGATGATTTAGCCTTTAAATTACGTGAACGGTATAAGTTCAACCACCATTCACATAAAAAGGCTATTAATTTCCACCTAGTCGCTTTTTTTTTTTTTTTCAAAAAAAAAAAAAAAAAAAAAAAAAAGGCTTACTCGGTGTATAAACAATACCTTTAACACGTAGTTTAAAAGAAAAATTTTACCGTTAAACCTTTCTTTTTAAGATATTTACGCCGGTATATATGCCGTTTTAGGCTTATATTTCTCATTACCGTCCTCCTTTTTATTTTATATCCTTTTTTTTTTGGTGCTTTTCCACTCGGTTGACATTTCATTAGCTTGTTAACGATCGGCTCAGGAGGATTATATTAGCTCATTCGTTTATATTAAAGGTTTTCTAAGTTAAGATCTTTGTTTAACTTAAAACGTTTTTTATACTTCTTAACCTATACGGCTTAAAAAGTATTATAGGTACTAATAATTTCAACTATTATATTTAGGTTAGTAATATCTAAGATTTCCTGTTGCTTATTCTATTTGCCTAGCTTTCATTACATTAGGACTTTACTTTAAATGGGAAGGGATAACACGTCTGTTATTAACGGTCTGTTTCTAGTGTTGAGGGTTTCATCAAACTAGCAGCGTGTCGATTTATTACTTAATTTCTTTAGGGATTTACTGTATATTATAATACGTTTTTATATATTTAGTGATCATGAAGACTTAGTAGTTATACGTAGGAAAAACCTAAATATCAACACAGTTTATATAAGACCGTTAGGGCTAATAATATCGTTAAAGCCCTTCACTGCTATCTCAAGCTATACCTTTTAATTTTTAAAATTTTTAATTTTTAGGGTAAAGATATCTTAAGTCTTTCGTAAAATATTGTAAGCCTTTTTGACCTTACTAATACCCTAATAAGCCTTAATAGGCACCTATTTACACTAAATCCACATCAACTCAATATTAGCTTCAAACTTTATTACAGTAAAGTTAGTACTATCATCGTGGATTAATACGTTTAGTTGCTTAAAGTACGTATTAATTTACAAAATACGTAACACCTCCTACTTTTCCCTTGTCGTAATATTCTTAAAGAACTTGGTACTATAAAAAGCTTTAATGAAGTTTATAATATAAAGTACTAATTTACCGTACAGGTAAAATAAGTTTACTAAAACCTTAAAGTTAAAGTTTTAATTTTCTCACAACGTAAACTTAAACTTTAAAGGGGGTTAAAAGTGTATTTCACAATGCTGAGAAAGCCATTCAATTGTATTTAATGCTCGAAAATCCATATTTTCGTAATCAGTTGCGTTTAAGACCTTGTAAAGTCTATTAGTTGCTAGAAAGTCAATTTTACGATATAGTTAACGAAATTCCAACTTTTTCAAGTTGAATACCACTACCTTAAGACCTTGAAAGTAAACCATGAAATTCCCCTATTTTAAGTTGAGTGGAAACCCTTTTCCTGTTTTAACCTAAACTAGTTTATTAATTTAAACGTTAATATTATTACAGAGGTTTTTTATATCTTTATGATAAATAAAAACGGTTCTATGGGATTCTAAGATGTTAAAAATAATAGGATTAATAATAATAGTAAAAGTGGTAGATCCTAGTAAAAAATCTCTTTTTCGTAGCTAGAGTTAATCATATCTTCACCAGTATCCTTATAGTCAACCTTTGTAACCGTATTTGTATTCCTTTATAACACGACATATTACGAATGAACTCCTATTAAATACCGTTTTACTCCTGTATACGGCATAATACCCTAAAAGACCAGCTTCGCATAACGATTTTAAATGGCAAAGAGGTGTATAGGGCCAGAGATTTTATTGTTATATTGGAGATAGGGGTTCTTACTTATTAGGCAGTACAACAAGGCGTAGTTGGCGAGTTATTGCGTTTTTTTTAAGCTGGTATTAGTATTTCGATACTAATCGATAGATTTTGGCTTATTTTTTCTTTCTTTCAATATTATTACCTTTAAATTCTGCAACGCGAAACATATAGTCCCAGTTAAATGTATATAGACATTTCATGTTATATATTACATTTTTTTTTAATTCACTTTTCGGTAGCAATATAACGTGTTGACTAGTAGCCTTATTTACTGTATGTCCAATATCTTTTAACGTTTAAACTTAAAGTAAATTTATTTAGCTGGCTTCAAAACTTTGAAAGAAAAAACTGAATACTTTTTCCCGTACATAAATTAGTTTTTTCCTTATTTCCGGGCCTTCTATTAGTCGTATTAGCCGGGCCTTTTATATTTGCAGTCGATGTAATACGTTTGGAATGGATTTTCCTTATCTTCGTTAAACTTTGGAATTGGGGGTTATATATCAGTCGATCCTGAAACTTGATCCGTTACAGTTGCTAAAGAAGAACAAAAATAGCTTAAAAAAACTTTTACAAGTAGCGTTAGGAGACTATAAGGCGTATTAAAACTTGGTATATACCGTAACGGCTTATTGGACTTATTAACGTAAGGTGACTTCTATAACTTTCATATTCCCTATTATTTATTAGCAAAACATTAGCCTATTATACGTCTCATGAAGGAGGTCCATTTTTCTTTCCATCTTTTCTTTATAATTCAACATGTAGGAACGCTTAATGATATTTCAATCGGTAATGTATTAGGCAAGATTAATATAGTATTCGAAGAAGCTCTTGAAGCCATCGTAGATTTCACGGAAGGAGGAATAATTCGTTAGGTACCGGAAGCAGTAATCCTTGGCTTAGCTGGTAATAATACTGGGCAACAACGAATAAAAACCTGGAAATCTAACCTTTATTTAGCAGCAGATGTTAAAGAATGGGCGTAATTTGACGTCGAGGGGATTGTAAAGCTTACCGTTATATTTTACCTTTCATTTCTAAATTTTAGCAAATGTGGTAATTGCCGCGTCATTTGTATCTACTATAGGGATATATCGAGGGTAAACGGTGATGTATTGGTTGTAAAATCCTTTTGAATCCTTTAGCTGGTGTCAGGAAAGTAATTGGTATTAATGGGCAGGATAGTTACCTTTGACTAAGTTTGGAGGGGGGGAAATAGTGGCTGTACCTATAACAGGCTCGCGTGTAAAGCTACTTCTTCCTTTCTTTGGCTGCTAAAATTAGACTTGTTAAAAAGCCTAAGGAAAGGGAAGTTGAGTTTTTTTTTTTACCGCAAGGGATTAAGTGATATTCTTCTTGGTATTAACAAGTATATTGGGGTTTCTGTTCAATTAACTAGTAAACTTCAAGGCTTACAACGCGTATGTTAATTGAGTTTTTTACGGTTCATAATACTGACACATTGATATCCTTATATAGAAGGTTCTAAAAACCCTATTTAGGTTTAGACGTAACTTTGGAAACGTATCCGAAGCCGTTAAGGAATGATATCTCTAGCAATCCCCTTTCCCTTTTCTTTACCTATTGGAGGTCTTTATTGGTAACGTATTTATGTAATATTTCGGCGAGGTTTTCTCTTTCCTTATTAAACTTCAACGGTAGTATAATATCTAGTTTACGTAGTTTACCCCTTAATTTAAGCTTCATAGGTTTTTCTGTCTCTTTTAAATAGCTATGCTCCAGTCTCTAAAGAACTCGAAGTAGTTATCATAGGTTTTTATATTAGAGACCTGGTCGTTATAGTCGACGTCGAGGAGGAAGTAGACAACGTAATTGGTTTGGTATTAGAGGGTTAAGTCTCCGTTAACGTCCATAAATCAGAAATCGATTTTGAAGTACTTAAATAATATGGGTCCGAATCTTTTAATTGCTTTATTCTTAGTAGGCTCCTTAACGATGTCAATCTTGGCGTTTTTGGTATCTATGTTAACTTTTGGCTAGCGTAGGGCTTAGTAGTTCAGGGACTTGGTAATCTGTGAGTGTAGATACTTGGTGATTTAGGGTAAAGTTGAGCGATTTGGTTTTCTTAATACGATATGATGTTTTCGTTTGGAGCAGAGATTTTAACGATTAAATTGACGTAAGGAGGGAGAAAAAGTAAAGTAGTGAGGAAAAGAGTGATGTAAAAGGAAAGGTTGTAGGTTTTCTGTTAAAGTTATTGTTTGTTTAAGGGTTATAAAACTTAGTCATTTTACGATTTACAGTAGTAGTACCTGCAATAGTACTAACTTAGTCGTTTGCTAACTTAAAAACTGTGAGAATTTAAGCGGTTTATATTAACTCTTTTCTTTAAGACTAGTTTAGTGAAGGTTTTTTTTTTGGTAGTTCCGGTAATAGTCATACCGTTGTTACTTTTTAAATACCTGTAAATAGCAGATTCACTTAAAAAGTCTTCCTCTTTGTTGCCTGTAAACATCAGACGTAGCAAAATAGGGCTCTTTGTAAGAATCTTCTCTCTACTCTATAATTATACAAAGCGTAACCAGAAAATAGTTTCTTCTTTTACCTAGCTTATTTTTGCTTAACCTAATAATTAATGATCAGTATTAGTAGGCATTTATCGTTGTAACGTTGTCGATTTGAATCACTGTTGTAGAAGTAACTGGTGTTGTATTGAAATTGGTTGTGGTTGAGCTGTAAGTTCTAAGTTCAGCAGATCACTAGCCGGTTTGTACACTAATTTTTATGGCCAAACGCTTTGGCCTGTGCCCCATTTTGAAGTGTAAACCTACTGCACTGCACTTGCAGTGCAGTATAGTCAAATCCCACAAACTACAGTCAATTTTTAGTACGTATAATCAACTTTGCTATATTGCATTTGACTGCTATTCTAACAGATACGAAGGTTATAAAGCCAGTTGTCGATAAATTAATCCCAAGTAATTTATTTGTTGTATTTTTCGGTTATATGAAATATGAGTAACTTCTTAGTAAGGATATCGTGAATAATGTTTTGGAGGATACGCTATTATATAACAGAGTTTTATAATATATCGTTCGCTTTCATAAATGAAGTTTTTTTAAAGTTTCAAAATATAGAGAAGTGTTTTCCAGCGTTTTATTTCAATTTTCCAATCTTAAAAGTAACCGTTTGCGTATTGTTAGAGTTATAATATTAAACTTATATTATATTAATAAAAGTATTATTATCGTTATTATTATTTTACGCTTAATAAACATAATAGATTTCATAATGATTTTAGCCGTTTCCTCCAATTGTTGAAAAATAGAATCGACATGGTTTGTTATAATAAAAAAAATCTCTATCCTTACCCATTTAACACGTCATCGTTGCTCTTTAAGTGAAAGAACGTAATTCAACATCCGAAAACAATTAATCAGTTTACTTCTAATTCGCTTATAAATAGCTTTATTTAGTTAACCGTTGAATTTATAGTCAGAATTAGAAGAATTTGAGATATTCTTGCCGTCAAGTAACCTGACGCGGCCTTTATTAGGGAACAGCTCAAGATTTTTGTTGTCTTTGTTTATAAGGTTGATATTACGTGTAAGCTACACGTTGAGGTTGTTTTTTCTTCAAAAGAAGATTTATTTGTTAAAATTCCCAAATGTTATTACTTCTGGTTCCGTAAATATGTAGGTGACGTCCTTAAACTGCCGTATTATGCCTATTAATGTGGCTAGTATATCGGTATTGTATTGTTAAGTGCGTATAGCTTACTAGAGAATGGCGTGACTTTATTTGACAATCTTTGTTTATAGAGTTTCAGTACACCGTTTTTATTAGGCGGTGAATTCATATTATTATGCAACTAAGGCTCCTTGGAGGTATTTTTATTGATGGTCCTCAACGCGTGCGGTAAAAAACGGTTTTCAACTCAAGTGTTTGAATTCTGGTTGTTGTTAAAAGACTATGTATTTTTAAGTTGTAAGCATTTCAGAGTAATTGAAAAATCGTCAGATAAATGAAATCTAGGATTATATATATAGGAATTAAGCTTGAGCTATTTCCTAAGAAGGTTTGATTCTATTCATAATTTTCGATGAAAAGGGAAAAATCATGGAATTTTTTGCTATAAAATTGCTATGAAGTTATTATAATGAGTGTGGTATAGCCTAGATATGTAATTAATTACATGAAATAAGAATAGGCAGAAGCATCATAAAAGCATGATAATTCCTAGAGCTACATCTTTAGCAACGACTAGGGCAGACACTAGCCTATAACGATCTACAACAATATATTTTCCCTTATTTTGACATTCTTATTAAGGATATTCATACATATCATATTCATAAAATACGTTTTCCAATTTCTAATCTCTCTCCTAATGAAACAGAAAATGCCTGGTTTATATAATTGAACTTTTGACCTGGTCCTAAATTACCAATCCACCGTTTTTTACATCTTTAAGGTCCACTCATGACACTATTCGCAGAAATAGTCAAATAAATCATGTCTTTGGTTAATTCCTAGTGAGTATAAGTCAAAATGAAGTAATCGATATAATTAATCAGATTCTCTAAGGCAAAGTTTTTATCGTCGTCCGTTTGCCATAAGTGATTTTCAAAGTAGTTGACCAACGTAAATTCGAGGTTCCTCATTACTTACCTTCTAAAGCGGTTGGTAACAATATCCATCTAAAAGTTATTGGTAAATATTCAAAGTTTAATTATTCACTCAAATAACTATCTTATAATAAGGGGAAAAAATGGTATAAAAGACTAAGTTGTAGGTTATTTTTTATCATCATTTGATACTAAAACGATTTTTGAACCTAATGGTTCACAATTTGTAATAATAGTAACAACTTATCCATTTGTTAACTTTAGCATTTTGACAACTTTAGTCATTGCTTCTTGATATAAAAACTTATAAACTTGAAAACTTGAAAACCTTGAGAATTTTTAGCTTTTAATCTCAATGCATGTCTTTCAAAATAAGGTTAATAAAGGCATCTTAATAATCTATCGATACCACCTCCACTTATAAACAACCGCAAATAACTACACAGTTTGGAATATCTCTAACTTGGTACCTCAAACAATTACACGAGTTATTTACAAGTATATTAGGGCCCATACGAGCGCAGAGGACGCATTTAACTCCCGGTTTCCCCCCGCTTACACAAGCCTCGTCATTGGCTCTAGCGAGCAGAAACCGCAGGCAGCCTATACAGAGCTGCTCCCCACTGGTTGGAGTGGAGCAATCAGGGGCCGCGTAGGCTAGGGAGCGAGAGAAGGAGTGGTAAGAGGAGGTGGAAGGTTCAGCTGGGGCGCTCTTAGCTTTTTTTAGGACTAAAGGCTCCCTCGCGCGAGCCCGTACGCGTCGGTTCTTCGTATTAAAAACCCGTTTTTTTACGAAATAGCGCTACTACTGTTATGAACATAAGGACCCTAATAAAAATATAAAGGTAAGTAAAGTCATACAAGGTTATTTACTAGTTTAATTTGTATTTTATCATCATATAGGAGTATGTTTTAGGTTAAGGGTTGAATTGATAAGTGGTTCTTTTTATTCGTTATGAGGGGTATGACGTTTGGAATACTGTATATATACACAGGTCCTCTTATAACAACAACGAATACATTATATATTACAAAGTGCATATGCTATTTTTACGCATTTCACTTATGCCCTTCACATAGGCTACTTTTCTGTATTTTGTTTTATAGTGCATTTTTCCCTAAGGACCGATACAGTCGTATCTTTGGCGTAAGCCAGCATCGGGTGCGGACTTAAATAGCCGCGCTTTACGGCCCAACCAAAGCTAAAGTTTACACGCCTACGGATCTCTAAATCATAGGGCACCCTGAAATCTTGATTGAAGGAATGACGCGGGATTCTAGAGGCGTATACAGGCTCCCAGTGGATTCGTATAACGATTTCTCCCACTGCTATATACAGGATTATTTCGTCACAGCTAGTATAACACTTTGTAGGAGGCACTTCCCGATGATAGTAAAATAAAAATAAAAAACCTACACGACCTATGAGGGAACTTCTCAAAAATATTTCCTTTACTTCACCTAAAAAGAAAGTAAACCTCAGCAAATAACTTTTTTTGCTATTAAACTTACATAAACTTAACTTAATAAACACTAATCAATATCAGTAGACTTATATTGTTGCAATATGATCGATTAGAATCTTCAGTAGAAATAACTAGTGTATTGTATTGAAAGTTGTAGTTTTACTTCTAAGCTTGACAAAGCGCTAACTAGTCTACATATTAATTTGTATAAGCCACTTCTTGTCCTGTGACCCACATTGAATTAGATACTCCCTGCAATTGACTTACAGTCAATACAGTTAACTTGCAGTAGGTACAGTTAACTTATAGTTAATATATTTGATTTGGCTTTACTTCAATTGACTGCTATTCTAATAAAGTCAGTATATTTTCAAGGTTAAACCCGGTGTTTGGCGCATATTACTGCGATGAGTATAAGTTATTATGTAAATATTGTATAATATTTACAATTACCTGCTAATTTATACGTAGAGTATATGATAGCATTGTTGGCCCGCATCTAAACCAAACTAAGCTAGATAATTGTTATAAATTGACTCTATTTTTTATAACATCTTCAACTTGTTTGATTTACTAATTTCACAAATTGTCGATATTTGCTAATTCATGAACGTTAAAAACGAACAATATTGCGAGGTCGTCACGTATTTTGGCGAAGGCGAAGCGTCGAAATAGAATTAATTGCTTTGGTAAATACCTTTAAGGCGCTTTAACAACAACCTTTGAATCTAAAATTTAGAACTGTGAAACTTAGAATGCTTGAGTAAGGGGAAATTCAGCTAAAGCCACTCTTATTATTATGAATATACTTGTATATGGAAAATTATATTGTAGATTTAAAATCTGAAGTTTGATTTAATACGGACTTGGAATGTAGTAACATGCCGTATTCGTGATGAATGAATGCACTTTCGACAGGGAAGTTGCGGCTGTAGATGCACTGCAGAGCCTAATATTAAGATTAGTACATCAACAAACTTGTGAATATAACTTCTAGTTTAGAGAAATTAATACGATTCGTATACCCTTTAATATTACCTACCTTATTTTCGCTGACTTGAGCATCCATCCGAGAGTCAAATATCTCCTGATTCGTAGTTGAAAATCACATCTATAAGACCAAAATTGACCAAAATTTACGGAAATAAAGAGAACAAAAAAAGAGAAAATGAAAAAAAAAGCAAACAAACAAGAGCCAAAACGAGAACAAGTAAAACGGATAAGAACAAGAACAGAAACAATCAAAATACACAAAAAAGAGAACGATAACAAAGAGAATAGACAAGAACGAAAACAAGAATAATAAGTATAAAACAAAAACAGAAATAAAGAAAAATACGATAATACCTAAACTACCCTGCAGTCAGCTAAGTCTGATTACTTAATACTTTGAACCAAATGGGGTTAGCATAAAAAGCTAAAGAAAAATTACTAAAATTCATCAGCTTTATTCCACAGTTGTAGTCACTAACCACCTATATTATTTTGAGAATTTTTTTGAACATAAAGATATTCATTGGCTTAGGAAACTAATATTCGACCGACATATTAAATCATAAAGATATCGATAACATTAAAGATCACTTTCAAAATATAAGTTGTACTAAAACATTTGTTGGATAACCAGGTAAAAGCCCTATCGACTACATTGAGTATGTGTAAATTGCTGCCGAAACGAAGTTTTAAGATAATATACTTGTCTAGAATATGTGTAAGAGTTACTTTCGCACAAAAACTAAGGAAGATAGAGCAAAATAGTACATGAACGTAATAGAATAGAATCGTCAACAATGGGCTAAGTTAAAAACTCTCTTTACCGCCCGTATGAAATCTCGCTTCATAATAACCAATACTAATATAGGAGCTCTATTGAATTTATGTGGGAAATGTATATGTAAATCCATGGTCTAGTATGTTTAAAGTGCTAACAACCTTGTTGTACAAAACATTCAGATGTCATTGAAAGAGTTAAGAAATAGGTTTTCTACGTACCTCACAGATAATAGATCTACTATCGATATGAAATTGCAAACAGGAGTAACTGATGGGCCCCTCTTTAAGAATTTTATGGACAAGTATTGCATGTATAAAAATAAGGTTACATATGACACGGTAAGGGAAACACTTATTTTCGCAACGGTCATACCCGGTCATAACAACAATCCTTTTTTTGTGTACAACCACCAACAGAATGATAACCAAAAAATACTTTAAAGTTAGCGTGTTAACCGAGACCGTGTAAATCATGAGATTAATGCAGGATTATATGAGTCGATAAGGGTTTTGGGAAAGTGGTGAAGGCACTTTATACAATTCGCAAAACTGTCCGGGGTATCAGAACTAATTTCACGATGATTTACAGGTAACTATTGCAAAATCACAAAGAAAGAGTATATAAAATGTGGGTAACCGATACTATAGGAGATATACTACGAATACCAAAGTGGTATAATCTAATATGCAAACATATTCCAACTATAGTAATATACCCGAACCATAACATAAATTTTTCGATCTTTATTACCCTAGAAAACCATGGATGAAAACCTATCAGATTCGAGATTTGGTACTCACCGGGAAGCTTATGCCTAAGGAATTGAAAATAGGCTCTAAGGGAAACACGGTAATATGTAAATTATTATGTATGTTGTCGGTAAACAATATTAATTATGTGGGTTGTTATCACGTATTTGATATTAACAATGAAAATATAAACGATTTATACATGGTGGATTTCGACAAATTTAAAGGTAATATGTGGGATAGATAGATCGAGCCTGAAAATTAACAATATGATAATAATAAACGTTAACATACTAGCGATTATAATAAATTAATAACGATCATTCATGATTGTGTCCAATTTATGATACCTAAAAGACGCATACAGACAAGACGGCTAACTAATGCATATAATCTCGTTAATTATAAAAAAAGCAAGCTTTTGATTCACATAAACGTAAACTATACTTCCGTAAAACCAAACTCCCTTCACCTAAGAGCTTTTTGGTTTTGGACTATATTGTTAATACCTTAGGATGATATAGAACGATTTCGTAAGAGGCTTTTGAAATTTGGAACAAACATGTTGAAAAAATACGGAGTAAATATAAATTTGGGCAAAAAATAGGATATAGTTCCCACTCGAGTATTTTCAAACCTTTCTGAGAAACGCTTTAACTTAATGAATACGATACGGAATATAGTTCCCAAAATTACATTAGAATAGCTATGAGACCATAGCCTATCATTACATTGATAAATGGTATGTATTTTTAAACCTAATACTTTTAGATATATACAAATAGGGAAATAAAAGCCCTCTAAGAAAATTAATCGTATATTGTCAATATATATATTATTGATAGCGGAAATAAATGATCGAATCATGTTACTAACGATATAGACTTTGTTCGGATATATTTAGAAGAATATTTTTAATATCTATATTAGCCATTATTTGGTATATAAGGAAGATTATTGAAGTTAATTATTCGCGATACGGCCGTCCGGCTTGCGGAAACTATGTAGACATCTAACCCGCTTATAACATTAATGATGGCGGATAGAAGACGTATATCGTTCTCGAGTTATATCTTGTTTCTCTTAATTATCGGCGTTATTATATTGTTAGTTTATATATTTATCATCTTTTACTATTATTTATTCAATTTTCATTAAGTCGTAATTTAGTTGTACAATATGCAGCCCTTAATAATTACATTGCGAATATATTCAATTTCATCAATAAAGATGGTTACTAATTTATTGTTTTTGTAAATCGTGTTATCAAGCCCTTATCAATTGATATACAACCAACTTATACGGATAGAAACTAGTTCAATTATCGCCATTTGTTAGGTGAATCCAATAAAGAGGATAAGAGTTTAGGGTTAGAGTCGGATAAAACGGATAGCAATCAAGACAAAGATTCAAGTTTGAGTGAGTAGTATATAAAATATTTTAGAAAGTGAAATAATATTTTAGATTATATAACGTATGTTAAAAAATCGCCCAAATTATGGCGAGCCTTATACTTGAGTGAAGCGACTCGATCATAAAAAAACATAGTAATTATTGATATAGGTAATAATGTAGATTTTGTGACGTTTCTATTATATTATAATAAATAGTATTAATCACACCGCGACAACTATAGTTGCTAAACAGGTTAAATAAATGGTAGAAAAAATATTAGAAAAGGTTATCGTTATGAAGGGACTAAGCCAGAGTTGTCGCTTAAAGTGGTAGGATACAATTAATAATCCTGGATAAAGAAGAGAGGAATAAACTCCTACTAAGGGGCTGCTATGGAGTTAGTGAAAAGGAGCAGCTCGGTTACGTGACTAAGGATAGGGTACGATTAGAAGCGGCTTCGAAGCGTTATAGAAGCATAGCAACCATCAAGGCTAGATATTTAGCTATTATTAACCCAGGTACTAATCTTTAACATTACCACTGGCCCACCTTTTTTTATTATTTTAAAGTAGCCTATAGGTCCATAAATCGTTATAAAACCTAGGAAAAGGTAGTGAAAGGCGTTGGAATGATAGCAGTTGAGGGTTAAATGCTTTTAAGATACGTAAAACATTATAAAGATGTATAAAAGATGTTATGGACCCAGGCTATTGGCCATTGAGTCTAAAGATTACGTGACTGTGCACGTAACAAGATGTGCAGTACCCAGTTGAGGCGCAGTCCGAGCGCAGTTCACGAACGTCACTTGTAAGAGTATGTAATGGATCGTACATAGACCGTATATATAAGTCCTGTGCGAAGAACCTTTGTAAACTTCTCTAATCTTCCTTAATATTTCCATTATTAATATTATTTAGCACATACTTGGTATACCTTCATAAGTTAGAATATAACATATAATTAAGGTTCCTTTCATCTCTTGAAACGAACACTCCTTATAATGAACTAATCAATGGCAAGTAATTAATGATTTCACATTTCAATTTAACGTTATGAGGAAAAATGGGCCGTTGGCGAATATCTAATATTTTACCTCTTTAAATAAACCTTTAACCCCTTTGTGCCGATTTGGACCGATATGTTTTATTAATAAAACATTGCAAACTTTATTTCGTTTACGTTAAAATCAATGTAATAACCCTTTCAATTGAACTTGTCTTCAATACGGCAATTACGTATCTTTTTGTGTCCGATTTTGCCTGGTTAAGTACAATAATATAATAATTTAAAACCAATTTGACGATTATTCGCGCTAAGTTCTCAACGTCTCGAAGTAACAGTCAACGATACGATTAATAACAGTTGAATAACTTTGTTTGTACTGACACAACAACGTGCTAAACGATCGAATTAATGCTAAATACAGATGAAATATGAATTTAGGACGGCCGGTACGTGTTTTTCTACGTATAAAGTTGTTATATACCGGCTATTACGTGAATTATTACGGCGTATTATGGAGCCAGGGAGTAGGAGAGAATATACTATACGAATAGGTTTTTTGATTATATTCTGACTAGTTTTTATAACTCTTATCTCGTGGTTAAAACTTTAATAGAATTAAAAGAATTATTTATGATCTATAAAAACTTGCAGAACCCGTTTGTTATAAGTATCGAAATGTTATTAATTCAGGTAAATAGTTTGGACCAACATTTCATCATTAAATATAATTACTTTTACTTTCGTATCTCACTACTTATCCTGTATAAGTTTATTATGGTAATCGTTAGTTGTATCAATTATGTTGTTACTTTGGTAAAATGCTGCGGATTCGTTGTCTAATAAAAATCTTTGTATTGAAAACAATGATTTGGTCAATAGTTTTCGGGCTTTATATGATTACTTAAATCTAATGAAAGTACAATCATAACAGGGGTTTACGTTATTTAGATATCTTCATTGAAGGGCCGTGGTAATCGCGGTCAACTACCTTCATAATCTCGTTTAATATAAGTCCAGGACTAAAGAAGCCTGGAGACGTAAGTAATAACTAAAAAAACTTTAGATTAAGCAGTCTATTAGGAGTTACCTATGTTATAAATTTTCGGATTATTTTCAATAGATTTACGAATCTCGCTCGATTTTTCTTCTGACGTAGGTATAAGGAATTGAAATCGAAAAAGTAAATAAAAATTACAGCCTACACTACCATTACTACCGAATAATCAATTAACTTCTGGATTTAACTAGAGTTTACACAACTGTTACCACCGAATGACCGATTAAAATCTTAGATTCATAATCACTACCGAATAACTTATTGAAAGCTTGAACGAACTACATTATAATTGGTAAGTTATGGATATGGAGCTTTACAAGAATAGAGGATTTCTAATATAGATATTACTAGATATCACTATAATTAGCAATCGTAGGGGACCTCGTTTGTAGAGTGTATGATAACGTGTAACGCTTCAAGAACCATATTACCAAAGTGTATAGTAAAGTGTCACGCCCCAAGTGAGAGCTTATAAGCTCTCAACTGAGTCGTGCACTCTCTAGATGCTTCTTCTCTGTCTTTAATAATCATCTATTATTTTACTACCAAACTTTAAATACTATACTATCTTCTTCATACATTGACATAATGACATAACCAACAATTTAGGTAATGAATGATTTGAATCAAATGAAATATAAATAACAAACAAACATAAATATATTAAAACTAGTTAATTGAAATGTTTATTAAAGCTATCCGTTTTTAGTAATAATGCGATGTGGAGTTGTTATTCTAGCCTTTTTACGTTATAATAACGATTCAAAAATTTACCCCTCGATTCGAATCTTGGTCGCTAACTATAACATGGAAACAAAACCCATGAAACTTCCAATAACAATTTAAATTCCGCTTCATGTGAACTTCACCGTTTATAATTTTCGTTATTTCTAAAATTATAACTGTCTTTAAACAATCCGTCATGATTCATTAATAAATTAAATAGTTTATTAGTTTCTCAAAAACGTAGATCCTAAAATCGACCAAAAGCTTGTTTCAAAATCGATTAGAAACAGATAAAGCTTCACAAAGTTTTATTTCATCTATATCGTTAATACTTTATTTGCCTAAAAATATTATGATTGCAGTAAAGCCGATGAACCGTATCATTTAATATGTACCTGAAATATAACCGGGATAATATAGTGATAATAAAATTACTACCCGGATAATGAGTAAAAAGTAAATCATATATAACTTGAATTAACGCGATAGCGAACAGATTGTAAACAGGGATTCAAATACGACTACAAAACCATAAAATTATATCATATTTTATCAAATATTTCAAAATGAACATTACAAATATTTGGTTTTCGTTAACGCGACTATTAATAGACAACCTGCGATCACATAAAGATATCGCGCAAACCAAACTTTATTAAATAGCATTTCGGATAATAACAGCATTCTAGTTATTTTTAAATTCGGTATGAAGGAAAAGTTTATAACTTTTCGAAATTAAGTAGCCAACGATAGTTAACTGGAAAACGTGTATATTTAGAAGCTGTTTCAAAACAACCCGTTTCAGGCGAAGAAATTTTAATTCTCTGTTCAAAAGTCAAAAGCCCAAAAAACCTTTAAAATATTATAATTTAATTGTGATAATATATCAGGTTATATATAATTCTTACCCCGATTGGTAGGGCTTTAGACGTTTCAACGTTGCCGATTCGATTGGTCGAAGTAATAGTAGTATTGCGTGGTCAAGTGATAGATGTATTGTTTTGGTTCTATCAAACTGCTAGCCAGTCAGCTAAGTAATTTATAAAGTTAATTGCTTGGCCTGTATCCTAGTTCGAAGTGAACTTATACTATACTTGACCTAAAGAAAGTATAGTAGGGCAGCAAATAATATACTTAACTTATGGTTAGTATAGTCAACTTTATTACAAGTAAAGTTGATCTATTGTATTGCAATTACTACTATTTCAATACTAGAAGCTTTTTGTTTTGTGTACGAACGCTAATATAGTCGAACAAACTTTTCTAGTTACTGCTGAATTTTGTTTTTATTAACTGGCTGGACCCCTATTCATTCTAGTTGACTTTTACACCAAAATTAGCCCTAATTACCTTCAATTGCCTCGTAACTCCGAGTATTAGCTTTATTAACTGCCGTAAATAAGTCTTTCGCTACAGAATTATATATACTACCCACTGCCGCCATTAGCCTTCTTAACCTACGTGGATTAAGTCGCCTACCACTTTAGTTAACCCACGTGGGTTAACTAGATTACTTCTGCTTTTACTACTGCTCTTCTACTACTACCAATAATACCCCTATCATTATTATCTATTTTGATTAACGTAGGTTAAGTTACTTTTCAAATGTGCTTAATCAACATACGTTAATTGACCCATTACTACCCTTAATTTAGATTTACCATTGAAAGAAGTTTCTATCGGTATTCCCATAGCACTCTGTTACTTTGTTAATATATCCCTACCCGTTAGCACGTAAATTAACCCTAATAGGTAGCTTATTAACGTAACCTTCGATATGTATGGTCGGCCTATTGCTATTCCCAAATCTTTTCAGGCCTTTATTTAGCGATGCCTTCGTTATAGCATTCGTATGGTTTTTTTTTTATAGATCTATCGAAATTTCTCGATTCCCTTGCCTTTATAAGCTTTACAAAGTGCCATTACGTTGATCATCAGGCGTTTTTACTGGTGGTTTCAAGCTTTAAAGGGTATTCAAACAAGCTCTTTGAGTCTATATAGATTAATACAGGGTTAAAATAAATCTTCAGCTTCCTAGTGATAAGGTTAAGAGTTTCCTACAAAGATATACCTATATTAAAATTAGTTATTATGCCGTTGATTTTTAAAGCTAGTACGCTTCGTATAATCCTCTTATATTTAACGGAGGTTTACTGGATCAAGTTGTCTATAATAATAAACTAGTTTTACCGCCTATCTTTGTTGACGAGGGTTATGAAAAAGCCGATCTGTAAAAACAGGTCGGTATTATTTTTAAAAGAACAGTTCGTAAATATCATTAACTTATCATTTGATAAGTTAATCATGATTATATTAATCCCTCAGTTCAAATCAGTATTTTCTATTTAAGTCTTTTATTTAATCGTTTAAAATGTTTATTTATTAGATATTATACTTATATTGTAATGGATAAGTTGAACAAGGTTTTCGGTTAACATATGATAGCAATGTAGATTTTACAAGCCCGTTGTTCTAAGTACCGTTGAGCCATGGCTACATTAGTCTTATTATTTATGGTTAAATTAGTGCCCTAGCCGTTTTAACGAAAACCAAAGCCAGTATTAATACCAAGTACGCGGATTGATTATCTGTTGAAGTCAAGTTAATTTCCTTTCGCCAGAGTCGTAACCGGCTTGTAATTCCTAAACTTAAAGTCTTCAATCGCTTTTTATTTCGATGTTACAAAGTTAAAAATTCCGAAAAAAAAAAAGTATCGTCAGTTTGTATATCTAACAAGCCGAAATACTTTTCTTACGTTACCAATAAGTATGGGTTGAATATTTAATATTTTATACCTAGTAGTGATTTGAAGTACAATGAATAGATTAGAAACTAATAAAAGCCTGTTTTAGCTAGTTTTTATGATGGCTTAATACAATTCATTACCGTTCCCGGAGTGTAAGTAGCACGTAGTTCCTGTGTTAATTTTGATAAGACTATCCGGTATAAATCGGTCGCTAATTACATATATCTCTACGTTATATCCCGGTTTTGAATTGTAAATTTACCTTTAATTTTGGTTAGTAAATTCATTTTCAAAGTGACCACTAAACGTAACCTGATTTTCTTAATCTTTGGCGACTTCGTAAAAATCCAGAATTTTCCTTCATTATCATATCGTTAAGCGATTAGGCGTAATGTTTCGTATAGTCGCCCTATGGCTTTTCCTTTTACTTCGTGTATAATTTTCGACCTAAAAATAGTAATATCCGGATATTAAAAGTTAAATTCGGTTTTAGGTACTAATTATACAATTTTTTGAGTTAGGAGGCCGTTAATCTCGATCATATTACTCTTTTTCAAGGGTTTGCCGAAGGTTTAAATAATAATTTTTATTCGGAGTTTTAATATTAAGTTTTATTCGTCCTTCTTCTTCCTGATTCCATCAATATTATTGTAAATAAGACTTAATGTGTATTCCTCATTTTAAAGTTTCTTTTTTTTTGGTAATTGTTCGCGTCGGAGACATTTCATTGATTTATTAATTATTAGTGGGGAAAGTCTTTATTAGCTTAGTCGCGTAATTTGAAACTCTTTATTGTTAGTCGGCTTAATACAAGGCTTATCCTGCATAATTCGAAACATTTCGAAGCCATTAGGAGTTTTAACAACTACTTTAGAGTTGATGATACTTACGGTTTTATATAAGCTATCTCATTTCCCTGGCTTCGGCTACACGAGATTTTATTTTTTAATGGTAAATGAAAGACTTTAATTATCGTGGTACTATTTCTTTGGTGTTAAGGGTATTATTAACTTCATGCTGTGCCGATTCCTTCCATAACTTCTTTAATACTTTACCGTAAGTCATAGATCTATTTTAGGTACTTGCTAATAGTAAAGATTCACCCGTCAGGCATGTGTATACTCCCAAGGCTAGCAACATTAGTATCAAGCTATTAAAGCCCACAATATCATTTAAGCCCTTTAACGCTATCTAAAAGCATTTCTCTTAGTCCTCAAAGCTTTTAATATCAAACGTAAAAACATAGTACGTTTGGCGAAGTAATACATATGCTCTTTCGACTTTTATAATACTTTAGTGAACCTTTATAGATACCTATTAGTACCAGATCCCTATTATCTTAGTATTCGCTTACAACTCCACCGCCGTAAAATTGGTATTGGTATCGTAAACTACGACATTAAGTGGACCCAAGTAAGTATTGATTTATAATATCCTTAACGTTTTCTACGTACTCTTTACTAATAGAGACTTTAGAAACTTAGCTCCGTGGAAAGAGGTTACGAAGTCAACGATGTGAAAAATAAGCTCATTATCTAATTAAAATATAGTGATAAAAACCATATAGTTAAAGTACCCATCATCTTAAAATGTAAACTTAAATTTTGGGAGGGCTTAGGTAAACGTTTAACCATAATAGTAAAGCTTTTCGATAGCTTTGAGGGCAATGTATTCTACGTCTTAATACCCTGTGAACTTCAGTACTTTATATAGCCTGTTAATGGTAGCGTAGTTAAAGCGTCGGTATAAATAAAGTATATTTAACTCTAATATATTTAATACCGTTACCTTTAGACTTTAAAGATGAAATTATAGGTGTCTCCACTTAGAGGTAAAGAGAAACCTTTGGTTGTTTTTAACCAACTCTTTGGCATTAAAATTAACATTAACATTAACATTAACATTAACATTAACATTAACATTAACATTAACATTGACATTGACATTAACATTAACATTAACATTAACATTAACATTAACATTAATATTAACATTAACATTAACATTAACATTAACATTAACATTAACATTAACATTAACATTAACATTAACATTAACATTAACATTAACATTAACATTGACATTAACATTAACATTAACATTAACGCTAAAGGTCTCTATATCCTCTAAGCAGAGAAGGAAAGAGGTAGGGAACTTGAAAATTTCGAATGTAATTAATATAATAATAGTTTAAATTACCTTTATCCCTAATAACGATAATTATTCGCTTGGTCCAAAGTCAACTTTGGTTTTTCCAGCATTTTAAAGATCAATTTCAAGAATAATAGTATTTTCCCTCTATAATACCACGTATTACAAATAACATTATATTAATTACCCCATTACCTTTATATATGGTATAACATATTAGAACGTGTAAATCGCGTAACAATTGCGAAGACTAAAGGTATATAAGTGGTAAAGGCTTGATTAAGGCAAAGGTAAGGGTTTTCGCTACTTAAGCGATATAAAAAAGTGTGGTTGGCTAATTATTAGGCTGCACTAAGAACAGTATTTTATGCCATTTAATTTACTTAGGGGCATTATCGCCCTCAACGGCTCTTTCAATCTCGAAGTTTACGATATAGTTTAAGTAATTTTATCTGAATGTAATAGAGTACTAGATATAGTACATTACCTATTTGTTGTTACGTTCAGCAAACAGATAACGAGTTAATCAATAGCTGTATTTACTCCAGATTTAATATCTTTTACCATTATTACGACTATAGTTTTTATAGTTAATTAGTCTGTTTAAATCTTACTCTCGTTGGCATCAGTATAACTATAACTTTCAGTACGAAGCTATTAAACCAGATTTTAAACGCTAAGGACGCCTATATCTATACTCACAATCGACGTAGTATACCAACTCGCGATCTTCTTTATCTACATCGCTAAAGTTATTAGCTTAAGGGTACATATTAAGAGAATTCAGTATAAATACTATCACGGTTGCGAACAAAAAACATAACTAGTTCAAAAAGCTTTTATAAGTCGCATATGTACTTTATAAGGCGTATTCAAACTCGTTAACACCCGTAACAACTACCCGTACCTATTGGAAAAACGTAACTTCGTTGACATAAACCTTTCCTATCGTATACTGGTAAAAAATAACTTTGTTAAACATCTAATTTATCATATCCCTCGGTCTTTCCTCCTCTTTCTTATTCATTATTAACATCATCTACCTTATAGGATCTCAATTCGAATAATATTATGTAAGGTAACCATCGTATTCGAAGTAGCTGTTTATATCATCATAAATATTACGAAAGTTGTTACTCGTATTGAAAATATTAGATAATATTCCCTTATGTACCCTGTGAGCATTTCGGAAAATAGCAAGTTAAAACTAGAAAAATAAACCTCTATCCATTTGTAAATATTTTAAAAGAGTATCATGTTTATGTTAGCAAGATTATAAAGGCTTCTATCATGCTTCTCTACATCATTCCAAATCTCAATGAAGTCTATTTAAAGCTTATGTTTAATATTAATAATATTGATAGGTTTTAGGAGAAGATTATGATAGTCGTCCTAGTCTTTGTTAGTGTTTCCTAATAGTTTAAGCCTTAAAGCCTCCAAGTTGCAATATTAAGGGTAATTACTAGTCACCTGACCCAAGGGGTAAAGTCTTATAGCAGAACTTATAGTGGGTTCGCACGTATAGGTGTACCTGCTATAGGAAGTTTTATTTCGAGAAACATAGCGATTTTTAGTAAAAGGTTAAGGGGAAAGGGAAACTTAGCCGTAAAAAAGATTCTAAAGAACTTGACAATCTTGCTTAACTAATCGAAATAACGCTGACGTTAATATCTCTTATTACGTTAGCAGCTATTGCTTCACGCGCTTTGCCATCATTAAGGGCATACTTTGTATTATCACATAAAGGTGTTGGATTTTACGTAAAGGTGTTTGGTAATCGAACGAATTAACAGGTTCTTTATCATCAACGCATAGAGAGGTTTAAATTAATTATAGTTAAGGGAAAGATTCCTTAAACGTATAAAAGAACGTAAACAGTCTTGAACATCTTTTCTTTTCGAGCGTAGGTCTTAAGAGTATTCTTTGAATTCAGCCAACTAGAAAAAGTTCTTTGCTAACTCTATAAAGATTTTCTCTAACACATATACCCCTTGTCTTTCTAGTTATACCTTCAACTTGTACTTAACACCTTTTAAAATCTTTTTTCATATATTAATAATTTAGTTGTCGAAAAACTTACGGTATTTACGCAAAGTGCGGTCGCTGCGACCATGTTATTCACCGCCATCTTACTTAATAACAAAGTAGCCAACGAAGTTAACTAAGTGCCTTTTGCTTAAGTCTTTATCTATATTTAACCCCTGAAAGTTTTTATCGTATTGCTTAAAAAATAGGAATCTGAAGACTTCAATTCCTTTTTATAATTTTTAATTAGGTTTCATCTTAATGTTCTGACTAATGTAGGATTTGATGGACCAAAAATTTGGTGATTTGGAGTGTCGAAACTTGGTAATTCAGCGTAAAGTTACCTAACGTAGCTTTTTTGATGCGACTTGGTGATTTTAGGTGGTTTCGCTTAAAACAGCGATCTGTATGATTAAATTGATGTAAGGGAAGTGAAAATTATAAAATAGGGTTAAAGGTTTGGTATAAAGGTTTATGTTAAAATCATTAATTATTATTAGTTAAAGTCGAGTGTTAAAAATTGTAAACCGTAGGACTTAGTTGTTTTTGTAATAGTAGCACCCGCAGTATTACTAACTTAGCCGTTTGCTAACTTATTGTTTAAAACTTTTAACAGTTAATATCAACGCTTTTCAAAAAAAATACGGTAAATATTTCTTAGTGTTTTTAAGTTTTAGCGATACCATCGCTACCTTTTGACTACCGTAGAGACTGATTTAACCCAAAGGTTATTTTTATTTACTGCTATAGAAACTAACACAACAATAAATGTTCTTTGAAAAAAATCTTGCCTTTACCCTAACCGCCGTTCAATTTAAAGCGTAACCTTAAAGTACCTTCTTCTTCTACTTAGCTTATCTGTGCTTAACCTAATAAACACCGATAAGTATTGGTAAGGCTTCAGATATTACAATGTTATTGATTCGATTGGTCGAAGTAACAGTAGTATTATGTGGTCAAATAATGGATGTATTATTCTAGGTTCGGTAGACCGCTAGCCGGTTTTCACAGTAATCTGTATGGTAAATTGCTTGGCCCGTACCCTAATACAAAGTGAGCGTATACTATATTTGACTTGCAACCAATACAGTGGGACCACAAACAATACACTAAACTTGCAGTCAGTATAGTCAACTCTACTGTAAGCAAAGTCAGCCCATTGTACTGCAATTACTACTCTTATAACAACCTCCATTATAAATTAATTTTAAATTAACTAAAGTGGTTGGTATTCTTAATGGACTTAGCGTTATAAAATATTCCAAGTTTTAATAATTCGTAAAATTGATAAATAGGCGGGCCGTATCTGAAAGCTTTGTATTCCGTACTTTTAAACAACTCATAATCCCTAATAGTTTCTTATCTTAAATTTCGAAATGATATTCAGCGGGTAATAGACGACGAAGGTAATATATTACGAAGTTTAAGGTATTATCTTTACTACGTTAAAGTGAATAATTCACTAAGGTCTAACTGAAACATTCAGTTTTCGAAGAGGTGTTTAGTTGAGAATTCTATTGGTGAAGACGGGTTCTAAAAAAAGATGAATTTGAGTCGCTCGAAAACAACGATTTTCTCAAACCTCCAATAAAACACAACGCCTTTCCTTATCATACGAATCAAAGGTCAGGCAACTACAGAATAATCTCCAATAAACTAAAAGTAAAATTCAATGAAATAAAATAAAACTTTTATACTCCTAACATTAACGCGATAACCGCCTACTTCCGAATAACGTATAGCTTTTCTGAATTCATATATACTCTAACTACCTCCTCAATAACAATGGATATTATCATATATTTCTATAGTTATCAAGTTTTCACTCTGTAAGATGCACTCTTATAGAGTTATACGGTAACATGCTACGCTGAAAGGTTCATTTTTGCAGAGTGTATGATAACGTGACACTGGCTAGAAGGGACATGGGCACAGTTCATGGTAGAGTGCCACTGCCAAAAAGGGAGATTGGCAGAATGCATGGTAGAGTGCCAGTACCCGAGTGTGAGCTTATAAGCTCTTAACTGAGGCGTGCACTCTCGGGATACCTCTTCTCCCTTCTATCTCTATCTATCTTCAATACTAACACGAATCTTACAATTACTCGTCTACTATCTTTTTCGTTGACGTACCCAGTATAAACCTTACTAACAATAACAAACCCTAAATACTCGATATTTTCAACATCAAATTCGTTCTTAAATACATCGAGTTTTAATTTAACAACATTTAAAACGCTTGATACCTATTGAATTTTATCGTTTAAGTCATTAAAGATGTCATGAAAGTCTATAAAAACGTTTTTAAAGTGAAATAAATATAGAATATGGAAAAATAAGTATAATGTTGATAGGACTTTATCGTTGCAACGTAGTCGATTCGAATTGTGGTTGAAGTAACTTGTGTATTATATTGCAGGTGGTAGATGTATTGTTATAGGTTTAGCAAAACACTATCTAGTTTGAACACTAATTGTATGGAGAATTGGTTGGACTGTGCCTTAGTGTGAAGTAGGCGCATACTGTACTTAGCTTTAAAGTAGATCCATATAAAAATACACTCAACTTGCAGTCAGTAGGGCCAACTTTACTGTAAATGAATTTGACTAACTAGCACTGTAAATACTGTTACTATAACACATAAAAAGTTATTAATATAATGTTGAAAAGTGAGTAGTAGGCCGAAAGATCCTAAAAATGTAATTAATTATTCGAAAAGTTGAAAACGAATAGGGAACATAATATTTCAATTATCGTCCTCCTTAATATAGAAACTTGTCAAAAGCAACTCTAACATAGAGTTTAATAAATCAAATTACTCGTAAAATATTCGCAAACAATTTTTGAATAAAGAAGAAATATTAGTCGGTTTTTGTAATAACATCAAATCGCCGATAATCGATATAAAAACGTAATTTATATTGGAGTTTCTGAACAAAAAACACGAGGGTATCTGTTAAAGAACTATTTATATAATTATAACTTTAATCAAAATCTTATTCAATACCTTACGTAACATTGGAAGCTTTTACTATAATATGGAACATAACAAGCAATGAAAAAACTTGAAGAAACTAACCCAAATTATCGGTTTTAAAATAATAATCGTAATCAGCATCAAAAAGATAAATTGGTAGCTTATACCTTGCAATTTCCTTAAATAGAAGTGTAAACTCGTTGAAGAAATCCGAAAGATTATCGTTCACAGCAATGATCAAATTCGGAGCTAACACTTTATTAATATCATTCACAAAATGAAGAAAAACCGCGTGATAACGAATGTGTTGTTACAAACTCAACAAGATATAATATAAAAAAAGAAAGAATTAATAACTTCGAATAACTTTTGTATGGTCGCAAATCCTCACTCCCATATGCGGTAAAGATTCATTCATCTCAAACGTAATTCTTACTCCTGATCAATATAAGTCGCCTACTAGAATATAACACAAATTTTACTTGAAATAATGTCATTTAACCAATACGAAATAATATAAAACTTAATACGTTACAAATATTCGTTAAGGTAAACGTTCAAATAGGCTATGAAGGAAATGAATTATAAATTGATATTGATAATATGAAAAATAACTTCGTTAAATCGTCGCAAAAAATACGCGACAACTGTAATTAACGAGTAAGCTACTAACTTATAATGATAAAACACGTAAAACAAACATTTCTTAAAATATTGACAAATTGAATAGAAGTACAATGGAAATTTACCGGAAACAAAAAAACTGTTTCAACACTAAAAGTAAACTACCGAATCGAATTGAAATCCCTTTGACTTCTATATACAACTACATATTGATATTATGTTTTTCCCTTTTCAAGGTCGATAAAGTTATCGGTAACGGTAAGGTAAATACTTATATTGGTTTTGATGCCAAAATTACTTAGGCGTTAAGTAACATGTAAGGGGCAAGTCGAAATATAATGACCGTCTGCTTCACATTTTATATATAAGCCAAAAAAATGTACAACATAAAAACTCAGCTGAATTAACCTAAGTAACACGTCGTTTAATATTGACTTGAAAAACATTTACACCACTTATAATAATATTTTCTTAACTATTACACGTGGGAATTTAACCATTACCAACTTCTCTACAAATAACACCGCCTTGACTAATACCACCACTAAAAACAATATTACCATATCAAATACAAAAGTTGCTAAATCTTTTATCAATAAATTAAACTCGGGCAACCTTTTCGTTAAACTTCTTACATATGTGGAAGGAAAATAACGCGTTATCAAGAGTATCGTTCATGATTTCCTTGAATATAACGAATTTGGCAATATATTCACAGGTTATATCGCCAATTTCGGTAAAAAAAAAAACTCTCTAAAATATTAAAAAAACGTGAACTCATTTATAATCTCCTTGTTATAAATTTATAAACCAAACAATAACTACTCTCGTCGCATTCATGTTGTAATAATATACCTAAAACATCGCTATAAAGGCATTAAGGTTTCTTTTAACGCCGTTGCCGCCATAAACTTAACAACTTTCCAAAATAGCTTTCACAAAACCCTTCAATTATTGAATAATTAAATAAAAGTAATTTTTCATACCCATATATTTATAATGTTTACCTCATTTGCTTCATATTATTATTTGTCAAACTGAAAAACATATATTAATACCGGAAAACTCAACTAATTAATTGAAAAGTTTACGTTTAGCTCTTCCATGGCTAACGTTATCAGATTCGTTGTTCATGTTGTAGTCAAAGTCTAAAGAATCCTGGATGTTCTTGCTATTTTCAGTCAATTCGGCGCGGCTATTAATGATGAACGGCGCGGTAATTACGTTGACGGTGTTTGTAGGTAACGTGAAAGCAGTGCCTCCTTGAGTGAATTTCCGCTTTAAAAATATAAGTGTACCGGAAATACTTCAATCTATTGAATCATATTTATGAACTTAGTTAATATATCGGTATTATATTATTTTATACATGAAATGTATTCGCAAAGAACTGAATTATATTTAAAAATCTCCGTTTACAAAGTTTGGGTAATCCTCTTGTATTGAACAGTTAATTGATCGTATTACGTTACCAAAACACTTTAAACTTAATTCCGTACACGTTTGTGAGACCAAATTGTATATGATGAAGTAAAAGAATTACTTATTGAAAAATATCTTAATATTGTTAACTATTTATTAAATTTATTCAGTTTGAACGTATTAATCTGGATTTTGAAGAAAAGTGATTGAAAAGGTATTAACTTATGTTACTTTACTATTATTACTTGGAAATGTACCGATTATTCACTGTGACAATAGAGCGAAAACAGTGTTCGATAGGTAAAATAATGATATTATATAGTTAAGTGCGTTAGGGATGCAGAAAAACAATAAACATTTTTTAATTGTATCATAGTAAGAACATCAGAAGTAGTAAAAGGATATTACACTAGGTGGGGGAAAATTAACGAAAGTTCATATAGCGTAAAACGGAGTTGAAAAACAAATTCCGATGGCTCAAAATACTAAGTTTAATCGAGATGTAGGGAGTTATCTTAAGTATAAGCGTTTAAATGAGATACTATAGGTAATTGTTAATTTGTGGTTCAAGACGTTTGGTATTGATTACAGAGAAATATACAAGACGTATGAACTAAATATATTCTGTAAAAAGAAATATCCACGTCATTTGGAGGGCGGAAGACTCCTACTGGCCAAGCGTTTAGCATATACTAGGACGAATACTTTTATATTCAATTTAAAAAATATACAAGTAACTCATTTCGTTACCTACCGTATTGAACTCGAGTTATAAAACAAGCCATAAAGGGTAAAACAACTCATATATTCTTAAAATAAGGTCACTTTTACGTGAATATTTAATCGGGTGATAAAGGCTACTAGAGTCTTTCAATTTGCACAGTTAAGAAAAAGAATATATTTATAATACCCGCCAAAATATTAATGAATACAGTGGGTCATATTACTACATTTGCGTTGATAGTTACGCAATCAAACAAAAATAGCCTATGAATGAATAGGATGATATATTCAATACTTTTTTTTTACAGAAATTGTGATATTTCATTAAAGAAACGACGCGACGAATAGATATTGGAACGTATCGGTTACGCCCGGCTAAGCGTATAAAACGACGTTTATCACCACAAATATATAATATTTGATATTGCTAATACTTTAAGAGATAACCGGGAGTGGATATATGTATTATGTACTTGGTAATTTTACGTTAAGTATTACATGATTATCAAGCGGTTAGACCAATATAAAGGTTAATAAACTAATTTTACTGTCATTCATAGCGTATATTTACGTTTGGAAAATAGTTTTTCACATATGTATCGATTACTTTAATATATCGTCGTATGGTTTTGACGTAATATTCGACTTTTTACACGTAAAGTATTTTCCTTATATCGTGTTTGGCAAAATAAGCCTTACTTTTCATAAGATAATATTTTTTACGAACCGGATATGTTGAATAAATATTCAATTACGAAAAGAATAATTTCGACCATTCAATAAACACCATAATATATTCAAAATATAGACAAAGCTCAAAACCACCTCATTATATTTAAGATCTTTGGCGAGTTTCTTTTCCCTACTACATACATCGCAAACTACGTATCAGGTAAGGTAATATAGATAATCGTGTTAAATATATCTAGTGTAAAATAGGGAGCTAAATAATAGCTGTTGAGAGATTCTATATGCAAATGCAACGGGTATTGAAAGAGTTCAAATAGCGAAAAAAAAATACGATAAAGCCTATATAATGATAGACCTAGCAATTTAATGGAATATGTGTCGGTAAGGTCTCTGCTTATTCATGTGAACGTAAAAGAGTAGAAAAGTAATCGTAAAGATTGATACTGTAGTAGTAAAGATAAGTTAAGTAAGGGAGAAGAAGAATTCAGAGAGTGCACGCTATGGATGAAAGGTTATAAACCTCTTACCCGGACAGTGGCACTCTGCCATACACTCTGCTAATCTCCCTTCTAGGCAGTGGCACTCTACCATGTACTTTACAAATATCACTTCCAGCTAGTAGCACGTTATCATGCACTCTGTAGGAATACAACTTATAAAGTAGTATGTTATCATACAGTTTTATAAAAGTGTACTGCATAACGTAGCTTTTTACTACCAATAGGAATATATGGTAATATATATACAGGAAGTCTTTTCTTTTCCTTATTAAGATCCATATTCGTTACTTTATAGTAATAATAAAGTTTGAAATGCTATTCGTATTATTGATATAGTAATAATAGTCTAGTTGTAGTATAATATGTATTTGTAAATTACTAATGACAGTATAATTATGGTAAGAGATTTAAAAGTTCGAATTAGTAGTTTCTAGTCGCAAAAGTAATTATAATAAAGGTCCGGTTGATTAAGTTAATAATCAACAATATTGTAATTAATAGCATTTATTATTATTTCTTATAAGGTTGTAATTATATAATTGTTATAAGAGTTTAATATCATAAGGGTAATTACGCCGTCACATATTTTAAGTTAGTATATAAATATGTATTATTATTAGCGCCAAAAAATCTTTCCCTCCCTTTAAAAGTGAATACCTAAAGCCAACGTAAATTCCAATTAGTCAATTTACGTATATAAACCTAACCTATTATTTCAATTGCCTATTTTCCACCGCTCTAATAAAAAGGTTAATAAACTAAATAATATATGCTAACTTCGCCTCTAAATAAATACCGTGTAAAAACAGGACTCTTAGGCGTCGTTTAGCGTGCGAACGCAAGCGCGCCGAAGCTGCTGCCGCCGCCAGCCACATTACCGCCACCGCTACTACTACCGCTAACACTAGCTCTACCTCTTCCGATAATACTGACTTTATTCCAGCTTTCCTCTCCGCCTCTCCCGCCGCCGCCGCCGCCGCCGACAAAGCCGCCACCCCCTTTCCTTTTCTTTTTACTTTATTCCCTCCTCCTAACTCTTAAGCGGAGAAACGGAAAGCTTTTAAGGTTATAAAACTTACCTTTTACTCGTGGATAAAGACTCTATTACCCGCACGGACCCCCTTTCATTTCTGTAAACGCAGCCTCGCATAGCTACGACGCGTTTCGTATTATTAAACCTATCTATATTTTCGTTATATTAATGTTTTCTTGGACGAGACGGTCAAGGCAGACCTTTTTTACCGCCTCAAGTTACGTATTGCTAGGGTACGTTACATGGTCTCTTGACTACATAAGACGCTTAAACGGCGTACTCGGCTCCGCAACCCCGAGCCGCTAATAAATACGCCCTATGTACTGTATATCGCGTCTGCAACCGTAGGCAAATCTATTAATAATTACTATTAAACCGGGGATTGGTCGGCTCGTTATTATTATTACAAATAGATTAATAGCAAATACGCCCCTATTTAGATAATCTTAAAGCTGTAGGTCGAAGCTGTATTACGCGCCCACCGACGTTATAATAAGTTTAGTTTAAATCTGTATTTTTAACCTTAAACTTAATTCCAACACTTTTACAAATATTTCGTTCAGGCCGTTTTTAAAAACAATTACTTTTATAAATAACCAGAATAAACCGATATTTATTAGTAAAAAGCGTTAACCGACGGACTAAAAATTCGGTAAACGTTATTGTCGCTTAATAACGGAGCCTATCTATATACTATATAGGCGAGTTCAACGACATTATCTCTCGTCGCCATAAAAATGGTAAAGACCCCCTCGCGCCTTTACCCAAAGATATGCGGCCTAAGGCGCAGATTCACCTCCCTGACAGAGCTGATAGCGACGTTAATAGCGGTAATAACGGTAGCGCTAACATAAAGGGGGAGGGCAGCAGTAAGGATAGTAAAGACGCGACGGCGTTGTCTCTCACTCTCCTTTTAGTAATAAATAACTACCATTTTCGACTGAGCCGGCATACCCAGCTATAATATACTACGCTACAAAGTAATATTATTGCTTTTTAAATAAAAATCACAATCGAAGTGATAAATGTAAAATATAAAAATTTAAAGTAAATTTTATAGGGTTGAAGTACATAAAATGAAAGTGACAATATTTGAGAAGCGGTACAAAATAATAAATTTAAATAAAGGATAATTCGTAAACATAGTTTAAATGGCGGATTTTGAACCGCTCCAAAATAAAGCGGTATAATCGTATAAAATAAAAAAGGCAAAAATAAGGCGCAGAATACTAGCTTAAGTACAATCGTAAAACCTTTTCAATAACACTAACGAAAAGAGTACTTTTTCATATAAACGCCTTTAATATCCCGTTCGGGGCGCCCTTTATCATTATATTTACTAGGTTTAACTTGCAATCTATCTATTTTATTTCTTTAATTTCGCAACGCTTATACGATTTGTATAAGGCTATGATATCGATTATAAAGCGTTTTTCGTTCGTAATACCTAGTTTAACCAGATACTCGTAAAGCGAAAAAGAATTAGTTTAAACGACAAAATATATATGTTTTAAACTAAGGTTTAAAATAATTATTTGGACTCTCATGATTATAGTAATACCTGAATCGAAACATATAATTATATCATAGATTTTTAAGTCCAAAACGCTTCGCGTAACCCGCTTATACTTAGTACAATTTCAATAAATAATATTTCCACAAAACGTAAATTCGTTCTGAATGGGTATTTCGTTACAGAAAATGAAAACGAATTCTATTTTCGAGCTACAATTAAAGTTATCAAAGAAAAAACGTTAATAAGAACAAATAGTTTCGCAATATATATTTTAAATGAGAATAAATGGAAATCAGGCTTCAAATTATGTATTTGTTACGTAAATCGCTTGTTAAACGCTTTACATACATTTTTTGAAGAGGTAGCTTAATACTACGTAGCTACTAAAAGGTTAAACGCCGTTTTCTATTATACTACTAAAGTAAATCAAGCGCCACGTATACGTTAACATTTGTATTAGTCAGCACATTTTATGCTATTTAAAATAATTAAGTTAACTTTATCTAATTATTCTTTTTACGGAAAGCCTAAAACACTATTCCAAAAAGTAATTGTCATGCCATTAAAGTCGATTATATAGTCCTCCGTTAAGAACATTTTGGGTTTTATTTTGAAATCGAATTTCAAAAGCTTCTTTTCTTTAAATACCGAAAACAATCCATTACATAACGTTAACATTTTATCAGTTTACATGCCTATTAATGTAAAGCCTTTAAAACGAGCTATTGAAACTAATAGGAATAAGTTAAAAGTCGAGTTAACTATTCCAAGTCGCTCCTTATAATACCTCTAATAAATGTAATATTAAGACAAACTAGCCTAAACTAAACTGTAAAGCGGTTTTATAATACGTAAAATAGTTTCGAGTAAATAATATATTCCGAAATCCGTAGGCATATTGGTGTAAATATATCGTTTAAACTGCTCCTTAAACTATAAATAAGTTTATGTAATATTACGAAATATAATATATAGATCATAAGGGATATCAAAAAAGGTTATGAACACAAAAATAAAACGGTTGATTACCCGTTATAAGGTAAGCGACTAGGTTATAATATCCTTTTTACCGTCGTCATTATACCCTTTTATAATAAGGAGAATATTTTCGTACGTATTTTTGGTTTTATCCTTAACTTCATATTGGAATTGTATGTGAAAAATCTTATAGGCGTCGTAAATCATTAGGTTAAACCTTTTAAAACGAAAAACGCCTTATTACCTTAAGAGAAAGACTTCTAATTAGGTAAAATATTCGAATAAGGCGCTTAAAATGGTAATAATACCTTTGCGGCAAAGCTTTAAACCAAGCTTACAGTTTTCTATCTCCTTTTAAGTAATAAAGAAATATGCGGCAAAGGTATTAAAGCGTTTCTTGTTTTTCAATCTAAATAGGCGGCTTTGGCGGCGAGGTGCTAGTGGTATTAGTATAAGCAGACCGCTTTTATATAATGGTAACGGTTCGAAAATGCGATCCGCGGAGTATACTGGATATGGGGGCGACTTGAATCCGTTATCTTCAAATTGATTCCGCTAGTACTTCTAATCAAATTACGGTTTTAAACTTTTTTTATCCATATTTTCCTTCTTACACTTTTATACCATCATCTAATCTAACGAATTTATTTAATTTGACGAATTGACGTATATATAATAGTGTTTAAATACATTAATCTTTTAAAATTCATTTCATTCGTGCTGAATTTTCCAAACTAAACCATTAAACTGTAATAGTAAATTTAAAAAGCCGGTTTTGTATAGGCTGTTCCCTATATCTAACGTTTGAAAAACATAGTTTTTAGCCCGTAAAAAACGTAACGCTGCTATAGTTTTAGTCATAATATTCGCTCTTTACAATATGGTTAACGATGGTGCAAAGTCTGTATAAATCCTTAGGTAAATACTAAAAACAAGAAGTGTAGAGATTGGTCTAGTCGGACCGAAAGTGTTATTAACAATGTTAACCGCCATTTGTAAAATAGATTCCTTAAAACTGGTACCCTTCAGATTTTTATATAGATTATATACGCCTTTTTAACCGGTCTATCATACGGATTATACTTTCATATACCTTATAGCATTTTTACCGGTATCTATTTACATTCGTTACCCGTTATCTTAACTTTGGTACGCCACTTAATGAAATCGAAGGCCGTCTCAGCATCGTAGGTAATCTAATCTAAAGGTCTTAAGTAAACGTTTAACCAGTAATTAATTGAAAAATCCTAATAATTTGTAATGAAAACGTTTCTTATAAATTTCGTGGCTTGAAATGATATTATTACATTGATAACGTATAATATTATCTATCCATTAAGGTATATTATGGATATAAACTCCTCGTGATTAAATTCCATATCATTTTAAAGGTGAATTATTAACCGCCGTAAAACTCTTAAATATTCTTTGCATTTATAACAAAACTTTTCGATAACTTTAATCATTTTTTTCTCTATATTCTTGTAGCCTACGACGTAAAGCTACCGTAAAAGGCGTCCCGTAATTAGGTATCCGAATCGGTGGTATAATGTTCGCAATTCTGACCACTTGAGATAAATAAATTTAATTATATATACTTTAGGAAAAAACTATAAGTTTTTAAACTTAAGCCAAATCGATACCAATACACTTTCTGAAACGAGAAAAAATTAATTAATAGTATTCCGGCCCTCGATTTCGAGTTTATTTATATCAGCCAACGAAAATAGAAACAATGTTTCAAAATCCGTTACATAAAACTTAACTGGTTCGAATCGTGTGTTTAAAACGACCATTTCAAACGACATCATTTTGCTTTTATCGAACAAAACCTTTAGATATTCTCTTGTATTATCAAGCTCAAATTTCGGAAATTTCGACTCAAACGCGTCTAATTATCGTTTTCTGGCCGTTGAGATCTCGGTCGCGATAGTATCAGGTATAATACTCTGAAATCGGTTGCCGTACCTATTTTAAAGCGTAAACTACGAGTCAATATATGCTTTCAGCATGTGGTCTTCGTAATTCAAGCCTATACTATACAAGGACAAGGCGTTCTACAAGCTTATAAAAATATGTTAGGCGGTTTCATTATCTTAGGTTATGAAGCAAGTATTATTATCTTTAATTTCTTTTTATCAGATAGTTTATTTGTAAAGGTAAATATCAAGTTTTGTCGGTAGGGTCTAAACGACTTATTCACGTAAAAAGGTAACTTAGAAGAGTAATTAAAAATAATTGGTATTTTTAGTATAGTAAAGATGAAGATGTAGATCAAGAATAAGCACCCAAAGGTGTATGCTACAGGTGAGGGCTTATAAGCCCCTTACCCAGAGCGTAATCCTTTGGAATACCTTTTTTATACTGATTTACGTATTTCTATCGGCCTGAAATAGCTATTTTATACCGGCCTATATATGGTACACTTTATGTCTTATAAGAGTGCAGCCTATAACGTAACACGCTACCGTACACCCTGCAGGAGTGTATCCTGCAATACAGTGTACTGCCCTTTAGCCTATGTATGCTATTTGTAAGGGTATATAGTGATATTCATATAAGTAATCTTTTCTTTTTTCCTTATATACTTCGTATCTATAGCCTAATAGTAATAGTATTTGTTAGCGTATTAATCGCAAAAGATCTAGATTAGTAGTAGTGATAGTGTTGTTATTACATTAGTCGCAAAAAAACCAAATCAACAGTAATAATAGTGTTGTTGTTATATCAATCGCAAAAGGTCTAAATCAGTAGTAGTAACAGTATTGTTATTGTATTAGTTGTAAAATATCTAAATTAGTAGTAGTAATAGTTTTATTATTGTATCAGTCGTAAAAGGTCCAAATCAATAGTGGTTCGGCTGGAATTATCAAAGTTTGGCCGTGATATTCATTATAAGTCGGTCCTAGTTAGTATATTCAAATAGAGGCGATATAGTTGGTAATAGCACCTTTTATTATTTTTGATAAGAGTGGTTGCGTAGGAGTGATTACATAAGGGTAATTGCGTAATCACGTGGTAAGTTAGTATAAAAAGATGTATCGTTATCGCTCCAGACAAAACTTCCTTTTTTTTTTCTTCCTTTAAAAGCGCGCAATTTTAGTCAATATAAGTCCCCATTTCAACTTAACTTCTAGTTTATTTCAACAAACCAAGCCGCTTTAATGTATAGGTTATTTGACCTACATATATACTAAACTACTTTTTCGAATAGATACCACATAAAAACTAAATTACAGGGCGCCGTCTGATGTGCGAACGGCAGCGCGCCGCTACCGCTACTGCTGCTGTTACAGCTGCCGTTACGTTCACCACCACCACTACCAGCAGCAAAAGTCCACCCTCTTTGGGCGAAATCTCGTCTATCGTCGCTACGCCTCCAGCCGCCATACCGCCAAGCCCCTCCGCCACCGCCTTCTCCGCTGCCACCACCCCTACCGTCGCTACCCCCGCCACCACCACGCCCTCTTCCACCCCCTTTTCCCTACGCTTTCTCCAGCTCCCAAAAGAAGGAGTAAGGGGTCCCTAAGATTATAAACCTCACCCTTTCCCTACAGGTAAAGACACTATCACCTGTAAGTATCCCTTTACGTCGTAAGTGCAGTCAAGCGTGGTTACGTCAGAGTACATATTTCCCAATTTATCCGTTTGTATACCTTTAACCCGTTTTCTGGTAAATAAGGAACACGAGGCGGATCTCCTCCGACGCTTTGAGCTCCGTATCGCCAGGGTATGCCGTAAAACTTTTTTAACGCATTAATTGTTAGAGTGGCGTACCTGGGTCTATAGCCTTAAGCCGCTAATAAACAGGTCCTTCGTGTTATGTGTCGCGTCTGCGGCCGTGAGCAAGTCCGTTAACGATTGCCACGAAAGTGGAGGCCGTTTGTTGCGCTGCTATTACTACGAACGGACTGGCAACTCGTACACCCCTGTTTCTATAGTTCTGAGCCATGGGCCGAGGCCTTATTACGTGTCCGCCAGCAATTTGATAAGTTTCAACCGACTTCCAAAAATTACTTCCGGCAAAAATATACTTTTGGGGTAGTCTAAAAAACAAGTCGTTATAAATAACTAAACCAAATCGATATTAATTATTAGTAGGCGCTAACCGGCAGACTACGGAAACGGCAACCGTTGTTGCCGCCTGAAAACAGGGCTTGCGTATATATTACATAAGCGAATTCGACGACGTCATCATATGTTGCCGCGAAGAGGGTAATCTATTCCCTATACTTTTACCTAAGGGTATAACCAATAAGTTACAAGGCCTCATTTTCGCTGGCGCTAGTGGTGTCGTTGGTGGTGATAACGGTAACGCTAGCACAGAGGGGAAAAACGACGGAGAGGATAGTGGGGATGCGACGGTGTCGCTCTCTCCCTTTAATAATAGATAGATACCTTTTCGGTCGGACCGATGTGTTCGGCTATAATATAGTACGTTACATAATAATTTTATAGCTCTTTACAAATCAAATGTTCGAAGCGATAAGCGTAACATAAAATGTAAAACAAAAGAGGTAACGTGTTAGAATCGGTGCATGGAATACAAAACAAAAAGAGGTAATATGCCAAAATTGGTGCGAACAGTCGTATCCAATAAAGGCAAAAATTAACGGTCAGTGCAAATAGTTTATTTAAAGAAAGGTAAATCGTAAATTAGCGTGAATAGTATAATACGAGCCGATCCAAATAGGAAAAAAACCGGTTGGGTATTTTATTAGGGTCACAAAAGCTTTCTAATAACTCCAACAAATAACGTATTAATTAATATATGTATTTCCAAGGCTCCATTCGGTATTACCTTTGTTATTAATCTATTAGATTTAACTTGTCGTTAATCTATCTGGTTTCCTCGATTTCTCGATATTCGTATAACTCGTGTAAAGCTATAGTATCGATTATTAAACGCTTTTCGTTCGTGGTACCCAACTTAACTAGGCATTTATAAAGCGAAAATGAGTTAATACATACGACGAAGGGAATAGAGCGTAAGCCAAGGTTGGAAACAATCATCCGGACCGTTATTGCCATAGTTATACCCGAATTAAACCCTTTAACTATGCCATAGATCTTAGAAACTAGGACGTTTCGTGTAACCCTTTTACACTTGATAGAGCTCCAGTTGATGATGTTTTCTCGGAGCGTAAAGCCGTTCCAGGCTGGTATTTCGTTTCTGAGGACAAGGACGAAACCGATTTGGGAGCTTCTTTGTTGTAGCTTTTTACAACCAGGCGAGTCTTTTCGTAAAGCTTTCCGGCTTTATCCTTAATCTCGTGAACAAGGCGAGTTGGGAAGATCCTTTGGGCGCCATAAATGGCTAGGTCAAAGCGTTTAAAGCGAAACACACCTTATTCGATAAAGGCTGAGATTTTCGTTTGGGTAAATTGTACGAATAGGGCATTTGGGGTGGTAATAATGCCCTCGTGGTGAGACTTTAGGCTAAGCTCGTGGTTTGCTATTTCCTTTTACGTGATAAAAGAGTTCGTAACAAAGGTCTTACGGTGTTTCTTAGTCTTAGAGCCGAGGGGGCGTCCTTGGCATCGAGGTTCCGGCGGGTTTAGTATAAATAGGCCGATTCCTTGTAACGTATTTGGGTTGAATTTGTTTTTTGGAGGTAAGGCTAGAGCTAAAGTCGGTTTGAATTCGTCGTTTTGGGAGAAATGCTATAGGCGGTTTTACTCGATTTACGTGTTCGAGCCGTCTTTTCCTACTTCTCTTTTATGTTCCCTTACTATCATTCAGCGAAACGAACTCATTCCGTTGAATAAGTTAAAAAATATATTATGGCCCCTAAATCCGTTAATCCTTTAAAGGTTAATCTATCTATCGTTCATTTTTTAAACTCAAACTTCAGATTGCAATGGTAGGTCTAACACGTCAGTCTCACGTGAGCTATTCTTTATAATCAAAGCTTTAGACACATTATTCTTTACTCGTAATAAGCGTAGGGTAGCTATAGCTTTGATTACAACATTGGCCCTCTGCACTGTCAATAGTGATAGGGCAAAGTTTTTGTAAATCCTCGAGTAGATACTAAAGATAAGAAGCGTAGGAATAAGCCTACTTAGGCTAAAAGTGTTATTAACAGCGCTAACTACTATCTAAAGGATAGATTCTTTGGAACTAACACCCTTTAATTCTTTTACCAACACTGTGTACATTCTTTTCAGTGGTCTGTAGTATTGTTTACACTTCTTAATACCCTATAAGGCTTTTATTAGGATTTGTTTACACTCGTTACCGGTTACTTGAGCTTTCTTACGCTATTTAGTAAAATAAAAAGCCGTATCGTAGTCGTATGTAATCCAGTTTAAAGGCCTGAGAAAAAAGCTTAACAAACATTTAACTAAATCGTTCCAGTAGTTTAAATCAAAAGCGCTCCGTGTGAATTTGACGGCCTAAAATGATATAGCCATATCGATGACGTGGAAGACCGGTTGGCTGTTTAGGTATATGATATTAATAATTATTTCGTAGTTGAAGTCTACATAGTCTTAAAGGCGTAATTTGAACCTTCGTAGGGCTTATAAGTGGAGTTGGCACTTATGGTAAAACTTTTCGATGGTTTCGAGTATGTTTTTCCCTATATTATATAACCCGCTGCGTAAAGCAGACGTAAAAGGCGTTTTGCAGCTGGGTATCCGAATTGTCGGTATAAAGCTCGTAATTCTAGTTAAATTAAGTAAATAGCCTTAATTCTAGGTGTTTCCGGAAAAAACTTTAAGTGGCTGAACTTAAGTTTAAGTGGTACAGATATACCATTTGAAACGCAGATACGCTAATTGATTGTATTCTGGTCCTTAATTTCGATTTTGCTTATATTAGATAATAAAAGCAGAAATAAAGTTTTAAAATCCATTATAAAAAACTTAACCGGTCCGAAACACGTATTTATAACGACCATCCCGAGCGACGTCACCTTACTTTTACTAAATAAAACCTTTCGGTACTCTTCTATTCGGTTTAGCTAAAACTTCGGAAATTTCGTTACAAGTACGTCGAATTGTCGTTTCCCGGCTATCAAAATCTCGGCCGCGTTAGTATTAGATATAATGCCATGGAATCTGGTTCTGTACCTATTAGAAAGGGTGAATTACGACGCCATGTTGGCGTTAAGCACTTCATTTACGCGTTCTAGGCTTGTAATATGCAAAAAGGAGGCATCTTGTAGGCCGGCAAAAATGAGTTGGGCGTTTTCATCGTTGTAGGCCGACAAGTAGGCATCATTTTGTTTAAGGTCATCCTTTTCAGATATGTTTTCGTAGGGCTATACGTCGAGTCCATCATCTGTACCTTCGCATTCGGCTGCGTATGTTATAAAATTGGTTTTTATTTGATCCTGAAAATTACATTCGGCCTAAAATTATCGTTTGATCTGAATTTACTCGTGGGTGGGGTAGTTTGTAAACTAGCAGCCAACTTTTCCGTATACGATACACCACTTTTACAAACCTGTAAGGCGTCATGTATTTTTCCGTAAGTATTATCATGGTTTCGGTACGTTTCTTTTATTTTCGAATGAACTTCCTTATCTTTTACCGCTAGGGTTTCCTTCTGGAAATTTATATTTTGGGCCTTTGTTTTTCCTCAGGTAAACCTTAAATCTCCGGTTTAAAATATGTTGAATCATCTTTGCAAAGTTTGCTTTGGTAATATGGACGTCGCTTTTAGTTTTATTAGCTACGAATGTTGATCCGAGGTTTGCTTGTGAGCTCTTAAAGATCTCAAACGATATTTTAAGGCTTATATAAAAAGATTTTAAATCTTTTTTTTTTGGTTTAAAAAATGTAAGGTCGAAGTCCAGGTTTTTACGATAGGTTTTTGTAACTGTTGAAATAAATAGTTTATCGCCTTTATATTCCGGTTCGAAGGCTATTTGACACTTTCAGAATTTCGTTAAAAAGGCGGTAAGGATTTCCTAAGAGTTTTTATCAGCATTTTCCCACTAGTTTTTACAGATTCCCACGTCTTATTAGTTCAGTCCCTATCATATAATTCGTGGTTAATCTCGGTGTTAAATTGGGATTTAAGGCGATTGTAATACTTTAAGAACGTATCCACTTTTGTAAGGTGGTATATATACCACTTCTTAGTTTACCCGGAAAGTATATCAGGTAATATAACGTGAAATTTTAATGGTTTAATATACAGTTTCTTATATATATTAAGTATAACACGTATCTTATTATTAAGTACGTCATACAACTCGCCGTTGTAGTTGTCGTCTCTATTTTATAACCTAGCAAAGTTGGTTAACTTCGTAGGGTCGTTTCTATTCGTATGGAAGCGATATGGTGTGAGGTTGCGGTAGGGGTCGTGGTTAAAAGGCATTAGTTCGTATAATACTTATTAGCGTTTTACGTTGTTTGTAATTTCCTAGTTTGGATTATTTCTTGTGTTTCGGCCGATTGTTGATTTTTGTAACGGGTTGTTCTTTCTGTTTCGGCCGATTTTGCTGTAGCGAGTCGGGTTGTCTTTTACGTTTCAGCGGACTTCTTTATGGCTGATCGGTTTGTTTTTTCCGTTTGGAAAGTAGTTCTGTCTTAACATCGGTTTAAGGTTACGTTTTAAGGAGGCTTTATATTCAACCTTAGTTGTAAATAATCGTTACGATACCTCCTTTTATTTTACTTATTTTTTTTTCGTCGTACGTCTCATTTTAACGAACGCCGTATCCCAGTTTGTGGTATTTCTTTAGAGCTCCACTTCATCAGGTGTTCCTTTCGCATCTATAGGTAATATCTTTTTACAAAATCTTTTTTCATAACTTTTTGGTCCGTTCATTTAGGAATATATGTAAGCTGAGTTGTTGCGGATAGGGCTTTTACGATGTGGCTGTTGCTTTCACCAGATGTATTAATACCTTAGCTTCGTAATTGTTTCCATAAAATTCTTACGACTTGTCCATCCACTATTTGCCATATATCCAGTGTCTAATCCGCAAAGTTATTTGTAAAGTCTTCGAATAGCCCACATCCTCTAATGTCGCCACTACAATAGTTGTAGATTATATTCGTAACATATGTATTCGCAGTGTAGGGGTCGAAATCTTCCACTAAGGCCTCGATTTAATTATCCCAAAAGTTAAGGTCCAAATATTTAAAAATATTACTTTGGAAAGATATATATATAAAAAGGTAATTTATATAATTGTTAGATTTTACCAAACCTGTAATTAGTAAGGCCATTATATATACGTAAAGGGCAATTTGTATGTCATTGAGGGCGGTTTAAAATGCGGGGAAACGTGGCAAATACAAAATAAAATAAAGTAATTAAAACAGTCGGAATGAAGCTTACTAACACTTGTTAACATAAACTACAAGATACGTAAGCGAAACGTAACTATAAACTAGTTAAGCATCTCAAATTAGTTTTATTAACGTTAGTAACGTTAAATTGGCTAAACAGTTAATAAAACTCAAACCGTTGTAATTACTAAACTTAAAATATATAGGGAGAACGTAAGAGAAACTTAAAACAACTAGGGAAGATGTAAGAAATTAGGTAAGACAAGGGAAATATCGAGTTATCGTACGCTTTGGTGTGCGTTGGTCTATCTGTATTAACGTGTTGTAACAGAAATTGATAAAGGGATTGGTTGGTTGCTTAATGTGCAACCAATATTACTAAAGCGATCGAATTAATTATTTATGTATAACAGATAAATGGCTAAAGCGAAAAATCGGGTGGATCCTAACGAAGGGTTCCGAAACTTAATTGTTTTAACTTGCATGACCTGATACGTAATATGACGCCTTTTAAAAAGGATACAAGTTAATCGTTCAGAATGCCAATATAAGTTGGCGGTTAATGAAACGGGGCTAATCTTTTCGAAGTTACTCCAGATATTATAATCATGTAACGTTTCGGGTTTCTCGGCGCTCCCGCGTAATTTTACACTCTCGTATGGTTCTTATAAGGCATAATGTAAAGCACAAACAGTTAGTACCGCTACAACATCCTGTTATAGGTATTCAACGAATGCTTATCTCTTTTTCCTAAGCTATTTATAGTCGACCGAGTCGGCTAATAATCAGTATCGGTAAGGTTTAAAAGACCTATTCACGTGAAAATGTAACTTAGATGAGTAATCAAAATAATTGGTATTTGTAATATAGTAAAGATAAAGATGTAGATCAACAAAAAGCACCTAAAGGTGTATGCTACAGGTAAAGGCTTATAAGCCCTTCACCCAGAACGTACTCCTCTGGAATACTTCTTCTAGACCGATTCACGTATTGCCGTCGGCCTGAAATAGCCATTCCAGACCAACCCATGCATGGTATACTTTGCGTCTTGCAAGAGTACAGCCTACAGCGTGACATGCTACTGTGCACTCTGCAGGAGTGCACCTTGCAATACAGTGCACTACCCTTTAGCCTATGTATACTATTTGTAAGGGTATATAGTAATATCCACAATTATATCTTCTACACCTTTATATTCGGGTATGTATATTGTAAAATTAGCTTCTGTTTAGTCTTAAAATAGATAATGAGCTTCAAACTATCGTTTAATACAAATTTATTTATGTATTAGGTAGTTAATAAACTAGTAGCCGATCTTACCGTATACAATCCAACGATTTCAGAAAACTGTAAAGCTTCGTATACTTTTTCGCGAATATTACCATAAACGTGGTAAACTTCACCTTTAACTATAAGATCGCCCTCGATCATAACTTCTTTACTCTTTTTTCCAGGGCTTTTCTACTAATACATTTCTCTCTAATAGCCGTATTTAAGTAGTTTAATCTACCTTATATATATTTTAAACCTTTGTTCTAAAATGTGGTAAATAGTCTTGATGAGGTTGGTTTTAGTAATTTAGCCATTACTTTGTGTTTTATCGACTATAAATACTTATCCGAAACTCGCTTGTCGGCATAGAAATATTTTCAAATGATATTATGAAGCTGATACAAAACGTTTTTAGGTTTCGTTCCGTTTTCAATAATATAAAGTCGAAATTTGGGTTTTAGCAACAGGCCTTTATTACTATTTAAATAAATGATTTATTACCCTTATATTCTAGTTTCAACGTCGCCTAAAACTTTCGGAACTTTGTCAATAAAGCAGGAAACACCTTTTATAATATTTTATAAACGGTTAATTCTTTACTAATTTCTAGGTAATACCAATTTAGTCCCTATTGTAAATTTCTTGATTAATTTCTATGTCGAAATATATTTTTAAGCGATTTTTATACTTCGTAAATATATCTAATTACGTATGGTAATATGTATATCACTCTTTAACTTGTTATAATCGTATATCGGGTAAAAAAACGTAAATTTAAAACTTCTTAATATCTAGTCTTTTATATGTATTTAACATTACACGTATTTTATTATTAAATACGTTATATAATTCGTCGTTATAGTTTTTGTTCTTATTCTAAAGCCTGGAGAAGTTGGTAAGTTTTGTTAAATCGCTTTAATTCATTGGGAAATGGTATGGCAAAAGGTTATGATAGAGGTTGTAGTTGGTGGGTATTAGTTTATAATGTACGTTTGAGCGTTTTACGTTGCTTATATTATCTCCTAGCGGGTTGTTATCTTTATTTAGATCGTTTTTATCGTGGTTAATTTAATTATTCATGGTATTCGAAGTGTTTCTTTTTTCTTAATTTTCATTTAAAACTGTTTCAGAGAGGGTTCATATTCAACACGTGTCGTAGATAATTTTTACGACACTTTGTCCTTTTCCGTCGATTCCTCCAATTCCGTTTCCACTCCGGGACGTATGTTTAGTCTTTCTTAACTCATCTTTTCTTGTATTTATGAAGAAGTTTCTCGTTTTTGATCCGTTACTTCAAAAAGGCGATCATATCGCTTTTATAGCTAGTATCTCTCTATATATTTTACAACTATTAATTTATTATCCGTTTATTCTAATATTTTTTGTAGATAAGCCGTTACTAATAATACCTTAATAATTCGGCCATGATTGCCACCGGTCGTATTAATACCTCTATTCTGTAATTTTCTTCGTAATACTTTAAAAATTATACTATCGACTATACGATTTACTTCCAGTGTTTTGTTTATAAAATCCTCCCTAAAATCGTTGAATAAATCTAGGACTTTAATATTTCCATTATAATAGTTAAATATTATATAGATAATGTATTTATTTGACGCAAAAGGGTTCAAATCCTCCACTAATAGCTCGATTTTATCATTCTATAAATTAAAGTCCAAGTACTTAAAGATACTGCTACGAAATAACGTATTATTGGTAAAAAAGTAGTCTATACATTCGTTAGCTTTTGCCAAGTTAGTTATTAGTAAAGCCATAGTTGTGGAAATATAAGGTATACTAAAATGGTTTGGAAGGCGGTTTCTACGTATACCTGAAATGTTAGAGCAGTACAAATATCGGTTTTGCGTAATTGATAGGATTCGGGTGCGTTTGTAATATAATAATTAAGGTACATTGGTTAAAATTACTCAAAATAAAAAGCATATAAATACGTAAATGCAAAGAAAATAAGGTGTAAAAAAGCGGTGAAAGTAAAGAATCTAACAATTAATAATACAAAATGAATCGAAATAAAGAATAAATAAAGCGTAACTACAAACTAATTAGGTATCTGTTAAATGCTTTCCAAATGTTACACTAGCTAAACGATTAGAAAAACTAAACCATTGCAAGTAATAAACTCAAAATAATAGTGTAGGGCAAGCGATAGGAGGTGGACAGGGAAAATAAGAAACGGGATGGAAAAGATATGGATGTGGGAAGGTGTGTGTATGTAATCCGATGTATAAGATTCGGTCCGTATTTGGTAGGCGGTTCGGATGTCGTATTATAACCGCTTTTATTATTTACGAGCGGTTTAAGTATTATATTATAACCTCTTTTATGTTTAGTAAACGATGTGAATATTACGTCTTAACCGCTTTTAGGTTTTATAAGCATTTAAAGCATTACGTTTGGGTCGGACGGGTTTTAATAAACGGTTTGAAACTTGTTAGTTTTAATTCGCGTAACCAAATATATAATGAAACACTCTTTAAAAGTACCCGTATATATTTAAAACATCAGAACTAGTTAACGGATAATGTAAAGTGGCTTTTAGTAAATAGGATACCAACTAATTAATCATATTATACTAAAAAGGTTTTTTTTAAGTCACTTCAAATCTTATAATTTTATTTCGTTTCGGGTTTCAAAGGCACTCATGTGTAATTCTACACTTCTGTATTGTTTTTATAAGGTGTAATATTAAAGTATAAATAGTTAAAACCACTTTAACATCCTGTTATAAGTATTTAACTTTAGTTTATCTCTTTTTTTTCTAGGCTATTTATAATCGACCTAATCGATTACTAATTAGTATCAGTAATGTCTTTACTTATTTAAGTAACGTAAAAAAGAAAAAGAGTAATCGTAAATATTAATATTATAATAGTAAAAGTAAGTTAATTAAGGGGGAAAAAGCATTCGGAAAGTATACGCTACGGTAAGAGGTTATAAATCTCTCATCTGGGCAGTGGCACTCTGCTATACACTCTGCTAATATCCCTTCTAGATAGTGGCACTCTACCTTATACTCTGAAAATGCCACTTCTAGCTAGTGGCATACTATCATACACTCTGCAGAAATGCACCTTTCAGAGTGGTATATTACCAAGCACTCTTACAAAGGTGCACTCTGTAACGTAGTTTCTTACGAAATATAGGGATATATAGTAATATCCACAATATATAAACAACTTCAAATGACTTGTTATAATATTACTTCGTTACAAATGCCTTGAATAAGGAATTTAATTATGTTTTCTAATAAGAGAATAGATTGTTAAGGGGAACTAAAGCTGCAGATAAATTGAAGACCTACGCAAGAATTCTGACCTTCTTTTTCTGGAAACTTACTGACGTTGAAGCTCAATCTATTATTAGTAAAAAAATCATTGATTGTGGTTAAATGCTTTAAAAAGCGCGAGCGTAAGTAATTAAATCGACTTTGCTAACAATAATATGTACTAATTTTGTAAACTTAATTTATTCGTTAATAAATCTAATTATATCCATAGGCAGGATCGCATAATAAAGAGATACTTTTAAAATATTCGATACCAAAATTGAATACCACCCCAACTTGAACGAAATAATCGCAAATGGTAAATCGATATTGTTAGACCCAACTATTAAGTTGTCGAAGTTAGATATGGAAAAACCGTCATAGATAATAGGAGAATGTTTGCCAATGCAACTATTAATACGAAAAAACACAAGTATATGAACTTTTTTCCCTATGAGAGTATCAAACCTCAAGAAAATATTATAACTGGAAGAAACATTGGCTATTATATATAAGAACAAAACAAACTTATATAGAGACATTGTGAAATACTCTATAGGCAGCTATAAAATAATTGAAAACCTATTAATTTAGGTAAAGAAGAAAGTAAAACACGACATAGTGCATTTTTATAACTAAGATGAAATCTTCTAAAGGCGTAAATTAAGGGTAGATATGCTATATATCAAAAAAGAAAAAAACACTAGGTGCCTTGCGTTTTAAAATAAACTTATATATATTATAGAAATTTTATGGAAACCTTAACCCTATATAAATTAAAGTGAGTAATATACGAACCGGCATAATATATGAATACCAAGAAGTGTATCCGAAAATATAAGCTATGCGTATTAATTAACGTTGTTTGGCTAGTTAACGTTGACTCCGTACCTATAATGACCTTACACCTATAGTATATTTTTGGAATAGATATTATATATGAATAACTTTAAAGGAGAACGGCGGCGAAACCTATTTATATCTCTTAGTGAATTATTTTTCAAGGTTCTCATTTTATAAACCCTATAAGAGAGCCAATAGGAAAGGAGGTTTGTGAAACGTAGAAACCCAATACGGATATCTTTAGGTATCTTTAAATTTTTACTTTGATGATCCAAATGATTTTAAGGATCCAATAAATATAAAATTCTTTGTCAAGTGATTTACTAAGGTAATCAATATTCTTATATATTCAGCTGCGTCAATGGGATGGGTTGAAGGATCTAATAAACTAGTCAAAAATGTTATAAGCTGGTACCCGGGCTAGTGGTCGCCAGTGATCTAGCCCTAGCGGTTGCCATACTCCTATAACTCTCCCAAGCCGCTCCTGAGCATGTCACTTCCACGTAATCAGTCACGTGACCGAGTTGCTCCTTTTCACTAGCTCTATAGAAGCCCTTTAGCAAAGGTTGTTTCTCTATTTTTTTATCTAGGATTATAGATAGTATTTAACCGCCTTAAACGATAGCTCTAACTTGGTTCCTTCACAAAAAATAGGCTTAAAATAGGCTTATAAACACAAGTAAAAGGATTGAAAAATAGTCTAAAGCACTCCTTAATATTGTAAAGGCTACCAATAATAGGCTCGTAAAATGCTAACCGTATACACCGTCGTGAATTATAATATATTCGCTACTTAAATCTTTCTTCTCGAAAGTTATTAGGAAACTAGTATTGAATATAAATCGAAAACTGTTCACGGCAGTATTTACTAAGTTGCAAACAAATAAAAAGAAATTTTTAATGGATTCACCAACCGACACGAGAATATTTAACAATAAACGGCCGAACGATAAGTATATCGATGGATTAAAGCTAGCCCTACCAAAAGCACCAAATTCCAAGTCAACGATTAGATATTTGAGGTTATACTGAAAAGCCGTGATTTTTTGTTATAATTTACTATCACCGGCCAATGCCTACTATATAGCTAGTATAGTGCGACCCTCACTATTGTAAACTCAGTACAAATGCCGGCGGGAAGGCTTGCAACTTTGGTGTTCCTACCCTACAACAACCTCTCCATTCAAAAATGCCTGTCTTCAAGTTTTATCTCATAATTTGTTGAACAAAACATTATAAATAGAAGGGTTCTCATTATTAGAATAAACAAAGAAACTTCAAAAACTAATCTTATACGCCTATAAGCAATATCTTGGCAATAGTATTGGTCTTCACTACGTGTGACAAACCCAACAAGATTATAAATGTAGACCGCATTTGTATGAGTTTGCCCACATACTAGAAGGAGAGATAACTCCACTAAGTATTTCAAAAAAAGGGTTTAACCTGGTATACTTAAAATATAACAAGGCTTATCACCTTTTATTCACAATATTCACTTATAAAACGAAATTACAAATGAAACTTTTTGCCAGAAATCGAACTCTAAGCTAACCTTTCAAATGAGGCCTTAAGGTATCTCAAGGTTTAGAGACCCGTAACATTATACGGGTGTAAAAATTGTAGCTTTAGCTGAGCCGTAATATTCGGCTATAACAGTCCCTATTCGACACTTATTCGTATCGAAGATTTGATAACGGTTTAAAGAGAGTAGAAGTCCTTATAAAACATAGGTACCCTAGTCGAGAGCCTATGAAAATAAGAAAGATATACTCCACAACTCATTGTACGAGTTACCTTTTTGCCACGGGTTGCAAACCCAACGAGTATAAAAGAACATAAAAAGAGATACACTACTAAGTGGGTGATATGCCAAGAAAAGTCTTCTATGGACAGCCAAATCTATCTAAAGTAATATTGAATGCGAAAGCCATGCTAATTAGGTGGAGCACCAGTGTAGGTAGTGGTAGATTATAAATAAATAAATAAAGTCATCGTATGCAAATGTTTATAATAAAGGTTTTTAGGATCTTTCAATGTAAAAATTAAACTTTAGTTGTACCATAATACAAGTCTAAAAAGTTACGTTGATATAAGTAACAAGGAACGGAATCGTTATTTGTAAAGGCTATTCTCTGAATATACCGCTATGCGAGTGGTACGCCGGATCGACGACAATCTCTATGGCTAAAAAAGGGGTTGTCGGAAAAAAATCAAGTGGTGATAAAGCTGATTAGCGATACTGTGGTAAAATAAGGAGCAGGTAAAGTAATAGTGTTGAAAGCGACTAAATTTCAAAAAAAATCTCAAAATTAGGCACTATTAAGGTTTATAGTATAGGCCACTAACCTTTCTTAATAAGGTGGTCTGTGTACTCATACTGTAAAAGTTAATGCAAAGTTAAAGATATAGAGACCCGTGATATTATATTAAAGAGGTTTACTATTAAGAATAAGAACAAAAACCTAAAAATATTCGAACACTAGCCTTTAAGCCGCAATGAACCGGGCTATAGGAAATTAACCAACTTACATTAGCTGTTTCCTTGTGGATTATTAATCCGATGACCAGAATAAAACGTCAAAAGATTAACGTTAACTTCTTGAAGTTATATACCTGAAAAACAATGAAAGGATATATAATAGATAAAAAAGAAGGAGTTTAGGATGCAGTATATATAAGGGGCCCTGATAATAACAATAATAAGATTATACCTAGGTGGAATGATGGTTTGGTTCTTTACATCAATTATTCAACTTTAAACTATTGCTAGCATATGGGATGCACGAGATAGGCTACTCGCTTTTCGCTTTTTGCATCTCGCTTCTCGCTTTTCGTGTCTCGTACCTCACTATTCATTCCTCGGTACACGCTTCTCGCTACTCATTACTCGCTTTCTCGCTTTTCGCTATTCGCTTCTTACTACTCGCTTCTTTCTACTCACTTCTCATATCTCGCCACTCACATAAAAAACCAACCAACTTTAATCCAATTTCACCCCCTCCTCACTTTACTTTCACTTTGGCTTTATCCCCCCCCTCCCTTTTTTTTTTTCGTACTTTAATTTGCTTTTTACATTGGTTTCAACGTTTCAACTTCTTTAATACAATACTTTGGTTTGCTTTTTCACTACTACTCTTCCTATTAATATTACCATCGTATTTGATGTTTTATCTTGTTTTCATATCGCTTCGGGAACTCAGCCATAAGTTAATTAGGAGCAAGATGGTAGCATGCCATATTCATGGTGCATGAATATACCTTCAACAGGGAAGTGGCGGCCCGAAATGCACCCCAGAGCCTAATATTAAGATGACTACATCGACAAGCCTGTAGACATGGCTTCTAGTTCAGAGAAACCAACACGATCCGCATACCCCCCAATATCACCCACTTTCAAATGCACAAACCATTTGCAGAGCTTTGCTGGTGTTGAGCTCTATGCTTTTTGTAGCACTGACTTTTTCTACTATTGTTGCTTTGGAAACTTTTCTCAATAGCTATTTCGAAACAATTACATTACTAAGTACCCGACTTCTTCTGTTTTTTTTTCTCCTTCTGACTCCGCCTTTTCTATGTCTTGTTTCTTTTTCAAATTTCCCTTTTTACTTTCACCAGATCTTATGAAGCAGTATCATCAATGACTAGTCTTTCTCCTTTCTTCAATTTAACTTCTCGGGTACATGTGGCGAACATCCGGGCTCTCGAGGCTTAAATATCATTTATCATGACTAGAGATACGGCCAAACGCTTGGGCTGTCGAGGCCTAAACCTATATTGTTCGTCATTCTGAGTAAATAGAGTTATGACCGAGAGCGCAAGGGCTAAGATCAACGCCCCACTGTTGAGGTGCTACGAAATGCACACGGGTAAACCACAAGGACAAGAAACAGTTGGAACAGGACTGAGGAGTACGGGTCAGAGGGTTGTATTGGCTACATTCAGTGTGTCCGCTTCCGGACACACAGAACGTCTAATATATACCGGGAGTAATAAAGCTTCTGCAACGATCTTGGCAGGAGAGCGTCGTTCCCCCTCACATCAATGTACTACTTTCTCGTCTGGCTGGCCATAAGAAGACGGTGCTATCAGCCGCCCGAGGACGAGACTGAACAAGTCAGGGGTGAGAACAGCAGACTACCGAATATCAGACGCCCCCCTGTTTACACAGCACGCTGCAATGTCATGTTCACTACATATGTGGGTAGGTGCAAAGGGCGAGGGCTCGGCTGACGATAACAGAGCTTCCGCAACGATCTTCGCAGGGGAATTTCTACAATGCAGACGGGTGGATCACAAAAATAGGCACGGCGGCTACATCAATCATCGGCTGGTGTTGTATCGGGGCATTGAGGCGCCGACGGGCCCGACCAGCCCAGGGCTCGCTGCCACTACCAAATTTATTTAAAAATCAAATTCGCTGCCCGCACGACCTTTTCTCCCCGCAAAATTATTTTATCTGTTTGGCCGGCCTACACGATTCAGAGGGCCGTCACATACTGAAACGAGGCATCCTGACTCGAGGTCTTCAGACCCAGAAAGCTTTTTGTTTTACAAGCAAATCATCAAATCATTCACTATGTATTTATTTATCTTCCATGCCGACGTGGGAAAAAGGACCTCGCGCCGTTGTCTGCTTCGAAGCCAGCCATGGCTGTCATCCCCATTCAAAACTATCGGCAGCAAGCGAGTATCGCCGTGAGCATTATATTCGGCGTTTTCATCCTCGTCACAATTGGCCTTCGCATCCTCGCTCGGCGAATAGTACGCCGGCGACTCGATGTGGGCGACTATTGCGCGATTATAGGCGCGATCACGGCGGCATGTCTCATGGGCGTCAACACCATGGTCGTCATCCAAGGGGGGCTTGGATATGATGTTGCGGCGGACATCATTGCCGAATTTGGCCCCGACACACTGGAGAATCTTTACAAGCTGCTCATTCCGTCTCAGCTGTTCTGGATTGTGAGCCTCAGCTTCTCCAGGATATCCATCTTGTTTCTCTATCTCAACCTGTTCACCACACGAAGAATAGTCACTGTCGTCAAGTGCGTGATCGCCTTCATCGGCCTTTGGCTTGGAGCGATGCTTATCACTGGAAATCTCATCTGCACACCTATGGCTATGAACTGGAAAATGGTGCCGGGTGGCCGATGTGGGGACCGAATACTCTTCTACATCATCAACGGAATAGTGGGCCTGCTCACGGACTTGGTTGTGGTCACTTTGCCGCTGCGCACCATCGCCAAGCTGCAGATGCAAAGATACAAGAAAGCGGTATTGCTTGCTGTCTTTAGCCTAGGATTTCTGTGAGTTGCCTGCCCAAAAGCACGCTACAGCTGGAAATTCGCCATCTTCATGCGTCCTTGCTGATATGCAACTTTCTATCCAGAACATGCGCCTTCAGCGCTATTCGCCTTGAATTCGTCTGGCACTTGGACTACACCGATACCGCGAGCACCTTACACACGACAAGCACACTTAGTGGCCTCGAGGCCGCCTTGGCTTCTATTCTTTCCTGTAAGCCAAATGCTGCCAGAACAGAATGCTGTGTGCATCATCTCTAATGTCTTGAACTTCCAGCCATTCCTCTACTTCGGCCTCTGTTTGGAAAAGAGCGCCGCGGACGAAGTCAGTCTCGTTCTGTCAGCAAAGGTGTTCGCGTTTCGGACGACCCGCTTAGCAACATCATGAAGCCTGGACTTGTGGATACGAAACCCGGACTTGTGGATACGAAGCTTGGACTTGTGGATACGAAGCCTGGACTTGTGGATACGAAACCTAGGACAAACAAAACCGAGGTAACGGTAACATCGGGTCCAGCGGATTTCGGCGCCATCTCAGCCTATCAGTATGGGCCGGGCAGTGGTGACGAAGCCTACAATGTGCACACCGACCATCCTGCGAGAGGCATCATAGTCAAGCAGGAATGGAGAGTGATGACTTCGTAGCCTCGTAGGTGATATTCAGGTATCAGAACGGGTGCTGGAGTAAGCTGCAGATTCACCATGTACCAAGCTCAGTTGCATCGCTGCCGCTGGTAATGATTATTGTGTTGCGGACCAGTAGCTGGATTCGGTCCCGAAGTATATACTAAATCCCGAGTGTTGAGAAGTAGGCGTACCAAATTTAATTAATATAACTCCATTTGACTAATTTATTTATTTCTCTTTCTGTTGTTACTATTGCCTGGACTGACTGGACTGACTGCATTGTCTACACAATGCAGTGCAGTTAACTGTATTGTTACGTCCTAAAAATTGCCTAACAAACATAATTTATCAAGGTGGACGGGCTTTCACAAGGATTTCGGCCAAAATTCTAAAATTGAAATTCATTTCCACCTGTTGGAACAATATTGACTGCTATTTCTAGCCGGTCAATTACAGCACAGTCAAGTCAACTATACTGACTGTAAGTTGACTGTATGACTGCAAGTCAATCGCAGGGAGTGCCCAATTCAATGTGGGGTACGGGCCAAGCAGTTGCCCATACAAATTAGCGTGCAGACCGGCTAACGGTTTGCCAAACTTAAAAGTAACACATCACCACTTTCAATGCAATACACTAATTACTTCAACCACGATTCGAATCGACTACGTTGCAACGATAAAGGCCTCCTAACACTAATCAGTGCTTATTAGGTTAAGCACAAATAATCTAAGTAAAAGAAAAGGCTACTTTCCGGTTACACTTTACAATTGCGTAAAATAAAGAAAAGATTTTTACGAAATACCCCAACGTTTGTCAAATGTAAAAGGGTCACCCGAAGCGTATTGACTTCGGAAGTCAATGGTATAATAATGAGCTTTAATATGGGAATTTCCACGTGCAAAATCTTTAATATCGTTATTAAATAACTAGCGATTTCATTGATTCTAATCGTTACTTGCAGCTATTATACCATTGTTTACAAGTAGTAAAAGAGAATTTTTAATGTACTGCTATTTACAGGCACTTAAAAGCAACAACGGTATCGTCAAACTATTAAAAAATATTTATTAAACCAGTTTTGAAACTAAACATTAAGATTAACCACGAAAAAGTTTTATGTTTCTTAGATTTTCAAATCTTTAAATTTAATAGCGACTATCAGAGTTGTATAAAAACCAAACTTATCAAATAGTTAAGTTGCTACTATTGTTATCATAAATCAAGTATCGCAAACCACTAAGTCTCAAATCTATTATAATAACAAATAACAACTTTAACGACAAATAATATAGAACTTTTCCTCTTATACTGATATTTCTCCTATCATAAATCCTTTACTATAAGATCATCAATTGAAAACGAAATCGTTAAGATAGTTACTAAAAACGCCAAAATAGATATCGTTATTAACCCCATCAAAAAGGAAGTAATCAAAACCCCGAGTTCTTTATCACAGAATATGTAATTAATTAAATTAGCTACTTTATCATAGAAGTAAATCACGATCTTTATGACTACAGTATCAAGGTCTTTTATAATTTCGGTCAGAATTTTATGATGGAACCCATGATATACGAAAAAAAATAAAGAAACTAGTAAAAAAAAACCAAGAGCTAACCTTTGCAAACAAGGAATTTTACTACTAGGAAAACTAGAAAAAGAAGGCAATCTGGCCAAAGTACTCTATAAATACGCCACGAATCAAAAGCTTGAATACGTACATAAAGGTAAAATTAAAGATATTGTTAGCGACAATATATTTTAATACCTAAGTGTTATAGGCTGGTATATGGGCTAGTTGTCACCGGAGATCTAGCCCAGGTGATTAACATTCTCCTACGATACTCCTAAACTGCTCCTTGGCATACATATACCACGTGATTAACTATGTGATTGAGTCACTCTTTATCGCTAACTCTATAACAACTCCTTAACAAAAAGCCTCGTTTCCTTTTTTTATCGATGATTATAAAAAATAGCTGACCACCTAAAACGATAGTTGTAACCCAGTTCCTTCATATATAATTCTCGATATCTTTGAAGGAACTAGGCTAGAGCTGTCGCTTAAGGCGGTCGAATACTGTCTATAATCCTTGATGAAGAAGGAAAAAGAAACCTCTGCTAAAGAGCTGCTATAGAGCTAGAGAAAAAGGGTAGTCCGGTTACATAATAGGTGTGAGGGTATGTTTTGGGGCGGGTTTAAAGTATCATGGGAGTATGGGAACCGCCAGAGCTAGATTCTTGGTAACTATTAACCCAAGGTACCACCTTATAACATTATCCTCGGTTTACCTTTTGAAAACGTTTCGGCGCCTTATAAAAGATGACAGAAAGTGTTGGCGATGTGTAAGAAGTAGTAAAAAGTATTTCTTTACCGTAAAACATTCCGGATGGTGCGTGGTAGCCTTTTAGAAACAGCATAAAACGTTGTAGCAACGTATGAAGGGTTTTTACCTTCGAACGTTTTATCTTATCGTAGAAGATGCCGGCGTAAGTTCCTTGTTAGCTCCCTTATAAATAGTATTCATAAGCATTCAAAAATTTGAAACTTTTCATTTTAATAATTACTTCCATTTATACGTAGCAATAGTATATCGTCTTGCTCTATACAACAAAATAACTACTGGTTTGAACCTTCACAACTTCGAAAAAGAATTGGGCTATAATTAGTGAGGGTCCAATTACTTTTTTAAAAATGAAATAAACGCTAATATGTACATCGAAATTGCCAAAACTATCTGTGACGTGAGTTTTAATTGCTTCAAAGGTATTCATTTTTTACTAACAAATACATAATTTCCTTATATCCTCCCTATCGATATATACTCACATGGTATAAAAGGGTAAACTTATTTCAAATATATATAAAATATGGCATATAATTCACGTAAATTTTGTTAGGAGGCTAAAGGTAAATGTAAATTACGGGAACAGTTAGAAGAACATTAACGAATAGTTGGACATTAGCATTAGATGCCGCCTCTATGCCATAGACATTATAGACCATAACTCTGGTTTCATATACATCTCTTTAAATTTTAACTCAAATATAAATAAAGTCGTTAGGGAGTTTTCGAAAACATGTTTTACATTCAACACCTAGGATTGAAGTAAGTAATTAGGATTTGAAGTTTACTTTTTTTGGTATTAACAAACGTTTAGACAATATAAAGACTTAAATGATAGTAACAAAAGAGGCCAAAATAGTACGTCGAGCTACTTAACGTAAAATCGATATATAGGGAGGCGATAACTTTGTATTATTTATTTCAATTCGTTCAGATAGTTTATATCGCATATAGATTTTAAATAAGAAGTATAGTAACTAGATTAAAAGGGTATTATTTTGATAATCAATGTGAACGTCGCAGCTAATAAGTGGGTAGAGAGCTTAGTTGAAGGCCATAAAAAATTGTTTAACGCCGCTAAAAGTATTGATGATAAGTTAGGTAAATTTGCTAATAAAGGCGAAAAAAATTCGATGCATAAATTTTGGACGTAAATTCCGATGATAGTAGTATTGAGTATAGAAGCATAGTTTAGTAATTATAATCGTAATATAAGTTTTGAAGCCCTATTTAATATCTATAAAATAGTGGTTTCCAAACGGCTTGATAATTGGTAAAGCATAAAATCAAATTCAATCCGATGACCAGCGTGGTGGGAAGGCCCCTTTTTGTTTTCGGTTAAGATATAAAAGAATTTGAAAATATAGAAAGTTGTGGAATTGAACATATTGAAAAAAGGCTTTTAAATCGGGTATATATAACTTACATGTTCAATTAAAACTTATTGATTTACAAAGTAAAAAATACGGGGACAGCTTATTTAAGATCTATTCTAGGTTCGTAAAATATCTTCGATTTAGTACTTGAGTTTGGTCTCGTTATTATTACTAATAACGTTAATAACGGGTAACTAATAATTGCGGTGGTAGTGAGGTAGGCCACTTTCCTATTCTACGTTCGGAAAGAGGCCTTCCTTACCGTTATCCAAACATACTCGAATCCTGTGAGGGACTTCTTATGGGTTCGAATCAACGGAATCGATATAGTTAATGTGTACCGGAATCAATTTACCAATGACGCACTGGCAAAGATTTGCGCTTGGTTATCCAGATCTCAAAGTATTGTTAACAGAGACTTTAACCTTGTATACCTCCGGGCGAAACCAATTCTAAACAACGCCCGGAAGGGCCGTACATTAGACGACTAAGCTTTTATAATAGGTATGTACTTTAACGGTAAGTTGGGAATCTCTTCGCACCATTTGGATCACGTTCTAAACCTCACCTTAACCAATATTTTTGGCGCCACAACGGTAATTTAACTCAACTTTAATAGCAGTTCAAATTACAAGGTATTAATTTCAACCCTCCCAGCACGTAGATCCTATATACCTCCTATACTCAATATGAAAATACCGGAAATCAGCCTATCTAGGTTTGGTAACCTAATTATTACTAATATAGCTTCCTTACCTCGCGTCGAGGATATCGAAAACAAAATAATAGTATACGAATAGGTAAATGCCTTTACATATATATACGAAAATACTCCTTACGCAGTCGGGAAGCCCTCCAAAATACACGTAAAGGCTAAAGAATGGTAAAACTTTAAGTTGTATCGGTTTTCCCAATATATAAGAAAAACAAATACGGCGCCACTACGCAATATAAGGTGTATCAGACGCTAAAACTTCCTTACCAAGGTATAAAGGATATGAGCCGATCTTTAAAAAACTAAATTCGACCAAACTACTAACCTGACGAAGGTACATAGGATTATTAGCTAATACAAGCCTACTTGACTATTACAAACCTTTGTACTTCAAAGAAACAATTAATTTATTCACGATGCTCTCCAACAGGCCTAGATTCTGTAAAATAATTTCTTTGATAGATTTTCATTTATTAACAATGTTTAAAATTACCTTTTAAATAAATGGAATAAAAGCAAAAATATTATCCCTTGAGGTGTTATGACCTAGACAGCGGTTGAGTCAGGAAATGGGCCAGTATGCAACTGCGCTACTGAGAAGCCTGAAGTCCAATACATTAAGTGGGGAACATCTCTTATATCAGCAACCCAGGGTTAGGGTTAACGCATGGACACATAGGATATGTTGGATATGTTGCTATCTAAGCTTTCCAGTACTGAAGATGGTATGAAGGTACGGATATATAAGGACACGGTCATCACCACACAGATAGCATTTCCTTCATAGTACTTCAGTTGACAATCTAAGTATTCAGTCTCAGTATATTCTGAATAGCCTCACGGCTTTTGATCATTACTTGCACGGTTGCGATATTGTTCACTCAGCATCTCTACTATCTTCTTGATAACATAAACCCTCTAACACCTTCTATATACTCATGGGTATTTAGTGTGATCATTATATGTTAGTCTAATATCTCTAATAAAAAAGTCCTTAGTAATACTATTCATATATATAACAACTCAATCAGCTCTAGCGACATTACCGTATACCTACTTAAAACATATTAAACCTTTATAATAAGGCCCCTCCATATATTTTATAATGAAAATCTGCGTTAAGGCGTCTCTTCATAAATGTAATGGGAATTTAAAGTATTCATAATACCGAGATTCGACAACGAAAATCTATCCAATCCACAGTGATAAAGGGTTATCTAATTTATAACGGTCCATTCCAAAATGATGGAACGTATAGTAAACTGGAGGATATCCTGATTGCTTATCACTCAAAACTTTATCTACCCCTAATATAAGGGAAAGATACTAAAGCGATTTGCCTTCAATTTAGTTATATTTTTACATACAATATCGAATCTGCTTTCGTCGGGAGAAAGGTTATATCGATTTTATTACGCAACGTGTAAAACGTATTTCACTAACTATTCCACAATCGCTTCATCCAAAAATAATAAGGTACTTAAAATTCTATCAAAACCTATTTACCCTTATCAAAAGATTTTTGATTAATAAGGTAATAAGGATACGACATCAAGTAAGGACTATAAATTTTTAAATATTAAATACGATACCTTATAAAACTTCCTATTTTCCACAATCCTCCATATTATCTACATATTATATCTCGCCAAACTTTACTTCGCCCGCATTTTCATATTCGCTAGCAAGCTTTTTTTTCTAAGGATTTTAAACTTTTTTTTAAAAAAAAAAAACGTTGGAAGACTTAAAGCTGACATAAGAAACAGAATGAATAAACGGTTAAAGATAAATTTGTATTGAAACTGAACAAGTCTCGATCATAACATATTACTAAACGCTGAAATCCCTTGAGTATTATAAAACAAAAAAAAATATACGTTGTTAACGATTCAAAGCCGGTTGACCCGGTTACAAATCTATTTCTAAATACTAAATCTTCTAAGATATTATTACTCACGTTTTATTTTAATAAAGCCCTATTGAAAAAGGTTTACGTTGAATAACGCGTAACAAAGTCGTTAAAGGTCGATCGGTACTATAAAAGACTTTTACATACAAAATATGGGCTTTCGCTACACCTTTTATATACCTCTATCGACGCTACGATCGTACCTATATTTATATACCGAGTAAAAAGGTAATACCACTGGTATAGGTAAAAAAACCTCGAAGAACAGATTACAGTCCTATTAATCACCACGATAATGTCGGTCATCCCATCATATAAGACCTCGCTCAATATCGTCGCCCTCAGGAACTTTGGTCTACCCTTAAACAAAATCGCCCTTAAACAACATCTTCTCTACTGCGCTCATCGCCTAAGAACCCTCAACACCTAATATTTCTTTATACAACGGATTACAAAAACCGCCGCCACTCTATAGCTTATGACCTCGTTTCGAATCACAGCTACTTTAGCATGCAATAAACAAATAACACTTTATACTATAAAGGCTCTCCAATGCTTTACCCGACTTCGAATAACCCTAATAAATTATAATATCCCCATCGATTTCAAAAACCTCCCTTATTTACGACAACAACATCTAATAAATAAACTTTAACTACAGTTATTTGAAACCAAACAAAAATTTCCTAACTTTCTTTAAATAATTTTTCAAACCCTTCTGTACATAATCAATTTCTAGAGTTTTCTATGAACGTGATTACGAAAAAGAAACCGCTACCGTAGAGTTTGGAATATAATACTTTCACTTTGACGAAAACTATACCATAATATTTATCAATGATTCCAAATAACAACTTAATGAGTAAGAATACATTGGGTAAGAATATGTGGTATATCATAATAGCCGCGTAATAATAAAATATTCTAATGGGCTTCACTTTAATGATTAATACAAAGATTATTGAAACTCTTCGTGACTGAAAAATAAGCACCCGCATCATAATAAGTAAAATTACGATATGTATCAACAATACCTTGATAATATAAAGCTTAAAGAGGGATCCAGTTATCTAGTTATAATCTGCCTTTAAGGAATTCCACGCGATAATTGAAAACAACTTAAATCTCGTTAGAATAAAATATTAGCAAAGTTATTGAAGTGTTAACAAAAACGATAACGTGGATAAACTGGCGAATATTGGCGTTGAATCTTTCTACATTTGAACTATAACAACCGAACTTCCTCTAACGAAGTTAAAAATTATCTTAAAACTCGATTAAAGGAGATAAAACGAAAAAAATATCTCGCTTTAATATAAAAAATGGGGGTTTACGTACTTTGTTGAACCCGGACCAAATTATTGCAAATCCCGGCATTTGAATCCCTTCTCACCTTCTCTATTACTATTACGACCCTTCATCTACAGTTTCTTTAACTATAAAATCTAGATAAGGAGATTTTATATCTTACTATTGATGCTTCCGACTTCAAAACATAAACGGACTTTACACTCGATACGATGTGGAATGCAATGTTACCTATTTAATATACTATCCAGCCTTCTGAAACAATTATAAATTTTAACTATAATCTCTTAGAAAGCCCTCAAATAAATAAACCCGCGAAACCTATATATATAAAGTCCTTACAAACCCTTAAAATTTCCGATTATTTATATATATTATGGAATATTTTTTGAAGACACAAAGAAATTAAGATTTTAGCTTATACAAACCGTATTTTCTGCCCGCCGGCAAAATCTATATTTTAAACCTACTGGTATATCCTATACGATATTTAGCCGCTAGCATTCTTTATCTAACAATTTTACTACTGTAGTTACCAAAGCTTTTACGGGCACCGCTTACTAACTGCGTCTCTATTAGCGAAAAAGGGTAAAGCCTAGAAACGGACCAAAGGCAGGGGTAAAACTGGCGGCAAAAGGGGAGGAAAAGGTGGGAACAAGGGCGGCGACAATAGGTTTGTTAATGATGAAACCTATTTTACCGCTATTACTAAGGCCGTCGTCCACGTCCCTGTCATTAACCTCCCCCCCAACAATAGTAAAACCCCGCCGACCTATTAATTCCGCGGCTGCAGCTTACATCGCATCGCTTTTAACCGCCTTAACAATGATGCAAAAAAGGTGTCGCAAAGTGGTTAGGCGCTTGGAAGACGCTTTTAAAATCACCGTAATGCGGTAATTAGCCAAACGCATTGCGACGCCGATATGGACGGGAATACACCCGTCTTTACGCTTAATTACTATTATCGATTAATATCCAACCTTTTCATCACACTTTTTCTTATAACTTCAAGATCATTACGAATATAACGAACGTATCGAATCCTCAACCCTTCCCTTTTAATAGAAACAGCATCAAAAAACCCCGTTGAGAAAAATCTGATATAATATATATAAAATTATACCCTGTGTGGTTATAGATGATAGATAAGAATAATGAAGGGGCAGAGGTAAGAAGAAAGAAAGGGGAGGCAGAGGGAGAATGTGGGCGCGGGTACATAAAGCCCGCACAAAGGTAACAAACTACCTTAAAACTGAAAAGGGTCTAAAAGTGCATACGGCGATATACAACGCACTAAGAACGGTTCTTTCATAAAGGAGACACTATTTACATTAATATAAGGCTCCATATTGTGGAAAAGTGAACTATAAAGTCCTGAAGTATTAGATACAAAGTGTAAAGGTACTTGTTAATACATACAGAATTCATTATTATAACAGGTTTTAAAACCAAAGGCAAATTAAACAAAATATTTGACTTTTATAATAAAACTCAATGCACGAGCCACCGTATATATAAGATTCCTCCCGTAATACATTACTACAACAATAGGCCGTAACTCGTATATATTTACACCTACTTATAAATATACATAAGCCTTAACGCATACTTACACGTTTCTATATTACTAATACCTTTTAACAAAGGTTTTTCCTTTTTCTACCATAACTTTACAAAATTCCTTTCGAAGGCCTTTATAATTATATTTCTAGCTCAATCAAGCCTTGGGTGGGAACTAAAACGGCAGCGTTACGTTTCCAAACCAAATAAAAAATTCACACGCCCACAGGTTTCTAAGCTATGGGGCACCCTAAGGTCTTGATTAGGGAGATAATGTAAGGTCCTGCGGGCCTGTAAAGGCTTCAATAGAGCCTGCCCTACGATCCTTCCCACCGGTATCTACAGAACTATTTCGTATCAGCTAGTATATCTCTGGTAGTTGTCACTGCTAGATGATAGTAAATTAAAAAGAAAAATTAATACCTGCGGGTTTGTTAGTTTATGAGCGGGTTGAAAAAGGTTCGAACGAGTTGATTTACATAAAATCGGAAGTATTTTTTATCTGAAATATCAAATTCAGCAATATAAAAATTAACTATACGTATAATACGATATTTGTTATAAAACCAGTTTAGTTTTTTTATTGTTAAAAAATTAGTCCGGTTTACGATTTTGAAGGAGAAGTTTAACGTTATTGCCAACTCAAAACTTTCCTGTGGTAAAACGTTATATATCAGCAGCTTGTTTAATATGTTGGTATATAGTTGTTATCATCGTTTGTGCGAATTTCGTAGCATCGCAAATACGTTGAACGAATTTTCGGCTCTTATACGTAGTTTTGTAGTTGAAATAAGTAAACGTTGGATAGGTTATATAGGTTTGATATGTTAGGTGTGTATTCTGAAGAGAGTGTTAATATTAATAGTAATAATTTCTATTATCATTGAATATTAATTAGTAACCTGGTAATAAGTTGTTTGTACTGAATGAATTGTAAATTACAAAGGAAGTTAAATATATTGAAACATTTTGATTAGCGTATTCGTTCTTATTATTTAATTCAGGGTGGAATACTATATTTAGACGTTATTTTTCTTCCATTAAGTCGTCAGCGCGGTTTCAAAATTTCCCTGTTCAATTCGAATATCAATTGTTAATAACAACGCGGAAAAAACTGTGACATAGTTCATAATGGTTTAGAAATCGTTTTGCATAAGCTTTGACGTTAATAATATTTATTATATTTGGAGGGACAGTTGTATTTCAACCATTCGTAATGATTATAAATTAACGTGAATTAGTAGCTCTTCTTTAAGGAAAATAAATTATAAAATCGACTAGAATTTGTTTTAAAGTCGTTAAGGAATTAATAGGGGTTTGAGAAATCCGTTTCTTCTATATGTCTAATAGGGTATCTGCCTATAAATATTATAATTTAGGTAAAAAAGTTGAATATTATGGTATAAATCGAGTAAAAAATACGACTTGAAGAAAATAACCATTGTAGTTTTGTAACCTGTGGAGCCGATCAAGAGTAAATTATATGTAATTTAAATCAACCCAATAGTTAACCACTTGTAAACAAGAACCTAAATGTGGTTTCAAAACTGGAAAATACTATTATTGTTTATGAAATATTTAGAAATAAAGATTTTAAATATTTGGTTGTTATTAATACGAATATCAACGGGAAAATTTCGGTTGTTTATAGATATCGCGCGAATTAGATGGGGATAAATAGAGTTCCGGGTGATGACAGCGTTCTCATTGTTTTGGATGTTGATGTTGGTAAAAAGTTTGTGATTTTCCGGGATAAATTTGTTCGTAACGGTTAACCGTAAGACGTGTATATGTGAAAGATATTCAAAAGCGACCTATTTGGGGAGTAGGAGTTGTAGTTTCCAATTCACAAGGTGGGGGTTAAAGAGACTGTTAGAAATATCTTGACTTCGTCAAAAGGAAGTATTGAATTGTATATAGTTTTTATTGTTATTAATTAATTGAAAACGGAATTGGAAAAAGCTTTTTGATTAACTGATTTATTGCTAAGAGAATCATTAGGTGGTTATATAGTATTTTAGGTTTATATTGTTTAAAAGAATACTTAAGTGGTAGGCTATATCCTGAAGCTTCGCGTTTTATATTTTTAAATAGTTTACTATCATTAATAGTTTTTCATCATAGATTTTGTTATTGTATTCCATAGTTGATGAACAACAAGTAATACATTATTGGATGAAGCTTATTGTAATTTTTCCGTTGAAGTAAGTAGCTTTCTTAAAATAACAACCTGAATATTTGACCTTCAAAAAAGTTTCTCAGTAAGGGTTTAATTAGGCGAAAACTGGTTTGGAAAGGAAAGAAAGTTTAAATCGTTCGAAAGTAACTTTTTCTTCGGGTCTTTAACAGATAATAACAGCCTTTTTAATTGACTTAATTAAAAGGCCAATGATTATTAAGTAATTACGAATGAATTACCGGTAAAGATAATTAAAATTAAGATATTTCTACACTTTTAATATAAATATGGAAGCCGTTTACTCCCGAATTACACGTAGGTTTTCCGGATTTACATATATCACGATTTTCGTTTTAATAACAAAGTTTAAATATTGTGGTTTTTGAATACGGAATTCGTTTTTGTATATTTTAAGGTTCAACTCAACGATATTAAAGTAGATTGATACGGGTTTAAATCTAACGTTATAGTTGTTGAAAATGGAATTCGGGTGTATAAGATTTCATTAAGGTACATAAAACAAACTATCTAAAAATGGGTATAACAAATGATTGATATATTGTTAAAAGGTAGTTGGTATATTAAAAAAACCAAGAAAAGTAATTAATTATTAGAAAGGTAAAAAAAAGCCAGTATAATTCGGTTTTTTACTCGTCGCCGTCATTAATAAGAAACTTGTAAAAAGCGACTAAAAATTGAGTTTAATAAATGACTCAATTTATGAAATATCGGCGAGTGGTTTTCTTTTTGGAGGAACGTAGTAACGGTTGGTTTTCGTAATAGCGATAAATTTACGGTAAATGATATAAAAGCGTAGGTCGTTTTCAAGGTTAAAGACGAAATGTATGAAAATACCCTATTAAAAGGTATTTAGGAGAATATAATCTTAATTGAACAACCCAATAAATTATTTCATAACATTAAAAGATTTTCCTGTAATATGATGTATAATAGGTTGTAATATCGGTAAGTCCAAAACCTTTGGGTTCACGTGAAAACAAGGTATTCAGAAGAGTAATCGTTAGATTAGTAGTTGTAGTATAAAAGATGAAGGTGATCAAAGAAGAAGTATTCAGAGGTACACGCTATGGGTGAGGGCTTATAAGCCCTCACCCAGAGCGTACCACTCCAGACCGCTCCACGAATTGCCGTTCGGTCTGGTATAACCATTCCAGACCGATCCATGCATGATGCACTTTGCGTCTTACAAGAGTGTAGCCTGCAGCGTGACACGTTATCGTGCAATCTGCAAGAGTGTACCCTACAATACAGTGCAATGGCACTAGACCTATATATACTATCTATGAGGGTATATAGTAATATCCACATTTAAGGTATTTTGAAAATCTGGACCTTATTATCATTTTAAGGGATAATTTCGTGATGGATTTCAGGGGGGGGGGGGAGAATTAATGTGTTCCTTGCAGCTTTATCGAATAAAGGCGCGAATTTTTTAAGGGAATCGAAGAATTTATGATTGATAGTAACAGGTGGCTTTAGGGTTAACACATTATTAATATTTTCGAGGGAGATAGCGGCGAGTCAAGTGGTATCAGTTTGGTTTATCAAGATTGATAGTATAGGAATAAATAACGTAAATTATTCTATATATGTCGTAAATTTGACCTTGTTTCTTTGACAATTGGTTTAATTTATGTTTTTGAAGAAACAGTTAAACTTTGTCTTTTTCTTTAAATAGTTGGGAAGGAAAGCCGTATTTATAAACAGGCTTTTCACATTATTATATAGTCGTTATTATGGTTCATGCAAATTACATAACGGTTTGAATACGTTAAACAAAGTTTTTAACCCTTACATACGATTTTACAGTCGGGATAATTCAACGTGAAACCTCTTATATAAAGTCAACGTAATGATTATAAGCTTTCAAGATAGATCAATATCCATAATATGATATTTTTATGATTTAATGTTAATCAGAAGTTAAGAAATTAACGACATTGATTGAATTAGGTATAAACGACTAAAGAATGTAAATGCGTTAGAATCATTTGGTTGGTTCTTTTTATGTAGTTATGTGTTTCGTGGTGGAATGCGATGTTTACGCGTTGCTTTATTTTCATAAAGTAGCGAAGGTGATTTTAAAAGCTACCCATTTAATTCGAGTTACAGTCGCTAGCGATACTATGAAGGAATTCATAAAAACGTCCATAATAACTTAAAACCCGGTTTATGTAAGATTTAATTTTTATAAATTCTATAGCTTTTAGGATAACGATTTTGTTGAAGTGGTTCATCATAATTGTAAGATAGCATAGGTCGTTAATGTTACAAGCTAGTGTCTGATCTAATGTTCACCAGAGATCTAGCTCTGGCGATTACTTTGCTCTAACAACGCTTCCGAGTCGCTTCTAAGTATATCTACGCCATGTAATCAACCATGTAACCAAATAACTCCATTTTAATAACTCCATAAAAACTCTTTAACATAAGTCTCTCTTCTTCTCTTTCATCTATGATGATAAATAGTATCTGACCGTTTTAATTGATAGCTTTAGCTTAGTCCTTTTATATATAATCAATGATATTTAATTTCCAACAGTATCTTAACTATTTATAAACGCTAATAACTTAAAGTAATATTTTTCAATATTTTAAACCTAAACTCATAAGCCTTGCAATAACTTTTCGACGCATGTATACGAAATCACCTTGAAATTAACGTAGTTTCGTAATAAGATTGATTAATAGCTTAATAAGAACAGTTTATCAAAACTTTAAAAACGAAGTTTTTTAAGCAAAAGTCGGTTATTTACGAAAATACTTTGTGTATAAAGTAATATAACACTGATATCTAAGTTATACATGTAAATATAATGCATCTATTCGAAGTTATTATTGGTATACCTACGTTTTAGAAGTAAACCTTTATTCAATAGGAAACCGCTTTCACATTTCCTACAAATAATATTAATACAACTTCTGTGCCGTTTCTCATCAAGGTCCACGTGAAATAATTCGACAATAGGAAAGGAATAGGCCAGAACTGTCGCTTAAGGTGGTCGGATAATATCTATAATCATCGATGAAAAAGGTATAAGAAACCTCTAATAAAGACCTGCTACGAAGTTATATAAAATGGGTGACTTGGTTACGTAATATGTGAGAGAATACTTCCGTGTAACTTCTAAGAAGCTATTAAGCACCGTAGGATCACAGTAACCATTAGAGTTAAATCCTTGATAATCATTAACCCAGGTACCAGCCTGTAATAATACCTCTCAGCCCCCCCCCCCCCGGTATAATATAAAAGATAGTAAAAGGTGTTGTTAACCAAAGGTGTATGACAGGTACATAATAACCGTGACAAAATAGCTTCAAGTGCCGTAGTATCGTGTAAAATTTTTGAGTTATCAAATGGTATAATACTACGTGGAAGGCGTTGATATTAGTTTTTTTGCTGCCCTTTTTATAAATAATTCCGTAAACCCCTCTAAAATTATTAAATTTCCCTTTTATAACCATACATTCATAATATGAGACTTATACTCTCTTTTCCAATACAGCCTTGTATTGAGTAACAGGATTTTTTTAATGCGTCATTATTATTAACAAAATTCAATAAATAACCCATTTTCTATTAAAGTAAACAAAATAACTTAAGACCTAAGTATACATGTTTTAAAGCCATTGAATCCATACTAACAAATATATAATTATATACCGTACGCCTAATTAACATATATCTAAATAGGACTTGTAAATAAATGTGTTTTAAATACATTTATAAAATATTTTATAACTCCAGAAAATTTTGTTAAAAAATTCAAGGTAAGTTTCAATCCGCATAACGGTTAGAAACTTACTAACGAACGGCTAAATACCGGTACCCAATATCGTTTTTACTTCTTCGACTGGACTGGTAGTAAGTTTAATAATACATATACTCCGTTAAACTTAAACCCAAATATAAACGAAACTGTTGAAAAGCTATATAAAACCTACCTAGCTTTTAATACTTAAAACTAGAGTAAGTTATTCGTTTATAAATCGCTTTTTAAGTATTGATTAAAGATTTATTAGCGTAAAAACTTAGGTTATCTCTAAAAAAAAGAAGAAAAAAGGCCATGAAAGTACGTCGGTTAATGTAAGAAAAATTAATACTTGTAAAGATATGAGTTCGGTATTTACCACCCCAGTTCACTTCGACAGCCTTTGCGCTATATAAGTTCCTAACGAAAAACGTGGGTTTTAAGTAAAAAAAGTATATTTGTTGGAATAGTAGTATCTGCAGTGCAGTAGGTCAACTTTCCTTATGGTGCAGTTGACTATTCTAAACTGCAAGTTGAGTATATTGTTTTGTGTGTGCGTATTATATTAGATGTAAGTCGAGTACAGTACTCCCCACTTCATACTAGGTCATGAGCCAAGCAATTGTCCATACAAATTACTGTGTAAACCAGCTAGCGGTCTGCCAAACCTAGAACAATACATCTACTATTTGACCATTTAATACTATTGTTACTTCAACCAATCGAATCGATAACATTGTAATGTCCAAAGCCCTACCAACACTGATCAGTGCTTATTAGGTTAAGCACAGATAAGTTAAGTAGAATAAGAAGTTACTTTCCAGTTACTATCTACGTTAATAACGGCGGCTAAAGTAAAGGCAAGATTTTTGTAAAGCGCCTTTATTGATACTACGCCAGTTTATAACGGAAGGAAAACAGAGAAGAATTTTAGGTTGCGCTAGTCTATAACGGCAATCTAAAAGTAAACGACGGTATCGCTACTTGAAAACACTAAGAAATCTTCACCAGATTTTTTCTCAAAACGTTAAGATTAACTGTTAAAAGTCTTTAAGTTTAGCAAGTTTGTAAACGGTTAAATTATTAATATAACGAGTGCTACTACTATAACGAAAAAACTAAGTCTTATGGCTAAAATAATAAATAACCTTCGCCTTTTACAAATAACAGCAAACGAACTTCGACTTTACCCTTTACATCATACTTCTATCCTTACTCCACTTTTTTTACTTCCGTTACGCGAACTTAATCGTCAAGACTGCTGCTTTAAATAAAAACATCAAAAAACATCAAGTCGCATAAAAAAAACTACGACGCGCGACCTTATGCCAAGTCACTAAGTCTCTAAGTTTTCACGCAACTTTATGTTAAAACAACAAGTCCCTGGCCCATAAAACCTTACACAGGCTAAAATCTTAAGATAACACCTATCTAAAAGCTAATAAATGCAATTAAAGCTCTCAGAACTACTTTTACTAAGCAATACAACAAAGATCTTTAGGCGTAAAATATTAATAAAGGCTTAACCTAATAACATCTGGTTAACTTCATTGCCAACATTATTATTAAGCAGGACGGCGGCGAAAAACTTGACCGCCGTAACCGCGCTTTTCGCGATTTATCGTAAGTTTTTCGACGACTGGATTATTAATATATTGAAAAAGATTGAAAAAGCTGTTAAGTCCAAATTAAACGCAAAACTTGAGCGAAGAAGGATTCATGTGCTAGAAAAGAGCTTTACCAAGTTGGTAAAGACCCTTTTCGACCTGACTTAGCTTAAAGAATACCTTCAGGATCCATATTTTAAGGGAAATGGTATTAAGGAACCTTAAAGAATTTACAAACATTTTAGGGAACCTCTCCTTTACCTTTAGCTAAGTTAAGCCTTTTCACGTACTAACAATAAGGATTTTTTTTAACTTATTCGGCAACCTAGCATCTTCGTGCGAAAGCGCCGACTATGCCCTTAGCGGTGGCAGAATAAATGAAACAGCAGCTGCTCATATAGCCAGAGGTATTGATGTTGACACTCTATACTAATTAATTTAGAAAGATCGTTAAGCCTTTTAAAACCTCCAGGTCCCTTTTGCTCCCAAGCACTTTAATCAAAATCGCTTAGTTTCCTAAAAGCCCTTTTATAGTAGGTTTGCCTACACACGAAAGCCTACTACAGGTCTTACAATAAAACTTTACCCCACGAGTTAAGCGACAAGTAATTACCTTTATCACCGTGTTTCTAAAACTATAAGACTTAAATTGTTAGGAAACATTAATATAGACTAGAATAAATATTTTAACCCGCCCCTAAGACCGGTTAAAATAGTTAACATTAATTATAAACTCCTTACTGATTTCGTTAAGATTTGAAACGATATAAAAAAGTATAATGGAAAGACTTATAATCTTTTCGATACGAAGATGATACCCCTTTTAAATATTTGTAAGTAAATAGAGGTTTACCTTTTAGGTTTTCATTTACTATTCCCCGGAATCCTTATAAGGTTTATTAAGGAATATTACCTAACCTTCCTAACTCAAGTAACTACGTTTCGAGAGATTAAGAATGATATAAAGGGCTACTTCGAACACGATGTTCACCTTACGTAATACTATACAGATTAGGTCATTATGAGGTGAGAAATGATAATAGTTAAAAAAAAAGGTGGAAATACTAATGAATGTATTTAATTAAACAATTAACAAGTTAATGTTATGCCAGAAAGAAATGTAGAAGACCTAGGTTAGCAAAGCCATAATTAGCGAGCAGGTACAAGTAGTAGTTACAGGTGTTAACGAGTTTTAATACGCCTTATAACGTTTAAATACTACCTACGAAGGCTTTTTTAGCTAGTTTCGTTTCTCGTTTATTATTATACTAGCGTGTATACCAAACTTGCTTAGTATATACCTTGAAGCTGGTAACTTCCCTAATGAGAATAAAAAAGACCTTTCGGTAAGTAATTACGTCGACCGTAAGTACAGCTACAGGTACTTTTAACGTTTAAGGTTTGTTCTATCGACTACATACTGGAGGTAGTAGTTACGTTAGCGCCAACAGAGTTAATATTTAAATGGACCTGCTAACCGTAAACATTATCGTCGTGATAATGATAAGAGATATTACATCTATAGCAAGTTTAGCTATTTGTTAACTCCGCACCGCCCCGCCGAACAAAAAAAATAAAGAGGTAATATACTGTATCCAATATACTATCACTTTTTAATAGGATTATTTGAATTAAGTCGAAAACTTAGAGAGCAAAGAGATAATTAACAGCGATAATTCCCCTAAGTAAATCAAGTGGTATGAAAATATTATTTTTAATACGGCTTGATAACTCGCTGAACACGCTTTTTTATACTATTAAGCTGGTAAAGACCCTTACTTTTACCTTAAACAAACTGTTAAACCTTTATATAACTTTAATTTTGACGATCGCTACACGGAACATACGTTTTAAAGTATTGTGTTAAGTATAAGGGTAATGAGATACTTAATAGGAGGTTATTTATAATACGTAGCATGGTAGAGAGAAAGTATCATAGCTACTGAGATTAATCGTTAACATATTGACAAAGTTAAAGTTAACTTTAAACCAGGCGAACAACTATCGTTATTAAGGACAACAGTAATTTAAACTATTGTAAAAAAAAAAAATTCTATATCTTCAAGCCACATACTCCCTTTATTCTTTACTTGAAGAACATCAAGACCCTCAATGTTAATAACGACGTTAACGCAAACGAGTTGGTTAAAAACGGCTAAAGGTTTCTCTTTACCTTTAAGTAGGAATACCTATAGTTTTATCCTTAATGGCTTAAAGCAGTGGTATTAAACCTGACGGAGTCGGAGAAAAGTTAATTATACTGGCACTTTAACCACTTATTCGTTAACATATTATATAAAATTCTAAAGTCTGCAGGACATTAAGATATAAAATATTTTGCCTTAAAAGTTATTAAAAAGCTCTATTACTGTTGTTGAACGTATGTCCAAGCCCCCCAAATACTTAGTTTTATACTTAAAAAAAAAACTACTTTAACCACGAGGTTTTTATTAATATATTTTACTTAGATAACAAGTCTATTCCTTATGTTGTTAATTTCGAAATCTCTTTTTATAGAGCTAAGTTCCCAAAGTCCCTTTAAGTAAATAATACGTGGGAAACACTAAGGATACCGTAAATTAACACGTATCTTAGCCTACCTGACGTCGTCGTCTATGATACCGATACCAACTTTACGGCGGCAAAGTTTCAGGAAAATACTAAGATACTAGGTATTTAGTGTAAATAGGTGCCTACAAAAGCCTATTAAAGCATTTTAAAGGTCAAAAAGGCACACGCCTCACCTAATTAAGCATATAATATCCTTACGTTGGAAATTAAAAACTTTACGGATCCAGGGGCACGTTTTTAGATAGCGGTAAAGGGCCTGAACAATATTGTAGGCTTTGACAGCCTAGTGCTAACTTTAATGGTTTTTGAAGCGTATCTACGCTTAACGAGTGAATCTCTGCCATTAGTAAGTACCTAAAAGCGTACTACGATTTACGATAAAGCTTTAAAGGAACTACGAAGGGAATCGGCACGCCGCTAAGTTAATAATTCCTCTGACACCAGGAACGGCCCTATAACAATCGAAATACTTGCTTTACTTTAACGAAGTAAAGTCCTCATATATCGGGAGCCGGGTAAATAGAAGCAACCGTATAAAATTTTAAGTATCGTAAACTTCGAAGCAGTTGTTACAATTATTAACGGTCTTATATATTACCAAACCATTTAGGTTAAGCTATATATTATATCTACTAACAATAAAGACCTTTAATCTAAACGATTGAGTTAATACGAACCTTTTTTTAATTGTTATCGATAGGCCAATATAATGTCGCTGGTGTAGACGAACCCCTAAAAAGAGGAAATTTAAATAGAAAGAATGCAAACCGGGTTGTATTGACAATATTACTTGAGAAAGTATAAAAGATAAGGATAATGAAGACTTAGCACCAAAACTCCGAGTAGAAGAGATTATTAAAACCTTTGGCAAACTGTTTAAGAAAACCGATAGGGTCGAGATTGAAGGTTTCCTAACTTCAAGAATTATACAATTTATATCGAAGGTTAATTTTAACCTCCAAAGACCCGAATATTATAATTTTCAAGTTGAGGATGATTTATGAGTTCAAAGGTAAGACTACGAGGCGGCTATATAAAAAGTTACTTTTAATCGCTTAAGGATATGTAGATAATGGCAAAGACTAGGTTTTTATGTAGTAGTTAACGATTGAGAAGATTAATTAGCGTTTAGTAGTTACTTTAACATCTAATTTATTAGCTAAAATTAAAAGAAAGTTTATGCTTAATGGCCATAATATAACATAAGCTTATACGCAGTTAGTAACAGATCTATAACGGATTGTACTGCTAAATTTGCCATGGGAACTACATGTCACCTATCTTTTAAGAACTGTAATACTATATATTAAGCCACTATTTGAACTGGTGACAGCAAGTGTTTATTTGGTTTTAACCTACAAATCGTTTTTTAAATTACGGCTAGGTATAAAGTATTTAATATACGACCCGTATTTACTGTTAACGTAAAAAGAAAGATTTCGGTTTAATGAGTTTCTAAATTAATGATAACCTTTTCATCGGAACGGCTAGCTTCGTGGTATTGAAATAATAAGCGATTAAGAACTTTAAGTTTTGGAATAGCAAGCCGATAACAACGTTAGCGAAGGGTAATTAAATTAATTTTCACGGATCGTTGATCCGTATATTTGGTCTTAATGTTAGTTTTGGCTTTCATTCAAAGAGTTAGGATATTGATTAGGCTATAATTAATAAGACTAACATAGCTAAGGACCAATAATACTTTAAATAGCGTGCCCGTAACAGCTATATTATTACCTTATGTAAACCGGAGGCCTTTTACGACTTCTTTATCGCGATTTAAGCTTAAAAGTCCACAGGTAACGACTTTAATCAGTTTAATAAAATGACTGAGTGATAAATGCGGAATTAAGACCGAGGGATTAATATGGTCCTAATCGATTTATCGAGGGATAAACTAATAATCTTTGTAAATAGATTCTTCGAAAATAATACCAACCCGTCTTTATGAATCGGATTCTTAATAATATTCGTCAAAAAAGTAAGGTAAAAAACGAGTTTAGTATTATCGGCAACCTAATTTACTAGATCTTTGTTAAGTGTAAAAAAATTATATGAAACGTATTAGTTTCAGAAGTTTTTGGAATGATAACAGGCTTTTACGTAAGTATGGTATTGTTGGAAATCTTTAATCCTATTACCAGGTAGCTAAAGATTCTTTCCATACCTATGGTAATTTGTACCGACTCGAAAAGCTTGTTCGAATACCTTTCAAAACTCGGAACCACAAGAAAAGAAGGCCAGAAAATCTACGTAATAGTACTTCGTAAAGCCTACGAAAGAAGGGAAATTATAGAGTTCCGATTGATTAAAGGCAAAGATAATGTTACTAATATCATAATTAAGGCATCGTTAAACAAGGTCCTGAAAAGGTTTGTTGATAGCAATAGGCTAACTATATGTATCGAAAGTTACATTTATAGGCTGCCCAGAAATCCTAAGTTACGTAACGTCAGTTAGAGATGTACTAGCAAACTGGAATACTGCCAGGAAAGTAGAGGAACAAATGATAGTGAATTTTTTTGACTGGTACGGTTAAAGTGGAGGTTTGTAAAGATTTGTGGTGAATTTATTTTGTAAAAGTCGATAAAGTCGTACCTCGGAGCCATGGGGTAACTAATGGAAATTAGGGTCAATTTACATACAAATAAATACATTTTAATGCGGAGGTCAATTGACATGGACAGAAGTTTGGACAATTAATAAGGTTGTAGTTTAACGCTTACTAGAAAAGATTGATTAACTACACTAACATATGTATACAAAATAAAAAGCCGCCAGTATTGGAATATTAGTATATGTAATACAGTAGGTCAACTTTACGTATAGTAAAGTTGACTATACTAAACTGCAAGTTAAGTTTATTGTTTTGTGTGGGCTTACTGTATTGGGTGTAAGTCAAGTACAATGCGCCCTACTTTACACTAGAGCATAGACCAAGCAATTGGCTATACAAATTACTGTGCAGACCGGCTAGCGGTCTGCCAAACCTAAAACAATACATCCACAATCTAACCACGTAATACTACTGTTACTTCGACCAATCGAAGAGACAACGTTGCAACGTCTAAAGCCTAACCAACAATATTAAAAATAAATATGGATATTGTAGTTGACTAATGGATGAAAAGCTTTGTTAAATGCGATTAAATAATTGGTCGAGGTTTTCAAACTAATTGATAGCAGGTTGAACCGTATTAAGGGTAAGTTTAGTAAACTAGTCAACGAATACTAGTTAAAAACGGTTTGAACATAGGCTCCGAAAACGATGAATATAATCAAATAATCGAGTAATTCTAATCGTGATATTAATATGAATTAGGTGTATACTCGTTACTCCATGAAATAGTAGTCTTTATTGTAATGATCACACTAAATACCCGTGAGTATATAGAAAGTGTCAGAGGGTTCATGTTATCAAGAAGGTAGTAGAGGTACTGAGTGAACAATATCGCAACCGTGCAAGTAATGATCAAAAGCCGTTAGGCTATTCAGAATATACTGAGACTGAATACTTAGATTGACAACTGAAGAGCTATGAAGGAAATACTATCTATGTAGTGCTGACCGTGTCTTTATATCCTTAATCCTTCATACGCCTTCAGTGCTGGATCATGTTGGATCGAAACATGATTCCAATGATCCTGGATCTGTTGGATCAAAACATGATCTCAATGATCCTTAGTGCGTAACCCTAACCCTAAGGTTGCTGACGTAAGAGATATCCCCACCTAATGTGTGGGACATCAGGTTCTTAGTGGCTTAGCCCCATACTAGCCTGTTTTCTGACCCTCCGGTGTTCTTGGGTCATAACATTGATATCGTTTGATAACGTGAAATATAATATTTTAAGCCCGTTTACAGGATAGACGGAAGGGGTTGTTATAGTATTAAGCTAAACTATAATGGAATTTAAAAGCATCGAAAGTCGCTTTATTTAAAAAACTTTAAAAAGATTTTAAGTTGGATAAAAGTAACTTTCTTATATAACTAATATTTGTCGTTTTAAGGGATCGCTAAATCCAGGGCAGTTCATTTAGGGTTTATTTCGGATTCGTATATTACTTTCGATGTAATATTCGGATTTCGTTGCACCGTCGTTACTGATAACCTCAATAGCTAATAATTAAAATTCGCGGGTTGAATAATTCGGAAACAGGTTCAAAACGGCTCGAATGAGTTGGTTTACATAGAACCGGAAATATTTCCCTTTGGAAACGTCAAATTCAACAACGTAACAATTAATAATACGTATAATATAGTATTTATCGTAAAACTAATTTAGTTTTTGAATAACTTATGTTACTTGTAGGTTTCAAGGAAAACAAAACGTTATTATTAACCTGATATTGTTATAAAAGAGAACGTTATTTTATAACCGTTATCGAAGCTTACACCACTTCCATAATATAGCGAATACGTTAAAAGAAATCCTTTATTTTCATATGCAACTTCGTAACTGAAACAAGTAAATATTAAACGGTTTATAAAAGGTTGATATAATAATTATTATTTATAAAAAATGAGTTAATACTGATAGTTGTTATATTTTTATTTCCCAATATCAATTGATAAAGAGGTAATAAATGGTTTTACATCAATTAAATATAAATTAGAAGAAAAACGTAGGTATGTTGGGATTTTTTCATTTATAAGTGCAGTATCTCCATTAGTTTTGGAGTATAATACAATACTTAGGCATTACTTTACCCACGTTAAGTTATAAAAACGTTTTTAAAACCTATCGGTTCAATTGAAATCTCAATTAATAATTATAATACAAAGAAATACATAAACCCGTAAACAATAATTTAAACCCTATTTTATATAAGTTTCGTCATTTATCATGTTTATTGCCATGAAGGTAACAATTTTACTTATATAATTTAAAATGTTTATAAGGTAAAGTAGGTTATCGGAATGTTCCTAGGGGCAATCGACCATAAAGTCGACAAAAAGATTGTCTTAAAGCCGTTTAAAAACTGATAAGAGTGTTATATTACAGGGGGGTACTTTGGTATATGGGCTGTCTCGTGCCTTCTCTCCAGACTAACTACTCATAAGTGCGCCTTCTCTTCTCATAAGTCATTATTCTCATAATTATTTATTACCATTATGTTCTGGTAAATTCCTACCTTTAGCTTCGTTTTTACCTTAATATACAGACCGTAATACCACTATATATTTGTACATATAAGCAATACAACAAATAGTAGCAATGAGCTAAGATTTTGCTTGATACTAAACCGATTATAATTACTACAAAGCAATTTGATTAAGTCAACAACGCGAAGCTGCAACCATACAGCCTTGCTAACAAAACACCAACTCCCCGCTTTTATCTTCCTTACTTTTAACATTTCGACCCTTTTCCTCTACCTTTACAACTACCACCTTATATCGCCAGCTTTTATTTCACGAGTTTCCAATCTCAATATATAATCTAGCGAAAGCTGTAAGCGCTAAGCATTATACCAAACAAGCCCTAAACCTTTTATCGCATGCGCTAGCAAACTCGTATAAAGGAGCTCCAAGAAAAGGCTACATTTACCATGCCAAAACCGTTAACTATCTCTTTCCCTTCATTCCTAACGAAAGCCTCACTTTAGCCCATGCGTATACCTTTACCTACCGCATTTTCGCCTACGGCTTTATGTTATCACATCCGTTTAGCTCGTTCTTCACCTACGCTTGCCCTATTCATATCTCCAGTTATTATGAAATTCGAAAAAGCATCCTTAGTCGCTAGTTTAGCCGGTAACACCGATGCTACAAAACTCGTAATAAGCCTACGCCGCGGGTTTAAGGAACGCAATACTGCAAAACATACGGAACATAACGCCGTTATACAACGCCTCGATAACTTAGTTTTCAAAAGTTGCCATTTTTGTAACTGCTAACATCGCCGAGCTTTACCTATTTCTATAACCTTATCTTATACTTTTCAGGGAAGTCTCTATCGCCATCGCTATAAGAGAAAAGAATGCAAATAATTGCCTTCTTATGATCGTTTCCACCATAAGCCTTTTCACCGCCACCGCGAGTCCTCTCGCGATTACCGCGAGCATAAGCACTCTCGCGACCGCCGCTAGCCTAAGCCCTCCCGCCGTCGTCACTCGCGTAACCGCCGCAAGCATAAGCTCTCTCGAAGCTATCACTTTCGTTTTCATTCTCAAACCCGCCGTTTTCGTTTTCGAATTCATTGCGAGCCTTCCCAAACTCCAAACACAATAGCTATTTAATACTCATCGGACGGCACTCTCTGCCTAAAACGTAAAAAGATTTGGGTATTTAACCCTAAGTATCCTAATCCTCAGGATATATAAATTATTGCAGTAGATAAAAATGTAGCTTTTACTAACGTATAAAGTTTTTGGCAACGTTTAAATAACTTTGTAGACACCTTTTTAGTATTGAAAAAGTTAAATCGTAAAGATATTTTCTACTTTACTATAAAGATTTGTAATATATTGGTAAAATATTAATTGTTCATAGGGATTTAGACGTTGCAACGTTAGGGATTCGAATCGTGGTCGAAGTAATAGTAGCATTGCATGGTCAGATGATAGATGTATTATTTTAAGTTTGGGAGACCGCTAGCCAGTCTTCACTTTAATTTGTGTAGCCAACTGCTTGGCCTGTGTCCTAGACTGAATTGTAGAGTATTGCATTCAACCTATCCTCAATGCGGTAAGTCCGCATAAATCAATACACTGGCAGTATGATTAACTTTATTTATAGTAAAGTTGACCTATTGTACTGCATGCAATACTATTCCAATACTAGCGGCTTTTGAGTTTATACGTGCACGTCAGTATGATAGACTAATCTTTTCCGGTTACTACTGAATTGGCTCCTTGTTATTTGACCAGAACCCTATTAATTCCAGGTAACTTTTATACTAAATTACACTCAATTGAATGAAAATTAACCCCATATAGCCTTAATTTCTCCGCCGCTCTAAGGTCCGAATTTATTAACTCCTACAAAAAAATCTTTCGCCACAGGCTTTTGCAAGCCTTCAATTTAACCATGCTACTTAATCTGATTATTATTATTAATTTCCTGGCAGTCTTTAAGTTTTCCAACACATTCCTATCCGCTGTTACGTGATTTAGGCTTTCAGGATGGCCTATTAATATAGCCCTCGATACGTATGATTAGTCTATTATTGTCTACAAACCTTTCTAGGGCCTTATTTGTCACTACCTTCGTTATGGAATTTGCGGGATTTCCTATGCTATTAATTTATCGGAACTCCTTAATCTCCCTTTTTTCATAGGCTTTATAGAGTGTTATCACGTCGATTATCAAACGTTTTTCGTTGGTCGTTCCGAGTTTCGAAAGGAATTTGAAGAAGATCCTCGTGTCGATATAGATTATTGCCGGGATAGGAGGAATATTTATCCGTCTGATAATAATGTTGAGGGTTTTCTATAGTGCTATAATTACGTTTAAGCCCGTCATTATACCATCGACCTCCAATACTAACATTTAATGATCACTGTAAATACCCGTGAGTATATAAAAGGTGTTAGAGGGTTTATATTATCAAGAAAATAGCAGAGGTGCTGAGTGAAAAATATCGCAACCGTGCAAGTAATGATTAAAAGCCGTGAAGCTATTCAGAATATAATGAGACTGAATACTTCGATTGACAACTGAAGAGCTATGAAGGAAATACTATCTATGTGGTGATGGCCGTATCCTTATATCCTATAGCCTTCATACCATCTTCAGTACTGAGGCTCACCGGTGCTCACTGAGGCTCACTGGTACTCACTGAGGCTCACCGGTACTCACTAAGGCTTACCGGTACTCATTGAGGCTCACCGGTACTCACTGAGGCTCACTGATGCTCACTGAGGCTCACCGAGAGATGTTCCCCGCTTGATGTGTAGGATTTCAGACTCTCGGTAGCTCAGCTGCATGCTGGCCTGTTTCCTGACCCGCCAATGTGCTTGGGTCATAACATAACACGACTCGCGTAATCTTCTTACACTTAACAGAGGTTTGGTGAATTAGGCTACCAATAATACTAAATTAGTCTTCCCGTCTTTCTTAGTTAGCGAGGGTCATTAAAAAGCCGATTTAAAAAGACAAATCAATGTTATTTGTAAAGGATCTATTCGTAAAAATTATTAACTTGGCATTCGATAGATCGATTGGAATTATATTGATTCCACGGTCTAAATTCTGCATTTGCCATTCAGTCCTCTTATTTAGCTGGTTAAAGTCCTTATTCGTTGGATTTTGTATTTACGCCGCGATATATAGGTTGTAAAGGCTTTCGGTTAGCATAAGGTAGTAATTTAACTGCTTCGAATACATTATTCCAAGTACCGTTAAGCCTTCACTTCGTTAGTTTTCTTAACTGTAATTAAAATAGCGCCCTAGCTTTTTTGGAAAAAGGTAAGACTGTTATTAATATTAAATATACGGATTACCGATTTATTAAAGTTAAATTAATTTCCCTTGGTTAACGTCGTTACTAACTTGTAATTCCAGAACTTGAAGTCTTCAATCGCTTATTATTTTAGTGTTACAAAACCAGTCGTTCCGACGAAAAGGGTATCGTCAGTTTATATACTCATTACGCCAAAGTCCTTCACTTACGTTACCAAAAAACACAGATCGTATATTAAAAACTTTATTATTAGTTGGAATTTAAAGTACAACTGATAGATTAGGAACTAATAAACATCTACTTTAACAAATCCGTATATTAGCTTAATACATCATATTACCGTGCCTGAAAGGTATATGGTATGGAGTTTCTATAGAAGTTTTAATAATGAGATCCGCTGTAAATCCGTTACTAATTATGTATAAGTTTACGTTATATTACAAACATTAAACTTAAACTTTCCTTTAATTTTAGCTAGTAAACTTACTATTAAAGCGACCACTAAAAGATAACTAATCTTTTGAATTGTTAGCAATTACATGAATATCTAGTCCTTATCTTTATCACCGTATCTTTAAACGATTAAATGTGATTTTTCGTACGGCCACCCCGTAGTTTTACCTTTAACTTCATGTATAACTTTCGACTTCGTGATCGTGACTTTTGGATGTTAAAGGTTAAAATCAGGTTTCGACACGAATTATATTACCCTTTAAGTTAATAAGCTGTTAATCTCGACCTTATCTTTTTTTTTAAAGGATTTTCCGGAGGTCTTAATAATCCTTTACGTTCGAAATTTTAATGCCAAGTTTTCGTTATCCTTTTCTTTCCTATTTACCTAAATAGTATTGTAGATACGGCCTAGTGTGTATTCCTTCTTTTTAATGTTTCTTTTCGTCAGGGGTCGTTCGCGTTGGCGGCGTTTTATCGGCTTATCGATAATGGATAAAGGGGGTGTATATTAATTCGGTAGTTTAACTTAAAGGTCTTTGTATTTAATAGCTTCAATATAAGGCTTAACTTAAGTAATTCGAAAAGATACAGGACTGTTAGCAGTTTGCACAATTACTTCAAAGTTTGCGATATTTAATATATTATATAATCCCTTTCATTTACTTTGCTTCCGTTATACGAGAACTTTACTTTTCAACGGTAAAGTAAATACGTCGATTGTTATAGGGACGTTCCTTGTATTAAAGGCCTTATTAATCTGGCCATGTGCCGATTTTCTTTGTAGTTCCTTTAAAGCCTTACTATAGACTATAACACGTTTCTGAGTACTTGTTAAGGGCGGAAATTTATTCGTTAGGCGTAAGTATACTTTAAAGACTAGAAGCGTTGGCACTAAGCCGTCAGAGCTCATGGTGTTATTAAGCTTTTTTACTGCCATTCATAGGCGTGCTTCCGCATCCGTAAAACTTTCAATTTCCAATGTAAGGATATTATGCGTTTAGTGAAGTAATACGTATGTTTTTTTAATCTTTTTAATGATTTTGTAGGCTTTTACAGGCATATATTTGCATTAGATTCCTATTATCTTGTTGTTTTTTTGAAATTCTGCCGCCCTAAAGTTGGTGCCGTTATCGTGAATGACGACGTTAGATGGGAAAAGGTATGTGTTAATCCATAGAATCATTAAAGTTTTCCACGTATTGTTTTTCCGAAAAGAACTTTAGGAACTTGACTCTGTAAAAAGAGGTTACGAAATTAATGACGTAAAAAATTGACTTATTATCCATATAAAATATATTAATAAAAATTTCGTAGTTAAAGTTCTTATCATCTTTTAATGTAAACTTAAACATTTAGGAGACTTAGGTATATGTTTGGAAGTGGTAGTAAAGTTTTTTCATACCTTTTAGGGTAAAGTATTTTATATATTTATGCACTGCTGACTTTAGAACTTTATACAACCTATTAACGGCTGGTTAGTTAAAACGACGATGTAATTAACGTATTTTAGGCTTCGTTAAGTTTAATATTACTATTTCCGGACCTTGAAAATGAAATAATAAGTGCCCCTATTTTAAAGCAGGTAAAAATCTTTAGCTATTTTTAACTAGTTCGTTTAAATAAACGTCGATGTTGAAGCCGAGGGTCTTCATTTCCTGTAATTCAAGTAAAAAAGGAGTAGGTGACTTAAGAATATGAAACGTAATTAGTTCTACAATAATTTAAACTACTGTTATTTTTAATAACAATAGTTGTTCACTTGAGCTAAAGCCAACTTTGACTTTGACAGTATCGTAAAGATTAATTTTAGTAGCTGTAATGCTTTCCCTCCGCAACGTCATATATTGCGAATAGTCTCCTGTTGAGTATCTTACTACCCTTATATTTAGCATAATACCTTAGAACGTATAGTTCACGTAATGATCGCGAAGATTAAAGGTATATAAGGGGTCGGGGCTTAATTAGAGCAAAGTTAAAGGTCTTTACAACTTAAACAGTATAAGAAGACGTGGTCGGCTAGTTATTGGGCCGTGTTAAAAGCAGTATCTTCGTGCCACTTGATTTTCTTAGGGGTATTGGCGCCGTTAATTAGCTCGTCGCCCTCAAAGTTTACGATTTGATTTAAATAATTCTGTTTGGAGGCAATAGGATATTAAGCGTAATATACTACCTTTCTGTTGTTATACTCGGCGGGAAGGTGTTAAGTTAACCAATAGTTAGACTTATTATATACACAATTTTTTTGCTACTATTAAAAAGATAGTGTTAGCAGTTAACAGGTCTTTTTAAAGTTTGGTTTTATTAACGCCAGCATAGTTATTTCCTTTAGTTCAACGCCGAGGTTAATAGGTCAAACCTTAAGCGTTGTGGGCGCCCGTACTTGCAGTCGGCGTAATTAACCACTGTAAGGTTTTCTTTATTCACGTTAAGGAAGTTGCCAGCTTAGGAGTATATATAAAACGAGTTTGGTATACGCGTTATTATGGTGGCAAGAAAGGAACACAACTGGCTAAAAAAGCCTTCGTAAGTGGTATTTGGGCGTTGTAAAGCGTATTCGAACTCGTTAACGCCCGTAACTACTGCTCATACCTATTTGAAAAGTGTGGCTTTACTAGCGTGTGCTTTCCCTATTGCTTTTTGGTATAGCATTAGCTTATTAAGCATTTAATTAAGGACGTCTATTAGTATTTCCTCCTTTTTCTTCTCTATTATTGTGGTTTCATACGTAATGACTTAATTTGTATAATATTAAGTAAAGTGGACGTCGTATTCGAAGTAACCCTTTATGTTATTGTAAATCTAGAGAAACGTGGTAATTTTAATAAGGAAGGTTAGATAGTAATCCCTGGTGTACCTTGTGATGTTTTCAGGAAATAGTAAGTAAAAACATGGAATAAGAATATCTATTAATTTGCAAATGTTTCAAAAGGGTATTATCTTAGTGTTAAGGAGATTGTAGGGCTTCCCTTCATACTTCTTCACTTTTTTCTAGATTTTGGAGAAGTCTGTAAACAACTTGTAATTAATGTTAAATATCTTAACAAGTTTTGGAAGAACATCGCGATAGTTATTCAAGCCTTAAATAGTGTTTCCTAATAATTTAAGCCTTGAGGCTTTTAAGGCACGTTGTTAAGGGTAATTACCAATCGCCTAACCCGATAGGTAAAGTCCTGTGGTAGGACTTATAGTAGGCTTTCGCGCGTAGGCAAATCTAAAGGGGAAAGTTTTTTAATGAGCTTAGCTATTAAATTGATAAGGGTTGATGGTTACTTAAAGGTTCTGGAAGGCCTAACATTCTTGATCAATCAACTGATGTATAATGCCGACGTTAATACCTCTAGCTGTGTTGGCAGCCTTTGTTTCACGCGCTTTGCCTTCGCTAAAGACTTACTCCGCTCTGTTATGTAAAGGTACTAAACTACGATGTAGGTTAAAAAATTCCTTATTGCCAGCATATAAAAAGGCTTAATTTAGCTAAGAGTAAAGGAGAGGTCTTTTGGATTACGTATAGGGGTAGTAAGGTTCCTTAACGTCTTTTCTTTTAAGCTGTAGGTCTTAAGGGTATGTTTTAAATTAGATCAGGTTTAACGGAGTCTCTTCTAATCTTGTAAAACCTTTCTCTGGTATGTAAATCCCTTGGCGTTTATGTTCTCCCTTTAACTTGAACTTAACAGCTTTTTGGATCTTTTTTCAAATATTCATAGTCTAGTCGTCAAAAAACTCACGATATTTGCGAAAGGTACGGTTACCACTGTTACGTTCTTCGCCGCCATCTTACTTAATGATGTAATAGCCGACGAAGTTGGTACGGTATTTTTCTGTTAAGCTTTTATCGATATCTAATACTCAAAGTTCGTTATTATAAAACTTGGTGAAAGCAGTTTCGAAGGCTTTAATTGTTTTTTTCCTTTCGGGGTTGGTAATAGCCTTAAAGTAAACACTGGCGGTAAACATCTTGACGTTATAACATATATAGGACTTGATAGGCGTGTAGGACGAGAAACTTGGTGATTTTAACGTGAAGTCGTGTGGAAACTTGGCGACTTGGTGACTTGGTAACTTGGCATAAAGTCGCACAACGTGGCTTTCTTAATACGACTTGTCTATTTTTGGTGTTTTCGCTTAGATCAGCGAACTTAACGATTGATTTAGCGTAGGGAAAGTAAAAATAGTAAAGTAGGGGCAGAGTTTTGGTATAAACGGTAGGATTGATGGTCGTTTGTTGTTAGTAAAAGGCGATAGTAAAAAGTTATTTAATGTGGGAAATTAATCGTTTTGTTTTGTAGTAATAACACCCATTATAGTACTAACTTAGCCGTTTTACAACTTTTCGAACTTTGAAACTTCTGATAGTTAATCTAAACGTCTTTAAGAATGATCAATAAAGATTTCTTGGTGCTTTTTAATAGTAATATCATCGCCTACTTCCAGATTTCTATTGGGGAGTAACGCAACCCAAAGGTCTTTTCTATTTTTCTGCCGTTGGGGACTGGCGTAATACTAATAAAGGCCTTTCACAAAAATCTTTCCTCTATCCTAGCCGCCATTGTTAACGTAAAGCGTAACCGGAAAGTAGATTTTTCTTTTACTTAGCTAATTTGTGCTTAGCTCAATAAGCAACAATTAGTGTTGATAATGCTTTAGACGTTATAACGTTGTCGATTCGAATCGTGGTCGAAGTAACAGTAGTATTGTGTGGTCAGATAGTAGATGTATTGTTCTTGGTTTGGCAGACCGCTAGCCGGTCTGCACTGTAATTTGTATAGCCAACTGCTTAGCTCGTACCCTAGATTGAAATGCAGCATACTACACTTAACTTACCCTCAATGCGGTAAGTCCGCACAAAGAAATACACTTGCAGTACGGTTAACTTTACTTACAGTAAAGTCGACCTACTGTACTGCATGCAATAATATTCCAACATCAAGGTTATTTTAATAAACGTTGCAGAATATCTCGCTATAGTTTCGCATACAATATGGATATTCTCGTCGACCACTTTATTATAAACCTTCATCGAGCTACTACAAAGTATAAAAAAGCGAAGTTCTCGTTATATGACTTACTGCATAAAGAATATAGCCTACGTAAAAACATTGAAACAAAAATATGATATATAATGGCTATAGGTATATTGGACCGCCATAATTATAATTAGTATAACGTTATAATAGATATCCAGTTAGTATTAAATTTGGGCATTCCATAGTATTAATTACCTTTACATAGTAAATAAATTGTAAAGAAATACTTTGCTAAGGTTAAAAATTTAAAGGCTATATTACTAGATACGGTAATACAGTAATATCATAACTACTAGACTCTTTTAAACGAAGTTAGAGAAAGGTATAACTTTAGTTATTTTTGTAAAAATAAGTACCAACCTTGTAAAGATGAGTACCAGTTTCGCAAAACCGGGAGTAATGTTAAAAGTTATAAAAAACAACTCTTATAAGAGTATAATCGTAAAGTTTATAATTATCGCCTTCACGAATATGCCGACCGAAACCGTGTTTGGGATGAACACGAGCGAAAATGTGGATTGAACAAGCAAAAACGAAACGACAACCGTCCTTGCGACCACCGCAACCTAAATCGCGATTGCAATCGTAAACACAAAGTCAATAATATACAGTCTAAAGCAAACAATACTGACCATTCAAATTAAGACTATTATAATTACTTACAAACGTTTTTACAAAACATCTCGTATTACTCGGGTAATAAAGTAGGCTATGCAATAAAGCCCAATATTACACCTTCCAGTCGATATACTTATATATATTGTAACGAAAACTGTAGCTTGCGCAACGCTATATTTAATAATTTTAAGGTCCATGCGTAGAGAAATAAGTTTTCTTCTAACGATATAAAAAGACGTATACAATAGCTAGACCGTATATAACTTGTAACTAACCAAGATAATGTCGTAAATAATACGGAAAACCTTAAGATTGATGTAACCAAGCCTGTTCACGAGGAGGTAATACTTGTTATAGGTGGTTATTGTTACCTATAAATCGTTATGAAAACTAGCCTTACAGGCAAAAATTACAAGCTTTACTCGAAATAGGTGTTGGAAAAATCCTCGTATCTAAATTCTAACTAAATATAAAGTTTCATAATCATATTACAATAAATGTGCTTGTATTCGAAAAAGAAACAATTGAAGGAGTAATAGGTCCTTTTATCTGCCTTACTACCAAAACGAGCTAAACTTTTAATACCTTTGGGAATAAATCTAACGGCACTTCTATATTATTACGAAAAACAATTCAAACTTGACTCATAAATCGCCGTAATAACGGCGCTTTGTTGACAAACTACTAGATAAAGCCTTACGATATAAATGTACAAATATCTAGTAATATAGTTTATTTTCAAAACAATCACTTCGAGATTCCTTTTTGAATTCATGAGGTAATAACGCAACCTATTATTCGTAAAGTTACTTTTAATCTTAAGATTATCATTTGATCTGGACAAATGATATATGTAATAGTTAAGTATGTCACTCTCTCTAAGGGCAGAATTTTTATATTTACGGCTTAACATTTATAAACCCTTAATGTTTTAATAGTTAAGACTACACTTTACGTGGTAAAACTTTATAATACCACTATCGAGGCGGTAAACCTTGCAAAACATACGCGTTGAGGAAACATTATAGAATATAAAGATAATGCCTATTTTTTGATAAATTAAATAGAAGTCATATAAACCCTTATATAGGCTACAGGTATTGGTAACATATCCTTTATAGTTACGTAACCCAACGAAAATTACTATTAACTATTAAGGTTCTTTTATTCCTATCAAATATATAGATAAATCTACTGCTGTTTCAGTAATCAATACTACATTTAAATTGGATTCTCTAACTCTTCGCGTTGTTGTCGCACCTACAAGTACTCCTTCTCTTACTAAGGTGTCTATTAAGTGTTAATTGAACACCCCTTTCCTAAACGCCATAATGTACCTAATTTAAGAATCTAGGGTCCTTAAAAAAGCTAGTCTTATTAAGTCTCTGGATGAGCCACGTTACTGAAATACCTTACTCGGCATAAAAACATCTGAAAATATGCTTATAATGAAAACCGTACAAGGCACCAACATTAATACGATTAACCTGACTTAATTTATTTGATTGTAGAGAATTCAAGAGGGACACCTTATCGTTTAAAAGGATATCAGTCCAATTAATATACCTATAGATTAAATAATAAAGGTTCCACTTATTGACGGTTAACAATATACCATCCTAACTGTCATCCTTATCCTATATCTAAACGAAATAAAAAGCCTCTCAATGAATAGTTAGATATTTTATATAAGAAAGAACTCATGAAATTCTTTAACAATATATCGCCATTAACATTACCGGTATTTATAATATAAAGAACTATTTAAAAGGTGAATAAAAGTCGAGTCGTTATAAATTTACAACCACTGAATAAATAGGTTATTTGAGACTACTTTCCGTTGCCTTTATAAAGGGATATTATTAAGTTTATTTGCGGCAAAAAATAGATTACTATCATAAACGTTACCAAATTTCTCTTTTAACTTTTGGTATATCTAAATTTCCGCCACCTATTTCCTTTCGTTAACTACCACGAACTCGAACGAAGTAAAGTTACTTCTATAGGTTTTCGCAATTTACCATCCAACGCCTACAGGTTTATAAATTAAATATTAAAAGAATTTCGACCTTTTTATCATGCATTTATCAACGATATTGTCATTTTTTCCAATACTTTCGAAAAACACCTCGCTTATTTAAATGAAATATTTAAGACTTTTGCTAACAATGATGTCGCTGTATCACTAAACGTATCTTATATTAACTTCTAATCAATGGAACTTTTAGGATTTTACATAAACGCCTTCAGCCTTTGAACTACTAAAAAGGGAACTTAAATTTTCGAAATCTCTCGTTTTTTCCTAACTTTAACGTACTCGAAATATACCTAAAGGCAATAGAGGCTTAAAGGCCAATAATAACATATTACGCCCAATTATCAAACTCACTTTAAAAACTTAAAACCAATTTGCTAACGTAGAAAAGAAACTAATGACAACTTAAAATCGACAATCGTACAACGAAACTGTAGTATACGCAGTTTAAATTTATTTATCCTACATCCAAACAAAAAAGGTCTTTTAAATCTATACAAAACTATCTAAATAAACAGCTTAAGTTATATCAACCCGATCCGACGCGTTAACTTTTTCTTCAAATTACCAAAAGCTTCGAACGCGAATTCGGCGTTATGTTTTTCCACCTTAATAAAGGCTATTCTCGGTAACAGAAACAACCTATTCCAACTACTATCATAGAGCCAGTAATATATTCATGTTGTTGCTTAACTTAAGCTAAACTAAACAATAATACTTTGAAAAATAAAGTCACTTATTTTATATAAGTATACAAATGACTACAAACGACCTTATTTTACAACCCTTTACTAATTATCATTTTGACTGATTATAAAGCTACTCGAAATATTATAAATTGAACTTTATTCAATACGACATCTATAGACAAAACAAATCCACGATTAGTTAATACGTTAATTTACGTGAAGTTATACTCTTTTAATATAATTTACTTACCAGGACTCTTTAATGTGATAGCAAATGCCCTCAACTACTTGCTCTTTAGCGAGGACTGACAACCTTACAAAACTTATATACCGGTATTGAATAAAATATTAAATAAACTGCCAACTATAAATTAACCATACCATTTTACGATGAACTTCGCTTAAGCGCAAATACATAATAATATACGTGTGGATATCACTATATACCCTCATAGATAGTATACATAGGCCTAGTAGTAGTGCACTGTATTGTAGGGTACACTCTTGTAGAGTGTATGGTAACGTGCCACGCTGCAGGCTGCACTCTTGTAAGACGCAAAGTATATCATGCATGGATCGGTTTGGAATGACTATACCAAACCGAAAGGTAATGCATAAATCGGTCTATAATGGCTACACCAAATCAAACGGCAATAAGTGAAGCGGTCTAGAGTGGTACGCTCTGAGAGAGGACTTATAAGTCCTTACCTGTGGCGTGTACCTCTGGATACTTCTTTTTTAATCTATCATCTTTACTTTTATACTAAAATACTAATCTAAAGATTACTCTTTGAAATACCTTGTTTTTACGTGAACCCAAAGGTTTTAGACATTACTGATACTAATTAGTAGCCGACTTAGTCGACTACAGATAACCTAAGGAGAAGAAGATCGATACAAGTTAAATACATATAATGGGATGTTATAACAGTCTTAACTACTTATATTTTAATACTTTGTTTTTACAAGAATTATACGCTGACTTATATAATGATTATAAAGACTAAGTGGCTTTAAAAATGAAAACTTTAATACGATATCATTAACCCTTATTTAGCGCTTTATTTACTGAAAGCTCTGTTACGCAACTATTGACCCTTGTTTGGCGTTCTAACGTACCCAAGCACTTTTTGGAAAACATTCTATCACGTAACAGAATACGTAAGCCAACAAGTTTTGAAACCCTTTGTTAGGATCCGTTTGAAATCAATAATCCAAGCCGCTCGTAAAACATAAGAACAGTTACAAATAAAACATCAAAACAAATAGATTTAGAAAAAGCGGTTACGCACCAAATAGCTAAATCGATCGTTTTAGCAAAAGAAATTACGCACCAAATAACTAAACCGATTGCTCTAACAAGAACGATTACGTATAAAATAACCAAACCGCCTACTACATCAAGTTCGGTCACGACACGTCAACCCGGACTGACCATCAAACACCATATATCATACCTCCCCACTACCTATATTTTTATTATCTTACCTACTTTTCCTACGTTCGCCTTATATATTCTAAGTTTTCCCTCGATTCGCCTTGTATATTCTAAGTTTAATACCTGTAACATTTTAAGTTTTTCCAACTACTTAACTAATGTAACGTTACCAAACACTAACAAAACTAATTTAAAACGCCTGACTGGTTTGTAGTTACGTTTTATTTACGTTTTATTTAATATTTACTCGTACTAATAAACGCTCGTGAACTATATTTTAACTAATTTAATTATTTTATTTACTTTGAGTTTGCCGTTTATAGGCAACTCAATCCAATGTCGGCCTAAAATAATTAACTTAAACCATTTTAATATACCAAATATGTACAGTAACCACTATCCACAACCACCCCAAAACACCTATAGCTATAATCTCAAAACTAAAAACACTAAAGGAAGCCAGTGCTTACTTCGACCACCTGGTAAAATATATGGGAGTTAGAAAAGCTGTAATATATGAAATCGATATGAGTCATTAGAATAACACCATCAATTCCCTAGTTAAGTATTCAGAATCCTATATTGCCAAAACATACATATTCGACGTTATATTCCGTTACTAGAAGGAGAAAATTCAAATACCTAACTTACTGGATGATTTCCATAAAAAAATTCGAACTAGACGTGAAACATGTGACAAATAGTATATCTTACTATTGTCAGAGGCTTACAAATTCAATTAAAAATTAGAGGTATTAATATACCAGGGGGTAGGAATGGTCACCTTATAGAAGCCTTATTCGAAATGGTATAACTTATCTACATATCAGATTAGGAGGATAAAGATTTGTACTTGAAAAAATTTATAAAAAAACGTTACTTTATGGAGCAAAGGTAACTGTTATTGGAATGACGGGAACAAGGTATAAAAATATTTAATCCTATGCCTATACCCCAAGACAGGAGCAAAAAGGAAGAAAAACGACAACAGTTCTTATCCACCATACAAGTATAATATACCTTTACACTGGCACCTACTATAAAATAAAACCAAATACCAAACCACTTCCCGAACACTGGAAACAACCCGCTCAGCTATAGAAAAATCGGCCGAAATACAAAGAATAACTCGCTTTAGGAAACGAAAAACAGCGTAAAATGCCAATACATACCCTACGGATTAATGCTCGACAATTACGACCCCTACCGTAACCTATTACCATACTGCTTTCATACGGATAAAAACGATATTACGAAGCTAACTAACTTTGCCAGGATTTGAGATAGGGATGATAACTAAAGCGGTAAGCCGTATAACGTACTTAACAATGAAATATGCGTTATGATTAACATATGTAAGAAATTGGATATTAAAACATTACAATTTCATATTATTTTGCCAGGTATATTGTCCGGGTAAGATAAAAAATGGTATATATACTATCTTATATAGGTAGATACATTTTCGAAGTGTTACAACCGCCTTAAATTCCACTTCGATACGGAAATCAACTAAGAATTTTACGATAAGAACTAGATTAGAATAACTTGGGAATTCGTGAAAAATTAGCAGGAAAACGTCAATAAAAACCTATAGGAAATCCTTACCGCCCTATTAGCTATGTCTTTAAAGTGTCAGGTAATCCTTGGACCGTAATACAAAGGTGATAAATTATTCATCCAAGCAGTAATAAAAGCTTGCCACGAAAACTTGGATTTTGACCTTATACTTTTTAAGCTAGAAAGAGACCTAAAATCCTTTTATATAAGCTTTAAAACATCGCTAAAAACCATTATAGGCCGACAAAAGAGCTTCGAATTAATATATGTGGCTAACAAAATTAAAGGTAAGGGTTAAATCACTAGATTAAACCTCGCTAAAATTATTTATCACGTTTTGAATCGAAAATTCAAAGTTTACTCAAGGTAAAACGATCGCCTAAAGTATAGGTATTAAAAAGGAAACTCTGGTAATAAGAGATAAGGACGATTGTTTAAAAGTGGAAGAAACGTACCAAGATTATAATAGTACTTGCGAAAAAATATACGAAGCTTTACAGGTTTGCAAAAGCGGTATATCGTATATGGCAAAGTCGGTTCCTGGTTTATAAACCACTCTGTTTACGAGAAAATTCGAATGAAACGACAATTTTAGGCTGAGTGTAAATTTAAGGATTGGATAAAAGCCAATTTTCGGTATACGTAGCCGAGTAAGTAGGTATAGATAACAGATTCGACGTTTACCTTTACAAAGATATATCCGGAGAAGACGACCCTAAATATAATAATACCTATATATTAGCTTACAACGATAAGAACGCTTAATGTATCTTTGTCTGCCTATAAGACATTTATTTTATGTATATTATGGGTTTGTATTACGTAAACGAAGTGCTTAACGCCTATATAACTTTATAATTTACGCTTTTTAATAGATAATGAAACAGGTTTTAGGGTATTATACCTGATATTGGCGTAGTCAAAGTTTTAACGGCTGGGAAACAGAAATTTGATACGTTTACGGCGATGTTTCTGAAGTTTCGGTTAAACCGAATGGGAAAACACCGAAAGATCTTATCTAGTAAAGGTAAAACATCGTTACTCGGAACGGTCGTTATAAACACACATTTCGAACCAATTAAGTTTTACGTAATAGATTTTGAAATACCATTTTTGTTTTTATTGATTGACATAAATAAGTTCATAATTAAGGTTCAGAATACGACCAATTAGCTTATCCGCACCTTAAATGGCGTATCCGTACAGCTTCGGCTTAAGTTCGGTTACTTGTGGTTGTCTTCTGAAATACGTATAATGAAGGTTGTTTACTTAACTTAGCCGGAATTGCGAATTTTGTACCAACGATTCGGATACTTATTTATAAAACGCCTTTTACGCCTGCTTTATATCACAGGCTATACAGATATAGGAAAAGTCGTACTTAAAGCTATAGAAAGGTTTTGCTATAAATGCTAATTATATTTACAGGCTCTACGACGGTTTGAGTTCCGCCTATAAGACGAGGTAGACTTTAAATACGAAGTGATTATTAATATTATATATCTAAATGGCTAACTAGTCTTCCCCGCCATCGACGCGGTAACGTCGTTTTAAACTGCTGAATTTATACGAAGAGTTTCTGTTACAGATTATTAGGACTTTTTGATTAACTATTCGTTTAAGGTTTACTTAAGGCCTTTAGATTGAATTATATACGACGTTGGTGAAGTCTTTGACCTTATCAAATAGTGTATTTAGGCTTGGATATCCAGTAACGAACATAAATAAATACTAATAAAATCCCTGTAGGGTATTGGAAAGTATAAGCGGTATTATGGACCGTTTGAAAAAGCGTATACAATATTATTAAAAGAACTAAGGGGTACTAGTTTAAAGAAATCTATCCTTTAGATAATAGTTAACGCTATTAATAACACTTTTGGTCTAAGTACGCCTATCTTTACGCTCCTTGTTTTTAGTTACTGCCCGAACATCCATACAAATTCTATCCTATCACCGTTAATAATATAGAGAGCCAATATTGGGGCGAAATCTATAGCGGTAATACGTTCCTTACAGGTGAAAAACGATATATTTAAAACGTTAGCTACAAGAAATTACCCACCTAAAACTCAAGATTTCAACTTACTGTTCTCATTTGAAAATTTAGTTTGGAAAATAAAGGATAAATATACTGGTTTTTAAAGAATTAACGGGTTTAGGGGCTAAATATTCTCGTTAACTTACCAAACGGCATAAGCTCGTTTCGTTAAATAATGGTAAATGAATACAAAAAAGAGGTGAAAATGATTGGCCTAAAACCGTGAAACGAATAAAACCATTTACAAGATATTACCTAAAACAGTGAATTTAAACCGAATTTAGTTTTAACATTACCCATAAAATAGGACTCCAACCCAACCACGTTAAATAAAAACGGCCTATCTATCTACATTAATCTTACCAAAATCTCGCTGCCGAGGGTGCCTTTTCAGCTCGAAAACTAAATAACGCTTTAAGAACTTTATCACGGACTTTTTTATCACGTAAAAGGAAATGTAAAACCGCGAACTTAACCAGAAACTTCGTTACCAGGGTATTAGAACCACCTTACGTACCTTATTCGTATAATTTACTTAAACAGTAATCTTAGCTTTAATTGACTTGGATGTATTTCGTTTTAAACGTTTCGACCCAGCTATTTACGGTTACTGCAGGATTTTTCTAATCCGTCACGTTTTCGAAATTAAAGATAAAACCGGGAAACCTTACTAAAAGACTTGCCTAATTGTCAAAGGATATAATGAAGAAAGTAAAAAAACCATTATAATATAATTACCTACATTAAAAAGAGTTGGCAATCGATTAAGTTTTATATTCACGGCCTTTCTTAACGTAATGTATAACCCGTATATCGAGAATCAAAATATAATACAGGTATATATATAATCTAAGAAACGGCTTCATCGACGAATTTACACCAACATATGAAAGAATCTCAAGTAATACCAGCAACCTAAACAATTTTACGTATTATAAAATTACTTTACGGCTTAACTAAAGCCGGTGTTTATTAGTACAATACCTACTAAAAGCATTATAGGAAATAACTCGAAATAAACTGCTTTACCTTCGACTCATGTTAATTGGTATCGATAACCCGATCGAAGGGCTTTGTATTAACAGGTATATAAACAGATAATACTTTGACGTTATGTAACACTTTATTTTCCGTTTTTAAAGAAGGTAAATTTTTAATGGCTGGCGTAAAAGCGAAACCTAATACGTACCTAATGAAGAACCATATAATCGATTTTAATAACGTTACTATTACCTTTCAGAACGGCGTTTTATACATTCTATAAAAGTGGAAACTAGATAAAATTAATATTATCGTTCTGAATAACGTAAAACAGGCTGAAGAATATAAATAATAACTTATACTTAGCATTTAAATCGCTTTTAAAACACAATTAAAAGCTACATTCAACCTTTTTGTCGTCGCATAATACTAAACCAACCCGACAGATGATATATACAAAACGTTTAACAAATATCTTTTGTGGTAATTACATAATCTAAAACGCGGTTTACAATTTGTACCGTTTAATATACGTATTGTAAAACTATTTATTTTTACCAACGACTACAACTTATAAATAGGTTTCGTTCTAATCCTAAGCAAAGAAACACCGACCCAAAACAGCTTTACGCTTTACAAAAATATTATCTATTGAGGCTTTACTAAGTTTAAAAGGGTTACGAAAAGTCTTTTAGCGTTAGAAATCTATGATATAGTTAAAGGTTTCGATTGAGGTATTACCATTATAATGATAGTCCGAACAATTATTTTAAACTTTAATTTACGCCCTATCCCATTTATCATATACACTTAATTTTTATAGCTTTATGAATACTTAGTTTAACTGGGTATTACGGATGAAAAGCGGCTAATAATTAATATTATAGTTTTACGCGAGTTTTACGAATGACTTAAGATCGAGGAAATAAGGTGAATCGATAACAAGTTTAACCTAATAGACGCGATAACCAAAGCTATACCGAACGAAATATCAAAAATACTAATATCGATAAGTACACTATTCATTAGGGTTATTAAAAAGGTTTTACGACCCTAACAAACCATTATACCCCTTTTTGCTAATTCGGATCGGCCTGTATTATATTATTCGCGCCGATCCTAGATTTTACCTTTATCTAACCCTTTTATTTTACACCGATTTTTATATTTTAACACGTATTATTTCATACAACTTAATCTGAATAACTTTTCTATTCGTTTCTTTCTCTATTGAATCCTACTATACGCGTCGACCCCCGATTTTACTTTTATTTTAATTTATGATATTGTATCGGTTTTAGCATATTATCCTTTTTTATTTTATGAATTTTAAATTTTTTTATAAACGAGTTTTTTTTAAAAAAAGCTTTAACATTATTATATATCATACTACATTATAGCTGGGTATGCCAGCCCGGCCTAGTGGTATTTATCTACTAATAAAAGGAAGCGGTGACGCCGTCACATTCCTACCATTCTCCATGTCGCTTTCCCTCTTTGTATTAGCGTTATCGCTATTACCGCTATTAACGTTATTAGCGCTAGCAAAGATATGGCTTTACGCTTTGTTAATTATACCTTTGGATAAATTTATAATGGGGGGATTACTCTTTTTATGGCGACGTATAATAATGTCGTCAAACTAGTTTATGTAGTATATACGTAGGCTCTATTTCTAGGCGGTAACGGCGGTTGCCATATTTTTAAACCGTCGGTTAACGTTTATTACTCATTAATATTCGCTTGTTTTAGTTATTTATGACCGCGATTATTTTTCGAATCGCTTCGAATAGTATATTTTAATTACATGATATTTTTAAGGATTGATTAAAACTTATTAAAAAGTTGGCGGCCGTATAATACGACTTCGGCTTACGGTTTTAAAATTACTGAAACGGGGGCGTACGAGTTGTTAGTCCGATTTTAATAGTGGTAACGGGCTGAACGACCCCCGCTTTCGTAGCAATTATTAACGAACTTACCCGCGGCCATGGATACGATACACGATGTATAAGGTGTATTTATTAACGGTCCAGGATTGCGGACCTGGGTACGACGTTTTAACGTTTTACGTGTTAAACAGGTTTTACAGTATACCCTAATGATACGAAGCTTGAGGCGGCGGAGGAGATCCACCTCGTGCTTTTTATTTAAAAGGGAAGGTTAGAAGTTTACGTATAAATGGACTTGAAATATACGTACCTAAGTGTAGCTGCGCCAGGTTACGTTTACAACGTAAAGAGGCCTTAATGGGTAATATGGTTTTTACTCATAAGGAGAAGATAAGGTTTATAACTTTAAGAGCCCCCCGTTCTTACCCTTGGAAGTTAGGAAAAGAAGAGGGAAAAAAAGGAAAGGGGGGGGTCGTGATGGCGGCAGTGAAGAGGGGTAAGGTAGCGGCGACGACAATATTTGGGGGGGTGGCGGCAGCAGTAAAGGGGAACGAGGCGATGGCAGCGGGTTTGGGCGACATGGTGGCGGCGGGAGGAGTAGTCGTAATTGACGAGATTGTGCCCGATAAGGGCGAATTGGTAGGGGTGACGGCGGCGGCAGCAGTGGTGGCAACAACACGCCGACGCTTTCGCTCTAAATAGCGCCTTACTATCTTGTTTTTACGCGGCATTTATTCGAAAGATAGGTTATTATATGGGTATTGGCCAAATGACTTATCTATTTAAACGGCTTATTTAATTGTAGAAAATAAAGGTTAAATTGGAATAGTGACTTGTATCGGCTTGGAATACGCGCTTTTAACAAAGAAACAAAAGAAGTTTTGCTTAAACCGATGCCGATATATCTTTTGATATTACCCTAATTCGTGATTAAGTAATTACCGCTACGCAATTACCTATGTGTAATTACCATTGCATAATTACCCCTGTTAAACATTACGAAAGATGTTATTACTAAATTTATTGCCCATATTTGGTTATATTAATTAAGGCCTAATTATAATTACTACCACGGTCAAACCTTACTAATTTTAGCCGAACTATTATCGTTATCGTAGTTAGGCTTTACTAATTCCAATCGAATCTGCTAATTCAAATATATTATCGTTACTCAACCAATTTACTTGTACCTTTCGTAATTAATATTATAATAACATTGTTATTATAAAACCTATTAATTTAAACCATCTTGATTACAATAATACTATTACTATTAGGTTATAGGTACGGAGAATTTAAGAAAGAAAAGAAAAGATTGACTGTTTGGATATTACTATATACCCTTATAGATAGTATACATAAGCCTAATGACAGTGCATTATATTGCAGGATATACTCCTGTAAAGTGTACAGTAACGTGTTACGTTATAGGCTGCAGTCTTGTAAGACGTAAAGTGTATTATACATGGGTCGGTTTGGAATAACTATACCAGATCGAACGGCAATATGTGAAGCGATTTAAAGTAGTACGCTCTGGGCGAGGACTTCTAAGCCCTTACCTATGGCATGTACCTCTGGATGCTTCTTCTTTGATCTATCATCTTTACTTTGGTACTACAATACCAATATAACGATTACTCTTCTGAATACCTTGTTTTCACATAAACACAAAGGTTTTGAACTTTATCGACAATACGACTTCACTTTTAGACTAGTTATCGTAAGGATATCGTTTAACATGGAATTTTACAAGATCTCACGGACAGTAAGAACGATAAGGACATGCCTTTTAATGCTTTTAAACATGGAAATCAATTTCGATTGGTTAATCGTTTGCTATACAATTATGATACTAATAGTTATAAAAGACTTATGGTTTTTATAACACTCGTATAGGAACTTCTCATCAAAGCATACAATGAAAAACACTATTTCGGATCCAAAAGAATAATGGGAACCTTAAATGGAGTATATTTTAACTGAAAATATAAGCTTGTAGAAACATACGTTAGAAATTACATGCATTTCGAAAATTACGAAATAATAACTAAAAACTACTCAGCTGCTTCAAACATATTCAAATACCTAAGAAATGAATATATATAATCTACATAAATTATATAGTTGTATTGTCAATAGTACTTTTTAAAGTTATACCTTGAATATTGCTTTGAAGGAAATATTTCGACTCCGTAATGCCTATTACATATAAAATCTTCGAATGGATACTCCTAATTCCTGGCTATATGACGTATACGGTAAAAAACTGGACAGCCATTCCAATTCGACAATTTTCGTTAAACGACTGGCTTTATCTACGGCAAATTATCTCAGACAGAAATACTAAGTTTGTATCAGCATTTTGAAAAAACTTATAAACAGGATTTAAAAAAACATTTATTAATAACAACAGCTTATTATCCACAAGCTGACGGATAAGCAGAAAAAGAAATTAAACAATCAAATTAGCTTTACATCACTTTGTCACCGAGTATCCTAAATAATATTAGGTTAATATTGTGTCGGCTTTACAATAAAACTTTAAAAATATCTACTCATATACCTTAAAAGCTAATTCTTACGAGTATTTATTCGAATTAAAGCTTACGGCACCAGTAGATATTCTTACAATAATTCTACCTCGTAAACAGGACGAGAATATTTGCGAATGGAAGCTCAATTAACAATGTATATTATTGTTGCTAAGGTAAAAAAAAGATAGGATTAGAATTATTGTTGGCATAAATTTTTTATAGGTGACAAAGTGTAGCTAAAGTTGAAAACAGCCTACAAACCCTTTTACAAAAAAGAAAAATTGTCACCACCACTTATCAGGCTATACACGATTTTCCAAAAAGTCAATAATTTAACCTTTACTTTTGATTTTTCACCAAACTTACGAATTTACCCAACTGTTAGTATCGCTCATTTACTACCCTACAGAAACCTAACAAATAACACATTCAACGGAATTACACTACCGCCTAAACCAGTCAACTACGAAAACAAAAAATCAGATATTGAAAACTGGAAAGAGGAACGCATATTAACTAAACAGGTAGATCAACGCCGCCGCGAAGGGGATCAAATTGAATATCCTTTTAAATGAAAAGGCTTTACAGCTCATAAAGACGAATGGAAACCGGTATCAAAATTAAATTACCCGGATTTAATTAAGGCCTTTCGAAGCAATAATAGAAACAATGGGAATATTGCTGGGAAAGTTATTGCTGCTAAATAATAAGGACATCATTTTTTCTTTTGGCCCCCGATATTTGTTGTATTACGGGAAGGTATTTTGATACATAGGCTATCTTATGCCTTCTTACGAGAATATCTACTCATTAGTACGCCTTCTCTTCTCATAAGTCATTATTCTTATGCGTACTTATTATTATCATTCTCTGGTAGATTTCTATTTTTAGCTTATTTTTTACCTTAATATACAGACTAGAATACTACCATACGTTTGCACGTATAGGTAGCACAACAAAAGGATCTAAAACCTTTTCCAATGATATCTTTAATAAGTCGTATGTTTACAAATATTGTAATCCCGATAAAAATTCCGGATTACACAGTGTTATTAGAGTTAAAAGTACGTTTTCAAAAGAATAACTATGGTAATATTGCGACCCGACTAATTAGTAAAAAGTTGATTGTAAGTAACTTATATTTACACAATAATGAATAGATTATAAATGGGTACCTAAATACAGTTACGAAATTGTAGAATATTGTTATTACTTACTAAATGTTTAGAAATAAAAAATTTAAATATTTGGTCGTCGTTAATACGAATATTGGTAGGAAAACTCCAGTTGCCTATATGTATCGTATGTATTAAACAAGGATAAGTGGCGTTCCACGTAATAAAAGTATCTCAACTATCTTAAAGGTTAATATTAGTAAAAACTTCGTAATCTTTCGGTATATTATGTTTTAAATTTACAATCACCAGGTAGTACCCGTTAGCAGAGTCATACTAGCTACTAAAAATAGTCCTGTAGATACCAGCCGGGGGGGTCGTAATACAGGCTTCATCTAGGTTCATATAAACCAACAGAGTCTTGCGCTATCCACCCGATTAAGACCTTAGGATGCCCCGCAATTTAGAGACCTGTAGGCGTATGAATTGCAGCTCTAGTCTAACAACGTAATGGTACTATCTTAGTTCTTACCCAGTGTCTAATTGCGCTGAGGATATAATTGTACAGGTTTTTAAAAAGGATCTTTGGTAACGTTAATGTAATAAAAAGTAAAAAGGCTCGTTTAATGGGGTGGTAGTGATGTTAGAACACGTAGATACGTATTAGGGCCCGTATATAAGTACGGGTGTATATATACGTGTAGGGGTAGCGGTCTGTTATTATAATGACGTGAAACGGGAGGATTGCAATACAAATGGCGGCCCGTACGTTAAGCTTTAGTATTTTATAAAAAACCACTTATTTAATCTACCCCTAACCCTGAAATTCCTTAGTAATAATAAATCACTTTTATATTAGTAAGTACCTTTATAACCTACGTCTTATACCAGTTTTTGAAAACCTTATAACATATCTTGTTATAGTTTAGAATCCTTTATTAACGTAAATAATAGCCTCATCGCGTGAAAATCGGTTCCTGCGTGTCGCGCGCCTCCGAGCGCGTTTACCAACCCTGCCGCATTAGTCGACAACCCCCGTACAACTTTTCTATATCCATTTTTACACCTTTTCCCCGCCCCCCTCCTTTTCTTACCCCCACCCCCTCGCCATCTTCACCCGCCTCCCGTAATTACGTAAGGTATAACCCTATATAGGTTACGTATATTTGTTTTTAATAGGGGCCTCTCATAGCGTTTATGTTTAAAGGGGAGGCTCAGGTGTTTACTATGTCCGTTACGCTTATAAGAGGTTTTAATATTATATGAAAAGTGTAATTAAAGGTCAGATATTAATTAATAATTGCTAGTAGTAATAAAACGTAAAGGCGGATATATTCACATCGATATTAACGCCGCGGTGCTACTAAATACTTACTGCACTATCGTTTCCGTAAAGGTGTCTTTCGAGTGTTTAATCGCCTTACGGCATCTACTTTATACCCGCATTAAGGTGGCCGAAGGCGGCGTGACGTAGGTGGCGACTACGGCGTTAATAGTTTGGCGGGGTTCCATTACTGCTTAGGGGAAGGCTAATAATAAAATTGAGGACGACGGCCTTAATAGCGGCGATATAGACTTTATCGCTAACGAGTCTGTTTCCGCCACCCTTATCTTTTCGCCCCCTTCCTCTTTCGCTGCTGGGCCTATCCCCATCCACAACCTATTTCCTAACCTTATCCCTCCCTAAAAATAAGGTCGTTATCGGAAAACGACGGTTGTAAAGGCATTAATAACAGGGTTGGTGGAATTATTAGATAGATAGGCTAACAATTATATAATGTAAGGGTAAAGCTGGCGGGTTTTAAAGGCTAATATCGCTGGTAGGCGTAAAAACGTATTTATTATTGGAGGGCAGTTAACGCGGCTAATTTAGACTACAGTTTTTAAATTCCTTTTGATTTAGAGAAATAGTCTATAATATATATAAATACCCCTCAATTTTCAACGTTTACAAAAAGCTTATAAATATAAGTTTTACATACATATTTATTTGGTAACTTTTTGAGCGGTCGAGGTTACAGTTTCCAAACCTTAAAGAACACTGGGTAGTATATTAGATGGGAAACGTTACATTCCCCCAGTCATATCGAAGTTAAAATCCATTAGTATCCTGAAGAAAAAATTGACGTTAATATGATATGAAGTCCCCATCCCATACTTTATAACCGGGAAATAGTATAAAAAAGGTTGTAAAAGAGGTCGTAAAATTGTTAGTACAAGAAAAAAAGGGTTGGTTTACCTTAACTTCTGGTACTTTAGGCGAATTCTAGTTTAATACGTAAAGTATTATCTTTTATACCAAAGTAATAAAATATAATTTTATTTACTATACCACCTTTGCTTTATAGTCTTTAATCGGACTTTAAAGCAGTATTTTACTCCGCTGGTGAAGAGTTTATCGTTATCGTTTAAACGAGGAAAGGACATGAAGTTAGTATCCTTTAACTTATCCGCGACCTCGTTTCTGTTGATACCTATATACCCTAGGTATTATTTTACTGTAATGCGGTCTGGATGAAATTTGGTTACCGTGTAGAATTTCTTAAAAACTTATTAAGATGAGGAAGCCGAGTTTCCTTTTGAACCCTATATTATGAAGGTATTATCGACGTATACCATGATTTAACTTATTGTAGTACGAGCGGCTACTTTTAAGACTCGAAATGCGTTAACAGCCTTCGCGTCAAAGACGTACGTAGTATGGTAAAGTCCGTCGAACCCCTTCTTTATTGCGCGGCCGTTACGAAAAACCATATACCTGTATCCAACATGTTTTTAGCCTTTTATTTTTATTATAAACTATCGGTAAATACTATAGTATATTTATTATTTAGGTTAAAATACTCTATTTTCAATGTTATCGCGGCGTATTTTTTCCTCAATCCGTTTATAAGGCTATTAAGGGACTCTATTTTATATTAAGAGGTCAGAAATACGGGCAGTAAAAAATTAAAGAATTCCTCGTTAGCTAAGAATAATCCGGGTCGAACTTATTCGCTAGGCGTCCCTGTTTCGTACGAGGGGGTATCCTAAAGCCGGTGGGGGTATTAAGGTTTCCTCGTATTACTTTTAACCTGGCGAAGCGTCGGAAGCCTTTTAGGATATATGGAGCTGTTTACACGCCACCTAAGAAGGCGTTCGGAAAGCGTATCGATTCCAAGTGCTGTATACCAGTAGCCGCCTCCATAATCTACAGTATAAGAGGGTGCTAGACGTTGAGGATTGTTAGGCGATATGTAAAACGAAGGTGTTGTTATTTAAGGGTAACTTTACTAAAAGGTATTTTAGAGTCCCTAAGGGGGGGAACGTTAGGCGAGGTTTTATATAATAGGGCAACCGCCTTTCTTACAACGATTAAAAAGATTGTGATCTGGGTTTAAAAGGATTTTTACCAGTACCTATAATACTAGTTTTTGGTATAAAACGTAAGTATAAGTACAATCGTAATGGCGGCGGCAGTTCGTAATAAATAAGGTAAGAGCTTATATCTAGTTTGCGAAAGACTTTTATAATGCCTGAAAACCTTTGAGGTCTTTATTATACGTTTCCTTACGTAAGCTTTTCTTAATAGGGGTTTGTTAAATTAAACCCTCAACTGTCGTATACCAGGAAATCTGATATTTGAAAAGGGTTTGTAACCGAGTAAACTGGCTTCGCCTCGGTTTGGACGTATATATTACCCCATTTTACTAAGTCAAACGGCTCTTATAGTTTAGTAATATATAATAACTCGGATTTTTTTGGTACGAATACAAGTTCATCATTAGCCTCCTACTAATCAACATCCTTTACATCGTCTTTAAGACCCTTTACGATCTATTTTGAGAAATCTAACATTTTTTTTAAAAAAAAAATACGTTGTTAATCTAGATAAAAATGAGTTCTGGGCAAACCTTAATGAGATCCTACATAAGAATTATATGAAATACCGGGAAAAAAAGAAAGCCTTATATAGTTTCGGAATTAGGATTTAAGAAACCCTTAGTTGTAATTTAATATCAAACCCATATAACCTTATTGGTCAAAAAGTCTTTAAGGAAAGTAAGTAAACTTCGATAAAACCTTCAATACTCTATTTTTAAATTGGGCTGTTATAAAGTAGGGTATCGAAGGTATCTTATACGTTATGTAACAGAATCGACATAACCTTACCTTCGGCGAATACGGATTTGATTTCGTATGTAAGGGATTAAACTAAATCAAATATAAACTGCTTTAGAGTTTTCCCCCCATGTTAAGGGTTGATGAAGCTTAATATAATAAAAGAACATGATATCCTTCGGGCAACGATTCGTTTGAATTCTTTAAAATAGATCTGTATAAGTATAATAAACTTTTATGACCGTTTGTTAAATAGGTTCCAGTCGATAAGGTTTGGTATTATAAATACCTCCGATCATCGCTACGTTTATAGAAAGACGTTTAAGCGTAAATATTTGTAAAAAGTATGAAGGGATCTTGTTATAATATCTTAATACGCATTAAGTAAGCGTACGATAATATCGTTCGGCCTGGCCGAAGTGTTACATACGCGAATGATATAACGGAGGATTTTTTCCTTTAAAATTTGAAACTCTAAGGAAATAATATATTCGGCTTTTCCCCATATATTTAAAGGGTTGTAAGGAATATTATTACAAGGTAAAAACCTACTAAAGATGTCGTTTCGTAAGAGCCGAGCTTATTAGGAGGTATTGAAAATAAAACGATCATTATATTTAAATTAGAGAGTACGGAGCGGCGAAAGAGATTTGTACCAGTTGATAATGCCGTAAAGCTTTATTAGGTCCGCGGCTTAATTAAGTTTATTTATTTAAAGGCCGGACTTAGTCCGTTACACCTTTACAAGGAAATTTCGACGTTTTGTAAAACTTGTACCATATGGTCAAGTCACGTTCGCTCGCCTTATATATAAGCAAAGTCGGTCCAATTTAAAGGTTTACTATTTTACAGTTTTAAAGTATGTTATAACGGGATTTCCGAAAATATGGAAGGTATTATCGTATAAACAAGTAAAGGATTTTACCTATTTATATATAGCTATGTCGTCCTCAATATTTTCGACGCGTGATAAAAACGTTATATTAATAGCAATTAGGCCTTTAAACTTAAAGAAACTGGTTTCCGGTAGCTCAATACGTGAAATAGTAAAGGTATAACATACTCGTATTGAAAAAGTCGTAAGTAATATTTTATAATCCGATTTATTATTAACACTAGGTTGTATAATAGTCGTAGCCTATGAAATGTTAGTAAAGATAAAATTGAGTGTATAATTTAACCGGTATATAACGAAGTTTACTGCCCCATTAAAGTTTATTTCTATCTAAAGAAAAACTAGTCATCTAGAATACGCACTTTTCGGGCGTCTTCAAGGTTAATTTCGCTCGGTTATATACAAGGTTAAATTTCCTATTAATGATATTTTAGATTTCGGGTATTTAAGCGTATACTTTCTCAAGACCTTATTAGGAAATTAATCCCTTTATATGTTAATGATATCGTAACCGTCAACCCGTCATTATAAATGGGTTTTTCCGGAACTCGGACGTATTTGGGTAACCGTAAGGGACGCCCTTTATAAAACATATAAAATAACCTGGAGTTGTATTTGTTATGGTCCGATATACGATGGTACGCCAAATAGGTACCAAATAGAGTTAATAATTGAGGTACAATAGAAGACTAGAAGGGGCTACAGTGGTTTTTCGTATAGAGTTTACGTGCATGATCCGTGTATAGCCCGTTATGTACCCTTGTATATGATGCCTATGGACCACACCCAAACCGCGTTCGGGCCGCGTTCGGGCCGGGTACTATATATTTCGTGACTTTAGTAGTTACGTAACCTATAAAGTCAATAGTTTATAGCTTTAGTTCATGATATAACCACCCCCCCCCCACCCTTTATTAAAAAGTCGTTAAAATTATAGTATCCCACTAGTTAAATATTAAGTACGGGCTGTATTCGTTTATTATGCGGGCTGGGCGCGAGCTGGAAGCGGATCGTATAACGTATGAGCCGCGTTGATTCTCGGTTACTTACGTTGTATAACGTTTTTCTTAACACGTCGTATAATGTATAAGCCGTGTTAATTCTGGGCTGCCTATACCTTATAATGCGCCTTTTAATACGCCGTATAAGGTAAAAAGCTTACTAATCCCAGGTTACTTATACCATATAACGCTCCATTCAACACATAGTATAATGTATAATTTATGTCGATTTCAGTCCGCTTATATTTATTTAAAGCAACCCTATCGTAGCTTATAAAAACTTTTTATTTCATTTTTACTTTGTTAATCTTTCCCCCTTATATATTTCTATTATGTTATTTTTTAATAATCTCAACCAGAATCTTGTTCAACATCTATTATAGATTTTATTGTAACATTACCGTTTTTTTATATATATTTTTCTCTTGTTATTATAACCAACATTTACAACGGTTTATATATGAGATATATTATTACCGTTATATCTAATAGCGATGATTAATATCCCCGTAAGGTATAGCGTACTTTTATACCCTAATAATGTTATCGTTAACTACTTTATAAAACCCTCGCGTTAAAAAAAACCTTTTCGCACTCGGCGATGGTAAGGATAATGTTAAATTTCTTTTATTATAAATGGAAGATACCTATATATTTTATATTTATAGTTTATTAAATTTTCTAATACCCCTAATTTCTATTCATGATCACTGTACCTAAGTGTATTAGCTTCACCGTAAAGTATATGATAAAGTAAACTTCAAAATCATTTGTTGTACAAAACATGATCGTATATTAACCCCTTTTACAATATATGTGGACAATATATTCACATATAACTTCGTTTAACTTATGTAAGTTATTACGGCAATTTATCATAGACTTTGAAAATAACGATTATATCCTATCCTATGCCCGTAAATACCGAGGTAATATTCTGGATTATAAATTCGTTTTCGTTTTTACTTTTTCCAAATTAGTTCATTATGTAACCTGACTTCGTAATATCGCCCGCACAAAAGACATTTTAACTACTTCAACAATACATGTTAACATACCCATAACTATACATCTTTTCTGTCGTCTTTGTTTAGCCCCATTGTTTCGGAAAACGTGCTTATTCCCCTTAACCGTCTTTTTTATTTACCGAAATTGGACGCCTTCGATTAATCGTACTTTGATTGAAAACTTTTATACCCTAGTCCCCACGAATACCTTTTGTATACTCTTTTATATGTTGAACCCGATTGATGAAAATAGTATTATGATATAAATTATATTGTGTATAATTCATATAAGTAACAACTTATTAAATTTAACGAATGATATTTAGGGCTATTTGTAGTGATTTAGATGTTGCAACGTTGTCGATTCGATTGGTTAAAGTAACAGTAGTATTACATGGTCAAGTGGTGGATGTATTGGTTTAAGTTTGGCATACCGCTAGCCGGTTTGCATAGTTATTTGAATAGTCAATTGTTTCGCTTGTACCTTACTGTAAAGTTAATATATATTGTACTTGCTTTACATCCAATATAGTAGCCCTTTACAAAATAATATACTTAACTTGCAATTAGTATAGTCAACTTTACTATAAGTAAAGTCGACTTACTGTACTGTAAATACTACTATTTTAATACTTTCGGCTTTTTAGTTTGTACGCGTATGCTAATATGGTTAACCAATCTTTTCTGGTAATTTTTAAACCGCGACCTCATTAACTAGCTAGACGCCTGTTAATTTCAGCTGATTTTCACATCGAATTACACATATTTGCACTTAAATTAACCTTAATTACCTTCAATTTCCCTACGGCTTCGAGATTGGACTTTATTGACTCTAATGAAAGGTTTTTACGCTTATATAAAACTCCCCTTTAGCTATACTAGTCAAACAAGTTGCCATCGTCAATCTCCGGGCAGTCTTTCATTTCGTCAGAATATATCTGGCCGCCGTTACATAATTTGGCCTTACTGGAAAGTATATTAACATAGTTCTCGATACGTATGATTAGCCTGTTATTATCTATAAACCTCTTAAGAGCCTTATATGTCAATGATTTCGTTAAAGAATTCGAAAGATTACCTTTCCCATTAATTTACTGGAACTCCTTAATTTATCTTCCTTCATAGGCTTTACAGAGTGCTATTACGTCGATTATCAGACTTTTTTTCGCTGGTAATTCCGAGTTTCGAAAGATATTCGAATAGGCTCCTCAAATTAGTACAAATTACCACCAGGATAGGAGGAATTTTTATCTGTTTAGTAATAACGTTAAGGGTTTCTTATAGTGTTATACCTATATTAACGCCTACTATTATACCGTAGATCTTCGAAACCAGTACACTTTATATAATCTTTTTATATTTGACAAAAGTCTAGTGTATTAGGCTACCGATAATACTAAACTAATCCTTTCATTTCTCTTTATTGACTAGAGCTATCAGGAAGCCGATTTGTAGAAACAGATCGGTGTTATTTACAAAAAAAACTATTTGTAAATATTATCAACTTAGCCTTCGACAAGTCTATTTAAACTATATTTATCCCTTGGTCCAGATTTTGCATTTACTACTCGAACGTTTTATTTAGCCGGTTAAAATCGTTATCTTTTGGGTCTTTTATTTATAACGATATAAATAGGTTGTAGGAGGCCTTTATCTGGCATAAAGTAGTAATATAGCTGCTATGGGCATTATGTTCCAGGTATCGTTAGGTTTTAACTACATTATTTTTGTCGATTATAGCCCAATCGCCGACTTAGCCCTTTGAATAAAAGTTAAGGTCAGTATTAATACCAAATACACGGATCAACGATTTATTAAAGTTAAGTTAGTTACCTTTAGTTAACATTTTGATCGGTTGAAAATTTCAAAGCTTAAAGTCTTTAATCGTCTATTATTCCGCTGCTACGAAGCTAGCCGTTCCAACAAATAAAATATCATTAATTTATATACCTATTGAACCGAAGTTTTTCTCTTACGTTACCAGTTAATACGGGTGATATATTAAAGACTTTATACCTAGTCGTAATTTAAAGTACAATTGATAGATCAGGACGTAAGGGACGCTTGCTTTAGCTAGTTTGTACAAAAGCTTAATATATCGTATTACCGTTCTCAAGGATAAATTCGCCGTGATTCTTGTAATAATTCCATCAGTTCAATCCGTTATAGGTTTATAACTCACTACGTGTACGTTTGCGTTATATCTCGCATATTAAATGTAAACTTACCTTTAGTTTTGGCTGGTAAAATTGCTGTTAGGGCGACTACCAAACTCTAGCTAATCTTTTAAATCGTTAGCGATTGCGTATAGATTTAGTCTTTACCTTTATTAACATATTCTCAAGCGATTAAACGTGATTTTTCTTACAGCTACCCCGTAGTCTTACCTTTAACCGTGTAAATAATTCTCGATTTAAAGATCGTAACATTTGGGGATGAAACATCAAAGTTAACATCCGTCACAAATTGTACAACTTTTAGAATTAATAAGCTATTGATTTCGACCCTATTGCTTTCCGTAAAAGGTTTGCTGAAGATTTTAATAATACCTTATATTTGAAGCTTTAGTAACAAGTATTTATCGTTTTTTTTGTCTTGTTTACCTAGGTATTATTGTAGATACAGACAGTTATATATTCCTCCTTATTAATATTCCTTTTTTTCAAAAGTCATTCATATCGGCGGTGTTCTATCGGCTTATCGATAATAGGTAAAGGAGGTTCGTATTAATTCGGTTGTTTAACTTGAGGGTTTTTATTGTTCGTAGCCCTAATATAGGGTTTAACCTCAGTGGTACGAAAATTTATAGGACCGTTAGTAGTTTTGACAACTATTTTAGAGTTAATGATACTTAAGGTTCTATATAGCTCCTCCTATTCAACCGGCTCCCGCTATACGGTAACTTGATTTTGTAACGGTAGAGTAATCATGTCGATTATTATAAGGCCATTCCTGGTGTTAATGGTATCATTAACTTGGCGGTGTACCTATTACATTCGTAGTTCCTTTAATGATTTACCGTAGGTTAAAGCTCGCTTTTAGGTATTTATTAATAGCGGGTATTTAATCGTCAGGCGTAGGTACGCTTTAAAGATTATTGTCGATATTGAGCTATTAAGGTCTATAGTATTATCTAAGCCCTTTACCGATATTTAAAGACGTGTTTCTAAATTCGAAAAGCTTTTAATTTTTAGCTTAAGGATGTTATACGCCCGGCAAAGTAAGGCGTATACTTTTTCAACCTTTCTAATACTCTAGTGACCTTCATACACACCTGTTTACATTAAATTCCTATTGTCTTAACATCTTTCTAAAACTTCGCCGCCGTAAAGTTAGTGATGTTATCGTAAACGACGACGTTAAGTGAACTTAGGTACATATTAATCCATAATATCCTTAATATTTCACACGTATCCTTTGCCGAAAGAGATTTTAAAAACTTAACTCTATAAAAGGAGGTTGCGGAGTTAACGACATGAAAAACCGGCTTATTATTGAAGTAAAATACATTAGTAAAAACTTTGTAATTAAAGTTCTTATAGTCTTTTGATGTAAACTTAAATTTTCGGGGGGCTTAGGTATATATTTAGCAGTAGTAATCAAGTTTTTCAAGAGCTTTTAGGTCATAATATTCCACATCTTTATACCTTGCGAATCTTAAGACTTTATATGGCCTATTAATGGCTAGGTAGTAAAAGCGCCAATGTAATCGGCATATTTTAAACCCCGTTAGAGTTAATACTATTACTTTTAGGTCATAAAGATAAAACTATAAGTGTCTTTACTTTAAGGTAAGGAAAAACCTTAAGTCATTTTTAATGATCTCCTCGAGGTTTAGGTTAACGTTAATGTTAATACCGAGGGATTTTATATGTTTTAGGTATATGGGGAAAGGGGTAGGGGATTTGAGTATATGGAACATAATCGATCTAACAATAATTTAAATTACTGTTTTCCTTAGTAACGATCGTTGTTTGCTCAATTTCAAGTTAACTTTATTTTTATTAATATTGTAACAATTAATTTCAGTAGCCGTAGTGCTTTCCCTCCATAACACTACATATTGAAAATAGCCTCCTATTAAGTAATTTACTTTCCTTATATCTGGCATAATATATTATAATGTGTGGTCCGCATAACAATCGCGGAAGTTAAAAGTGTTTAAGGAGTTAGAGGTTAAATTAAGGTAAATGTAAGGGCTTTTACCTCCTAAGCGGTATAGGAAAGCGTAGTCGGCTAATTATTAAGCCACTTTAGGAGCAGTATCTTTATAATACCTAATTTTGTTAGGTGTATCGTCGTCATTAATTGCCTCATCGCCCTTAAAGTTTGCTATTTAACCTAAGTAATCGAGTTGAAAAGTAATATAGTATTAGATATAATATATCACCTTTTTATTCTTACTTTCAACAAAAGGGTAACGAGTTAATTAATAGCTAGACTTGCTATAGATCTAATATCTCTTGTTACTATTACGGTGATAGTTTTTACAGTTAGTAGATCCGCTTAAATCTTGGCCCTATTAGCATCAACGTAGCTGTTACCTCTAGTTTAAGGCCGTTAGGCATTAAAGATGCTCATAATCGTACTTATAGTCGATTTAATTAACTATTATACGAATTCTTTTCTTTCCTGTTATGGAAGTTGCTAGTTTAAGGGCATATATTATGCGAGTTTGGTATACGTGTTACCACAGATACGAATGAGAAATGTCATTGGCTAAAAAAGCCTTTGTGGGTGGTATTCGGGTTTTGTAAGGCGTATTCGAACTCATTTATGCCCGTAACAACTGTTCATACCTGTTCGCGAAATATGGCTTCGCCAACTTAGGCCTTTCTCATTACTTACTAGTATAACATTAGCTTATTTAACATCTAGTTTAAGATATTTACTAGTGTTTCTTCCTTTTTTTTTCTTCGTTATTATTGTGATCCATCTCGTAGTGACTCAATTTGTATAGTATTAGGTAAAGTGGACGTCGTATTCGAAATAGCTTTTCATACCATTGTAAATTTCGCGAAAAATAGGTATTCGAGTTAGGAAATTAAAGCAATAGTTCTTAGAGAGCTTGGTAAATATTTCGGGAAATAATAAGTGAAAACTAAAAGAATAAACCTCTATTTACTTGTAAATGTTTAAAAAGAGTATTATTTTTATGTTGAGAAAGTATTAAGACTTTCCGTTATACTTCTCTATATCATTCTAAATATTAACTAGTTGAACAGATTTTAGGGAAAGATTGCGATAGTTATCCTAGTTTTTATTGATGGTATTTCCTTATAATTTAAGTTTTGAAGATTTCGAAGTACAGTGTTCAGGGTAATTGTCAGTCGCTTAACTTGAAGGATAAAGTCCCATAGTAGGACTTTTGGTAGGCTTACGCGTATAGGCAAACCTGATGTAGAAAGGCTTTTAGGGAACTTAACGATTAAAGAGCTAGGAGGTAATAAGGGTTTAAAGTTTTTAAAGAACTTGACGATTTTACTTAGTTAACTGGTATAAAGTACCGATGTCGATTCTTCTTACCGCATTGGCGGTCATTGCTTCGTATTCCCTGCCACAGCTAAGAGCATACTTCGCATTATCACGCAAAAGTACTGAGTTACCGAACAGGTTAATAGGTTCCTTATCACCAGTACTTAAAGAGGCTTAACTCAATTAAGGATAAAAGGAAGATACTCTAAAATGCGTGTAAAGGCGTTGATGTTTTTTAACGCTGTTACCTTTACTTTGGAGGTGTTAGGGATTAGAATCATTAAGAAGATATTCTCGTTAAACAAGTTTAAAGAAGTTTTTAACTAGTCTTAGTGGAGTTTTCTTAAGGATGTAAATACTTCGGCGATTTATCTCTTTTTTTGGTTTGGCTTTAATAATACGTTAATTATCTTCTTCATATCAGGCGTCCAGTGGTTGAAAAATTCACGAAAGTCTTAAAAAACGCGGACGCTACGACCGTAGTCTTCGTCGAGGTCCGCGTCAAGGATATATTAGCCAACATAATTAATCAGGTAAGCTTCAGTTAAGGTCTTATTGACATGCGTAATCTAAAGCTGTTCGTCATAATAATTAACGAAGGTTATTCTAAGGTTTTCAATTGATTATTTCTAGGTTAGGTTGGTAATAGCCAAAAATTAAGTACTTGCAATAGCTATTTTGAAATTTTGGATTTTATAAGACATATAGGGCGTGTAAGGTAAGAGAAATAGTAATCTTGTGCATGTAAGACTTGTTATTTTAGTGTAAAGTCGCGTAAAATCTTGGCAACTTGGCGTTAGATCATACGACGTGACTTTTTTGGAATAACTTAGTGTTTTAGTTAAAGACAGCTATCTCAACGATTAAGTTAACGTAAGGAAAGTGTAAAGAGTAAAGAAGGGGTAAAGATTTGATATAACAAGTAAAATCGAAGATTATTATTATAGGTAAAAGTTGAAGATTAAAATTTATAGGTTATGAAAATTAGTTGGTTTTATAGTAGTATCATTCTCAATAGTACTAACTTGGTTGTTTACCAACTTGCCGAAATTTAAGATTTCTAACAGTTGATCTCAACATCTTTAAAAAAAATATTCGTAAAGATTTCATAGTGTTTTCAATAACGATACTATCGTTACCTATAAGCCGCCATAAAAATCGGCGTAGCTTAAAAGTCTTTTTGATTTACTACTGTAAAAACCAGTGTAATAGTAAAATATGTTTTCGATAAAAGTCGTTTAACGATCAGATATTGATCCGAAAAAGCCAGGTAATATATACTTAGCCTTATATGTCGTATTATATTATAATAGTAATGAATTTTTACCCCTTGTTATTAATATTATGCTATTAATAAAGAGAAAGCGACTTATTCTATATCAGATTTTTAAGATATATTCGGCCTTGGCATCAAAATGCCGGGGTTGTATAGAACTAGATATTCTTCTATTTCACTTTAATTTTATTCAAGTTCATAGTATATTAATAATTCGTGAAGAACTTTTAATCTGAATCATTTTAACCCTTTTACGTAGGTAATATGTAACTAATACCGCTTTATATCTTTCTCTATATCGTTTGTAAGGAACACTGGTTTCGGGCGTATACTAAGTAAGGTTCACGAGGAAAGGGAATCCGTAACCGCGCGTTAAAACAAATTTTCGTAAAATATAAAATATTTTCCAAAAATATCTAAAATAACATTCGACGTGTTTAAAACGTCGATAACCAGGTATTAATTAAATAATTTCTCGAGTTTTTCATTGAGCCGTTTAATTTTTATATTAAGTATATTAAATTGAATCCAATCATTTGTCCTATATCGTTTTACCGAACGTCATGAAAAAAAATTCGATGCTTTTATTTATTATTAAATATATATAATAATCATTTATATTAACTTCATATTTACGCATAAAAACGTTAAAAATATAAAAGCTTGTTTTGCCGGATTGATCAATAATTCTATATTCCTGTTTACTAAAAGGATAAGTAATATTCTTTACCCATTAATTAAATGACTCATATTAATTTCGATTATTCAATACTAATTCATGAACTGGGAAATACAATACCTAATGAAATTACGAAAGACGACGATAATCCGTAGATAATTTTACATCTTCTAATATACTCTTTCAGTGTTGAAATCCGTTTATAAGGAAGACTCTATCAATGCAAGTTATTAAACTTTTCCTAATATATATAAAGTTATTTAAAATATATTTACCTAATCCAAGTCGCAATTATTCATCATAAATTCCGGAAATTTATGAAATCGCAATTATATATTCCGAAAAAGTTTTGTATACATCTGTAAGATTATAAGTTATATTAATTTCAATGATATAAATTTAGATAATTAGTCTATAAAAACCAACGAATACCTTAAGCTATTATTCATAATTGGTAAATGGAGAATAATATTGGAGTAGTAGTTTTTGCAATGCAGTAGGTCAATTTTACTTACAGTAAAGTTGACTATACTGACTGCAAGTTAAGTGTATTGTTTTGTAACTCACTGTAATTGACTGCAAGTTAAGTGCAGTATGTCCTTACTTCATACTAAGGCACAGGCTAAGAAATTAGCCATACAATTTACTGTGAAAGCCAGATAGCGGTCTGCTAAACCTAGAACAATACATACACTACTTGACCATGCAATACTACTGTTACTTCGACTAATCGAATCGATAACGTTATAACGTCTAAAGTCCCACCACCACTGATCAGTGCTTATAAGGTTATGTATAGATAAGATAAGTAAAAGAAGAAGTTACTTTCCGGTTACGCTTCTCGTTAACAACCGCAGCTAAGATAGAAGAAAGGTTTTTATGAAGAGCCTTTATTACTGTGTTAGTTTTTACGGCAGTACGTAAAGAAAACCTTTGGATTACGCTATTCATTACGGCAGACCAGAGGTAGCAACGGTATTGCTATCTAAAACACTAAGAAATCTTTACTAAAGATCTTTTTTAAAGAGCATTAAGATTGACCGCCAAAAGTACTAAAACATTAAGTTGGTAAACGGTTAAGTTAGTAATACTAAGGGTATTATTATTGTAGAAATAATTAAGTCCTACGGCTAATTACAAATAACCTTTGCTCTTTGATAATAATAAACAATCTTTGACCTTACCATTTATATCCAACTTTTACTTTTACTTTCCTCTTTTTACTTCTCTTACGTTCGTTGAATCGTTAAGATCTTTATTCTAAGCAAAAACATTAAGAATCGTCAAGTTATGCCAAGAAATCTATTTTACGTAATTCAACGACAGGTCGCTAAGTTTCCATGCTACTTTACGCCAAAATACCAAGTCTCTATACTTTTAAATCACCAAGTTTACTCCATATCTCACCACCAAAATATACGCTACATAGAACCTTAAGATGACATTTAGTTAAAAGCAAATGAAGTTAATTAAAGCCCTTGAACCTCTTCTTTCTAAGTATTACGATAAAGATTTTTAGAGGCAAGATGTCGAAGAATACTTAACGGAAAAACACCTAGTAAAATTTAGCGGCTACCATATCATTGAGTGGAACGGCGTCGAAAAACTTGACCATAGCGACTTCGTCTTTCGAAATTTACGATACGTCTTTGACGACTATACTATTAACATATAGAAGAAGGTTTAAAAAGTTATTAAGTTAAAGTTAAAAGAAGAATTTGAACGCCAAGGGATTTAAGTGTTAGAAAGTACTTTATTAATATAGTAAAACCCCTGTTTAAACTAACCTAACTTGAGAAATGCCTTAAAAATCCATGCCTTAAGTGAAAGGGTATTAAGGAACCTTATCTTTTCTATATACGTTTTAAGGGACCTTTCCTTTACCCCTAGTTAATTTAAGACTCTTTATGCGTTAACAATAATAAACCTGTTAACTTACTCGGTAGCCTAGCACCTCTACGCGGAAGCAGAGAGTACGCCCTTAGCAGCGGTAGAATACGTAAAGTAGTAGCCGTCCACGCGGACAGAGTAATTGACATTAGCGCTTTACACCAGTTAATTTAGTAGGATAGTTAAGCCTCTCAAGACCTTTAGGTCCCTCTTACCCTTCGACACTTTAATCAAAATCGATAAGCCCTCTAAATACCTTTTTACGTCAGATTTACCTATATGCGAAAGCCTATTATAGGTTTTACAATAGGATTTTACCTGTCGGGCTAATTGCATAGCAGTTACCTTTCACACGATGTTTAGGATATTATAAGGCTTTTTATCAAAAAATACCATTAATAAAGACTGGGATAACTATTGCGACCTACCTATAAATTCTCTGAAAATGGTTAATATTGATAACAAACTTTTTATAAACTTCGCTAAAATTTAGAACGACGTAAAAAATTATGACGAGAAGCCTCACAACGTTCTCGACACGAAGATAATGCCTTTTTCAAACATTTACAAGTAAATGGAAATTCCCTCTTTTGGTTTTAATTTACTATTTCCCGAAATCCTTATAAGGCATGTTGGGGATTATTACCTGATCTTCTTAACCTGAGTAATTATATTTCGCGAGATTTATAATGATATAGAAGGCTATTTCGAATACGACGTCCACTTTACGTAATATTACACAAATTAGGCTATGATGAGGTAAGCAACGATAATAGTTCAAAAAGGGAGGAAACTTCGATGAATATGTTTAACCAGATAATTAATAAGTTGATGTTATGTTATAAAGCAATAAAGAAAGCCTACGTTCGCGAAGCTTTACTTTATAAGTAGGTACAGGTAGTAGTTACGGGCGTTAGAGAGTTCGAATACACCTTATAACACTTAAATACCACTTGCGAAAACGTTTTTAACCAGTTGTATTCTTCGCTTACAATTGTAATAACGCGTACAACAAACTCGCTCGGTATATACCCTCAAACCGACAGCTTCCCTAACGTAGATAAAAAAGACTTTATGGTAGTTAATTACGTCGACCGTAAGTATGTCTATGGGCACCCTTGACGCTTAAAGTTTAGCTTACCAATGACAAACTGATAATAACAGCTACAATAACGCTAATAGGGTCAAATTTAAGCGGATATGCTAACCGTTAGCACTATCATCGTAATGATGGTAAAATATATTAGATTTGTGGTAAATTCGACTATTAGCTAACTCGATATTCCCCCGTTGAGCGAAATAACAGAAGGGTAATACACTATATTTAGTACCCTATTACTTTTAAATAGGATCATTTCGATTAAATCGAAAACTTTAAGAGCGAGAAGATGATTAAAGGTGACAATACCCCTAAATATATCAAGGGCATAAAAATACTGCTCCTAACGCGGTTTAATAACTAGATGACTACGCTTTCCTATACCGTTTGAGTGGTAAAGACCCTTACCTTTGCTTTAATCAAGTCCTTAACTTATTATACATCTTTAACCTTTGTAATAGTTACACACACCACACGTTTTAAGGTATTATACCGGATATATGGCAATAAGATATTTAACAAAAGGTTCTTCGCAATACATGGCACTATGGGGGGAAAAAATTACAGCTACTAAAATTAATCGTTCCGATGTTGGCAAAGCTAAAGTTAGCTTCAAACCAAGCGAATGACTATCGTTATTAGAGATAACGATAATTTAAACTATTATCATGACGATTACATTTTATATACTTAAGTTCCTTACATCTTTCCTGCTTTACTTTAAGTATATAAAATCTCTTGGTATTAACGTTAACGTCAACGCCGACAAACTAGTTAAAAATAGCTAAAGAATTTACCTCGCTTTTGAATAGAGGTACTAATGATTTCATTTTTAAGGCCGTAAAGTAATGTTGTCAAATCTAACAAAGTCGGAGATATGTTAATTACACCGGCGCTTTAATTACCCAGCTGTCAACAGGTTATATAATATCCTAAAGTTTGTAAGGCATAAAGATAAAGAATACTTGGCCCTTAAAGCTATCGAAAAGCTTTACCACCATTGCCAAAAGAATACATAAACCCCTAAAAGATTAAAATTTACATGAAAAACGATAAATACTTTTGTTACAAGGTTTTTATTAATATAATTTACGTAAATAATAAACTTATTTTTCACGTCATTGATTCTGTAACCGCTTTTCATAAAACCAAATTTTCAAAATATTAATTGGTAAAAGATACGTAGGAAATACTAAGGATATTGTAAATCAATACATATCTAGACTCATCTAACGTGGTCGGTTACGATACCGGTACCAACTTTACGATGGCGAAGATATAAAAATATGCTAAAATAATAGGTATTTAATATAAATAGGTACCCGTAAACGCCTATTAGAGCATCGTAAAGGTTAAAAAGGTATACACTATAGTTCTCCGAACGTATAATATCCTTACTCTAGAAATTAAAAGCTTTATAGATTTAGAGGCACGCTTTTAGATAGCGGTAAAAGGTCTAAACGATATTATAGACCCTAACGGCCTAATACAAACGCTACTGGTTTTTAAATCGTACTCACGCCTAACGAGTAAATACCCACTATTAATAAGCACTTAAAAGCGATCTACGATCTACGGAAAAACACTAAAGTAATTACGAAAAGAATCGGCACGCCGCAAAGTTAAAGATACCCTTAACACCAAAAACAGCCCTTTAACAATCAATGTACTTACTTTATCATTACAAAGTAAAGCCTTCGTATAGCGGGAACCTGATAAATAAGAGAGTTTATATAGAATCCTAAGTATCGCCAACTTTAAAGAAATTATTAAAACTATTAACGGTTTTATATCTTTTCGTATCACTTAGGTTAAACCTTACATTAGGACTATTAACGATAAAAACCTCTAAGTTAAACGACTGAATTCACAAAAACCTCTTTTACCCGTTATCGACAAACCGATGAAACGCCGCTAGCGCGAAAAACCCTTGAAAAATAGGAACGTTGAAGAGGATAAATACGCACCGGGTCGTATCTACAATACTACTTAGATAGGCAAAAAAGAAGAAGGATAACGAAAACTTAACACTAAAGCTACGAGCAAAAAATATTATCAAAAATTTTGTTAAACCTTTTAAAAAATGCGATAGGGTTAAAATTAACGGTTTATCAACTCGAAAAGTTGTATAATTCGTGCCGAAGGCTAGTTTCAACCTCCAAGACCAAAACGTTACAATCTTTAAATCGAGGATTATTTACAAGGCTAAAGGTAAAATCATAGGGCGGCCGTACGAAAAATCACATTTAATTGCTTAAGGATACAGCAATAAAAGCAAAAACTGGATCCTTATATAATCGCCAACGATTTAAAAGATTAGCTAACGCTTAATGGTTGCTTTAGTAGTAAGTTTACTAACCAAAACTAAAAGTAAATTTATACTTAGTAGTCGAAATATAACTTAAATATATACGTAATTAATAATGGACCTATATCAAATCGTATTACTGGAATTACCATAGGAATTACATCCTATGTACCTCCTAAAAACGGTAATACAATATATTAAACCTTTATATGGACTAGCTGATATTGGCGTCGATTGGGTTTTAACCTACTAGTAGCACTTTAAATTATGGTTAGGTATAAAGTTTTTAATATACGACTCGTACTTACTAGTAACTTAAAAGAAAGACTTCGGCCTAGTATGAATACAGATTAACGATACCCATTTCGGTGGAAAGATTGGATTTGTGGTATCGGAATAACAGGCGATTAAGGACTTTAAGTTTTAAAATTATAAGCTAATAACGATGTCAACGGAAAATAACCAATTCAACCTTAACAGATCGTTAATCCGTATACATGGTGTTAATACTAGCCTTAACTTTCATTAAAAAGGTTAAAACACTAATTTAGCTATAATCAATAAGACTAACGCGGCCAAGGCCTAGCGATACCTAAAATAGTATATCTATAGCAGCTATATTGTCACACTGTGTCAACTGGAGACCTTCTACAACCTTTCCATTACGACGTAAACAAAAAGTCCAACAAGTAACTATTTTAACCGGCTTCATAAAAAACCTCTAATAAAAATATAAAATCTAAACCGAAGAATTAATATAATTACAATCAAACTGTCGAAAGTCAAGCTAATAATCTTTACGTATAGATATTTTATAAATAATACTGACTTATCGTTACAAATTGGTTTTCTAATAACCTTCGTTAATAAAGATAAGCGTTAAAACCAGTTTAACATTAACGGTAACCTAATTTACTAAAACTCTGTTAAATATAAAAAAAATACATGAAACATATTGACTTTAGAGGTTTACGGCATAATAGTAGGCTTTAATGTAAGCATGATACTGTAGGAAACCATTAACGTTATTACCAGGCAGCTTAAGATTTTTCAAATCCCGATGGTAATTTGTATCAACTCGAAGCCTATTCCAATACCTCTCAAAACTCGAGATTACTAGCGAAAACCACTCAATAATTGACATAATAACACTCTACAAAGCTTACAAAAGGAGGTAAATCAAAGAATTTTGATAAATTAACGGCAAAAACAATCCTGCTTAGATTATAACAAAAACATCACTAAAAAGGTTTTTTAAACTTTTGTAAATAGTAATAGGCTAGTTATACGTATCGAGGGCTACATTAAAAAGCCGCCCAACAAGCTTAGATTATGTAACAGCGGTCAAGAATATATTAGCACACGGGAAAACTGTTAGTGGAATAACAATACTAACTTTTTTAATTGGCACAGCTGAAGTAAAGAACTACACGGATACGTAGCGAAAAAACTTTTTGTGGGAATCGATAAAGTCGGATCTCGAAGCCGTAGAGCAACTGACAGCATTTAGAGTTAATTTTTATACAAATAGGTGCATTTCAACGCGGAGGTTAATTAAAATTAACAGGGGTCTAACCAATTAACGAAGTCGTAGATCAGCGTTTACCGGAAAAGATTAATCAACCATACTGTAAAAAATGGTCTAATACGTACCCGTAAAGGCAACAGTAAAAGAAGGAGGGTAATCAGAACGATTGATATTGTAGTAAAGGTAGATAGATGATGACAAGAAGAACAAGAAGCATCCGGAGAGTGCACGCTTCAGATGAGCTTATAAGCTCTCACCCAGAGCATGCACTCTGTAAAAGTGCATCCTGCAGCGTGACACGTTATCATGCACTCTGCAGGAGTGCACCTTGCAACGTGATGCACTGCCATGTGCCCTTCAAGGTAATCCCTACATATACTAACTATAGTGATATATAATAATATCCACAGAGGCAATCTTTTCTTCTTTCTTTATGCGACCCGTATTCGTAATCCAGTAATGACAGTGGTGTATAACATCGGTTCCGTAATCCAAAGTGCTCGGCGTGGGTAGGAGCTTCAATATGCTTTCCGGAGCGCTTTATTTTCGTGGGGGCCATAATTGCAAGTGTGATTATGGGGGCGTTTTGGATGTTGTTTTCGGGGCTCGGTGTGATTGTGCGTTGCTGGCGTTTTTCTTTTAGCTGTTTGCACCACTAAAAGAAAGGTAACTTGTAAACTGTTTGCACTGTCTATAGCGGTTGTTTTCGGACAGGTCCTAATAAAAGGTTCCGAAATTTGGTGGTTTTGGCTTGCGTGGCTTGATGCGTGATAGGACGCTCTTTAAGTGCCCGGGTGCGTTCAGAGCACTAAAACAAGTTGACGGTTGACGCAACGGGGCTTTTTAGTAGACAGGGCACCAATTGGTTGATGATATCGTATTAAAGTGATCCTTCTTAAAGTCACTCCGGATCTTGCAGTCTTGCTACGCTTCGGGTTTTAACGGCGCTCCAGCGTAATTCCACACTCCCGTATGGTTCTTGTAAGGCGTAGTGGTAAAGCACAAACAGTTGGGACCGCTACAGCATCCTGCTATAGGTATTCAACTTCGGTTTGTCTCTTCTTTCCTTGGCTGTCTGCAGTGGACCTAGTCGGCTACTGATCAGTGTAAAAAAGGGTCTAATATATACCCCTAAAGGAAACAGTAAAAGAAGGAGGGTAATCAGAATGATTGATATTGTAGTAAAGGTAGATAGATGATGACAAGAAGAAGAATCATCCGGAGAGTGCACGCTTCAGGTGAGTGCAATAGTTGTATTTGCAGTATAGTAGATCAACTTCACTTACAGTCAAGTTGACTATACTGACTGCAAGTTGAGTGTATTGTTTTTTAGGCCTACTGTAATTGACTATAAGTCAAGTGTAGTATGGCCAAACTTTAAAACTAGGGCACAGGCCAAGCAATTGACCATACAAATTACTGTGCAGACCGGCTAGCGGTCTGCCAAACCTAGAACAATACATCCACCACTTGACCACGCAATACTACTGTTACTTCGACCAATCGAATCGATAACGTTGCAACGTCTAAAGCCCTACCAACACATAAAATCAACAAAAACATAAAATTAATAACGACCTAAAATAAAAAAGGGTTAAAGGAAACTTTATTGTAAGGTACGATAAAGCCTTTGTATCGTTATATTACGTATATATTCGATATAAACATTAAATATCTATTACTATTTTTTAATAACAATCCTGTTAAAACATTCGAAATGAAATGATTTTACCCGAATAACTTATAATAAGCGGATCGTAAATTTGTTATAGGATTTTCGTTATCAATAGTTTTTTACTCGGTAATTACAAATAATTTCTATAATGAAATATACTCTCTAAGTCGACAATATGATTTATAATTTGTACGGAATATTTCATTTTAACCGGAAAACGTTTAACGCCGTCGGTAACCGTTGATAAGCAAATTATATATAATGAGTTATTTGTTATATTTCAATTTTATAACTTCGTTAAATCCGATTCGAAAGTAAAATAACCGTTTAGTATTAAAGAAGTTGCAGATATTACTGCGAGCCGGGTTCAATACGGTATTATTTTTGTCGACGTTAGGATATCCCTCGGCGTTACTAAAGTCGGCGGCACGGATGTAGGCCAGACCCGAAACGATACTGTTACCGCTAATATTTCCGGGTTTTCTAACCTCACCTCTCAACGTATATTATCAAGATTTAGTAACTAAGCTTTCGTTTGAACAGATTTATTCGTATATTTCACCGAAATATAAATTTTCATTATATATAAATTTATCGTTACCATAATCCATATAATTATAAAAATGAACTGGAAGACTAACATGCGCTATTTCTGAACTTTAGGCTTATCTTATAAATTACGAGTCAATATATCCAGCTTAACGCTTTAAGTCGCGAGGTAATAACGTAAATAATAGTTAAAAAGCTAAAGAAATACAGTTTATTAAATGAAACGCTTCGAAATTAAACGTAGTAAAAAATACTTCAATCTCCTATAACCCGTTAAAATAATAAACAAGGTATAAATATTGAATAATTAATATAACCATGTTTTCGAAAAGTATACTGCTACAAAAAGCTCTTTACAGTAAATAATATAATTAGGTTTCACGTCCAAAAATCGTATAATATAATATACCACCGGTTTTAAAATACTATTTTATCCACTTACAATAAATACTCTTTGAAAACTATTATCCAATAATTGTGTATTATTACGGTTAGCCGGTTTGGGTTCTAATAAACAAGAATTGGGGCCATAATAAATATTTTTTCCCAACTCATTTTAGTTTATCAAGTTTCCTATTTCGTAAGTTAAATGAGATAATTAGCTAAATCGAAACATTTATAAATAAAGTTTCCATGAAAGATAGCAAAATTTAAAAAACTTTGAACCTTTCGAATGATACGTAAAAACTTTTATTCGTGAATAACCTAAACTTTCTCGATGTTAACCCGGATATTTACGTCGCTCATTGCGATAAAACTCAAGTATTTTACTTTTTTAATCATGAAGTATCATTTTTAAGTCCAAACTTAACCCGGTATTACGAAAAATTCCTAAAAGTACGCGTATATTCGTTACATAACCTTCCTTAATGTTAGAAGAAGAAAAAAGTCGTTTAGATAGGTCTTACCAAAATTGTTAAAAATATCCGTTATTATATAATAAATATATCATTAAAACGTCGCCAATGTTTCTGTCAATTTAAAAAGGGTAACTAATTATTTAAATAAGCCGAAACAAATACAAAAAGCTATTAATTCCTTTTATCCGAGTACAACCTGAATACGATAAAAAGTCCTTCGAATATCTAACTTTATAAATTGCATCGATTTCGATAATATACTTAGAGTTTACTTAATGAAGATTCAAGGAAAATAATTTTACTCGATACTCTTATTTAGAACCCAGTGACTAATATAAAATCGTTATTCCCTCTGGTTTAAAAATGAATAATATTGACATCATAACTTATAAAAGGCTCGTACGAGCCTTACCCTTATTTATTAACTTGGTAACCTAACGTGGGGATTCAAGGAGTTAATTTCGTAATATCGAATATAATAGTTTTTATAATCTATCCGAAAGGATTCATTTTTGTTTGGTTTAATATAAATATAATAGTTAAGTTTTCCCCAGTACGAGGGCAATGCTATTATCCTTTCCTTATTCAATCAATCGCGAAACTTCGTTAATTCGGATGAAAAACATAGCTAATTTTACCTTTTTTTATGACCTTCGGCGCCGTCAATTATAAAATCCGCGTTGTTTTGAAAAGGCTTATAATCAAAGCCAACTACAAATAATCTCCTATACGTTATACCATTCGTAAAATCCGGATTATTTAACTAATAAACATTAGTCTTATAATACTCCAAATATCCCTTAACCTAATATATATTGTTATTATATCGACAACTAATTTTCCTTAACTATTAATTACTAAATGATTTTCGTTAACTTTTAAATTTACTTATTAATGTTATATTTATGATATACATAATATCATATTTCGCTTTCTTCCAAGGATTCTATATATTTATATTGGGTTCCACTATTCATTAATATTCAGGTAAAACTTCGTTATATATATAATACCCGATTTTTACGCTAACTCTAAAACTATACCTAAATTTCGGGAATATAATAGTCAAACTTACTTTAACCTTATCCACTATGATAAAGTCTTGTTTACAATATAATAACAATTATAATTAGAATCGACTTTGATATTTAGGAAGTTGTTGGAAAAGTATTACATGAAGTACAGTAGGTAAACTTTACTTACAGTAAAGTTGACTATACTGAACTGCAAGTTGAGTGTATTGAGTTGTGCAGACTTACCGCATTGAATGTAAGCCGAGTACAGTACGCTACACTTCACTCTAGGGCACGTACTAGGCAATTGACCATATAAATTACAGTGCAGACCAGGTAGCGCTCTGCCAAACCTAGAACAATATATTCATCATCTAACCTCACAATACTTCTATTACTTCGAACAATCCAATCGACAATATTGTAAAGTCTAAGGCCTATTAACACTGATAAGAGTTTGCCTACTAGGTTAAGTACAAATAAGCTAAGTAGAAGAAGAAATTACTTTTCGGTTACGCTTTACGGCTATGACGGTTAGGGTAGAGGAAAGATTCTTACGAAGGGCTTTTATTAGTACTGTGTTAGTTTTACAATAGCAGGAAAGCAGAGAAGACTTTTGGGTTGTATCAGTTTTATAATGATAATCTGGTAGTTAGCGATGGTATCACTATTAAAAACACTAAGAAATTTTTATTGATCCTTTTTGAAGACTTGAAGATTAACTGTCAGAAGTCTCAAAGTTCGGTAAATTAGCAAATGGCTAAGTTAGTACTACTTTGGGTGCTACTACTGCAAAAGCGACTAAGTCCTACAACCTATAACAAACAACCTTCGCCCTCTACCTAAAACCTCTACCACTAATAACGACTTTCGACCTTACCCTTTATACTAAATCTCTGCTTTTATTTCACTCTTTTCACTTCATACATCACGTCAATCGTTAAGTTCGCTGCTATAAGTGAAATCACTAAGTTACGTTAATAAAGCTATGTCGCGCGACCTTACATTACGTTACCAAGTCGCCAAACCACCAAGTTCCCATGAGACCTTATACCAAGTCACTTAGTTGCTAAACCGCTAAGTTCCCACATGACTTTACGTTAAAACACCAAGTACCTACGCCTAAAATTATCAAGTCCTTCGCTTTATACGCTCCACTAAGCCCTTTATCGCCATAAACCTCGAGATGGCACCTACTCCAGAGATTCAAAAGGGAATTGACGCCTTTGAAACTGCCTTTACCAAGTTTTACGACGAAAATCTTTAGGCGCTGGATGTTAATGAAAAATCAATGGGAAAACACCTTACTAAATTTATCAGCTACTATATCGTCGATCATAACAATACTAAGGATCTTAACTATGCCTTAACACTTTCGTAACCTTTTTGGCGACTAAATCATTAATATGTGGAACTTAATTTAAAAAGGGGTTAAGCTAAATATTGAGGTAAAACTTAAATAGTAAAGAGTTTATATAACATTAAAAGATACTATAAAGTTAATATAAGAACTTATCGACCTAACCTAGCTTTAGAAACGCCTTTAAAACCCTAATTCTTAAAACCTTAAGAAAAACAAAAAAAAAAGCGTTAAGGGATCCTAACGCCTACATATACGTTTTAGAAAACTCTTTACCTACCCTTATCTAAGTCAAACCTCCTTACGCGCTAGCAATAAGGAACCTGTTAATTTGCTCGGCGGTTTAGTACCTTTACGTGATAATGCAGAGTACGTTTTTAGCGGCGGTAGAGCACATGAAGTAAGGGCCACCAACGTGGCCAGAGGTATTAATGTTGACATTCTATATCAATTAATTGAATAAGATCGCTAGGCTTCCCCAAACCTTTAAACACTCATTGCTCTTTAGTAATCCAATCGACAAGACCCTTAAAAACCTCCTTCCTTTAGATATACCTACGCGCGCGAACGCACCACAGGTCCTATTATAAGGCTTTACCTCTCGGATTATGCGACTGGTATTAACCCTTAACACCATGCCTTGGAAACTTTAAAGCTTAAACTACCAGAAAATATCATTTAAAGCTGGAATAACTATCGCAGCCTCCTTTTAAAACCTATTAAAATGGTAAATATTAATTTTAAGCTGATAACTGTCTTTGCCAAGATTTGTGATAATACAGAAAAGTATTACAGGAAGCTTTACAATTTCCTCGATATTAAGATAATGCTTTTCCTAAATATTTGTAAGTAAATGAAGGTTCTACCTTCTGATTTTTAATTATTATTTCCTGGAATCCTTATAGAATATATTGAAGACTACTATTTAACCTTTCTAATAAGCGCCAATAAGTTTCACGAGATTTACGATAGTATAAAAGGCTATTTTGAATACGATATTTACCTCGCGTAATACCATACAGACTGAGTCATTATACGGTGGACTACAATGATGGCGAAAAAATAAAAAGGAGGAATTACCAATAGATATTTTCAATCAAATGATTAACAAGTTGATGATATGTTGAAAGGAAATTGGAAAGACCTATGCTGGCGAAGTTACACTTCGCAAACAGGTATAGATAGTAGTTACAGGTGTTAGCGAGTTTGAATACGCCCTACAATGCCTAAATACCACTTATGAAGGCTTTTTTAGCCATTTGCATTCCTCGCTTGCCACTGTAATAGCACATATATCAAACTCGCTCGGTATATATTTTTAAACCGGCAACTTCCTTAAAGTAGATAAGGAATATTTCGCTGTAGTTAATTATGTCGACCCTAAGTGCGGGCGCCTATAACGCCTAAGGTCAGGCCTACGATCTCGGCCTCAGACTAAATGTAATACCTACGCTAACGTCAACAAGATTTAGGTGGACCTATTAATTGTAAATACTATCGTTGTAATAGTAGCAAGAGATATTAAATTTGTGGTAAGGTTGGCTACTAGTTAACTTGACACACCTTCGCCAGGCGTATTAATAGAAAAACAACGTACTACGTTTAATACCCTATTACTTCTAAATAAGATTACATAGATTGAGTAGAAAATACCAAAATCGATAAGCTAATTAATGTCGTTAACTCTTCTAAGAATATAAAAAAGTACGAAGATATTTCTTCTAATACAGAGGCCTAATAACTAGCTAATTATTACTTTTTATACTATTAAGGTGGTAAAAACCCTTACTTTTACTTTAATAATGCCTTTAATCTTTTACACACCTTTAATATTCGCAATCGTTACGCGGATTACACGTTTTGAGATACTATGCCAGATAATAGGGTAGTAAAATACTCAATAAGAAGTTATTCGAAGTATATAGCACAATAAAGGGAAAGTATTACAGTTACTTAGATTAATCGTTATGATATTAGCAAGGCTAAAGTTAGCTTTGGCCCAGGCAAAAAATTATCATTATTAGGGAAAACGGTAGTTTAAACTATTATAGGAGTGATTACGTTTTATATCTTTAAATCTCTTACCCTTTTTTTACTTTAATTCAAGGATATAAATACTTTAAGAATTAACTTCGACATTGATATAAACGAGCTGGTTAAAAATAGCTAAAGATTTTTACTCGCCTTTAAGTAAGGGTATTTATGGTTTTATCTTTAAGATCCGGAAATAGTAATATTAAAATTAATGGAGTCGAAGATACGTTAATTACACTGGCGCTTTAACTATTTAGCTGTTAATAGGTTATATAAAGTCCTAAAATTCGTAAGGTATAACGGTGTAGAATATTTTACCCTTGAAGCTATTAAAAAGCTGTATTACCATTGTTAAATGTATGTCTAAACTTCTCAGAGATTAAAGTTTATATCAAAAAACGATGAAAACTTTAATTACGAAATCTTTGTTAATATGTTTTACTTAGATAACAAACCTGTTCTTTATGTTGTTGACTTCGTAATCTTTTTTTACAGGGCTAAGTTCCTAAGGTTCTTTTCGGCAAAGGATACGTAGGAAGCGTTAAGGATACTATAGATTAGCACGTACTTGAGTTTACCTAACATCATCGTCCACAATATTAGTACCAACTTTACGGCGACGATGTTTTAAAAACATATTAAGATAATAGGTATCTAATGTAAATAGGTATTTATAAAAGCCCATTAGAGTATTGGAAATATTAAAAGGGTATACGCCTTACTTCGCCGAGTGTATAATATCCTTACGTTAGAGATTGGAAGCTTTACAGATTCGTAAGCACGCTTATAAATAGCAGTGAAGGTCCTTGATGACACTTTAGGCCCTAATGACTTAGTACTAACGCTCCGAGTTTTTAGAGCGTACCTATGCCTGATGAGTGAATCTCTGCCCTCGACAAGTATTTAAAAACGTATTACGGCTTATAGTAAAACTTTAAGGAAATTGTAAAGGGAATCGGCACGCTGCCAGATTAATAACGCTTTTAATACCAGGAACGGTCCTTTAACGATCAACGTAATTACTTTGTCGTTACAAAGTAAAGTCCTCGTATAGCAGAAGCCAGGCAAATGGAAAAGGCTATATAAGATATTAAGTATTACAAAATCTAAAGTAGTTATTAAATTTTTAATAGCTTTATATCCTTTCGAATTACTCAGGATAATATTTATATTAAGGATACTAAATATAACGACCTTTTAGCCTGTTAAGTAAAACGACCGAATTAATACAAATCTCCTTTATCCGTTATTAATAAGTTAATAAAACGCCGCCAGCGCGAGCGAACTCCGAAAAAAAAGGAAAACGTTAAAGAAAAGAAATATATACCGGACCATATTTACAATATTATTTTGGTAGGTAGGAAAGTAAAAGATAACGAATACTTGGTAGTAAAATTTAGGGTATAATAGATTATTAAGACTTTCGGCAAACCTTTTAGGGAAAACAACAGGATTGAAATCAACGGCTCAATAACTCGAGGTGTAGTATAATTTATGTAGAAAACTAACTTTAACCTTTAAAGCCTAAACGTTACGATCTTTAATTCAAAAATCATTTACGAGGTTAGAGGTAAAATTACAGGGCGGCCATAGGAAAAGTTACGACTCATCGCTTAAAGATACAGCAATAAAGGTAAAAACTAAATTTTCACCCAATCTTTAACGATTTAAAAGATGAGCTAACGCTTTATAGTTACCTTAGTAAGAAGTTTATTAACTAGGTTTAAAGGGTAAATTTACACTTAATAGGCATAATATTACGTAAGCTTATGTACAATTAGTAACAAATTTATGAAGAATTGTATTATTAAAACTGCCGTAGGAGCTACGTGTTATTTACCCTTTATAAACGGTAATACAGTATGTTAAACCACTGTATAGATTAGTTAAGGTAAGTATTTACTGGTTTTTAACCTACTAATCGTATTTTAAATCCCGTTTAACGAGAAATTTGTTAATATACGATTTATATTTACTAGTAACGTAAGAAAATTACTTTGGTATAGTGGGTATATAAATTAACGATACTGTTGGTAAGCCTTAGACGTTGCAACGTTATCGATTCGATTGGTTGAAGTAATAGTAGTATTGCGTGGTAAGATGGTGGATATATTGTTCTAAGTTTGGCAGACTGCTAGCTGGTCTGCACTGTAATTTGTATGACCAATTGCTTGGCCCGTACCCTAGAATGAAGTGCAACTTACTGCACTCGACTTACACCCAATACGATAAGTTTAAGTGTTTAAAAAGCAATACACTTGCAGTACAGTTAACTTTACTATAAGTAAAGTTGACCTAATGCATTGTATGTAATATTATTCCAACACTAGCGGCTTTTTAGTTTATACGCATACGCCAGTATGACTAACCAATCTTTTCTGGTTATCACTGAATTGCCCCCTCATTAACTGGCTAGACCTCTGTCAATTCCAATTGACTTTTATACTGTATTACATCCAATTACATGCCAATTAACCCTATTTAACCTTAATTTCTTCGTTGTTCCAAGGTTTGAGTTTATTAACTCTCATAAAAAGTTTTTTCGTTATAACCTTTTACAACATTAACTATACCACTTAAATAGGTCGCCATTATCAATACCCTAGTAGTCTTCCAATATGCCAGTATATCCTTATCCAATGTTATGTGATATGAGATTTCCGAGCGGTTTATCCATGTATTCCTTAATACGTATAGTTAGTTTATTGCTATCTACAAACTTTTCTAGAGCTTTGTTTGACGCGGCCTTCGTCATGACATTCGTAGGATTATCTTTGCCATCGATATATTGGAACTTCTTAATCTTCCTCCCTTCGTAGGCTTCGCGAAGTGCCATTACGTCGATTATCAAGCGTTTTTCGCTAGTAGTTCTGAGCTTTGACAAACACTTGAAGAGACTTCTTAAGTTGGTACAAATCACCATTAAGATAAAGGGAATCTTTAGCTATCTAGTAATAAAGTTAAGGGTTTTCTATAGGCATATACCTACGTTAAAGCCCGTTATTATATCTTAAACCTTCGAAATCAACACGTTTCGTATAATCCTTTTACACTTGACGGAGATCTAGTAAATCAGGTTACCGGTAATGTTAAACTGATTTTCTCGCCTATCTTCGTTAATAAGAGTCATTAGGAAGCCGATTTGTAAAGATAAGCTGGTATTATTTATAAAGAACCCATTCGTAAAGATTATTAACTTGGCCTTTAAGAGGTTAATTAACACCATATTAATTCCGCGGTCTAGATTCCGTATTTGCCACTCTAACCTTTTATTTAGTCGATTAAAGTCTTTATCCGTTAGTATTTATACTTGTATCGTAATGATAAATCGTATAAGGCTTTCGGTTGGTACAAAGTGGCAATATAATTACCCCGTATATGTTATTTTAAGTACCGTTAAGTCCTAGCCTTATTACTTTTGTCGATTATGGTAAAAATAGCGCTCTAACCCGTTTAACAGAAGCTCAGGCCGGTATTAATACTAAGTATACGAATTAACGATCCATTAAAGTCAAGTTAGTTATTTTGCGTTAACGTCGTTACCGGTTTACAATTTTAAAACTTTAAGTTTTCGATTGCTTATTGTTTTTGTACTATAAAGCCAATCGTTTCGACGAAAAGAATATCGTTAATTTATATACCCACTATAACGAAGTCCTTTAACGTTATTAATAAATACGGATCATATATTAAATACTTTATCGTTTGCTATGCCTTAAAGTATAATTAATAGGTTAGGAACTTGTGGATGCCTATCTTAACTAATCCATATAATAATTTAACGCACTGTATTACTGTTTCCGGTAAGTAAATGGCGCAAAGTTCCTATAGCAGTTTAAATAGTATAATCCGTTATAAATCCATTATTAACTATATATAGGTTTACGCAATATCACGGCTATTAAATATAAACTTGCCTTTATTTCTAACTAGTAAACTTACTGTTAAAGTAATCACTAAACTTTAGCTGATTTTTTTAAATCGTTAGCGATTGTATAAAGATTCAGTCCTTACCTTTATCGCTGTATCTTGAAGCGATTAGCCGTAACTTTTTATACAGTTACCCCATAGGTTTACCCTTAACTTCGTAAATAATTCTCGACTTAAAAAATATAATATTCCGGTTTTAAAGGTTAAAGTTAACTTTTGGTACAAATTATACTATATTTCGAATTAGTAAGCCGTCGATTTTGACCTTATCACTTTTTTCAAAGGGTTTGCCAAAAATCTTAATAATCACTTATATCCTGAATTTTATTGCTAAGTTTTTATTATCATTTTATTTACTTACCCAAATAGTATTGTAAATGCAGACCGGTATATATTCCTTTTCTTTATTATCCCTTTTCTTTAGGGGTCGTCCGCACTAGCGACGTTTTATTGGCTTGTTAATAACAGGTAAAGGAGGATTTTGTTAGTTCGATCGTTTTATTTGTGAGGTTTAAAGGTTTTCATTTTTAATACCTCTAATATAAGGTTTAGTCTGAGTAATTCGAAAGGATATAGGATCGTTAGCAGTTTTAATAGCCACTTTAGTGTTTACGATACTTAATATCTTATACGGCTCCTTTTATTTTCCCGGTTTCCACTACACGAGAACTTCACTTTACAGTAGCAAAACAAATACGTCGATTATTATAAGGCCATTCCTGGTGTTAAGGGCGTTATTAACTTAGAGACGTGCTAATTCCTTTTTCAGTACCCTTAAAGCTTTGCTATAAGCCGTAATACGTTTTTGAGTATTTACCGAGGGGGGGGATTCATTCGTTAGGCGTGGGTGCACTCCAAAGACCAGCAACGTTGGCACCAAACCGTCAAATCCTACGGTATCATTAAGGCCTTTAACTGCCATTTATAGATGTGCCTCCGGATCTGTAAAGTTTTCTATTTCCAACGTCAAGATTCTATATATTCGGCGAAATAAAGCGTATGCATTTTCAATCTTTTCAATGCTTTAATAGGCTTTTACAGGTACTTATTTACATGGAATACCTATTATGTTGGCATTTTCCTAAAACTACGCCACTGTAAAGTTGATATCAGTATTGTAAGCAACGACGTTAAGTAAACCTAAGTACGTGTTAATCCAAAACATTTTTAATGTTTTCAACGTATCCTTTACTGAAAGAAATTTTAAAAACCCAGCTTCGTAAAAAAAGGTTACGAAGTAAACAATATGTAAAACAGGTTTTTTATTTAAGTAAAATATATTACTAAAGATTTCAAAATCAAAGTTCTTATCGTTTTTTAATGTAAACTTAAATATCGGGGGGGCTTAGACAGGTATTTGGTAATAGTAGCAAAGCCTTTTAATAGATTCCAAGACAAAGTATTCCACATCGTTATATCCTATTTACTTTAGGATTTTATATAGTTTATTAATATTTAGGTGGTTAAAACCCTGGTGTAATTAACGTAACTCTAGATTCGTCAGGTTTAATACCACTACTTATAGGCTTTAAAAATAAAATCAAAGATACCTTTATTTAACAGCAACCAAAAACCTTTTGCTATTTTTAACCAACTCGTTTATGTCAAAATCAACGTTAACACCAAGAGTTTTTATATCCTTTAGGTAAAGTATTAAAGCAGTAGGGGACTTAAGGATATAAAATGTAATTACTTTTACAACAATTTAAACTACCTTTATCCCTAATAACGATGGTTGTTCGCTCGAGCTAAAGCCAACTTTAGCCTTACCAGTATCGTAACGATCAATTTCAGTAGTTATAATACTTTCACTCCGAAATATTACGTATTACGAATAACCTCCTATTAAATACCTTATTGCCCTGGTATCTGGTATAATATCTTGAAACATATGATTTGCGTAATAATAGCGAATGTTAAAGGTATATAATGGGTTAGGGGTATAGTTAAGGTAAAGATAAGGGTTTTTACTACTTAAATGGTATAAAAAGGCATAGTCGGCTAATTATTGGGTTACCGTTTCGAAAGTAGTATTTTCGTATTGCTTGATCTACTTAGGGGCGTTGGCGACGTCAGTTGGTTCATCGCTTTAAATATTTATAGCCTGATTTAAGTAATTTTATTTCTAAATAATAAGGTATTAAACGTAGTACGTTGCTTTCCTGTTATTGCATTTAGAGGGGGGATAACGAGTTAACTAGTAGTCGTCCTTACTTCAAATCCAATATCTCTTGCCACTATTACGACGATAGTACTTACGGTTAACAAGTCCGTTTAAATTTTGATAATGTTAGCGTGGGTTTAACCTTTAGTTTAAAGCCTAAGTTAATAAACCTAGGCTTAGGCATTATAGACGTAAGTACTTACGGTCGACGTAATTAATTACCGCAAGGTCTTTCTTATCTACATTAAGGAAGTTATCGGCTTAGGAATATATACTAAACGAGTTTGGTGTACGTGTTATCACGGTTATAAGCGAGAAACGTAACTAGCTAAAGAAGCCTTAACAGGTAGAATCTATGCGTTATAAAGCGTATTTAAATTTACTAACGTCCGTAACAATTGTTTGTACCTACTCGCGTAGTATGGCTTCGCTAGCGTAGGCCTTTTCTATTGCGTTTTGACATATTATGAGATTGTTCAGCATTTAATTAAGAATATCTATTGGTGATTCCTCCTCTTTTTTCTTTACCATTATTGTAGTTTACCGCATAGTGGCCCAGTTTGTATGGTATTTCGTAAAGTAGACGTCGCACTCGAAGTAGCCCTTTATGCTATCGTAAATCTCGCGGAACTTAGTAGCGTTAATCAGAAAGTTTAAGTAGCAGTCTTTAATATAACTTATAAGGATTTCGGGGAATAGTGAGTGAAAACCAGAGGGTGAGACCTTTATCTACTTGCATATATTTAGGAAAGGTATTATTTTAGTGTAAAAAAGGTTATACGGCTTCCCGTGATACTTCTTTGTATTATCTTAGATCTTGGTGAAATCTGTTATCAACTTTTAGTTAATATTAAATATCTTAATAGGTCTTAAAGGAAGGTTGCAATAGTTATCATAGGCTTAATTGGTGTTTTCGAACGGTTTAAATCTTAGAGGTTTCGAGGCTCAGTGTTAAGGATAATTGCTAGTCGCTTAGCCTGAGGAGTAAAGTCCTATAGTAGGACTTATGGTAGGTTCGCGTGCGTAGGTATATTTAAAGGGAAAAGGTTTTTAAGGGTCTTCGTGATGGACTTATTAAGGAACGATGAGTACTTAAAGGTTTTAAGAAACTTAACGATCTTGCTTAATTGACTGGTATAAAGCGTTAATGTCAATACCTTTGGCGGCGTTGGCGGCTGTTACTTCGCGTACCTTACTACCACCGAGGGCGTACTCTGTACTATCACGTAGTGGTACTAAGCTTCTGAGCAGGTTAACGGATTCCTTATCGCCAACGCATAAAAAGGTTTAACTTAGCTAAGGGTAAAGGGGAGGTCCTTTAGATCGTGTGTAAGGGCGTTGAGGTTTCTTAATAGCTTTTCCTTTGTCTTAAGAGTTTTGTAAGTATTCCTTAAGTTATGACAACTTAAAAAGGGTTTCTATCGTTCCCTTCAAAGCCTTATCCACTATGTAAATTTCATACCTTTTGACTTTTATCCTTAACTTAACTTTAACTTGCCGTTAGATTTTCTTCTATATATCTAGTGTTTAGTAGTTAAAGAACTTGCAAAAGTCTTGGAAAGTATTGGCATCGCGGCCAAATTCTTTACCGGTGTCAAACTCGAAGATGTACTAGCTAACGTAATTGGTTGGGTGAGCTTTATTAGATATCTCGTTAATATCCTTAATCCAGAGTTAATGGTCTATAATGATCATACTAAATACCCTTAAGTATATAGAAGGTGTTAGAGGGTTTATGTTATTAAGAAAGTGGTAGAGGTGCTGAGTAAACAATATCACAACAGTGCAAGTAATGATCAAAATCCGTGAAGCTATTCAGAATATACTGAGACTGAATACATATATTGATAACTGAAGAGCTATGAAGGAAATACTATCTATGTGGTGATAACCGTGTCCTTATATATCCATGCCTTCATACCATCTTCAGTACTAGATAGCTTGGATAGCAAGATATCCAACATATCCTATGCGTCCGTGCGTTAACCCTAACCCTAGGTTGCTGACATAAGAGATTTTTCTCGCCTGATTTGTTGGACGTCAAGCTTCTAATGACACAGCTGGCCGCTGGCCTATTCCATAACCTACAGTTGGTTCTTGAATCATAATATGGTCGTACTGGTTAACGAAAACTAATCTGAGGTTTTTGATTACTTTCTTCTAGGTAGCGTCGGTAATAGCCTTAAATTAAGCGTTGGGGGCAGAAATTTTGATAAATGTATAGGATAAAAAACTTAGTAATCTTGAGCGTATGGACTTGGTGTTTTGGTGGTGTTTTGGAGTGAAGTCATGTAAGGACTTAGTGACTTAGTGACTTGGCGAAAGGTGGCGTAACGTGGCTTTCTTAGCGCGGTTTAGTATTTTCGTCAAAAGTAGCGAATTTAGCGATAAGCGTAACGTAGGGAGTAAAAAGAGTGAAGTAGGGTAAAGATTTGGTGTAAAGGGCAAAGTCGAAAATCGTTATTAGTGTAGGTTAAAGGCGAAGAGTGGTGGTAAAGGGCGAAGGTTGTTTGTTGTAGGCCGTGAGACTTAATTGTTTTTCTTATAGTGGTAGCACCTATAGTAGTACTAACTTAGCCATTTGCCAACTTGCCATACTTTAAGACTTCTGACAGTTAATTTCAACGTCTTTAAAAAATATTAATAAAGATTTCTTGGTGTTTTCAAATAGCGATACCCTCGCTAAATTTCAGATTGCCGTTGAAAGATTGATTTAACTTAAAAAGTCTTCTCTATTTTCCTGCCATTGAAAGACTATCGCAGTACTAATAAAGGCACTTCGCAAAAATCTTTCCTCTACTCTAGCGATAAACGCAAAGGGTAACTGGAAAGTAGCTTCTTCTTTTACTTAGTTTATCTGTACTTAACCTAGCAGGTAATCACTGATCAGTGTTGGTAGAATTTAGACGTTGCAACATTATCAATTCGATTAGTCGAAGTAACAGTAGTATTGCGAGGTCAGATAGTGTATGTATTGTTCTAGGTTTGGTAGACCGCGAGCTAGTCTGCACTGTAATTTGTATGGCTAATTGCTTGGCTCGTGCCCTAGAGTGAAGTGCAGCGTACTGCACTCGACTTATACCCAATGTGGTAAATCTCCATAAAGCAATACACTTGCCATACAGTCAACTTTACTATGATTGAGGTTGACCTACTGCACTGCATGTAATATTATTCCAACAGATATCCTTTTCGTCGGAATAGCTAGCTTTGTAATATTGGAATAATAAGCGATTAAGGACTTTAAGTTTTGGAATTGTAAGCTAATAATGACGCTAACCGAAAATAACCAACTCGACTTTAATAAATCATTAATCTGTATGCTTGGTATTAATACTAGCCTAAGCTTTTTCTAAAAGGATTAAGGCGTTATTTTTATTATAATAGAGAAAAAAAAGGAGGTTATGACTTAATGGTACTTGAAATGGCGTATACAGGATAGCTATATTACTATTTTATATCAACTGAAAACCATTTATAATTTATTTATTACGGCTTAAACACAAATACCAACAGATAAAGATTTTAATCGACTAAATAAAAGTTTGGAGTAATAAATGCGGAACTTGAACCACAAAATCAATATGGTGTTAGTCGACCTTTGAAAGGCTAAGTTAATAATTTTTACGAACGGGTCTTTTATAAATAACACCAACTTATCTGTACAAATCGGCTTCTTAATGAATTTCGTTAACGAAAATAGGCGGGAAAATCAATTAAGCATTATCGGAAATTTAATTTATTAGTTTTCTATTGAATGTAAAAAAAAATACTAAACGTACTAGCATCGGAAGTTCATGGTATAATAGTGGGCTTCAATGTAGGTATAGTATTATAAAAGACCCTTAATTACATTTCCGAGAAGTTACGGATTTTTCCTATCCTGGTAGTAATTTGTATCGATTTAAGGAGCCTTTTCGAATGCCTTTTAAAACTCGAAACTACTAGTAAAAAGCGTTTGATGATCGACATAATAGTACTCCATAAAGCCTACAAAGAGAGAGAGACTGAAAAGTTCCGATAAATCGATGGCAAAGACAACCCTACTGATAACATAACGAAAGTATCGTTGGACAAAGCTCTAAAAAGGTTTGTGAATAGCAATAGACTGACTGTACGTATTGAGGGCTACGTAGATAGGCCGCTCAGAAAGCTTAAGTTACGTAACGGCAGACAGGGATATGCTGATAGATTGGAAGATTGCTAAGGGATTGATAATAGTGATCTCTTTGAGTGGCACAGTTGAGGTTGCGAAAGGCTGTAGCGAAAGAACTTTTTGTAGGAGTTGATGACCTCGGACTTCGGAGCAACGGAGCAATTGAAGTCAAATGGGCTTAATTTGTATAGAATTGGGTGCAATTTAATATGGGAGTCAACTGGAATTGATAGGGGTCTGGCTAGTTGATAAAGAGGCAATTTAGTGGTAATCAGAAAAAATTAATTAGCCATACTGGTGTGCGTATACAAACTTAAACGCCGCTAGTGTTAGAATAGTATTACATGCAGTATAGTAGGTCAACTTTACGTATAGTAAAGTTGACTATACTGAACTATAAGTTAAGTGTATTACATTATACAGACTTACTGCATTAGGTATAAGTCGAGTGCAGTACGTTGTACTTTACTCTAAGGTACGGGCCAAACAATTGGCCATATAAATTACGGTGCAAACCGGGTGGCAATCTGCCAAACCTAAAACAATATATTTACCATCTAACCATGCAATACTACTGTTACTTCGACCAATCGAATCGAAAATATTATAATATCTAAGGCTTACCAACAGAAGTAAATGTTATTAAAATGTATGAGAATAATAAATGAATTCTCGTTTATATATTTTTCATTTAAATCAAACACAATTTTTTAAAATCTTATAATTACATCGTTGAGATCATATAACTCCTAAACAAAACTATATTTGAGAGTTGACCTTCTACCATCGCCGATAATAGTAAATCTTTATTCACCTTTTCGATTAAAATAATATATACCAATATCAGAAAAATACCAGGCGAAATTTATAACTCTGTTAGTAATAATTCGATAAGTGAAAACGTAAATAACGCACCGTAACTTATTTAACTTGACGTTATTTCGCCGTTATCGATGTGGCCCAGCGCTTTCAAAGCTAAATTTATACCGATTGGAAGCATTAAAATAACTGACCGCGATTACTGCAGCCTTTGAACAAAGATACCTAAATGATATAAAACTTCGTTATGATTTTATTTCTATTTGATTACGATACCTATATGGGGCTCGATAATTTTCCACCAAAATGTCGTTTTAGATTTAAAAACTTTAAATTATTTAAGAACTTATCGTATTTCGTTAAAACCGTGATATAGTTGATACAACTAATGCTTACTGTAATATATTTGTTTTAAATGCTTAAGGATATTTGAAAACGTAGATAATTACACTTAACGGTAAAAAGATAGTCCAAACCTTCCATTTAGACAAATAATATCATAAACCTTATGACGAATAATACCTATAAGTCTTTATTATTTATAAACAATTCTTTCAATTCAACCAATGCCTTTTCCTTGCAATAAGAGTCGTCAAAAATAGTCTTAATATAGTCGAAAACCTTGCTCACATGGTATATTCCCTTGTATCCGCTGGCCTCATAACATACCGCAACAACCTATTTTATAACCAGCGTATAAATAAAATATTCGTAAAAAAAGTATAACGATTTTTTCCATTTTCCATTTTATCTGCCTTTAAAATAAATTCGATTATTTAAGGCATCACCTCTTATGTTAAAACCAACTTATCAAATTATGATTAATCGTATAGTTTTCGGCTACTTCCAAGCTTTGGAAAACTAGCCTAAGTAATCGCTAAGTTGGCTTTAAGTTACTAAACTTTAATGACAACTTGAACAAAGTTGTAGTTAAGGTTGAATAAGGAAGTCAATTCAAAGGTTTATTATATTGAATCTAAAATAAACGAGATATAGCGTATGGTATTCTTTAAGCATGATATATTAGTTTAAGTCGATCCTAAAGAGGCAGAAGGTATGTTTACAAAAGTAGAGGATTAGATATTCACCGACGGCTTATCCTCTCCGATAACGTCAACTTATAACAAAAAAATATTAATATCTACTATAGATTCATTGATCATAGAGACTATTAATGTCGAAAGGGATGTAATAAAACTTTAATTATATATTATAATCCAGCCTATGATAATATATTAAGTAAGTGTTGAATAAAATTAACAATCGATATATAATGTAAAATAAAAAAAAAGCTATAATAGTTCTTCGTATAGGACTTATATATATAGTCCGTATACAATACGTCATATACCCTCGTACATGATGCCTGCGAACCGTAACCAACCCGCGTCCAGGCCACACTTGGGCTAGATACTACACATCCCGTTACATGTATAGTTATATAACCTAAAAACACAATATCTTATAACCTGAGTCCATAACATTGGGGTTTTAGCTTACGTAAAACTTAGTAGGCGAGGAACTTGGTGAGTGAGGGGTAGAAAAACTTGGTAATTTAATGTAAAGGTACGTGACATGGCTTTCCTGACGCAAAATAACGATTCTCTGTGTTTTAGCTTAAAGTAGCGACCTTAATGAATTGAATTGGAGTAGGAAGGGAAGAAAAATAAAGTAAATGTAAAGGTTTGGTATAAAGGGTAAGGTCGAAAGTCATTTAGTATTGTTGGCAAAAGTCGAAGGTTGAAAGTTGTATGCTATGTAACTTATTCGTTTTTATAATAATAGCACCCGCAGTAGTATTAACTAAGCCGTTTGCTAACTTATCATTTAAGAATTTTGATAGTCAATCTCAACGCTTTTAAAAAAAGATCCATAAAGATTTCTTGGTGTTTTTAATAGCGATACAGTCGCTACCTTTAAACTTCTGTAAAAACTGGCGCAGACTAAATATCTTCTTTATTTACTGCTGTAGTGACTAATATAGTAGTAAAAGCCCTTCCAAAAAATCTTTCCTCTACCCTAGCTGCTGTTTAACGTAAAGTGTAACCGGAAAGTAGATTCTACTACTACTTAGCTTATTTATGCTTATCATAGTAAGCACTGATTAGTGTTAGTAGGGCTTTAGAGGTTTCAACATTGTCGATTGGATTGGTCGAAGTAACAGTAGTATTGCGTTGTTAATTGATAAATATCTTGTTTTAAGTTTAGCAGACCACTAACCGATCTGCACAGTAATTTATAAGGCCAATTGCTTGGCCTATGCCCTAGTCTGAATTGAGCGCTCCACTTGCAGTCAGTATAGTCATCTTTACTATAAGTAAAGTTGACTTACTTGACTTCAATTGCTACTATTCCAACACCTTTAGTATTTCTTACTCTACTTAACTATTATGGTTCTTTAACTCATCGTAACACAATTTATTTGGTAATGCATAAGGTAAACATTGTATTCGAAGTAAAATTTCATTTTGTTATGAATTTAATGGAAAGCATGTACCTTAATTAAGGAGATCAAGTAGTCATCCCTAGCGTAACAAATGAGGATTCCTGGAAATAGTAAGTGAAAGACTTAAAGTTGAATTTTCTTGTACTTATAAATGTCAAGGAATAATATGATATTCGTGTTAAGAAAATTATAAAGGTTGATATTATACTTTCTTGTATTGTTCTAAATATTAGCGAAGTTTGTAAAAAAAACTTATAATTAATATTAGCTATTTAAACTAGTTTGAGGAGATGATTGCGATAGTTGTCTCAGTTATTGATAATGTTTCTCACCAACTTAAGTTTTAGACCTTTCAGAGTCATAGTAATAAAGTTAATTCCTAGTCGCTAAGACTAAAGGGTAAAGTTCTATAGTAGGATCTATGATATACTTATATGTATAGGCGTACTTTCAGTGAAAAGTTTCGTCTTTAAGAATTTGACGATTTTGAGAAAAGTTTGAAGGGATTTGACGATTTTATTTAATCAACCTTTGAATGGTGCCGATGATAATTCCTTTGGCTGCGTTAGCAGTCGCGACTTCACGTTCTTTGCCTCCGCTGAAAACGTAATTCGTGTTTTCGCAAGCAGGGATTAGACTATCTAGCAAATTAATAGATTTCTTATCGTCGGAGTTTAAAGAGTTCTTATAAGTAGAATTAAAGGTTTGACTTAATTAAGGATTGAAAAGTGGTCCCTTGAAACATATATAAGGGCTTTAGAAGTTGTTAACGCCTTTTTCTTTACCTTATGGATTTTAAGATTGGGGATCTTAAGAGTAACCTTTTAATTAAGCTAATTTAAAAATATTTTTGCCAATTTCTTTTTTTTTGTTCAAGATAGAGATTCTTTGTTGAAAACTTTTATATTTAGTTTTATTCTAATATACTTTTGAAGTATCCTTTACATGTTAATTATGTAGTGGTTAAAGACCTTGCAAAGGTTTTGGAAGACGTGGGCGCCGCAACCAAATTTTTCGCTGGCATCTTACTTGAGAATGTACCAGCTGACTTCATTAGTCAGATATTCTTTAGTAAAAGTTTCGTTGGTATCTTTTGCTCATGGTTTTTTATCAAAGTAGCTAAAAAAAAAGAATTGAAGGTCTTCAATTTCCTTCATTAGCTTTTAATTGAATGTAATCTTGACTTAGTAGTTTAAGTAAGTGAATTTGACGATTTGAGTGTATAGAAACTTAGCAATTTGGGTAAGGGGATTTGATTTGGGGATGAAGTAGTATGACGTGGCTTTTTTTGACCCAACTTAGTGACTCCTGGTGTTTTTACTCAAAGTAGCGACCTTGATGTGTTGGTTGACATATCCAATTAATGATTTTATAATATAAGAAAAAAAGTTTGTATAAAATGTAAAATTGAAAGTTATTTGTTGTTGAAGTTGGTGTTTATTGTTATAGAGGTTTTGGACTTGGCGATTTTCGATGATAGCAGTAATAGTAACGATTTAGCCGTTTACCAACTGTACAAAACTTGGCAACTTGGTGATCGCTTTCTTAACGATTTGAAACTTTGAATGGTTAATCTTAACATTTTTCTCCAAAAAGAGTTTACTAAAGGTTTTTTGTTGTTATAAATAGTGATAACTTCGCTACCTATAGATTACGATGAAAAACCGATGCAATTCGGAGGTTTTCTCTATTTACTTCTATGAAAAACCAACGTATTAGTAGAGGCCTTTCGCAAGAATCTTTCCTCTACCTTGATATTTTATAAAATGTAACCGGAAAATAGCTTATTCTTCTACCTAGATTATCTATACTTAACCTAATAAGTAATGATAAGTGTTGATAGGCCTTGCCTATTAATAGGGCTTTAGACGTTATAACGTTGTCGATTTGAATTGATCAAAGTAAAAGTAGTATTATGTGGTCAAATGCAAGATGTATTATTCTAGGATTTTCAGACCGCTAGCCGGTCTGCACACTAATTTTTATAGTCAATTGGTTGGCACATGCCCTATTCTTAATTAGGCACATACTGTACTTGACTTATAGTCAACCCACAAATAATATAGTCAACTTGCAGTCAGTACAATCAACTTACTGATAGTATAGTTGACTTAACTGTATTGAAATTGACTACTGTTCTAATAAGTAGAGGTTTTAACCGTAAATTACAAGGTTGAAACTGTTATTTTTCATCGATATTAACGTTAACGTACCAAATATTTAGGATATCTATAGCACATAATTTACAAATATCTTAGCGATTATCCTTTTCAGTTAACCTAATTTACTCGTGATTAATTAAATCTCATTATTAACTAGTGTTGGTTGTATTCTAAAATTTGACTTAGTTTGTATACAATGTAAATATGTTTAAAATAAAGTAGTATTGAAGGGATCCAAGAACGAGGGAGTTAATTAGAGGAATGTACGTCTTGAAGTGAAGCGTATTTCTATTCACCCAAGTTATATGTAGTTAACTAAGTCTAATTACTCATTAGTATCAGTTAAATTCTAAATGTCAACGTAAATACTAGACGATGTAAATAGTTTTATAATGAAGTGGTATTAAAGGGATGTAAGAAGGAGAAAACGACCTAGGAAAATGTACATCTTGAATTAAAGTATAACTACTATACTTCGAGTTGTGTACTCCTTCCAAGATCCCCTAGCAATAAAGCTTGGACCCTGTACCTATTCCTTGTGCATGCCAGCTATGGTACTTATCCACAGCAACTGTATAATTAACCATAAACAGTAACGACAATAAATTAAAGTGTTGGAATAGCAGTCAATTGCAGTACAGTTAAGTCAACTGTACTGACTGTAGGTTGACTGTACTGACTTCAAGCTGACTGTATTGACTGCAGTCAATTGCAGTGGAGTGCCCAATTCAATGTGGGGCACGGGCCAAGAAGTTGCCTACACAAATGAGTGTGCAGACCGGCTAGCGGTTTGCCAAACTTAGAAGTAACACATCATCACTTTCAATACAATGCACCGGTTACTTCGACCAGAAATTCGAATCGACTACGTTGCACCGATAGAGGCCTACAAACATACAGGTTATAATTTTGTTTGTATTTTACTATCAACGGGCAGTGCTTACTATATAGCCAGTATAGTGTAACCCGCGCTAATGTAAAGTTACATATGCCGGCGAGAAGGCTTGCAATCTGAGTGTCCTCACCTTATGACAACCACCACCCTATTCAGCTCTTTGTTGAGGCTATATTCTTGAACTTGTTGAACAAACCACCCTATTCTTTATACAAATTTATTGAATTACAAACGTATCCTCTACAACTATAGCCAATTTCCAAACAATGTGTTCTATAAAGTTATTGAATGCTGATAGAGCCTTTTATCAATTATATAAGCCCTCACGTCATAGTATTAAACCCACTTGCAATACAAATTTGGATCGCATTTGTATAAGTTTCATCAATGTTAATACGTAGAAAGAGACTACACAGCACTAATTGTATCGAATAGATTCTTAACCTATTATACATGTAATAAAATGTATCTTTTACCCATAGAATACATTATTAGGTAGAGATATTTGGCGGGAAACAGGATCCCAAGTCAGCCTTCCAAACAAGACCTAAAGGTACCCTACAGTTTAGAGACCCGTATCACGGGCGTAAAAACTGTAGCCTTGGCTGGGCCATGCTGTGCGGCCATCGCAGTCCCCATTCGACGCTTACTCGTATGAAAAATCTAACAAGGGTCCTAAAAGATTGAAAGAACCTGCAAAATACATATACCTTAGTGAAAAGCCCGTGGGGATAGGAAAGATATACTTTACAACTCGGTGAGCTACCTTTTTGCTACGGGCTGCAAACCCAAGAAATGTAAAAGAACGTAGAAGGGTAAACACCACTTAGCGAGTAGTGTATCGGAAAAAGTCTTCCGTAAACAGCCAAAGCTATTTAAAATAAAGTCGAAGACGAAAGTCCCGCTAAGCGGGCTGAGCACCGGTGTAAGTGGTAACGGATTATAAATAAATCAATAGATAGATAGATAGATAGATAGAGCCGCCATATGCGAGCGTTTATAGTAAAGATCTTTAATACCTTCAAACTTAACGCTAGACTTGCACCGTAGTGCAAGTTTGGAAAGCCACGTTGGCAAAAGGAACGAGGGACGGAATCGTTGTTTGTAAGGGCTATTCTCTGGATGCACCACTGCGCGAGTGGTGCGCTAGGCCGACGACAATCTTCATAGCCAAAAAGGGGTCGCCGGAAAAGATTCAAGTGGTGGTAGAGCCTATTAGTGGAATTGTGGTGGAATAGGGTGCATGTGAAGTAATACTGGATGATAATATTAACCGACCCTGAAATAGATCGAAATTTCTCCGTTAAAACGTTTAAATAAAAATAACTTTGAAAAATCGACTTGTCAGCAATAAACTTGGGGACAGAAGAGATAAAGTAAATCTTGGAATAGTAGTAATTGCAGTGCAGTAGGTCAACTTTATTTGCAGTAAAGTTGACTATACTGACTGCTAGTTGAATGTATTGTTTTGTGAGCCTACGGTATTGGCTGCAAATCAAGTACAGTATACGCCCACTTCACACTAGGGATCGGGCCAAGCGATTGGCCCTACAAATTAGTGCGCAGACAGGCTAGCGGTCTGCCAAACCTAGAATAATCCATCAACCACTTTCAATGCAGCACCAGTTACTTCAACTACAGAGATTCGAATCGACAACGTTGCAACGTCTAAAGACCTATCATAGGCAAGGCCTACCAACAGTAAACATTATAAACGACCGAATAACACGTTACATAATCCTAAAAGATTAAAAAATACCGTTTAATTATATCTCTTTCCTTATCCACAAACGTCGAAACGTTATTCCATAATGTAATATAGTAATCTAGTAATAAAAACGATAATTAATATGAAACGATTCTCGAAAACCTTAATCAAGCATACAATTCAATTTCAAATGATAGGATTATACTTTGACTTTATATTCGATATTATTTACGTATAATAACAAATATTATTATTTCAGGTACCATAAGTATCATTGTAGTAGCTGAAAAGATCTAGTAAGATTTTATTCCTCAATATAGTAGCAAGTAGAATGTTAGGCTTATAAACGGTTTGGTTAAATTGATCAAAACCTTAGGTGATGTTATATCGATAACTAACGTAAAAAGCTTCAGTTAATATGAAAAAAATGGATTTCAGGCCTGTACAAATTAACAAAAGCGTGAATTTCCTTTTTAGATACAACGAATATAATATTATTGGGTACTAATGCACTAGATGGATTGAAATAACTATTTTTATCACTTTTTATATTAGATATTGGTACCACAAGTTATTTTATTATTAGTTATTAAATTGAGAAAGAATTGTTTACAGTTCGTTGTTTATTATCAAGCAATATAATATAGATGGACCAATTCGTTAGAATTAGGACTGGATGCAAAGAAAGCACGATTCTTAATCAGTTAATAGTAATAATAATAATCACGAGTTGTTTGGTAACCAAATATTACTATTATGAACGAAATATATATAGTTAATGTATATAGATTTACTTGTATTAAAGAATAAAAAGAAAGTTTAAATAGGTTGGTAATTGAGATCTCAACACGTAGAATAGTGAACTAGATTTAGTGTTAGTTTTCGTAGCGCAGTAATATTCAGATCTGTGAAATTGAAATGATTATTGAAAATAAGAACTATTAAAACAGCGGTTGAAAGAAACTATTAGGAAAAATGAACCTTTTTTTGTGTATTTTAATATCACTTGATAGTGATTTGAAATGAGTATAACATTCGCTGCTAGGAAATAATCATGTAGATAACGGTGGAAACAGTCATAATATAAAGCCTTATGGGTTATGTATAGGCCTTGAGGTCTCTGAGTTATCCATCTAAGGAAGACTTTAAGGTTCCCTACAATTTAAAGACCTATAAGTATATAAGTTGTAGCCTTGGTTGGGCTAAAAGGTATGGCCTAGTTAGTCCCTGCCTAGCGCCTCCTTATTCCGGGGTTACAACTATATGTTCCTTTGAAAGAGAGACATTATAAATTAGATAAGTGGAAAATAGTATATGAAAAATGAAGGTGAAGGTAAAACACGTTGCGGTTGCGTATATTTCCGAGTCCCATAAATTGTAGTTAGAAACCTGTAATACATTCTGTAACCCGTACTTTACGTACTAAAAATAAAACAAACCAAACCAAACTAAACCAAAATGGTTACTAAATCAAAACTTTACTTATATATTTTCTTCATATATCATATCAAATACCGGCACCCGATTGGTAAACGATCCCCACGAACTATAATCTGTCATTTGGAAAGATCCATATACTAAAGTAAATATAGACACATTAAAGAGGAGAGGCATAACATACGAACGCACCACTATCATACGCGTTATACACCCTCGCTGTCATGCGTTTATGGCGTATTCTATGAGGTCTTAAAGGCCTCAACACGCTTTTCGGCCCCTTCCCTTCGAACCCCAGTTCCTCCTTTTTAGGTTTGCCAGCTTCTGCCCTTACCTCCATTAATTTAGCTCTCGTTCTCTTTATCCTGCCCGTCAAAACCAAACCCTACATGGGTTATATACGGTTTTTCCTAGCGGAATTAAACAATAGAGTCTATATAGGTAGGAGAATAACAAGCATTAAATACGAACATTATAATTCTAAAAACCTTTACAAGTTTGGTGTATAAAGGTTTAAAACTAATAAATAATAATAACTAAACATACAAACAAGTATATTCCTATCTTTACTGCCACCGCTAGGCTGTTAATAGTTTATCACATTAGCGTCGCCGAAAAGGTGCCTGTTAAACGTTTAATTATCTTTCGGCAACCCTTTAGCTCCGCTATTGAATCGATAAAGGGCGGTATCTTGTAGGTTATAACCACGGCGCTATTGGTCTATCGCCGCGTAATACCGACTGGTTTTACCTCTTTCCACGGCGGAAGCAAAGTTAATAGTAACGGCGATAACGATAATGGAAACGAAACAAGCTTAATTCAAAATGAACCCGTTACGAACGCTGTTACCATTACTCCCATTACCTCTTTTCGCACTAGTCTTATTACCATCCTCTTCACTTCCCTAGGCCTTACCTTTTTCTAACCGGCTCGAACGCGGAGGACGACGACTATCAAGACCTTAGAATCCGCTGTACGAGGATTATTAGATAATTAGTAATTTATAATTTACAGTGAACCGGTGCTGGTATTTCCTCAGAATCGCAGATGTTGGTAGTAACGCTGGTGATGATAATAGCAGGATTTGGCCGGAGGACATAAAATGTAGATATAGCTGGCGGGCATAAGAAGTTAATATTATCAGCGTGCGTTCAACTCGAGTTTAATTAAACATGAATTCAACTTTTCTTTGTTAAAACGAAATAATTCGTAATACAAACAAAGGTTCGGAAATTCTTAGGGTTCGAAAGAACTATATATATATAAGTTTCGTATACTAGCCCATCTAGGGGCCTCTTAAGTGGATGTGGTTAAAGTTCTTAAACCTTTGAAAAGCCTGGACATTATATTAAGTACGCAATACCATATTCTTATTCATACTACATATAACGTTAGTTTGCAGTAAAAAGTCTAAAACGCTTGTGATATAACTCAAAGTTTTTATACATGTATTTGTAGATATTATCATATATCTCTATAGTTAGTAAATGGTCATGCTGCAAGTTGCACCCTGGCAAAGTGTACGGTAAAATGTCAATCTATAAGGTGTATTCCTGAAAAGTATATGATAGCGTGTCACTACCCAGAAAGGGTATTGACAAAGTGCTTGATAGCATTCCACTACCCAGAAGGGAGATTGACTCAGTACATGATAGAGTGCTACTTCCTAGGTAAAAGCTTATAAGCTCCCGCCTAAAACGTATACTCTCCGGATGCCTCTTTTTTCTTTTAGTATTTTTACTTTGATATATGCTGTTAATATTCATAATTACTATTTTACTATTATTTTTACGCTAATGTATTAAATTTTACTGATATTAATTAATAATCGAATTGATCGATTATAAACAGTTTTAAAAAAAAGAGATAAACTTAAGTTAAATACCTATGATGGGATACTGTAACAGTTTTAACTATCTGTGTTTTAACATTACGACTTACAAAACCTATATTGGTATATGAAAATACGTAGGAACGTCTTTAAAAACCAAAGAGTCAAAAGACTATAAAAACCGAAGTAACTTTAAAAAGGATAAATTTAATACGATATTATTAATCCAGTTGGAGCCCTATTTACTAAAAGCTACGTTGTGTTATTCATTAACTCGTTTTGGAGTTTTGAACGTACCCGTGCACTTTTTAAAGAGCTTTTTATTACGTATTGGACCACGTAAGCTAAAATAAACAAATTTTGAAACCTTTTATTAGAATCCATTCAATCTAAAACCTATATCTAAGCTGCCCCTTAATTTCGGAAATGGCTAAAACGAAGTACTTAAACCGCTTATAAACTTTGGAAACGGCCAAGATACGATATCTGAACCTCCTAATAAACGTATAACATATACCAGATATAATATTCGAAACACTTATTGCTTCACTATAATTTATTAAAACTTAACATTACCTTAACTTTTACATATCTTCCTACGTTTTTACTCCGTTATTCTTTTCTCGTCCGCCCCAAATTATACCGTTCATTTGAGTTTATTACTTACTATATTTAATTTTATTAGTTATTTGGCTTATATGACGTCTACAAAACGCTGAAACACTAATTTAGGACGTTTAATTAACTTATAATCACGCTTTATTTACATCATATTTCAATTCTATTTGTATTAGTAAACTTCAAACGCTCTATTTTCAACAACTTGTTATATTTAATTTTCTTCGTTTCTTTAATTATTACATACTTTTATTTAAATAGATTTCTTTCGTATATTTCCATTTGATATTCCATTTTAACCTCGCTTTAAATACTGTATTCATAACGTATCTAAATCTTAAGTGTTACATTTAATCAGATTTTACATCGCTCTGGTAATGTGAGTGTATATCTAAATTAGCTTTTAAAGCATCCCATTGCATTTCGTACTTTGAATATGATAACTTTACGAATAATACACTTGGAAAAAGCCCAAAAATGTATGGACTATTAATCTAAACATACATTGTTTCGTAGACGTATTTCAAAATATTTCGACCTTCATTTGTAAAAACCAAAATCGAAGATCTAGTAAATGACTTGAATATGTTCACAATAAATATATATATTATCAATATCATTTTTAACTATTGTAATGGAAATATTGATAGGCAAGACTTGTTGCATGATTTCCGGGAGGACTTTACGGACTGGACACCAAAGATGTGTCGTATAATAGACGGTATAATTTTAAGAATACTGCAAATATAACTACAAAATAAAGGCATAAAAAAAACCCATAGCAACAATAGCCGTATCGTAGAATCCTTATCGATAACGACTCAGCTTATTTAAATATCAAAATAGACCGAAAATAAAGTAAAGAACGTGAAATTTGTGAAAGGATATTGGTTGAAAAAGCGTTAGAACCAGCTCCTTAAAATAACAGATAAAAATGAGAAAAGAATTTGTGAACATAAGGAATAAGCGTTTAACAAAACGAAACGTACGTTGTAAAAAATAGACGAAACGTAAATAATTGATAGAAAAAGAGGAAAATCCACAAAAATTATCCACTACTTGGGTTAAATACGGACCCTTTTCAAAACGCACTTTTAAAGAGAGATATAGACAAAACTATTCCCTAGGTATAATTAATAACATTTTCAGCCGTAATAAAAGCGACTCGAATAAAGAAAACGACCCTCTCGGAGATAAGATAAGCGGCGTAAAACAATCATATGAGTCTTGTGAATAATACCTAATAACTATAATATATATCGCAACCTTTTATTATATCGTTTTCCCACTAATAAAAGTAACCTAATAAATCTTACCAACTTCGCTCAGCTATAGGATAAGGAAGAGAATTATAATAACGAACCGTATAACTTCTTTAATAATAAAATATGTATAATAGTAAATACTTGTTAGAACTTAGATATTAAATTATTACAATTTAATCTAAATTTACCTGATATATTGATTAGGGAATTTCAAAAGTGGTATATGGAATTTTCGACGTGAATGAATATATTTAAATAATGCTATAATTACGTAAAAATATAATTCGATACGAAAATCAATTACCCATTTTACGAAAGGGATTGGACAGGTATTATTTGGAAATTTATAGAACTCTAGTATAAAAACATAAATAAATCCCTATAAGAAGTTTTTATCGCCTTATCAGCGAGGTTCCGGAAATATTAGATGGATTTTAAGCTAAAATAAAAAGAAACCAAATTATTTATTTAAATAGTTATAAAGGCTTTCCGTGGAAATCCAAACTTCAACCTTATGTTAATTCAATCAAAAACAGACTTAAAAGTTTTTCATATAAGCCTTATAATATTGTTTAAAACTTTCATACGCCGATAAGCAAACCTCGTATTAGTATTTATAGCCGAAAGGATTAAAGTCAAGGGTTAAATCACTAAGGCAAACCTCGCTGAAACAATTTACTACGTTCTAAACCGAAGATTTCAAGTGTACATGAGATAGAATAAACGTTTTGAATAGGGTTATAAAAGCTAAAAATATTGAGAAAGAGGATCCGAAAACTAAAGGTCAAATAGCTATCATTGAAGACACCTTATAACTAAATACGAAATCTATTACTTATATTACAATACCTTCCACAAGATATACAAATCTTTCCAAATTTCAAAAACGATGTATTATATACAATAAGGTCGGCTATTTGTTACAAAAATATTTAATACACGAATAGATTCGCATTAAACGCCTATTTTTAACTAATTACATATTCTAGGAACAGATGAAAGTTAATTTTTCAATATACGTAACCGATTGCTAAAGGGTAAAGAAGATATTTAATGTTTACCTTTACGAGTATATCTTCAAAGAGAAACACCTAGGGAAATATATAACCTATTTAATAGCTTGGTATGAGAAAACCGTTTAAAGAGTATTAATAAACCTGTAATATACCCTGACTTTACATATTGTACGCATTGATTACGAAAAAAAAGTACTTCATGCCTATATAACGTTATAATTTGAACTTTTAAATCCTTCATGTAACCTTTTTTAAGGTATTATACTAGATACCGGCATAATAGAAATCTAGACCGCCGGAAAACAATAATTCGACGTTTTCGTGGCGAGATTTCCTAAATTCTAGCTCGACCGAATAAGAGAATACCGATAAATTCTACTTAGAAAAAGTAAAATGTTATTATTTGATACCGTTGTTATGAATACACGATTCGGATCAGTTAAGTTCAACGAAATAAACTTTAAAATGCTGTTTTTATTATTATTAATCGATATAGATAAATCATTAATTAAGGTTCGGAATATAATTAGCTAATTAATCCTCATTTCGGATATTTTATTCGTAATGTTTCGTTTTAATTTTAATTATTTATCGTTTTCTTTTAAACCGCGTACAATTAAAGCCTTTTACCAGCTATAATCGAAATTAAGTATACTCTACCGTCAAATTAGATACCCGTTCATAAAACGTATTTAACGAATACATTATACAATAACATAGACAAATATAAGGAAGGACGCGTTAAAGTTTATTGGTATATTTTTTTACGAGTGTTCATTATATTTGTAAACTTTACAGTGGTTTAAAATCCACTTTGAAAACGATATGGACTTCAGTTACAAGGTTATTATAGATATAATATCCCTCAATAACTAGGGAGTATTGTATGCTATCAACGTAATAGTATTATTTTAGGTACCGAAATTTACGTGGAGAGTTTTCGTTACGAATTGCTACGATATTTTAGTAGATTATAGGTCGAACGTTTGTTTAGGACATCCAGATTAAATTACTTATGATGTCAGCATAACCTTCGACTCGATCGAATAGCGTATTAAAGCTGAAGTTACCGGTAATGAGTGTAAGTAAATATAAGTAAACGTACTATAGGGTATCGGAAAATATAAACAGAATTATAAACCGTGAAAAAAAATATATATAATATTGTCCAAATACCTAAATGATGTTGTTTTTAAGGAATTTATTTCGTAAATAGCGGTTAATGTTGTGAATAATATATTAGGTCTGAGTGGGCTAATCTTAATACTTTTTATTTTTGGTATTTCCCTCAAAGTTTATATTAATTAAGTATCGTCGTTAGCTAAGATTTAAAATGTCAATGCTATGGCGAAAACTATAGTGATATTGCGTTGACTACGAGTTAGAATCAATGTTTCGGAAGTATCAGCTATAAGAAACGTTCTACGTAAGACTGGCGTTTTAAACTACTTATTATAATTTAAAGTTCTGGTTTGTTAAATGAAAGATGAGTAAATAAGTATTTGGACAAAGAAATCAATCACCAAGTTTCCAAGTTCTCCTGAAATAGAAAATGTCTCTGTCACTAATATTATTACGAGTATCACTATAACAAATATCAAATTACTAAATCCAAAACCCGTGAAATAATAAACAATGACTTGAATAATACACAACCTTTAATTTTACTTCCTACATTAAAATTTCCCTTTATATCACTTTGTTCCTCCTACGTTACAAGATTGTTGGGCTAATACGTTAGTAAATACGTTAAGGCTATCCCTTCAAGCTAAAATACTAAAAATCGTCATATCGTACCAAAAAAAGCCACGTTTTACAACTAACGCTGGATCACTAAGTCCTTATACTTCGAAATGACCAAATTCCCTGGCCCAACCCACCAAGTTTCAATGTTACCTAAATTGACGTCAGTTTTCTGGCAAAAATATTGAATTAAACGATTGGAAATGAATGAAAGAAATTAAGATCCTCAGACCCCTTTTTCACAAGCATTACAATAAAAACTTCTGTAGAAAAGATGTTGATGAAATCTTAATTGAAAAACACCTAATTAATTTTGTTAGCCATAAGAATAGTATTAATTTCAGTGCAGTCAATCGAATTTAATCACAGTGAAGTTAACTGCACTGGCTGCAAGTTGGATGTAAAGTTTTGTGGGTCTACAATAAAGTCAAGTAAAGTATGGGCTTACTTTAAACTAGAGTACGAACCAAGCAATTGGCTATACAAATTAGTGTGCAGACTGGATAACAGTCTACCAAACCTAGAATAATACATCTCCCACTTGACTACATAATACTAATGTTACTTCGATCATATTTGAATTGATAACGTTATAATGTCTAAAGTCTCACCAATACTAATTAGTGTTTATTAGGTTAAATACATACCTGCTAATTAGAAGAAGAGCCTACTTTTAGGTTCTTATGCTTTGTGAAGGAATAAGGTATAGGAAACATTTTTTCAAAGGGTTTCTACTATTAAGTTAGTTTATAATAGTAGTTGATAGAGAAAACTTTTGAATTGCATTAGTATATAACGGCAATACGGAGTACGCAAAGGTATCGCTATTAATAACATTGGGATTTTTAACGGATATTTCTTAAAGAAAAACGTTGAAATTAAACTTTAAAAGTCTTAAAAATTGTTAAGTTAGCAAACGGTTAAGTCAGTATTACTGCGAGTCTTAGTATTTCAAAAACGATTGAATCTCGCGGCCTATAACTTTTAACTATAACCAACAATATCAAATAACCTACAACTTTATCTTTTACACCGAATTTCGCTTCAAAGAACTAAGCTTTTCTCTCTATACTAATTTTCCCCCTTGCCCTTACATTAAAATCGTTAATTAAATTCGTAAAAATCGTTATACCGAGCGAAAATTCCAAGAATCACTTAATCGTACTAAGAAATCTACATCGCGTGACTTTATGCTGAATCTCTAAATCCCTCTGCTATTGAATCGCCAAAACCACCAAGTTATACGCTAGCCAAAACGTCAAGATGACTACCGTAAGCGCTTACTTTGAAGTCATCGTTGACTCTATTAAAAAAGAGGTAATCAAAGCCCTCGGATCTATCTTTTCCAAACATTATGATAAGAAACTTGGGAAAAGATATGTTAATAAAACCCTAACCGAAGAGCAATTGACTAACGTTGTTAGCGATTACATATTGGACCAAGATAATAGAAAAGTCGATAATAACGTTAGTATTTTTTAAGAATTTTGTAAGTTTTGAATAATTGGACCATTATAATATAGAAAACGATTTGAAAGAAGGCTAAAATAAGTTCAAATCAAAGCTCAATCGTTGAGGAATTTACTTGCCATATGAAAAATTAACTTAATTAGTATAAACTCTTTTCAAACTAGTATAACTTGAAAAGTGCCTCTGAGATCCTTATCTCTAAGATCTTTAAAAAAAAGTATAAGGTTTTCAAAGACCTCTAGTACCCTTACACACGTTTTAGGGGAGTACCCCTGAATCCAGAATGAAGTTAAGCCTTTAACTGCCTTGCTAGTACCACTTCTTTGTATGCCAACGATAAAATACCTATTGGTTTACTCGACAACTCAGCACCTCGATGTGATAACGCGAATTCGCCTTTAGCAATGGAAAATCACGTAAAGTAGCAGCCATTAACGTAGTAAAAGTAATTGACATTGGCTTCATCCATCGGTTAATTGAATAAGATTTTTAGGTCTTCTTTACCCCTTAAACTTTCCCTTAAGATCGTCAAGTTTTTCACCAAAATCGCCAATTCTTCAAAGCTAAACTTCCTACGACAAGTACACCTACATGCGCGAGCCCACTATAAGTCCTATCACAGGACTTTACTTATTAATCTAGGAGACTGGCAATGATCTTTACTACAGTAACTCGAAAGTATCAGAAAATATCTTCGATAACTAGTACGATTATTGTGATGTTTCCTATAGACTTATAAAAATAATTAATATTAATTACAAGCTTTTCACGGATTTCGCATAGATTTGGAAAAATATAAAGAAATATGAAGAAAAGCTTTACAATCTACCCGACACGAAGATAATATATTTTTAAAATATATGCAAGTAGATAGAGGTACTACGTTTATGTTTTTATTCACTCCTCGCTGAAATCCTCACCAGATATATTAAGAATCACTTTTTGATCCTTTCAGTGAAAGTAAAAACTTTCCGAAAGATTTACAATATCATAAAAAGCCATTTCAAACACCATGTTCATTTTATATAATTCTATACAAATTTAGTCGCGACAAAATGAAAAGTAAGAATAATTGAGAATAAAAAGGAGTAAACGCCAATGAATGACCTTAATCAGATGCTCAACAAGTTGATATCATGTCAATAAGCAATAAGGAAGGCATACTCTAGTAAAGAAACACTTTGTAAACAGGTATAAGCAGCTATCACAGGTGTTAACGAGTTTAAATACGCTTTATAACATCTAGATACTACCTATTAAGGGTTCTTTAGCAAATCACAATCCTTTCTTACAATTTAAATGGAAAGCATGTTAAACCCGGTTGATATATATCTCCAAGTTAATAACTTTCGAGATTGGAATAAAAAAGACCACATATTAGCCTATTACGTTGATTGCAAATATGGAAGACCCCAACATTTAAATTTTTGTTCAAGGTTTTCGAGCCAAAATTCATAATCATACTAGTGTTAGAAACGATTGTAAAACTTAAACGGACCTCTTAATCGTAAGAATTATCGTGGTAATAGTAGTAAAGTTTATTGACTTCATAGAAAATCCAGTTACGAATTAGTTTCCTCACCTGCCGATTAAACGTTGTAAATAAAATTTAATTTATTATATCCAATACTCTACTACATTTAGGTTAGATTCTTGAGTTTACTCAATATCGTTGTTTACAATGTTGCTACCAACTTCATGGCGGCGGAGTTTTAATTAAACGCTAAGATAATAGGGAGTTTGTATAAATAGGTGTCTGTTAAGGTTTACTGGAGTACTGGAAAGATCGAGAGGGTACATGCACTACTTCGTAAGACGTACGATATCCTTACGTTGAAGATTGGAAACTTTACAAACCAAGAGGCACTTTTTCTAGTAGCGGTGAAAGGTTTGAATGATACTGTAGACCTTGACGGTTAAATGTTGACTTTATGAGGCTTTAAAGTATATGCTAGTTTAACGAGTGAATCCCTACTATTGACAAATATTTAGAAAATGGTTATGGTATAGGGTAAAACCTTAAAAGAACTAGAGAAGGAGTTGGTACGACGTTAAGTCAATAATACCATCAATATCAAAAACGGCCCTACAACAATAGATGTACTTTTTTGCCATTGTAAATTGAAGTTCTAATATGACAAAAGCCAATTCAATAAGATGACACATTCACTAATTTAATCATCGACAACGCTAAAATAGTTATTTAAACTACTAACAATTTTATGACGTTTCGCATAACTTAGATCAAACCCTCTATTAATGCGACTAACTATAATAATAGTAATAAATAACTTGCAACCAATCAAATCAATTAATATAATTCCACCCCCCCCCCCCCATCGACAAAAAGATAAAATGTAAACGATGTAAACAAACATTAGGGAGAAAAAACGTCAAGGATAAGGAATATACATCGGGCTAAATTTATAATACTATTTACGTTAATAGTAAAGAGAAAGATAATCAATACTTAGCTGTGAAACTCCGAGTTTATTTTTTTAGGAAATTTGGAAGGCCTTTTAAAAAGTACAATAAGGTTGAAATTAATGCACTTCTTACTCTAAAAGTCGTATAATTTGTATATAAACGCGACTTCAACCTTTAAAACCCACATATATCTATTCGAAAGTTAAAGATTATATATAAAATCAAGAATAGAACTACAGAGTAACCATATGAAAAGTCACGTTTAAAGATTTAAATATACAATGATAAAGAAAAAAGCTATTTATTTATACAATATTCAACTATTTCATAAATGAGCTAGCATTTAATACTCAATCTAACAATAGATTTTCTGGTTAAAATTAGTAGGAATTTATGTTGAATATCCTTAATATAATATAAATGTATATATACTTAATAACTAGTTTACATAAGATTATTTTAATGGAATTAACACAAAAATTTCGTAATAAACATATACCAGGAATGGTTATATAATATATCAAATTATGATTAAAACTTGCGAACAAAGGCGTTTATTAATTTATAATTCATAAATCACACTTGAAGTTACAATTCGTAATGAAATTTTCAAGATACAACCTATATTTACTAGTTGCATAAAATAAATATTTCGGTTTAGTAGGTATATAAACTAACGATTCCCTTTCCATCAGAACTGTAAACTTTTTAGTATCAAAATAACAAGCGATTAAATATTCAAAAATTTGGAACTGTAAGCCGATCGCAACTTTGAAGAAAAGCAAATACCTAGATTTTAACGGATCTTGAATCTGTAAACATGATATCAACGATATTGTTGGTGGGCCTTTATTGTTGTAACGTATTCGATTCGAATCACTGTTGTCGAAGTAATTGGTGCTGCATTGAAATTTGTTGTGAGTTCTAAGTTCGGCATACTACTAGCTGGTCTGAACGCTAATTTGTATAGCCAAAGCTTCGATCTGTGCCCCACTTTGAAGTGATAACCTAATGCACTGCACTTGCAGAATAGTCTTATAAATTACGGCAAGTTTACAGTCAATACAATCAATCAAACTGACAGTTTAGTTGACTTAACTTTACTGCATTTGACTGCTATTTTAATACTAGCAGCTTTTTGTTTTTTGCTTATATGACAGCGTATCCTGCTATTAATTGTTGGTAACTTTTGAAATCCCTCCTTAATCTGCATTCTAATAACCATTTAAATCCCGGTTAATTCCGATCCATTTGTACAGAAATTGACATTAATTACGGCCCTTTATAGCTCTTTTATTTTACCCCTTCAAATCTTTTATTCCTCAACTCTCGTGCATAGATCTTTCGCTACAAACCTATACGCATTACGAATTTTACCATTTTCGTACCTTTTACCAGTAGTTTAGCCTACTAGCATTTTTACTACCACTATTACCTTAGTAGGTTTCGAGTTTGCAAGGGTATCCCTATTCCTCCACGTCACGTACCGGGCGGTTTACGTAGCTTTCAATTTTTACAGTTTTCTCATAGCTATTTACAAACCTTTTTAGGGCGCTATTAGATGTAGCCTTAGTTATAAAATTATTGAGGTTATCTTTACCCTTCATTTACCAGAACTTGTCGATTTTCCAAGCTTCGTATACCTCCCTTAAAGTTATTAAGTCTATGATTAAACTTTTTTATTAGTAGTTTCTAAATTTAATAGGTATTAGTAAAGGTTCCAGGAGTTTATACACATTACTACTGGTATCGGAGGCAATCTTAGCTATTTAGTAATAATCTTCAATATATCATCAATTACCATATCGATATTAAATCCTATCATTATACCGTAAACTTTAAAAGTTGATAATATTCGTGTTACACGCTTATATTGAACGAATATCTAATGTATGGAGTTTCTGGAAATTGTAAATTACTCTTTAAACCTCTTCTTGTTGACGAGTATTATGAGGAATCCGATTTACGATGTAAAGTTCGTAGTGTTAGAAAATAACACATCCATAAAAATTATTAGCTTCGTTATCATCATTTTTACCGAAACTATAATTATTCCTTTTTTCAAATAGTCCAATTACCACCAAATCCTCTTATTTAACCTGTCAAAGTCTTCGTTTTGTAGATCTTATGCTTATACCATACTGGATAGGTTTTACAATACTTTCGGTTAACATAACATGGCGATATAATCCATTAAGGTTATTAACTTCAGATATTTTTATATTCATACTTTATCGGCTTTATCGATAATATTTAGGCTTATATTATACCTTTAGAAACATAAACTAATATAAGTGCCGCTTTTAACCTTATTATAGTGAATACGAATGAACAATTTATTAAAGTTAAATTTCATATCTTTAGCTAACATTTTGATTGGTTTATATTTTGACAGGCTTAAATTCAGGATGGTACGCTATTTTTCCGTTATAAACCTAATGTCTCCAAACAAAAGGGTATCATTAGTTTATATACTTATGATGCCAAAGTTTTTGCATTTTGTAATTACTAGGTACAGGTTAAGAGTTAAAGATTTTATATTTAACTTGTTTTTAAAGTGAGTTTAGTATGTTAAAAACTAATGTATACCTGCTTCAGATAATCTATATAAAGATATAATATGAAGTATTACCGTACCAGTAGGAAACTTATCCCTTAGTTTTTTCGTCAGTTTTAGCAGTATAATTCTGTAAAAATCAGTTGTAAATTACGTATACGTTAACTTTGTATTCCGGTTAATAAGTGTGAATCACCGTTTACGCTAGCAGTTTGACTAGCAGTAATTACGACGATTAAACGTTAACTGATCTTTTAGATTGTAAGAAATTAAGTAAGAATTTAGTTTTTACTTTTATTATCATATCTCTAAGGGATTAACCGTAATTTTTCGTACGGCTGGTTCGTGGTTTAGCCTTGAACATCGTGAATCATTCTCAACTGAAGGATAGTTACATTCTTCTTTTTAAAATACGTCAACTGCACGACTTAAACGACCCTTCGTGTAAAAAGGCCGTTAATTTTCATCTGGTCGTTTTTCTTGAAGGGTGTGCCAGGTTTGTTAATAATACCTTTGATACGTGATTTAAGGGTAATTTATCCGTTAAAAATTTTCTTTTAAGACACACACGCTATTCTTTATGCCTTTCTAGGCTTGTAGTTATCGTTGCCATTCTTTTTTTTTAATGTGTATCCTCTATTTAGATCGTTTTTTACGGTGTCGAAGTTTTATTAACTTGTTAACAATCGGTTCGGGAGAATTGTATTGGCTAATTAGCTCGACTTGTTGGTTATCCTTGTCAGGGCTTTAATCAAATTTTGGCGTTATTTTGTACAGCTTAACCTATATAGTCTAGAAGGAAGTAGGGCTGTTATCAGTTTTAACTAATACGTTTAAATTGGTAATACTCAACATTTTATACGGCTCATCCTATCTACCCGGATTTTGTTATGTTTAGAATTTACATTAAAAAGGGAGGGATAGCACGTTTATTGCCAAAGGTTCGTTTTTGGTGTTAAAGGCGTTGTTAATTTGATGGCATGCTAATTCCTTTTTTTAGTTTTTTAGGGCTTTATTATATTACGTAATGCGTTTTTGGGTGTTTGATAATAATGGAAATTCAGTCGTTATATATGAGTAGTCTCCAAATACTAGAAAAGTTAATATAAGATTACTAGGGCTAATAATGTTGTTAAGGCCTTCCAATGCTATTTAAAGCCGTAATTTTTAACTTGTAAAGCTTTCAAGTTCCAAGGTAAGGATATCGTAGGCCCTTCGTAAAAGGGAGTAAGCTTTTAAGACCTTATCAATAACCTAATAGGCCGAGAAGAGTACTTTTTTATATTAAATCACTATCGATTTGACATAACTTAAAATTCAATTTGAATAAAGTTGATATTGATGTTGTGGATTAACATGTTTAGAAGCCTAAAGTACGTGTAAATTCTTAAATTATATAGTATTTCCTACGTTTCCTTTAATACAATAGTTTTGAAGAACTTGACGCCGTAAAAATCCGTAGCAAAGTTTATAACGTTAAGTATTAACTATCATTTAGTTAAAACTCGTTTACAACAACTTTAGAGTTAAAGTTTCAATTTTTAAACGTAAACTCAAACTTTATGGGGTTTTTAGAATACGTCTATTAGTAGTGATAAAGCTATTGAATTGCCTTTAACGTAAGCAAGTTCATATTTTCGTAATTAGTCGCCATTAAGACCTTATAAAGCCTATTAGTTGCTAGGTAATGAAACCTACGATATAATTATCGACGTTTCGTCTTCGTTAGGTTTAATACCACTACCTTTAGCTCTTGATAATGGAATTCATAGTGCTTCTATTTAAGGTTAAGTGGAAGCCTTTTATTGCCTTCAACTTAAACCAGTTTATTAGTTTAAACGTTAACATCAACGCCGAGGTTTTTTATGTTTTAAGGTTAAGGAGGATGAGGAGAGGGGATATAAATATGTAAAAAAAAATGAGACTAACGATATTAGTAATAGTTGTTGATCCCAGTAAATAGAGTTTTTTTTTGAGGGTTAAAATCGATCTTAGCTTTATGAATATTCCTATGGTTAAATTCCGTAGCCGTATTCATATCTCTTAGTAACATGATGTATTATGAATAGCTTTCTATTAAATATCGTATTGCCTCAGTATCCGGTATAATACCTTAAAAAATTTGCTCTGTATAGCAATATTAAGTGGTAAAAAGGTGCGTAAAGCTGGGATCTTTATCGTTATATTAGAGATAAGGGGTTTTACCTGTCAGGTGGTATAGAAAGGCGTAGTTAGCGAGTTATCAAGTTGCTTTGAGGCTGGTGCCAATATTTTGATACTAGTCAATGGCCTTAAGTTTGTTTTCCTACTCTTTGATTTCTTCCTCTTCAAAGTCTATAACTTATTTGATGTAGTCGCAACTCAAAGTAGAAAGAAATTATATATAATATATTATCTGCTTCAAGTTGCATTCAGCAGAAATATAGCGTATTGATTAGTAGCCTTGTTCAACGCAAATTTAATATCTTTTAACGTTTAAAGTAAATTTGTTGAACTTTTTCAAAGACCTTGAAAAATAGGAATACCCTCCCTCGTACGTAATTTATATATGTCCCTAGATCCGGGCTTTTCCTTCACCGTACTGGCCAGGCTTTCTGTACTTACTATATGTTACAGGCTAGTACCTGGATGGTATTACTAGAGATTCAATCCTGGTAGTTCTACACGCTTTTGCGATGCTCTGGAGTAGGGAGGAAGCCGTATAGAGACACGATTCCACACGTCACGTAACTGGAGGGTATACCATCTTAGCTTTATAACAGCTCCCTAGTAGGGACTTCTCCTTTCTCTATTTATCGAGGTTTATAAATAAAATCCGATAACTTTAAACGATAGCTTCGGCCTTAGTCCCTTTATATATAAACCTCAATCCCCTTCCAATAGCGTTTTAATTACTTATTAACGGCTATAGCCTAAGGCTATATTATCATTTTCCAACTTATTACATTTAGACATTTAGGTCCTAGAATAATCCCTTGATGCAAGCGTTAAAGAGTAGCTTTAAATCGTTTCAATGACGTAACATAATTACCTTACGGCTTAACACGAACCTTTTACCGATACCTTATATACGAAACTTATCGAACGGAACCAAGCCGCTTGGAAATAAGTTTTATACTTGAAACAACGGAATACCGACGTACTAAATACGTCAAAAAATATAATTCGAAAGCTTAAAGTTACCAATATACTTATGTTCTCGAAATAATTTCCCCTTAAGAGGTTTCTCCTACATACGTCACAAACGACGTTACCATTATACCGCTTCCTACTGTGAACCGCGTTAATTTCCTAAACGACGAAAATTCGGATTTTTTTAAAATTCCGACCATAATACCGGAGCCTTCTATTACGGACGTTAACGACCTAAAAGTAAACCTTTTAATTACCCAGTTAAGTTTTCCAGTATTAAGCTACGATTTCGATATGGAAAGCCGCGATAATAGGTAAATTATGTCGAGTCCAGAAATTTATCTGCACCAAAAATGATTACTTTTACGCTATCTTTTAATAATTAGAAGGCCTCGCGAAAACTGTTATAAAGATTTACTATACCCGTGGAGGCAACGGCGTTACTAGTAACTCTAATGCTTTTATATCCATTTTCCGCGTTTTCTACTACGATCTTAACGCGATTAAAATAGTTATTGTTTGCCTTACAAATATAAAATAAAAATCTCATAAACGATTTTATGTTTTTCAACGTTTAAAAGACCTTATTCACGAAAACTAACGGTATAAAGAGAGAATCCGCCGTTAAGCTCATTATCTTAGAAGGAACTATTAATAATATATTTGTTAACACGTTACTCCCTCTCGATATACCCGCATATTATAACGAATAAGTCGTTCGCCCCCAACTTATCGACGACAACTTTATAACTTCCGTATTATTTATGGAAACATTAATACTATCGTTATTAAGGACGCTTTATGTAGTGAAAACAATAATGGCAATGCATCCGCTCAGAATAACTAAGGCGATGTTATTATAACTAAAGTAAACGCCTTTTGAGCCGCTCTTAAACAGCGCGCCACCTAGGTTAACTATTAGGAACTTTCTTATCGTAAAGACCTCGAGTTATACTTAGGTTATGGCGCGAATAGTTACCGTATTCGTACTTATCTATGGGATCCAGCGTAATGCCGAAACGATTCTAACGTTAAAACCGTTATAAAAATCCATTTTATTTTAGCAGAAAATTTTATTAAACTTAAAAAGGGAAAATTGTAACTCTTATATATAGTCGCGTATAAAAGTTAATATGACTTTAATTCGACTTAATAACTTTATCCTAATTTTTAAATGGTTTTCTATTTATAATAGATTTACTTTGTAATTTTATTCGTTTTATGTACACTTTAGTAAATTTAGATTATAAATATTATAACGCTACAAATGAGTAGCCTACTGATCGTTTAAATTTACTGAGTTTTTATATTTTACTACGACGATTCGATGAAGTTACTTATTATGTACACGGTTTTCCCCTACGACTTATTTTTTTCTATACCCTTTTTAAATATCGACCTCGATAAGTACCATTACGGGATATAATCTTATATCGTTCATTCCTTATAATATAACGTTATTTTAGATAAACTTTAGATAAAATACTAATTAGTTACTTACGATTTCCCGAAGTATATATTACCTTTAAGACGAGCCAATAATTATTGCTTTTGAAAGCAGAGATTTGCGCCCGTTTAGAAAACGTCGAAAGGGATTGACGATGTTATATTTTACGTTATTTTGAAAAAGGCTCGTAGAAACCAAGCTGTTATTATGTTGTTCGCCACCATCTTCTTCGAAGATATTATTAAAGCACTCGCCTCGAAACCGCTCGTTTTTGTTTATGATAAATTTCTCGCCGACCTTAAAGAATTCGCCCGTTCATTCTTTAAAACCCCAACGATAAGCTACTCCTTTATCGTTTCGAAGTAAATTATGAAATCGTCCTTTATACCGATAATTAAGGATAACCCTTAAAAGTCACGTAAAGCCTTTTATACTGTATATCGCGTAAAAAACTCCTTATATTATATAAAACGTTAACTAAGCTATTTAACCTGGATTATATTCGAACAAATAATGTTTTAACGGGCACCCCTGTACTTTTAGTTAAAAAACCCGAAGGTAGGTTCCGTTTTTATATCGACTACCTCTGGCTTAATACTATTACAAAAGCGAATCGTTACCCGTTTTCTTTTATTAAATAAAGTTTACGAATATTTAATACGCTAAGTTGTTTAATAAACTATATATGAAATGCGCTTTTCATAAGCTTGGTATTAAGGAATAAAACGAATAAAAAACTGTATTTCATATACGTTTCGGACTTTTCGAATAGCTTATCACTTTTTGCGGCTTATTTAACGTCCCCATTACCTTTTAACGGTATAAAAATAATTTGTTACGCCTTTTTTCCGATATTTTTTACTTTATTCATTTCAATGATATCTTCGTTTACTTTAACGGCGTTTTATATAATCATATACCTAAGGTTAAGTAAACCCTTCATGTTTTAAACGTTGCGAAACTTAACTTAAACATTTTCAAATAAGAATTCAGCGTTGAAAAAACTAAGTACATGGTATTCGTTATTGAGATTAGTGTCGGCGTATATATAAATTTGGAAAGGCTACGTATTATGAGGCAATAGACAGCTCCTATGTTCGTTTTGAGAGTACAAGGGTTTTTTAAATTTACGAACTTTTACCGGCATTTTATCCACGACTATTCGACGATTATTAGATTATTATTTCGGCCAACCCGTAAAGGTACCTTATTTCGTTAAAGGTCCGAAAAAAAATACTGTTTTCAAATAGCTTAAGCTTAGTTTTTTTCCCCGAACCTATACTCGCCTAATAAAATCCTAACCACGACACCTTTTTCAAAGCCGACTATTTTAACTGGGCCTTAAAGGTCTATTTTCTTTAACTAGATAATTATGGTAATCTATACCTAGTAACGTATTATCTTCGTCGTTTGTTTCCTGCTTGATATAACTACAAAATCCATGATGAAAAGTTATTCGGAATTATAAATTGTTTAAAACATAAAATGCGAAGATCAAAAGCACGATATGTCCGTTTACGATTTTAATAGACTATAGTAACTTAAAGTACTTTATAACTATACAACGGCTTTTCAAACGATAAATCAGCTAAATTAAACGCCTTTGGCAATTTCGTTTTCAGTTAGTTTACAATAAAGCGGCAAATTATATGCGGCCCAATACGTTGTGACAACGAGACCAAGATATTTCTAGAAGCCTTTCTAATTTACGTCTTTTAGGTCGAAAACTTTAATTGTTAAGTCCCGAATAATCCGTTTCCGAGCCGTTTCTGCGTATAAATATCTTTCAGTTAACCGTTACCGACGAATTTATTTTAAAAAACCGTAGATATTTTATTCAATTTAACCTTTCAAGCCATTAGAACGTTGTTATTATAAGCAATACTATTTACCCTCATATAGTACGTGCGATATATATAGGCGACCGATATTTCCTAACAGATATCTGTACCGACAACGATCGTATGTTAAAGGCTTTGATTTTAAAATGCTTAATAAATGAAAATAAAGTTTTACTATTTCGCGACCGCATTTAGATACCTATTTATAAGCTGATTATTACCGCATTAATTTAAGTTACAATTAATTTACTTTTTATTAGTCATCCGAGCCACGATGTTAATATTGTTATTCTTTTTAAAACGCACTTTCAACCCGGCTTATATCATACGGTCCGCCGTTTTCATTGTAATTACGACGTTTATAAACGTATAACCTATTATAAAGACCAACGAAAGGGATTTATTAAACCCCTCTTTGTTTCTGAATGGTTCTGAAGCGAATTTTTCATCAACTTTATGATTAATTAACCTTAAAAACGTATTAATAACCTACGTTACCTTATGGTTATTATAAAATTTCTAAATAAAGCTGTTGTCCCTAATGTTATAACCATTATAGATTCTGAAGCCTATACGGAACGGTTTTTAAGCTGTTTTGGCTATTTTATAGATTTACCCGTACGTTTGTTAACGACTGTAGTTCAAATTAAACCGGTAGGTTTTAACAACAACTTTACGACTTAATTAAGGTAAATTAACGTTTAAGTATGACCTTTTATCCAGAAACCGACGGTATTACCGAACACGTAAATTAAAAAGTTTTAATATATTTACGTTTTTTCGTTGTTTATACCTAATTCTATTAAAACCGTTTATTACTCAGTTCACAATTGGTATTAAATAATAAAAATACGATTACCCTCTATATTAGCCCGTTTTTTATAACTAACGGTTATTACATTGACCTTATATAACTGGTACAACGCTTCTTTGTCCCAGTTACAATACTATATATAAAGGCCAAAATTTTTATTTAACGTATCTACGAAGATACAAAATTTATATAAGCCGAAATAATGGATACGTAATAACGTGTGAAGGAAGTCTTAAATAAGCAGCACTTCCTTTTAAAACGTTTTCGGGTCGGCAACGACGTTAAACTTTTTTGAAAAAATTATGAGCTAAACAAATTTTCCAAAACGTTAAATGAACTTTCCGATAAATATCTAATAACGCGTATAATAAATTATCATAGAATTAAAATCAATATACCAGGAAGAAAATATATTTGATTTTATGTAAATTAATTCGTACGAGCCGTTTTAAATCCACTTCTAAGTTAGTAAACTCGAGATCCTCAACCGTAAGCCTTTAATATTATCGGCGATAACGGTGAAACTAAACCGAAATACTACGTTAAAAGTATATTACGGGCCCGTAACAAACCTTAAATCGGATGTATTCGACGTTAAAACCTATCGAAACGGTAGGTTTTAGTTAAGTAAATAGGTTATATACACCTAACGTAAAAGCTGTTTTTAAGTTTTTTCAATACCATAATACTTAATACCTTCGAATATTATTATATATTAGCTAAGTATAATGAAGGGCCTTTACTCTTAACCTATAAATAGGCTAAACATTTATACTTTACTTTACGAAATAGAACAGCGTATAAGCTGTAAACAAGCGGGTAACAAATAAGCGTATTGATAATAATGAAAACAGAAAACTTAAAAACGACGATAAAACCTATTCGAATATATCCTCGAATTCCTAGTATTACTCCTTACCTAATAGATTTTTACCTATCTCAACTAACTTATTTTACTTGGTATTTATACGATTTAACTTAATATTAATACGTTTAAAAACCTTAATAAGCTTTTATATTGTTTCTCATAACGCTCCTTAATTGTTTATTAACCGCGTCTTTTACGTTTTCACCTTATTATAAGAAACTTAATTAAGCATTACGTTTCTTATTTATCAGTTGTATAATCCGTAGGCCACCGGAGCGTAAGGGAGTGTTGGGGACAAAACCCGCTCCGCCCCGAGTGTCTACTTTCTGTTACGTAATATGTTATACCCTTATAACCTTTTTTGTAACAACTATCTAAATTTATACGTTTTCTAACCGTTCGTTCACACTTATAGAGCGGTTTATAAAAAACTGGATTTACCTCGATCCTGAAAATAAAGCGTTAAATACGCCTTGGAAAGCTCTTTTACCGCCACGTTCATATTGGGATTCAAATTTAAACCCATATAAGAATAACCAAAGCTACGGCCTATAGCTTCGACGAAAAAAAGACGACATCGAATACCAATATTTAACCGCTTATTAATAACTCTTTTGCGACTATTTAGATTACTTACCCTCAGTTTTATAACAAAATTTCTTCAGGTTATACGCTATCCTATAAACGTATTTAAAACACGTTTGCCCTCGGGTTTCGTCAGGATATATATCAATAGCCCGTAAGGCAAGGAACTTCAATATTGTTAAAAAAGACCAAACGGCTTTAAAGTAGATAAACTATATCTCTAATAGCCTTGTCGACTTTAGTAACGAGTTAGGGATTCATCGTATAAATTACAAGGCGGATATAAAAGGAAACTTATTATATTGGACGAAAAGTGCTATAATATTAATGCTATACTCAAGGTTAAAATGGTTAATATTAATGAAAAAAAGCTATAAAACTTAACATTACACGAAAGGTTAAAGGTTAAAAGTTAAAGGAGGAGGAAAACTTTGGTTCTTAGAACCAAAGCTTAAAAACTATTTATAGGGAAGGTGTTGGAGTATTTTTCACGTAACGCTTGGGCCTAATATAGCCTAACACATTCTATATAACAACACAACGTTTTGGAAGACGCGTTTACCTTCTTCGTACTTACCACACCACGTATAACAACAAAAAAGAGAAAAAGGAGGGGAGAGGGTATCTTTGTGGGTAATATTATCGGCTAGTGTCTGGCTAGTATTACTAGGGATCTAACCCTAGTAGTTTTACACGCTTTTGCGATATTTTGAAGCAGGTAGGAAGCCGTATGAGTATAAGCTTTCATACGTCATGTGACAGGGAGTTGTATCATCTTAGCTCTATAGCAGCTCCCTAACAGGGACTTCTCTTTTCTCTCTTTATCGAGGTTTATAGAAAAAATCCCACTACCTTAAGAGACAGCTCCGGCCTCAGTTCCTTTATACAATGGATGTAATACGCGTAAAAGGAGTCTTCTTCATCATCGTTAAACTTTAAAGCTTAGGGTTATATACCAGCCGAGTTTAAGATTCGAGTTGTTACGGTCGCCAACAAAAAATGTAACTGGTTAAAAAACTCTTCACAAGTAGCATTAGGGTACTGTAAGGCGTATTCGAATTATTTATAACCCGTAATAGCTTTCCGAATCTATGAGCGTAAATTTGCTTCGCTAGCTCCTACGTTTCTTATTACTTATTAGTAAAATATTAATTTATTAAACATCAGATTAAGGAAATTCATCATTCTTTCCATCTTTTTCATGTAATTAAACATACAAAACCATGTAATAATATTATAATATGTGTGATATTGATCAAAATTAATATTTTATTCGAATTAGCCTTTAAAGTTATCGTAGATTTCATAGAAAGAGAAATAGTTCGTTAAGTACCAAAGGTAATAATCCTCGGCTTGACTGGTGAGGGTATTTGGAAATAACGAGTGAAAACCTAGCAATCTAAATTTCATTTAGAAGCAGATATTAAAAAAAAAGGCGTAACTAGATGTTGAGGAGGTTATAAAGTTTACCGTTATCCTTTTCCTTTCCTTTCTAAATCTTAATGAATATGGTAATTACTATGTGATCTATATACATTATGGGAACATACCGAAGTTGAAGGGTAATATACTGGTTTTAGGGACCTTTTGGGTTTTTTTACTCGTACTATAGTTAATGTTAGTGGATAGAATAGTTATTTTTAGTTAAATCAAAAGGGAAAAATCCAATAGTTGTATCCACAATAAGCTTATTCGTAAAGCTATTTCGTTTTTGATTTCGCTGTTAAAACTGAACGTATTGAATAGCTTAAGCGAAAGGGATTTAAGGGTTTCCGCCTTGGGAAATTTAATGATAATACTTTTAGTGGTTTTGAGGGATACATCGAGGTTTTCATTTAATTGATTGGTGGAATTAAAGGCTTATAGTGCGTAGATTAATTGATTATTTACGGCTAGTAACACTGTTTCATTTAAACCTTTGTGTAAAAGGGGTTGAAAAACTTATTTGGGTCTGTTTGTAACCTTAAAAACGCGTCCAAGATTGTTAATAAATGCTATCGCTAATGATCTCTTTTCCCTTTTCTTATTATACCTATTAGGGGTTATTATTGGTAACTTATTCGTATAAAACCTCGACAAGGTTTTCTTTTTTAAATAAACTTCTACAGTTATGCGATACTTCATTTATATAGTTCACTTCTTAACTTAAGCTCGATGTGTTTTTTTTTATATAAAACTAGGCTCTATTTTTTTTTAAAAAAAAAAACTCGATGTGTTTATTGTAAACCTTTATGGTAGAAGCCTAATTGTCGTGGTCGAAGTCAAGTAAAAAGCGGTTAACGTAGTTAATTAGATACTTAGGGGTAAAGTTTTTATCATTGTATATAAATCAGAAATTATTGTCGAAATGCTTGATGAATGTGAACCTGAGGTTTCAATTAATTTTTTTTTATAGCAAAGTCTTTGATAATATTAATCTTGGCGTTTCGGTAGCCATTTTAATGTTTGAAATAGTGTATAGTTTAGTGGTGGACTTGGTAATCTATGAGCATAGGGACTTGTTGATTTGGCGTAGAGTTGCATGACGTGGTTTTCTTAGCGCGACTTGGTGTTTTCGCTGGAAATAGCGATTTTATCGATTGAATTGACATAGAGGGGGGGAAGAAAGTAAAGTAGGGGCAAATATTTAGTATTAAAAGCAAAGTTTGATATAAGAATAAGGTCGGAGGGTATTTATTCCAAGTTCCAAGTCGTAAAACTTAGTCGTTTTGCAATAATGATATTCGTAATAGTACTAACTTAGCCGTTAACAAACTTGTCAATTTAATACTTTTAACGGTTAATTTAAACTCTTTTCCTTCAAACCTCGTTGAGTAAAGTTTTCTTGGTGTTTTCGGCAATAGCAATACCGTTTCCACTTTTCAAGTACCTAAAAATAGCATATGTAACAAAAGAAAGCTCTTCGCAAAAATCTTTCCTTTACCTCGCCATTATACGTAAACAGAAAGTAGCTTCTTCTTTCAATTGGTTTATTTGTGCTTAATCTAATAAGTATTGACCAATATTGGTAGACATTAATTATTATAATGTAGTTGATTCGAATCACTGTGGTCGAAGTAACTGGTACTATATTGAAATTGGTTATGAGTTTACAGTACGGTAGACTGCTAGCTAGTATGCACGCTAATTTATATAGCCAAATGCTTCGGCCTGTGCTTCACTTTGAAGTGGGCACCTACTGCACTGCAGCCAGTTTGCAGTCAATACAATTAACTAAACTAACAGTTTAGTTAACTTGACTTTACTTTATTTAACTGCTATTCCAACAGATATTTATATTTATCTTAGTTTCCGTTGAAAAAACCATGGCTTTAACTTCACTATAATTAAGAAGATTGATGTAACTAAGTTTGAAAGGTTTTTGGAGCAATAAACCTCCGGAAATTATATCGCTACCTTATGATAACCAAAAGCCTCCTACGACTTATCGAATACGGAATAATCGTAGAACTTTATGGATAAAGATTGTAACCGATCAAACAAAAGGCTGAAATGGCAGATAATTAATCTAGGACAAGGGATTGATATGCCTACAATTAACCTGATAGAAGATAAGTTAATGATTTTTACGGACGACTCTTTTACATATAATACAAAATTATTGTCATAAATTGTATTTCTTATAATAATCGTTAATACAAATAGGCTATAAAAGGATAAGTTTAACATTACTAGAACTCTAAGCTATTGGACTTTCGTTATGTATAAGAAGATTACATGAAGGATTTTAACTTCAAAGGTTTATAGCATAATAACCGGGTTCAATATAAGTATAAAGATGTGGAAGGCCCTTGATATAGTCACTAAATAATTCAAAATTCCTCCTATCCCGGTAGTAATTTATACCAATTCGGGAATACTGTTCTAATACTTTTTGAAACTCAGAATTGTCATCGAAAAACACCTAATAATCGATGTAATAGAATTATGTAAAGCAAACAAAGGCTATAAATTTTAGTAAATGCAGAAAATCAACGAAAAAAATAATCATACTAATATTATTACAAAATCGTTGCTAAATGAAGCCTTTGAAAAGTTTATAAACAGCAATGAGCTAACGATACACATTAAGGATTGCATTAGAAAGCTACCTGTCAAAATTAAGTTACGCGCTGTTAAACAGGGGTACCCTAGCAAACTAAAAAAACTGTCAGTAAAATGAAGCCGGTGACTTAATTAATTAACATAGCTGAACTAAAAGCCAATTGAATTGGAGGTTTACATAAGTTTGTGGCGAAAAACTTGTTTGTAGGAATTAATAAGTCGGAACTCGGAACCGTGTGGCAATTGGAGTCAATTTAGCTGTGCAATTGATATGAGTCGGTCTAGTTAACGAGGAAGCAATTCAGTAGTAGCCGGAAATGATTGGGTCGACCACACTAGCGTGCGCATACAAAACAAAAAGCCGTCAGTGTTAGAACAATAGTAATTTTAGTACAGTTAGTCAATTTTACTTACAGCAAAGTTGACTGCACTAACTGAAAGTTGAGTGTATTGTTTTGTGGGTCTACTGTCAAGTCAAATACAGTATACGCTTACTTCGCACTAGAGCACGGGCTAAGCAATTGGCTATACAAATAAGTTTGCAAACCAGCCAACGGTCTGTCAAACCTACAATAATACATCCACTACTTGAACATATAATATAACTATTACTTCGACCTATTCGAATCGACAACGTTACAACATCTAAAGTCTTACCAACATTAGCCATTATATCCTTAACTAAAACAGCATCGAAGAATTTGACCATAACGTTTACGCTTTTCAAAACTTTAGTAGGTTTTTTAGCGACTGGATTATTGACATGTGGAAAAAGATTTAGAAAGATTTCAAGTTTAAACGAAAGATAAATGTTTATTAACGAAAAATTAACGTGCTATATTATAACTTAACCTGATTAGTAAAGATTATTTTTAAATTAGCTTAACTTGAGAACTAATTTTCAGATCTATAACTTTAATACTTACAAAGAAATGGAAAGGGTATTAACGATTAATAAAGCTTTTATATATATTTTAGAGAACCACTCCTTAATCTCTAGTTATGTTAAACTTTTAACCCTGTTGGTACTCATTCTTGATGCGCCGATAATGAGGAATCTGTTGATCTTCTTGGTATTCTAGTTTTAACGTGAGACAACGCCAATTACGTGCTTAGAGAAGGTAAAATACGTGGAATAGCGGCCGCTTACATGGTTAGAGGAATTGATATCGGCGTTATTCAGCAGTCAATTGAACAAAATCATCAAGTGCCTCAAAGTATCGCTCAAAATCGTTAAATATCGCAAAATATTCATCAAAATCTCCAAATCTACAGTAAATCTTTCTACGGCAAATACCTTTATACACGTAAGTCCATTATAGATCCTACCACAAAACTTTACTACTTATGTTAGGCGACAGGCAATTACCCCTATCACTACTACTTTAAAGTACTAAAAATCACCATCAACAATTAGGAGAATCATCGTAACCTTCCTCCTAAACCTATTAAAATGATTAACATTAACTACAAACTCCTTTCGGATTTCGCTAAAATCTGAAATAATGTAAAAAAAGTTTAATAGTAAGACTTACAGTCTGTTTAACACGAAAATAATACCATTTCTAAACATTTATAAGTAAATTGAGGTTCTTTATTTAAATTTCATTCTGTATTCCCAGGGATTTTTATGAATTACATTATAAATTACTACCTAATCTTTTAATCAAGGCAAATACCAACCATAAAGTTTATAACGCTGCAAAGATTTACTTCGAATACGATGTTCATTTTACAAAATATTATACGAATTCAGTTACGAAAGAGTAAAAGATAATAATAACTAAGAAAAAATAGGAGAAACCACCAGTAAACTTCCTTAACCAAATGTTGAATAAGTTAATGTTATACTAACAAACAATGTAGAAAACACATGAAAGAAAAATAAAATCTCGCAAACAGATGTAAGTAGTTTTTTTTATGGGCGGTAGCAAGTTTAAATACACTTTATAACGCCCAGAAAGCACCTGCAAATGATTTTTTTAACTATTTGTATTACTCGCTTGTAACTATAATATCATGTAAGTCAAATTCAATTAATATGTACCCCTAAGTGAATAACTTTCGCAACTAGCATAATAAGAGTTTTACAACAATTTATGATATTAATTATAATTACTTAAGGCTGTGACACTTAACACTTAATGCGAAACATTTGAATAGAAAACTGAATTAATGACACAAACATGGGTAAAACTTAAACAAAACTTTCAACCTCCTAAACTATTGTCGTAATAGTAGCAAAAGGTATTGGATTTGTAGTAAATCCGATTATTGGTTGCCGAGTTACCCTTCCGCTAAATGCTACGAATAATAGGTGACATATAACAACTAATACCATAATACTTTCAAGTATAATGATTTAAATTATATTGTACATTTCGAGTGTAAAAAGGTCATCAACGATAATGATACACCAAAGTAAGTCATGTGGAATAAAGATATTATTTTTGAAACAGCCTAATAATGAGTAAGCTATGCCTTTCTATACTATTTAAGTGTTGAAACATTTATATTTACCTTCAAAATTACGTATCTGTGTTACAAGCTAGTGCCTGAGCTAGTGGTTACCACGGATCTAGCCCTGGTAGTTGTTATATTCTTACGGCGCTTTGAAGCCGCTCGGAAGCCGCATAGGAGCATACCATTACACGTCACGTAACCGGTTCACTCCTTCTTTTATAACTCTCTATTAGTTCTGTAGTAGGAGATTTCTCCTTTCTTTTTTATCAAGGTTTATAAATAGAACCCAACTACTTCAAACAATAACTTCGGCTTTAGTCCCTTTATATATAAACCTCGAATTTTTTACCCAATGGTACCTTAGCTATTTACTAACGGTTATAGCTTAGAGTTATATCTTTTTTCCTACCCCTCGAATTTAGATTCTTAAGCCTTAGAATAATTCCTCGATGTACATGTTAGGGAGCAGTTTTAAAGCGTTTCATCAATTTAATATAATCATTTTATTACCTATTACCAACGTTTTACCAATGCCTTATATGTAAAGCTTGTTAAATGATACTAAACTATTCACGTGTATATTTTGCATATGGAATAACAAAATATTAATGTATTAAACGCGTTAACGAATATAATCCAGCAGTTCGAATTTGCCAGAACGCTTATGTTTTCGAAACGAAACCCTTTTCAAGGAATTTTTACCACGTTACTTACGAATAATGTAATTACTACGTCGCTTTCTACTAGGGATTGTATTAGTTTTATTGATGATGATGATTCGAATTCCTTCAATTCCAACTACGATATTAGCACTCCGTTCAACAAACGTAAACAACCTAATCGTAAACCCCTTGAAAAACCGGTTAAGTTTTTTGGTATTAAGTTACAATTTTATTTATAGAAAGTTATAATGTTTCGTAAGTTACGTATAAACCAGAAGTTTATTAATACTAAAAAAGATTATTTTTACGTTATTTTTCTAGTGATGAAAGAGCTTTACGAAAACCGTTATAAAAAGTGGTTACGCTTGTTATTGGTAGGGCCTTAGATTGTTGCAACGTTGTCGATTCGAATCGTGGTCGAAGTAACAGTAGTATTGCATTAGTCAAGTGGTGGATGTATTGTTCTAGGTTTGGCAGACCGCTAGCCGGTCTGCACTGTAATTTGTATGGCCAATTGCTTGGCCCGTGCCCTAGGGTGAAGTGTAGCGTACTGCACTCGACTTACACCCAATGCAGTAAGTCCACACAAACAATACGTTCAACTTGCAGTCAGTATAGTCAACTTTACTTACAGTAAAATTGACCTACTGCACTGCACGTAGTACTATTCCAACACTGGTGGCTTTTTATTTTTGTGCGTGCACACTGATGTAGTTGACCAATCTTTTCCAGTTAGCGCTGAACAGCGACCTCGTCAACTTGGCAACCCCCTGTCAATTCCGATTGACTTCCATACTGAATTGCACGCAAATTGACCCAATTTGACCTCAATTGCTCCGTTGCTCCGAGGTCCGAGTTCATCAACTCCCACAAAAAGTTCTTCCGCCACAGGCCTCCGCGAACCTCTACTTTCAGCCGTGCCAGTTGAACAGGTCGCCATCGCAGCCTTCACTTCCCTGGCAGTCTTCCAGTTTATCAGCACAACCCTGGTCGTCGGCACGTGACTTGGGCTTGGCAGGCGGCCTATCAACGTAGCCCTCAATGCGTATGGTCAGCCTGTTGCTGTCCACAAACCTTTCCAGGGCCTTATTCGGCACTGCCTTCGTCATGACATCAGCAGGATTATTTTTGCCGTCAATCCATCTGAATTCCTTAATTTCCCTCCCTTCGTACGTTTCACAGAGTGTTATTACATCGATCATCAAGCGTTTTTAACTAGTGGTTCTGAACTTTAAAAGGTATTCAAATAGGCTTTTCGAATCGATACAAATTACTATCGGAATAAGAGTAATCTTTAGTTGCCTGGTAATAAGATTAAGGGTTTCCTATAGTATTATACCTACATTAAAATCTGTTATTATACTGTAAACCTTCGAGGTTAGTACGTTTCGTATGGTTCTTTTGTATTTAACAAAGGTTTAGTGAATTAGGCTACAAATAGTACTAAATTGGTTTCCCCACCTATTGTCGTTAACGAGGGTTATTAGGAAGCCGATTTGTAAAGATAGGTCGATGTTGCTTATAAAAGACCCATCCATAAAGATTATTAACTTAGCCTTCTTCAAGTCGATTATGACTATATCAATCTTGCGGTTTAGGTTTAGTATTTATTACCCGAGCCTCTTGGTTAACCGGTCAAAATCTTTATTTGCCGAATCCTGTATTTGTTCCGCTATAAAGAGGTCGTAAGAGGTTTCCAGTTTATATAAGATAGTGATATAGTTGTTACGGGTACGCTATTTTAAATACTGGTAAGCTTTAGCTATATTAATCTTGTCAATTGTAGCAAAAACAATACCCTAGTTCTTTTAGCGAAAGTTAAAGCTAGTATTAATACTAAATATACGGATTAACGATTAATTAAAGTTAAGTTAACTGTTTTCCATCAACGTCGTTACCAGCTTATAATTTGAGAACTTGGAATTCATGATCGCTTATTATTCCGATGATACAAAGCTAGTCATTATAACGAAAAGGATATCATTAATTTATATACCTACTACTGTTATGGACTCAGGCTATTGGCTATTGAGTCTATAGGTTATGTGACTGTGCACGTAACGAGATGGGCAATACCCGGTTCGAGCCTGGGCTGGACGCGAACCGGGCGCGGTCCATATAAGGTACGTATGAGGGCATATGACGGGCTAGGCATTGGCTATACCCATAAGTCCTGAACGGTAGGCAACGGTAGCCTCTTTTAGTCTTTTATCGTACTTTAATAGTAAACCCTATTTGATATTTACTTGGCTTACTATTGTAGTTCGAACTATAATATACTATTAAGGTTCTTTTTATCATTTTGAAGGAATATTACATATAATAAATGAATCAATAGCAAACGTTAATAATTTTTCGCTATACTTTAACGTTATTGAGAAGGATAGGCTATCGGCAAATACCTAGTTTTCCACCTCTATAAACATACATTCTGTCACTCTAAGGCCAACTTAAACCGATATTTTTCATTTATAAAATACTATAATTTACATCGCGTCAATTGTGGAATAATTGTAATAGTCGAGTTAATTGACTTAAACTATTGACCTTACGTTCGATTTCACTCAAGTCGTGGCTAAGATTTAGTAATTCAAAGTCGAATTAGCCGCGACTCGTACTAATTTTTTATCGACTTGAAGTAGGAGAATACGATATAATTAACCGTAATTCGACGGATTTGTTTTTACATAGGCAGCGACGCGTCAAACGATCAAATTTATATTAGGAGCGAATAAGATATAAATTGAAAAATGTCGGTATAGGTTTTTTTGCACACAGGATTATTATACGGCAACGTTAAAATAGGTAATTATAACGTATTACGAAGTCGGCGGATACGAAAGTATATATAATGTAGGTAAATTTCTCTATTATGTCGATTGTTTTTAATGACTCTTATCTTGCAAATGAAGCATTAGTCGAATTGAAAGGATTTGTTATAAGTGATAAGAACCTATAAATACCATTTATTATTAGGTTCGAAATATTTTTAACTTAAACGGGGGACCTAAATTAGTTATTGACTGTAAAGTGAAATTACTTGCGTTTTCGCGTTTCATTACATATCCACAACAAATCCATTACGCTAGGTGTTGATCAGGTAAGTTATATTGTAACCTTGGAAAAGTACCACGAATTCGCCAACGAGTTAAAGTTGTTCAACTTAAAATGACGTTTTAATTGTTAATTAATAAGATCCATACAAACTAAAAGGCCGAATAGAAATATAGTTATAATAGGGCTTTATGCCTTTTATGTATTTTTATTAGGGGGTTGTAATAATCGCGATTAGTTATTTCGATATCGCGACTAGTTATTTTGACAAATCCGTTCGGTACGCGTTTAGGACCAAGGACGTAGGGAGATATGGTTGTCGGTAAAGAAACGTTAAATTAGACTCGTTATAAGGCGTTACGTACGTTGTAACTCTCCGGATTATTATTAACACAGTTACAAACTTCGCCTAATATTACCATTTACATAAGTGTATATAGTTCAAATCGAAAAGGTAAATAAAAGTTCCCTAATAACGGAGACAGGGGAAGCCCAACTCCTAGATACAATTTGATTTAGAGGTTATATAACTTTACTAGTATACTTACAAAATTGAATAAAAAATAATTTAGTTTAATTAAAATATATATAAACTAATATCTATTCCTTATCCATGTAATTTTTAATAGCACTTACTTCTAAAATACCTTAATCGATTATGTCTATAATTTTTATAACATTATAAATGAAATTTTAATATAACGATTAAAAATAAAATAAATTAGGTTATTATATTTTCGAAACTTTGATACGATATTACCGTTACGGAAAAATACGCGTATTACCTAAATAGCCAAGTTTCGCATAAATATTAATGAATGGTCGAATCCAATATTAATATATATTATTTCCGGAATAAAGTAGGATATAATGTTTTGGAATACCTTAAATACGATACTAATAGGTGACTTTAAACGTTGGCGTTAATTATTTACTAGTTTATAATTAAGAAAGTTTAATTTTTAATGTGGTAATAATACGCTTGAAATCGGGAGATATATGGGGCGTAGTAAAATCGGTTTTTATTGGTTTGGCGAAATGTTTGTACCAGAAGGTATAACATATGGAGGATCAATCCCGATTAGCTTTTATTATAAACCTTAATGAAATAATGCGGATTTTACAAATAATGGCCACTACCACGGTTAAGGGGGAAAATGACTAATTACGTTTCCCACTAAAATTAGCGAAATTTCGCGACCTATTCGATAAAAATAAGGCTATAACTTTATATTTATATAAGGGAAAATTCGATTACTATATTTATATTGAACCGAACGAAAATTAGTTTTTATTGAAATAACTTTAGGGTTTATTATACTTGATATTATGGGATAAACTTTTTAAATTTCGACGACAGGTTATGAAGTTAATAAATAAGGACTAGATTAGAACAAGTTTCTTATCAGTTATAACGCCGGTATTATTTATTGTTATACTGGGGGGATGAGGGATAACAGTTTTATATTAATCAATGAATACTGAATAAAATTACTAAATAAAATTGTTTTCCCTGGTCTTTAATTAAAAAGACCTTATATATGTGATCGAAGTCGATATAGCTTACGAAATTAAATGTTCGGGAGGCCTTTTATCGTATCTAGATTGTATTCAGATAAAGAGAATTAACGGCGTTTCGTATGCGATTCAGGTTATTTCAATATTTAATTACCCCTGTTAGGTCAGCGAAAACGCTAGCAACATTTTAACAATATATTAATTATGTAAAGGCGGATATTTTTCATAATTTTGTTACAATTTACCTAAACGACCTTTTAATTTTTTGTTCCGGTATTAAATAAGATTATATAGCGAAAATTCTCGTGATTTTGGAATGTCTTCGTAATACAAGGCTGAATTTAAATTTTAAAAAGTGTAACTTCGTAGTGAAAAGGGTAAAATACCTGGGTTTTATTATAATGGTTAAAATAAGTATCCGGGTCAACCCCAGGAAAAATCGGGTAATTCGCGAGTAAAAGTTATTATGTACTATTCGAGAAGTTCGAAGTGTTTTAGGTTTTATTCACTTTTATGGTGGTTTTATTAGTAATTTCTCCAAGTTAGCGGATTATTTCATTCGATTAAAAAAATAAAGAATTCTTTAAATTTATACGAAGCATGAGAAATATATACTTTAACCCGTAAAAGATGCCTTCATTACGATCCCGATTTAAGTATATTAGGATCCAGATCGGCTAACTGTAATAGAAACTGATTACTCGGAAATACCGTTAAAAAGTTATTTGTCGTAACGGAATAAGAATAATATCTTAAATTTAATAGCTTATTATTTCATATAATTAATAAATACGAAATGTATTTACACTATTTAATATAAAGAGCTTTTTGAGATAGTATTTTATTTAAAAACGTAGTTTTTCGAATTACGAAATATCCGTACCCCGTTTACGATTTTAACGTAACATAAAGGATTTTAATTTTTTTTTTACCACGTTTAATTTCGAAACATCAAGTTGAATAGATAGAAGTCTTTTTTTTAATGCTAGTGGTATAGGCCTATAACTTAGGATACTTGACCGAATACGTTAAACCGCAAATTAAAAGATAAGCTCGAAGTTAACAAATACCGCGCGTAAGTTTTTTAACCTATTCCCATTATTATATTATACGTAATTATAATAAATTTATATATTAAAAAGCCGTAAATTACGACGGGTTATATAAATGAAATTTTAAAGACGGAGGCTTAAATGTGAATCGCAACATTATATACCCCGAGGATTAGCCCAAGGTTTTCGAAAGGTTGTCGAAAGTGAAACCATCCCAAGCCTGGCTCGCGTTCGGGTCGTTATCGGAGATAACGCTGGGGGATTTTAATACGTTGGAATTGGTGGCACCATTATAAACCCAGCCCACATTAAATCCGTTAATATCGTTAACGTCGAATAGTCGCCTTATTTTTTGCCTTGATACTTGAACAAAATTATGAAATTGAAAAGTACCGAATTACCCATTATATAAGGTTTATTTATTAATGGTTTTCAAAGGAGTTAAGCATTTTTTAGTGAAAGACGGATATTTATTATGATTTATGGATTATAAAATCAATTCGCGGGGTATGTTATATTATCTGAACCGTTTATAGTTATCGAATTAGAAATTATCAACGACGAAAATTTTATAATGAACCTACGATTCGTTTATTATAAGTAATTCGGGTAAAAAATATTTTGTTTCGCGGTTTTAATGGAATTATTATTAAAAAGAATTAATTGTAAATATTAAACGTTTATATTAAATGTTTATATAATGTAACGGGACGAAACCTTGTCGTATCTTATAATAAGGCTTTTTTTAAGGTTTTTTTATCTTAAATTGGTATTAGGTATATATTTTCATCGATTTTAAAATCCACTTATTAATTATTAAAAACGATTTTCGATATTGATTACTTATTATAAGTCGCTTTTTTAAGTTCATTCAATTTAGAGTTATATGATTTATAATTATCAATATGTACGCGAAGCGTTTTCGGGATATATAGTTAAAATTTGATATATTTCCATCTTTTATTATTAGTAATAGCGATTAAAATTAGGTAAACGTATTTTAAATAATCCTATATTTTTATTTAAAATTGAATAACTCTGGTTTATAGCGTACCACTTATAAATAGATAATGATATTAAGTATGTGAATTAGGAAATTTCAAAATATTTCCGTATCTTCGTTTCTTTTCTATCATACAATTAAGCTTTATATTTACCTATTAATTAGTTTACGTTAAATAATTGGAAGTTGACAATTATTTGGTTTAACACGAATTTGTTGGTAAATGAATATAAAATATCACATATCCAAAAAGTAAACAAGGATACGAAGTCATTTATTAATCCGTCGGGGGGAATTATTACGTTTTTAGCATGTTTATGCGATGGTAAGAAATCATTTTAAGCGACGATAACTTATATTTAACAGTATATAAAAACGATAGTGAATCATCGACGACGTTTGCCGAAACTATATAAGGTAGGGGATAAGATTTAGTTAAGCTTACGTAATATTGAAACTAACTGTTTAAATAAAAAGTTTAACTAACTTTATAATTAATACTGGGTCGTCGATATTTCGAACTCGTTTAATATCGTTTTAAATATTTCTAGTAAAAACTTTTTATTTTATATGAATTTAATTGAACTGGCAGTTTTAAACCTTTTTCCTTTGTAAGTTTTATCCGATACTTATCTAAGATTAATTTTAGTTGTTAACAATATAAATTAGAGAATATATGGCGAATTGAAAATTTGAAAGGGTTTTACGGTAAAAACGGGGTGAAACGGAGTTTATTTTATATTATTGAAGTGAAGAGGTTGTAATAAATCGAATCGAAAATTACTAGATTACTACTAATATATTATAGCTGTAAACAAATTAAAAAAGAAATAGGAGAGTATTTGGATTAATAATAACCCATTATTTCGACATCGACGTTGAATTTATATGAAATAACTTACGTAAAACGAACTACCCATACCCTTCAAGTAATGTATTGAAAAAAAAAAGAATTCATTACTAAATTATATTATAATGTAATCAATAAAGTTTGATAAATATTACCTTAGTTTCTCGAATACATATCCGACTATAAATCTGCTTTTACCATAACTTAATAAACATTTACGTATTTGCTATAATTATCATTTTTAGAGTTTAACTAGTATCAGCGTTATTAATATTAAGGGCTTCATTTTAATTAGTTTCGGATATTAGAAAACGCTAGTAAGAGAGGATGACAAAAGGTGTAGGAGATGTTAAAAGGCGTTGACAAAGGAGGTTGGTAAAAAGAAAGACGAGCGCAGGATGATGCCGAGAATAGCGGATAACGTTGAAAAACGGGCGTTAGGGGAGGTCAATGATAACGGTTAACGAAAAGTAAATCGAAGGTCGGGACGAGGAAAGAAACCTTTTAAGCGGGTCATAAAAGATTATAATATATTACTTTAGGCTCGGGCAATGCGGTTAGTCCAGGTATAATCTTTCGCCCGTACGCGGTCTGCCCAATTGATTTGTTTTTTGCTAAGGTTAATAAATGAAATAAGAATAATATTAGGGTTTTTATAATTAACCCTTGAATATTACTCGTTATATTTGATAGGTTGTAATTTATATTGATTATAAAAATATGATATACATAATTATATGATTTTAGCTATTAAAATCAAAATTACGGAAAGGTATACGATATATATTAAAGGGGGCTAGGGCGAAAACGTTACGCTTTAACATACAATTAGTCGAAGAAATTTTGGTTTTATAAATAGGCGATATTGTAAAAGATAACGAAAAAGGTTTTTTTAAAAAAAACGGATACGGAATAAAAGGGTAACGGGAACGTATAACTAAAGGGGGAATGACTTATACAGCTAGTACAATAGTAACTTCTTATATTCGAGCGATATCGCGGAGCCGGGCGAACTATTTAACTAATTTAAAAAAGGCAAGAGTAAAGACGTTCTAATAACCCGGGACATCTACTTATCGCTTACCCGTAGGGGATAGAACGTAACCTTTATTTTCGGACGTAATAATTAATTAGTGAAGGAAGGCACATAAACCAAGCGAGATCGTAAAAAAGCTTATTTTTTAAGTATTTTATGAAAAGAGTTAAAATTATGATCGGGTTTTTCATAAGGTTAATTTATAAATTTACCTTATTATAAACTTTTCAGCATATACGACAACCTTACAGCGGATAAACTCGAATGTAAATGAAAGGAATACCAGAATATAAAAGGCGATTAATGTATAATATATACGTTTTTTGAACTTATAAAAGGGGGGGTTGTTTTTATTTTTGCTATTATTAAGGATAAATAGGGTTTTTATAATATGAAAGGATTATAACAAGTAATTAGCGGTAACGTATTGATAAATAATAAGGTAATATTCTTTATGGGGTGGCTTATTATTTTTATTGGAAGCGCTGGCGATAACATAACCTAAGTTAGGTTTATTATATACGTTGGCTAATTGAATGAGGTAAAGGAAATAATTAAAAGATATCGGTAGAAATCTATAACTAGGATATAAAGGGAGTAAATGAAATTATTATAAAAAGGGTAGGTGGTAAAAAAAGTTAACGTTATAAAGGAGAAGAAAGGTAAATTTTAATGGTTACGGGGGTGTTTTTATTTATAAGTATCAACGGACCGGATTCGGTAAAGGTTACGTATTATATAGAGTGCATTATATAGTATTAAAAGTAAAAACAAAGTATTATATAACGTGTTGAAGGGTACGTAATACGATATTAGCGGTAAAAAAAAATATTATACGGTAAGTTAAAAGGCGCGTTCTACTGTATGGGCGATTTAAAGTTAAACCGGTTAATATATTATATGATTCGTTAAAGAGCATGTTATACGACATCGATGACCCGGGGTTAAACCAGGTAATACGTTAAGTGGTATATTAAGGGCGCGTTATACAATGGCGGTAACTTGGGGTTAAATTGTTCAATATATTATACAACACGTTATAGGGTATATTATACGGTACCAGTAATAAAAAGGGTATATTATACAATAAGTTAAAGGGTACGTTATATGGTTCTGGCGGTTTAGAGTTAAACTAATTAATAAATACGTTATACGACGTTAGCAGCCTGGGGTCGGATCGGTCGATACGTTATACAGCGCGTTAAACGCCACGTTACCAGCTCGCGCTCGGCCCACGTATTAGGCGGGTAAGGCCCAAGTCCCGCGTTTAACTAACGAGACGCCATAACCCTTATAATATTTGACTTAAGGAGGGGTATGTCATGGATTTAGGCTATTAGCCATTAAGTCCATAAATTACGTAACTGTATACATAACGTAATAAACAGTACCCAGTCCACGCCTAGTCCGGGCCCAGACCGGAAGCGGTCCGTGTATGACACGTATAAAGGCACGTTACGGGTTGGGCACTGGCCATGCCTATAGGTCCTACACGGTAGGCTAGTGTATCATCTTTTAGTCTTACATCGTACCTTAATAGTAAACCCCATTTGGCACTTGCTTAGCTTACTATTGTAGGTCGGACCATAACAACTACGCTGAAGTCCCTCTTTTATGTTACTAGTAAGTACGGGTCGTATGTTCAAAACTTTGTGTTTGTTATAATTTGAAGTACGACTAATAGATTCGAAACTAATAAACGTCCGCCTTAGCTAATCCCTATAATAGATTAATATATCGTATTACCGGTTTTAAAGGGTAAATGATAAATAGCTCCTATAATAACTCTAGTAATATAATCCGCTGTAAATTTGTTGTTAATTATATATAATTTACGTTATATTACAGTTATTAGGCGTAAACTTGCCTTTAATTTTAGTTAACAAACTTATTACTTTAGCTACTACTAAACGTTAGTTAATCTTTTAAATCGTTATTCATTACGTAAAGATTTAATTTTTATCTTTATCGCTATATCCCTAGGCGATAAGACGTAACTTTTCGTACATCTGCCTCGTTATTTTGTTTTTAATATAGTGGATAATCCTCAATTTAAAAATCGTAACATTTGGGTCCTAAAGATTAAAATCGGTTTTCGGTACGAATTATACAAATTTTCAAGTTAATAAGTTATTAATTTAGACCTTGTCGCCTTTTTTAAAAGATTTGCCGAAGTTTTCAATAATCTCTTATACTTAAAGTGTTGGAATAGCAGTAAAATGCAATATAGCCAAGTCAATTTTACTTGCAGTAAAGTTGATTGTACTAACTACAAAATTGGCTGCAGTTTGTAGAACTACACTGCAAGTGCAGTGCAGTAGGTACCCACTTCAAAGTGGAGCGCAGGCTAAAGTGTTTGGCCATACAAATTAGTGTACGGACCAGCTAGCGGTCTGCCAAACTTAGAACTTGCAACTAAGACTTTCAACCATACACCACCAGTTACTTCGACCACAGTAATTCGAATCGACTATGTTGCAGCAAAACGCCTACATCTATAGGTAGGCCTACCAACACTGATCAGTACTTATTAGGTTAAGCACAGATTGGCTAAGTAGAAGAAGAAGCTGCTTTCCGGTTACGCTTTACAATTATATAAGGTAGAGAGAAGATTTCTTGTGAAGAGCCCTAAGACTAATTCTGATATTTACAGGTAGATAAAAAGAAGACTTTCAAGTACTTTTACTATTTACAGGTACTTGAAAGTGGCAACGGTATTGCTAATATCGAGAACACCAAAAAACCTTTACTGAACCAGTCTTAAAAAAAGCTAAAATTAACCGTCTAAGAGTCTTAAAGATTACTAAACCGGCAAGTTGATAAACCGTTAAATTAGTACTATTGCGGCTACTACTTCAAGTATTACTACTGCAAATCGCAAAAACGACTAGGTCTTACGACCTTTAACTTATACCAACTTTAATGGCAAACCTATAACCCACTATTTTATACTACTCTTATACCCTCTATACCTCTTAATTTTCGTTATGATAGCTTTATAGCACGTTGGATTTGATACTATCGACGACCCTATTAGAAAGAAGGCAATTAAGACCCTCGGAGACACTTTCGTTAAGCATTTCGATGACGACCTTTAAATCTAGGAAATTGACAAAGACTTTACCCCTGAACACCTTACTAATTACGTCGGCCACTTCATTCTCGACGTCGACCACAACGATCAATATACAAGCGTTAAAACCCTATTCAATTACATTGAATTCTTTAGGGACTAAACCCTTACCATATGGAAGAAAACAGAAAAATTAGTTAAATTAAAGCTAAGAGCCGACCTACAAAAACGAGGGATTTCACTATACTTAAAGGTCGGTAAAAACAGTAACCTTGACAATATAATTTACGAGTGTCTTATAGATAAGAATCTACAATAAACCCAAAAAGTTAAGGGTAAAGGAATTGTTAGTGATAGTAACTCTTAATGACTACATACACATTCATAAGGATCTGCCCAAGCCCAAATAAGTTTTTCAAACCCTATTACACGGGATTCTTTACTTGATAGTACTACCGAATGTAAGAATCAATTGACATACATCTTGTAAGCCCTTAAGTCCACTAGTCAATTAAGAAGGAACTTCGACGGACTCCTTAACACTAAGAGGATTATTACCAAGTTCCTCGCGATGGAAACCTACGAGCCTTCTTCCCCTAAGTTTCTCAACATGTCCAATTTTAACAGCCAAACCAAAGGCGAACAAGCTTTATGTGAAAGCCTACTATAGGTACGACTACTGGTTTTATCGCTCACAACTTAGTCAAAGGTAACTATCTTACCCATTAATACTAATAACCTTAGTTTTTTCTCCAGTTGAGAAATATAAAGGGTCCCTACAACCAATATATTACCTTTCCTCCTCGACTTGTTCCTATAGTAAACACGAATTATATAGCAATTACTACATTTGTTAAGATCTAAAAAGGAAAATAAGGGTATAATGGTAAGTTGTATAATTTTTTCGACGTTGAGTTACGCCCATTCTTTAACATTTACCACTAAATATTAAACTGCCAGTTTTCTACTCGTTATTTCCCAGTATTCTTACTGACCAAGCTAATAATCATTACCTCTGGTACCTAACGAATTATTTTTCTTTCCGCGAAATATATAATAGCCTAAAGGGCTATTAAGAATACAATATTAATCTTATCTAATACTACGCCGATTAAAATATTATTAAATGGTCTTACAAATTGAATTATAAGAAAAGGACGAAAATTAAAATATATTTTTCAATTAAATGCTTAACAGACTAATGTATAGCCAATAAGTAATAGGAAATATAGGAGTTAGCGAAAGCATCCTACGGTAACAGGTTCGGCAGGCCGTTACGGGCTATAAAAAATTCAAATACACTTTTTAATACCCTAATATCACTTGCAACGTGTTTTTTTTTTTCAATTACGTTCCTCGTAAGCTATTGAACTACTTAAGTCTCTGGCTCGTTTAGTATATATCCTTAAGCTCCGGAATTTGGTAACGAAGAAAAAAAACCCTTTTTAAATGTCCTACATTGAACGAAGGTATGGAAAGCCCGGCTAATACGGCTAACGAAAATCCCAGACCTTTACCTACGAAAAAAGGTATTTTTCTTTCTTAAAGTCGTTAAACTGGTTAAGCAAATTTACCTCGAACGCTAAAAGATATTAAATTTACGATAAATAGAGCTATTAGTCAATGCGTTATACTATCATAAAACGTAAAATAAAACGGATAATATATTATATGAAGTTCCCCTTTACTTTTTATTGGGACTATATCGAGTAAGTTATATAATTTAAAGGAATCGAAGGTAAAGAGGAGAAAAATAAGCCAAAGGTTATCAGTTAGCACGAAGATACTAATACCAATACTAGCTCGAAAACAACGTAATAACTCGCCGACTACGTTATTTTATACCGTTTTCCAAAACTCTACCGTCGCTACGAAGGTAAAAACCTTGACCCTATATTCCTTTTTACTATTTAAAATCGTTACGCAAAGTAAGTCTTTTAAGAGATAATAATAGATATGAGAGCTATACGATATTTAATAAAAAGTTATTTGTAATATGTTTCATTACGAAAAAATATTAATATTATTACGAAATTTAATTACGCGGATACTAATAAGGTTAAGGTTAGTTATAAATTTAGAAAATAGTAATTTTTACTAATATCTATAAAGTTTAAAACTATAATTAGCCTTAATGTTTTCCACATCTTGGAATCTCCTACCTCCTTCCTCCTTTTCCTAAAAGACATAAAAAGTCTTAGCGTTAACGTTAATATTTAAACTGACTAACTAATATAAGTTAAAGCTAATAAAATGTTTTTACTTAGAATTTACTAAAAGTATTTTTAATTTTACCTTTAAATGTTAAAGGCAATAATATTAAACCTAACGAAGGTAAAACTTCGTTAATTATATCGTAGGTTTGATTACCCGGTAACTAATAAACTTTACAAGGTCTTGAAAGCAATTAGCTATGAAAATGTAAACTTAACAACACTAAAAGTAATCAAACGGCTTTACTACTACAGCTAAATATACTCATAAGCCCTTTTAAGGTTTAAATTTACGTTAAAGAAAAACCAAAACTTTAATTCGGAAGTTTTTATTAACGTATTTTACCTAAACGATAAGTTAGTATTATATATCATAAATTTGTTTACTGCTTTTCACGACGTCGAATTCCTTATGACTATTACGGTAGAGGAAATATAAAACCCATTATTTACTTTGTAGATTAATATATACTTTAGGTTACCAAGCGTATAAATTTACAATACAAATATTAATTTTACTACAATAAAGTTTTAAACTAATATGAAGTCGATAAAAGTTGAATATGAACAAATTCTCCTTAAAATTTAGTAAAGTATTAGTAAGGTCGAAAGAATATACGCCCTTTTACAAAAAGTTTACGATATCCTTATATTGGAAATCTAAAACGTTATAAACTAAAAAGTACAGCTTTCAATAACGGTAAAAGGTTTTAAGGATATTATTGACCCTAACAGACTCATACTATCTTTACTAGTATTTGGGATCTACCTAGGTATATTAATTAAGTTGTTACCCTCGTCAAGTACCTAAAAACGTGTTATGTCATTTAATAAAGCCTTGAAAAAGCTAAGGAAGGAATCGGTACATTGCCATATTAGCGATACCCTTTATACCAAAAACGGAACTTTAATAACAAAAGGGTTATTACTTCCCTTTTACATTGGAATCATTATATAACATAAGCCAGGAAAATTGGATAGTCCGTATAAAATCTTAAATATCACTAATTTAAGCGTGGTAATTAAAATTACTAATAATCCTGTAACCATTCGAATTATATAGATAAAATCGTATAAAAAACCCCTTGGTTTACTGAAATTTAAAGAAGACCATAATATTAATGACCTCTGATCTAAGCGAATGAGTTAATATAACCTTCCGGGGCCGATTATTAACAAGTAAATAAAACGTCGACAGTGCGGACGACCACCTAGGAAAAGGATACACACTAAAGAGAAGGACGGCGATAAAAACTATGAACCTGTAAAGGCCTATATAACAGCGTAAGTGTTTTGAAAGAAAAGTTGGAGCAGAAAACTTACCCTTAAGTTACGTCCCGAAGGTATTATTAATATATTGGGCAAGCCTTTTAACGGAAATGACTAAGTAAAAATTGATATTTCTTTATCAAAAGGGGTAATATTACTTAAATAGTTAGCTCCATTCAAATTTAAAAAATTTACTATTTTTAAGTCGAAGATAATTTACGAAATTAAAGGTAAAACCACAGACCGGCTATATAAAGAGTTAAAGTTAATCGTTTCAAAATATGGTAGTAAAGAAAAGGATGAAATATTTATTTGATTGCTTATAATTTAACAAACTAAATAACGTTTAATATTTGTTATTACAATTAACGTGACTACTAACGTAAAAGGTTAGCTTACATTTAATAGCTGTGACATTACATAAGTGTACACATAATCCACCACCTATCTTTAACGAATTTTATTGTTGGAATTGCCAAAAGAAAAAAGGTCAAGTTTCTAGCTAACATGATAATACATTATATAAAGCCTTTATACGGATTAGCCGAAATAGGTATAAACTAGTTTTCAACGTACTGGACGTATTTTCAAAATAAACTCGGTATTAATACTTTAACTTTTAACTCGTGTTTATTAATTACAAAAGGTAAAAACTTAAATAAAGTAGGTATATAAACAAACGATACCTTTTTTATAGCGATATTGGGTTTATAATGGCGAAATGACGTATCATCGAAAAATTGGGCATTAAAAAGTATAAACCTATCGAAACGTTGGCCGAAGGTATACAACTTAACTGTAATGAATAGTTACTCCATATTTATAGTATTAAGGCTAAAAATGATATTTATACTAGTTCACGTTCAAAGGGGTAAGCTACAAGCCTAATAATCATCGACAAAGCCAACGAAGTAAAATTACAAAAATATCTGCATTGTAAGGCTCATACGGCCTATATCGTCATATTATGTTAACCGAGAGTATCGTACGACCTTTCCATTATAATAAAAGTAAAAAACTTATATAATGAAAACTTTAACAAGTTGAATAGGCGGATTCAATAACAAATAAACTATATAAAAAAGGAATTAATATAGTTTTTATGGATTTAACGAAGGCGAAACTAATACTTTTTATGAACGGGTTATTGATTAATAATATTTACCTCATATTGTAAATCTACTTTTTGATAATATTTGTTAACGAAAATGAATTTAAAAGGCAATTTACAATTACTGGAAATCTCATGTATTCGATATTTATTAAGTATAAACGCTTAACCCGAAAGGTATAAACCTCGGAATTTTATTGTATAATAATAAACTTAAATATCGGCATAATGACTAACGGCATATTAAGGATAACCATTAAATACCGAAAACTACTATCAATACTTATAATAATATATACCAACTCTCGAAGCCTTTACGAATGCTTATTAAAACTATGTATGACGAATGAAAACATTTAATAATAAGCGTAATAAATTTAAAATATGCATAAAAATTCGGGAAAATCGATAAGTTCCGGTAGATTAACGGCAAAAATAACCCTGCTAATGCTATAATTAAGGCCACACCTAATAACGCCTTGAAAGATTTATAGATAGCAATACACTAACTATACGAATCGAGAGCTACGTAAACCTCTCGGCACATAACGTGAAAGAATAGGGTTACCCTGGCAAACTAAAAGACTACTAGGGCAATGATAACGATGGCAGTAGTTTAAACTACTGGCAAAAGGTACGCAATTAGTAGCGTATCTAATTTATACAAGCCTATAACAAAGGATCTGTACACGAGTTTTAAGGAACGGAGGTCTTGGGGAGGTGGAGAAAAAGAACTATAAAGGACCGTAATTGATGTCAATTTCAGTACAAATTAATCGGAATTGACAGGGGTCTAGCTTGTTGTTGGCTTACGAATTAAGGAGGGATTTTAGAGGTTGCCACCAATTGATAGCAGGCCATGCTAACGTGCAGGCACAAAATAAAAAGCCGCCAGTATTGAAATAGAAGTCAAATACAGTATAGCCAAATCAACTTTACTTGCAGTAAAGTTAATTGTACTGACTGCAAAATTGGCTGCAGTTTGTGGAACTGCATTGTAATTGCAGTGTAGTAGGTACTCACTTCAAAGTAGGGCACAGGCCAAAGTGTTTGGCCATACAAATTAGTGTGTAAACCAGCTAGCGGTCTGCTAAACTTAGAACTTGCAACTAAGACTTTCAACTATATAATACCAGTTACTTCAACTATAGTGATTCGAATCGACTACGTTGCAACAAAAGGCCTACATCTATAGGCAGACCTACTAACACGAAGATTTAATACTAAGTTCTCGTTATTCTTCTCTTTTTTACTTACCTAAATAGTATTGTAAATGAGACTCGGTGTGTATTTTTCCTCTTTATTATTTCTCCTTTTCGAGTGTCGTTCGTATCGACAACATTTTATCGGCTTGTCGACAACGGATAAAGAAAGTTTGTATTGGCTCGGTCGCTTGGCTTAGGGGTTTTCATCGTTAATTACCCTAATATAAGGTTTTATCTAAGTAATTTGAAAGGATAGAAGACCGTTAGTAGTTTTAATAACTACTTCGAAATTCGCGATACTTAAGATTCTGTATAAACCTTTCCATTTACCCGGCTTCCATTATACAAGGAATTTACTTTATAACGTCAAAGCAAATACGTCGATTACTAAAAGGTCGTTTTTAGTATTAAGGGTATTATTAACTTGACAGCGTATCGATTCCCTTAGTAATTCCCTTAAAACTCTACCGTAAGCCGTAACACGTTTTTAAATACTAACCGAAAGCGAAAATTTACTCTTTAGGCGTAAATAAGTTTTAAAGACTAGTAGCGTTAGCATTAAGCCGTTAGGACCCATAATGTTATTTAGGCCTTTTACTGTTATTTATAAGCGTGCTTCCGGATTTGTAAAGCTTTTAATTCCTAGAGTAAGAATATTATACTTTCGGCGAAGTCAAGTATATGTTTTTTTAATCTTTTTGATGCTCTAGTAAGCTTTTACAAGTTCCTATTTACACTGGATACCTATTATTTTAACGTTTTCCTAAAACTTTACCACTGTAAAGTTAGTTCTGGTATTATGGATAACAATATTAGGTAAGCACAGGTACGTGTTAATTTATAGTATCATTAACGTTTTTCACGTATATTTTGCCGAAAGGGATTTTAGAAACTCATCCCTATAGAAAGAGGTATTAAAATTAACGATGTGAAAAATAAGCTTATTATTTAAGTAAAACACATTAATAAAGATTTTGTAGTTGAAATTCTTGTCGTTTTTGATGTAAATTTTAATCCTCAGGGGGATTAAGTATATTATTGGCAGTAATAATAAAGTCTTTTAAAAACTTTTAGGGTAAAGTATTCTACATTTTTATGGCTTGCAGACTTTAGGTTTCTATATAGCTTATTAAAGGCTGATACAAGCTAGTATCTGGCTAGTATTCATAGGGATCCAACCCTGATAGTTCTACGCGATCCTAGGATGCTCTGTAGCAGGAAAGAAGCTGTGTGAGAACACGCTCCCACATGTTACATGACCGAATTACACCATCTTCTTAGCTCCATAGCAGCTCCCTAATAAAAACTTCTCTTTTTTCCCTTTTTATCAATGAAGGTTTATAGATAAAATCCAATTACTTCAAAGGACAGCTCCGGTGTTAATCCCTTTATATATAAACCTCGATTTTTCTTCCTATAGTGCTTTAGCTACTCGTTAACAGCTATAGCCTAGAGTTATATTATTATCTTTCGACCCACCGAATTTAGACCCTTTGGCCTTAAAATAATTCCTCGACGTACGCGTTAAAGAGCAGCTTTAAAGCTAATTAACGGCTTAATACGACTACCTTTCAGTTAAACATAAACGTTTTACCAACGCCTTATATACGGAACCTACTAAGTGGAATTAAACGACTCATAAATAGGTTTTACATTTAAAATAACAGAACACTGACGTATTAAACGCGTTAATAAATATAATTCGATAATTCGAAGTTGCCGGTACGCTTATGTTTTTGAGATAACACCCTTCTTAAAAGGGTTTCCCCACGTACGTTATAAACGATGTAACTGTTACACCACTTCTTAAAGGGGACCGAGTTAGCTTCTTGAACGACGAAAATTCGGAGTTCTTTAATTTCGACTACGATGCCGGTGCCCTACTTTATGGGCACCAACAACCTAACACAAGACTTTTAATAAACCGTTTAAGTTTTCCCGTATTAAGTTACAATTTCTAGCATAAAAAGCCACGATAATACACAAGTTATATAAATACTGGATGTTTATCGGTACCAAAAAAGATTGCTTTTATACTATCTTTTAATAGTTGGAAGACCTTACAAAAACCACTATAAAACGCTATTACGGCCGCGGAGGCGACAGCGGTAATAGTTACTCTAACTCCTTTATGGCTATACTTCGCGCCTACTACTACGACCTTAACGCGATTGAAACTACTATTCTTCATCTTATAAGTATAAAATAAAGAGCTTGTAAACGGTTTTACGTTTTATTTAACGTTTAGGAGGCTTTATTCGCGAAATCTGGTGAACGCTTAGGAATCCACCGTTAAACTCGCTATCTTAAAGGAAGCTATTAACAATATGTTTTTCAATACACTACTCCCCTATAACATACTCGTAAACTACAAAGAATAGGTCGTTTGTACTTGACTTATCGACGAACGCCTTTACAACTTCCGCACTTGTTACAGTGGTATTGGTACTATTACTATTAAGAGTATCTTATATGGTGGAAGTAATAGCAGCGATGTATCTGCTAGAGATAATTAAAGCGACGTTATTATAACTAGCGTAGGCTCTTTCCGAGCCGCTTTTAAATGACACGTCGCTTAAGTTAACCACTCGAAACTTTCCCGTCATACAAACCCCGGGTTATATTTGTAATACGGTGTGAATAGTTATCGTATTCGTATCTACCCGTAGTATCCGACTAACTTCCAAACGGTTTTAACGTTAAAGCCATTATAAAAATCCATCTTACTTCGACCGAAGATTTTATCGATCTTTAAAAGGAAAAAGCGTAACTACTGTATATATTTGCGTATAAAAGTTGGTAAGACTTTAATTCGACTAGATAACTTCGTTCTAACTTTTAAATAGATCCTTGTTTATAATAGATTTACTTTATCATTCCATTCATTTTATCTATGTTTTAGTTAATATAAGTTGTAAATATTATAACACCGCGAATAAGTAGCTTACTAACCGCTTAAAGTTATCGCATATTGTTGTCCTATTACAACAACTCGGTAAAACTACGTATTAAGTACCCGGTTTTCCCTTACGAATTATCTTTTTTAAAACTTTTCTAGATATCGACCTTAATAAATACTGCTACTAGATATAAACCTATATTGTTCCTTTTTTGAAATACAACGTTATTTTAGGCAAATCTTAAATAGAGTATTAACGAGTTACTTACGACGGTTCGAAGTATATATTAATTTCATGATGAGTCGGTAACCATCGCGTTTAAGAGAGGGGGTTTGCGCCTGTATAAAAAACGCTGAAAGGGGTCAGCGCCGCCATCTTTTACGCTATTTTGTGAAAGGCCCGTAAGTACCGAAGCATTACTACACAACTCGTCGCCGTCTCCTTCAAAGACATTAATAAGGTACTTGCCCTGAAATCATTCGTCTCCGTTTACAACAAACTCCCTAACGACCTTAAAAAGTTCGCTCTCTTATTCGATGAAACTCTTAGCGATAAACTACCCCCTTATTACTTCAAATCAAATTACTAAATCTTCCTTCGTACTGATAACTAGGGCTAACTCTCAGAAGTGTCATAGGGTCCATTATACGGCATATCGTGTAAAAAGCTCCTTATATTACGTAAAATATTAACCAAATTTTCGACTAAATCTACATTCAAGCGAGTAGCTCCTTAACGGGTGCCATTGTGCTTTTCATTAAAAAATTCGGTGGTAATTTACGTTTTTATATCAACTATCGCTAGCTTAATGCTATTACAAAAGCGACTCGTTACCCGTTTTCTTTTATTAAGGAAACTTTTACGAATATTTCCTAAGTTAAGTGATTTACTAAGTTTGATATTAAAACTTTTTTTTTTATAAAATTCGTATTAAAGAGGGAAACTAATGAAAGTTTGTATTTTGTAAACGTTTCGAACTTTTCGAATAGTTCATTACTCTCTTCGGTCTTTTTTATACCCCCTCCACCTGTTAACTGTATATTCATAATCTGTAACGTCTTTTTCTGGATGTTTTCAACTTTGTTTACATTAACTATATTTTAGTTTACTTAAACGGAACTTTCAAAGATTATACCGTTTAAGTTAAACAATTTTTTAACGTCTTAAGTACTGTGATACTTAATTTTAATATATTCAAGTGCTAATTCTGCGTTTAAGATACTTAGTACCTAAGATTTGTTATAGAAACTAATATGGGCGTTCGTATAAACCCAGAAAAGCTATGCGTTATACAGGAATAAATAGCTATTATATTAGGTTTAAATATATGAGTTTGTTTTAAATTCGCGAATTTTTACCAGCATTTCATTTACGATTACTCGACGACTATTAAACCGTTACTTCTGCTAACTCGTAAAAGTACCTTTTTTGGTTAAAGGCCTGAGAGAAAAACTACTTTTGAACGGCTTCAGCTTAACTTCCTTTTCGAACCTATGTTCGCCTAATAGAACCCCAACCACAATACCTTTTTAAAAGTTAACCATTCTGGTTAAGCTTTGGGAGATTGTATTTTTCAACGAAACGACCGTGATAACTTATGTATAATAACGTATTACTCTCGCCGTTGATCCCTCACCTAATATAACTACAAAATTTACGATAAGGAGTTATTCACGATTATGAGCTGTTTAAAAGTATAAAACGCAAAGTTTCGGGGTATGATATGCCTGTTTACGACTAAAATCAATTATAAGAACCTAAAATACTTTATAACTACACGACGGCTTTTTAAATGATAAGTCAGCTTGTTTCAACGACTTTTATAATTCTATTTTCGGTTGGTTTATAATAAGGCGGAAAATTATATGTAGCCTAATATATTATTACGGCGAGACCAAAATAGCCATAAAGGCCTTTCCGATTCACGTTTTTGGCTTTAAGAACTTGAACTATTACGCCTCGAATAGGCCGCTTCCGAACCGCTTTCACTTACATATATCTCCCGGTTAACTGTTACCAGCGAGTCTATCCTAAAAGGTCGTAAACGTTTTACTAATGTCGACCTACAAAGTTATTAATATACCACTATTATACGCGATACTATTTACCCTCGATTAGTACATGTAATACGTATTAACAACTGATATTTCCCAGCGAATATTCGTATCAATAACAACTAGGTATTACAGGTTTTAATTTCGAAATGCTTAGTGGAAATTGATAGTGTTTTACGGTTTCTCGATCATATTGAGGTATTTATTGACAAACTACTTATTACCGCATTCATTTAAACTACCTATAATTAACTTTTTACCAGCTACTCAGGCTGCAACACTACTATTACTATTTTTTTCAAAACGTACTTTTAACCCGGTCTATATCGCGTAGTCCGTCGTTTTGTGCCGTTACTTCGACGTTTATAGGCGTATAACCTATTGGAGATATCATCGGAAAAGACTTTTTAAACCTCTCCCGGTTTCCGAACGGCTTTAAAATAAGTTTTTTGTCGACTTTATAATTAACTTACCCTAGGAACGTATTAGTAACCTATATTACCTTATAGTCATTATAAACCGTTTAGGTAAAGTCGTTACTCTTGAGGTTATAACTATCATAAAAGCCAAAACTTATACGAAACGGTTTTTAAACTGTTATGAGAGATTTTATGGATTTACCTATACGATTATAGGTAACCGTGATTTAAATTAAACCGGTGAATTTTAAAAGCGATTTTGCGACTTCACTGGGTAAAACAACGTCTAAACATTGCTCTTTGTCCCGAAACCTACAACGTAACCGAACGTGCGAAGTAAGAAGTCTTAACGTATTTACGTTCCTTTATCCTTTATACTCAACTCGACTAACGCCGTTTATTACCTAGTTATTAATTAGTAATAAATAATAATGATACGACTATTATTAGTATAAACCTGTTTTTATAACTCACAGCTATTACGTCGACCTTATATAACCGGTATAACGTTTTCGTGTTCCAGTTACAACATTATACGTACGAACCGAAGATTTTATTTACTGTATCCCTAAAATTATAAAATTTGTATAAGCTGTAATAAAGGCTACGTAATCAAGTATAAAGGAAGCTGCTAACGAATGTCGCTCCCCCTCGAAAAGTTTTTGGGTTGGTGACGACGGTAAGCGTTTTTAAAAAAAACTATAAGCTGGACGAATTTTTCAAAAATTTAGGTTAGCTTTACGACATGTACCATATGATGCGTATAATCGACTTCTATAATATCGAATTCGACATATGAAGCGGAAAATACCTTGTATTTTATATAGACTAACTCGTATAAGCCGCTTTAGATTCTCTTTCAAATTAATAAACTCCCGACTTTTAATCGCAAGCCGTAAATATTATTAACGACAACGGTGAAACTAAACCAAAATACTATGTCGAAAGTATATTACAGACCCGTAATAAACCTGAAACTGGACGTATTCGGCTTTATAACCCATCAAAACGGCAGGTTTTTATTAAGTAGGGAGACTATATACACCTAACGTGAAAGCTGTTTTCAAGGTTTTCCAACACCGTAGTACTTAACACTTTCAAATCGCGTTACGAATTGACCGAATATAACAACGGGCTTTTACTCCCGGCCTAAGAACAGGTTTAACACTTCACACTTTATATTATAAAGAGGAACGACGTATAAGTCATAAATAAGCCGGCATTGAATAAGCGTATTAATATCAATAGAATCTAAGCGACGAAAATTATTCGAATATATCTTTAAAGTCCTCGTCCGAATTTTTACCTAAAAATTTCTTTCCTATTTCGACCAACTTACTTAACTTTACATTTATACGGTCCAACTTCATGTTAATACGTTCGGAAACATTAACGAGCTTTTAAGTAATTTTTAACTACATTTCCTAACTACTCGTTAACTATATTATTCACGTTTTTACCCTGTTATAGTAAACTTACTTGAGTACTACGCTCCTCGTTTATAATTTATATAGCCCGTAGGCTATCGAATTATATAGGGGTATCGAGTATAAAACTCGCCCCGTCTCGGGTGTTTACTTTTCACTACATAGCGTGCCGAACTTTCATAGATTTTTTAATAACAACCACTTAGGTTTATACGTTCTTTACCCGTTCGTTAACACTTAAGGCACTGCTTACGAAAACATTAACTTACCAAGGTCTTGATTATTAAACGCTAAAAACGCTTCGGACAGTTCTTTAATAGATTTTTTTATATCAGGTTTTAAGTCTAAAAGAGCATAGGAATAATCAAATTTACGATCCGTAGCATCGACAAAACAAAATCTGTACCGGATACTAGTATCTAATCGTTTGTTAACAACTTCCTCACGGCTATAAAAATTTATTATATTTAGTCTCCTAATAAAACTTCCTCAGATTATAATGATCTTATAAACGTACTTATAATATACTTGCTTACGAGTCCTGTTAAAATACATTTCAATAGCGTATAGGGTAGTAAACCTTACGTTCGTTAGTAAAAACTAAGTAATTCTCGAGTAAAGCTAACTTATATCTTTAATAAAGTTATCGATATTTACAGCCAATTAAGGATTTATTTATGTAAGACGAAGATAGATATGTAAAAAAGTTGTTTAAGTTAGGCTTTATAACAATATCGATACTCCAATATTAACGAAGTTTTTTAAAAAAAAAGGTTAAAGGTTAAAAGGTTTTTTTTTTTTTTCGAAACAGAAATTTACGTAGTATTTATAAGTGGGAGGGCGTTGTGGCGCCTTTTACGTAACCCAAAAATCGTTCGGTCTAATACTATCCCTACAATACTACGACGTTTTAAATGGCTTTGGAATGGCATACTTGCCTTTCTTCGTACCTTTCGCACGTTATGCACCGCCATGTAGAAAGGAAGAAAAGGGGAGGGGAAGGGTGTCTTTGAGGTGTCTTTAGGGGTAATATTATAAGTTAATACCTAGCTAATATTACTAATAATCCAGCCCTAGTAGTTTTGAGCGCTTCTAATATACTCTGGAACAGGGAGAAAGCTGTATTGAAACACGCTCATACACGTCACATCACCTGGTTACATCATTTTCTTAGCTCCACAGCAGCTCCCTAGCAGGGACTTCTTCTTTTTCCCTCTTTATCGAGGTTTATAGACAGAATCCGACCACCTTAAGCGACATCTCCGGTCTTAGTTCCTTTATAAGGATAGGTAGTTAAAGCACCAGTGTAATTAATGTATTTTCGACTTCGATACATTTAATATTATTGTTTTTGGACCATGAAAATAAAACTATATATACCCCTATTGAAAATATAGGGGAAATTTTTGGTTGTTTTTAACCAATTCGTTCACGTTAACGTCGATGTTAACACGGAGGGTCTTTATATCCTTCAAAAAAAGAGGAAAGAACCACTCGTATAATGACGAATCCAAACCGCTCATATAACCTATATACCTCTTGAATACATCTTATCAACTTTCAACAACTTATGAAACCAACCTAACTATACTAACAAAATCAGTACTACGTCGCTAAGGACTCCTACTTAGCTCGAAAAATAAAAAATTATTAACGCTTTCATTACGAAATTCTTCGTTACTTAAAAAAAAACAGCGGATTATAAGTTAAGTATAAAACTCCTTCAAAATAGTATTATTACCACTTTGAATACCCGTTTGAAAAAATAAACCCGAAAAAACAATTACTATTTTAATTGAATAGAGCATTTTTTCACTTTGAAAGGTTTAATGTAACAATTTACAGCACTTGTAAAATGTTTTCTATACATTTAATTTACGAGCTAAAAAAATGAGGCCAGCAAACCCTACCCAAAAAGCCGCTTTATAATTGAAGATTACTACAATGTCGGTAAAAAAGATATTATAACCTAATCGAAAACTTTATAAAAAAACAAACTATCGCTTATTTTTAGTGTTTAACGCCTCCTTAAATACACTCCATAACCTTTATATCGAATTTCGTAATATTATATAAACTAACATGTAGTTAAAGGAACGGTTTAAACGTCATGTTTACACCCATATATCTGTAAAACTTCGAAAATATTATCTCCCCGGAATAATTTTACGTATCCTCAAACCGTTTTAACGAACTCGTTAACATTGGAGTATACTGATTTAATACCTATTAAAAGCATTATAGAAAGAGGCTCCAAATATTCAATTCAATCTTTGACCTATTATTTTCAATTTCAATACCATGTTTCTAATATTTTACATATACTAATGTGTAAAATGACGATATACTAACGTTATATAATACGTCGATTTTCGTTAGGAAGGATAAAAGGCTTTTGAACGCCAGCCTAAAAGCGAAACCCAAAGTGTACCTAACGGAGAACCATGTAATCATTTTGAATAACGTAATAATCACGTTGTCAAACTATATATTAAACCTTATTTGAAAAGACAATGAGATAAAATTACCTCAATTATCCTAACGAATACTAAACAAGTTAATAAATACAAATATTAACGTATATGTGGCGTTTAAATTGTATTAGTATTATAGCCAAAATTGACTTTGAACTTTTCGGTCGCCGTATAATACAAAACCAACCATTCGAAAAACGTATGTAAATAGTTTAACAAAAGCTTCACGTAATATAAAAATAATCCGAAAAGCAACTTACGATTTATACCGTTTAATATATGTATAACAATTTTTTTTCCACTAATAAATCCTTCGCTAACAATACCGATTATAATTAGTAAATATGATTTATTCTTAGTTTTGATAACGAAACACGCATTCGAAACTGATTTACTTATCATAAAAATATTATTTATCAAAACTTAACAAAGTATAAATAGGTTGCTAGAAATCAACGATATAGTTAAAAAATTGGGCTCCAGGTGTTGGAATAGCTGTCAAATGCAGTACAGTCAAGTTAACCTTACTTGCAGTAAAGTTGATTGTACATACTGCAAATTGACTGCATTTTGTGGGACTGCACTGAAAATGCAGTACAGTAGGTGCCCACTTTAAAGTAGTGCATAGGCCAGAGCGTTTGACCATACAAATTATTGTGCAAACCGGCTAGCGGTCTGCCAAACTAAGAACTAATACATATTAATCAACAATATCAACGCAACACCAGTTATTTCAACCACAGTGATTCGAATCGACTACGTTGCAATTATAAAGGCCTACCAATACCAGGATGATTATAATGATAAAAGTTCGAACAATTATCTCAAACTTTAACTTAAACACTTTTTTTCGTAATTTATACTACCTTTTTTTCCCTTATGAATACCTTGTCAAATTGGGTACTATAAATGAAAAACGTCTTATAATTAATATTATAGTCTGAAGCGAATCATACGAGCGCCTAAAAATTAATTAAATAAGGCAAATTAACGAGAAGTCAAACCAAATAGATATAATAACTAAAAACACCCCAAATAGGGTATTGAAAACGCCTATGTCAACAAACACTCTTTTTATTAACGCTGATGGAAAGTTTTACGAACTTACCAAAATTAAGCAATTCACACCGTTTTTAACATTTGAATATTATTTATATTGATCATTCTTACCGCGTTCAAGATTTAATCGATATTTAGATTTACTATCCTCGCTATTTCTAACATATTATTACTTTCGTTTTTACTATTTACGATGCTACTAAAAACAATTATTTTACTCCTTACCTTTAAATTTTACCACTTACGTCACAAATTTTGTAAAAAGAAATTTTATTACTATATACCGAATTATACTATAGCCGGATAAACCAGCGTAAACATAAAAATAGGCAGCTAGTTACTGTCGAAGGTAGAGAGGAAGAGCGGCGCCATATTGTTGTCATCGTTGTCTTTTTTCTTTTGTCCCTCTTCCTCGCTGCCCTCTCTGCCACCGTTGCTATTAACGCAACCTAAATTATTGCTATCGATGTTGTCACCCATGCCACCGGAAAAGGGGCCCCGTACTTTGGATTGTATGCCTTTGTGTAGGGGCGTGGGTTTTTTTTACCTTCCTTATAATGACGCGCGATAACTTGGTCGAATTTACCTATGTAATATATACGTAAGCCAGTCTTTTAGGGGTTAATAACGGTTGTCATCTCCTTAGGCTGCCGGTTAACGCCTATTTCTAATTAGCACTGGCTTAGTTTAATTATAAAGAAAATGATTGTTTTCACAAATGTTACGGATAATATATTACAATAGTAGATGATTATTCATCGCGACGAGGGTTACGAATTGAAAGTAAACTTACCGTGGAAACGACGGGCGTGTAATAAAGCTTCAGCTTACGGCTCTAGAACTACCGAAACGGGGACGTATTCGTTACTAAGTCGTTTGTAACGGTAGCTATAGTCCGATCGACCTCCGTTTTAACGGTAATAGTTAATAAACTTAGCCGCGGTTGTAGACACGATATATAATACATAAAGCATATTTATGAAAAGCCCGAAAATAAGAACCTAAGTCCACTACTGTAACGCTTTATGCACTAAAAAGACCTTGCGACGTACCTTAACAAACCATAACTCGAGGCTATGAGTTAGGTTGGCCGCTTCGGTCTCGTTTACAAAAACATTAGTATAATACAGGTTAATATGAGAATTAATAATACGAACCGCATTATAGCTTGGCTTAACTACATTTAAAACAGTATGGAGTGGATATTATAGGTAAGAGGGTTTTTACTCATAACGAACAGGTAAGATTAATAACTTTAAAAGCTTTCCACTCGTCCCCTTAAGGGCTAAAAGAAAAGGGGTAGGGGAAAAAGAGAAAAAAAGGTAAAGGTATTATCAGCAACGGCGGCGTGAAAGGATCCGGAAAAAAAGGCAGGAATCGATGATATGCTACCCAAGGAGTCATAGTTAGGGGTGGATCTAACGGTTATGCGGCAGATGACAACGGTGTTAGCCTCCTTTCGCTTACGCTAACGCGCCAAACGCCGCCGAAAGGAGCGGTTTTTAAGAGTAATATATTTTTATGAGCGATTGAATCATAGCTTTTGTTAAGTAACCTACCTATAGGAATAGTATAAATAATTAATTAAAATAATGATTTAGGTATATATAGCCCAATTGATTAATGAGCAATTTATGGTATAAAAAGAGGCGTGTTGTTAAAGGAGAAAAAAGAGGTTTTTCATAAACCAGTAACTGTATATCTTTTTATATTAATCCTAAGATATATCACACCGATCATCACCTTATTCATTTACAATTATATAATAATATGGATTAATAACTATATTATTATAAATAATGATACCATTACCAATTACGTAAACTAATTTGGGCTTTATTATAACTATTACCGCAATTAAAACTACTAATCCGAACCTTTATAATTCTATAACGTAACCACTGTCGTTATTCAAATTACTAATTAAAACTTGTACCAAATTACATTATAAACCAAACTATTACTACTTAATATTGATTATTAGCTGTATTATAAACTAAACTATTACTACTAGATTACGGATACAGGCCGCGTTAAAAAAGATTACCTGTATAAGTTTTATCATATATCTTTATTGTTAGTAAACAATCACGTTACAAGTTATACCTTTACAAAGTATAAGGTAATACACTACTCTATAACGTATATTCCTATAACGTGTATAATAGCGTGCCCCTATATGAAACAGGTATTAAAAAAGTATACAGTAAAGTGACACTGCTTAGAAAGGAGATTAGCAAATTATATAGTAGAGTGCTACTGCTCAAGTGAAAGCTTATAAGCTCCCACCTAAGGTGTGCACTCTCTGGATACCTCTTCTCCATTTCATTACTATCTACTTCAATATACACTACCAATCTTTCTGATTACTCTTCTAACGTACCAGGTGCAATAGATCCTACCTATAATATACTTCTTTACCAAGTGAATTTCCATTATTAGTAAACACCTAAAAAAAAGATTGTGGTTTATAGTAAAACCCTAAATGTGTTATGGTTCGACCTACAATGGTAAGCCAAGTAGGTGCCAAATGGGATTTACTATTGAGGTATGTAGGAAGACTAGAAGAGGCTACCGTAGCCCAACATGTAGGACCTATGGATAGGACCAGTGTCCAGTCTGTTACGTACCCTTTCACGTGCCGTATACAAACCATACCCGGCCTGTACCCGAACCGTACCCGATTCGCACCCGAATCGGGCCTAGGCCAGTTATTACCCATCCCGTGACATATATAGTAACGTAACTTATAGGCTTAATAGCTAATAGCTTAAATTTATAATATACTCCCCTTTTCCCAAAATACTATAAAGACTATAACGCCCTGCTAAATAAATACTAGACGTAAGTTATACCCATTTAATGCGTGGGTCGGACGTAAACTAGTAATATTACGTTTAATATGTCGTATAACGTTTCGGCCGATTTAACCCTAAATCTTCGGTGTCGTATAACGCGCTTTTTAACCCTATCTATAATACCTTACAATACGCCCGTAGGTTAGGTATATAATACATTTCACTTACTGCTAGTGTTATATAACGTATCCGTTAACGCTTCGTATAATATATCTTTTTTTTCGTCGACGTCATATAACGCCCCCATTAACGGATTGAATAATATATCTTTTTTACCGGTAATATCGTATATCGCATCATATAAAGTCACGTTTTTACCTTCAATATCATATAACGCGCCCCGTATAATATGTAACCCTTGCCGAATATAGTTCACTAATCCTTATAAATACGGAAGCCCCCCGTAATTATTAAAACTTCCTCCTTTCCCCCCTTACAACGTCGCCTTTTTTCATTAACCACCCTTTTTATAAATTTTCGTTAACTACCTTTTCTATAATTGTTTAACTTCCCCTTCATATTTTCTAATTGATTTTTTGCGTTTATATATTTTAGCTTCTTTCTAAACTTATTATTATAACCGACGTATATAAGGGGTCTAATTTGGGTTACTTTACCGCCGATGCCTTTAAAAAGGATAACGAGTTATCCCGTAAAATATACTACTTTATTACATATCAATACCCTATTACTAACTGTTTATTATAGCCGTCTTGCGTTATAAGAAATCTCCTCGTCCTTAAAAAAAAATTAAGGGTAAAAATAAACTTTCTCCGTTATAGACCAAAAACGCCTATATATTACATATTAACCACCTTTTAAATTTTAATGTTTCTCTTTTTTATATTCGAGTTAATCGGATGTAAAAGTGTTTTATATACCAAAAGGTTTATAATGAAATAAACTCACAAATAACCTTTATGTGAAACCTAATCATAGATTTACTTTTCTTTATAATATATTTAAAAAAAAGTTTACTTACGGCCTTACCCGGTTTACGTACCTTTTTATGCCAATTAGGTGTTACGGTAAAAGATAAGAGCTATATCCTATCCCCAACGTGTAAGTGTTAAGGAGATATCCTGGGTTATCAACCTGTTTTTACCCCCGCATTTTAAGAATTGGTTAATTAATTTACCTAACTCCGCGATATCACTCGAGTATAAAACATTCCTATTATACCGGCTATATAAGTTGTTACCCCTTTAGTCATAAGTTTGCGTCGCCCCCTTTTCCCAAATCCGTTTTTACCTAAGACTTTTTTGTTACTATTTATTATATCGTTTATTTACAAAGATAAAATATTTTTAGCTGCTCGAGCTTTAACGCGTAACGTCTTCGCCTCGGCCCTCTTTAATTACCGCTGTATACCTTTTGATAATTTTAACTTAGAAGGCTAAAATGATATAATTACTTAGGATATATCTTTTATAACTAATATAAATTACGGTTTAAAAATGTAATGAACGATGTTTAAAGCTTAATTATACGATTTCCAATTTTACACATATCTTATTTATTAACCTTAAATAAAAAAGAGCTCATTAGGCCGACCACTAACGGGCCTAAAATCGTATTCGGGTCGACTGCATCACCCAAGCTCAAACTAATGTATTATAATCTTTAGTAACCCGTTTAAAAATTCGCTTTTCTCGCTCTACCTCTCGCCTTACTCCTCGTTAACTATTATCGTCGGCCTCTTTTAACGCCCGTCTTTCCTAACGTTATCTTTTATCATCGACCTCATTTAACGTCCGTTACTCCTCGCATTATCCGTTATCAGCCTCTCCTAGCGCCCGCCCCTTTTCACATTATCCGTTATCCTCGACGTTGCTTTGTATTCATCTCGTTTCCTACCAGCCCCCCTTTTTGGCGCTTACCGATTCCCCCCACGTTTTTTATCGTACCCCTTCCTTGACGTCACCTAATATCTGGAACCAATTATAATAAGTCACCTAACTTTAATAACGCTGGTATTCGTTAAACCCTAATAATGATAATAATAATAATAAATAGGTAAATTTTCGTTAAATCTTAATGAAACCCATTTTACGATTAAATATATATTTGAAAAAGTCGGGTAGTATTTATCCGGCTCCATTCATTTTTCATAACCTCGTTTAATAATAAATTCTTTTATTTACTCATAAATAATGTATTATACCAAGGGTATAGACAGTTGGCCCTGCATTTATCATTTAACATAAGTTCGACCTCAACATCAAAATACCGGATTATCGTAAACCCGAACATTTTCTCATTTCGCCTTAAATTTATCTAAAGTTACAATATACTAATAACTTTCCAGTAATTCCTACTACAGCGTATTATAACTGTTTTACTTGACTAATATATAATGAACTCCTCCCCACCCCGTTTTTACCGAGAAGACTTTTATACTTTCAATTTCTGGTATTTACCTTCCTTTACATAGTTAACTACGAAAACTAATCGCAGATAAATATTAGATAAAAATTACTAGAAAAGGGGGTTTAGGGTTACCCAATTCACCAAATTTATATAAAATATAAAGTATTTACTAAGGATATTTAATACGATATTAAACGGGTTCGAAATATCAATTACCCGATGTTAATTGTAAAGTTGATGAAGCTTTTTACTCGGACGGTTCATTTTAATATTACGAAGGCTTAGTTAAACCTAGTTCCCTATCTTATCGTTTCGCCGAACGTCGCTTACGGTCCGCCGCCGTTTTTATTTACTGTTAAATATAAGTCATCGTAGCTTAAAATAACTCCGCCCCCTTGCTTAAATAAGTTAAAAACGTAATTACTCTCCCCTTCGGATTAATCAATAACTTTATATCCTTATTTACCCTTAAGATAAATAATATTTCTTATCACTTTATTAAACGGTTTGCGTTAAATTCGGTAACCATCAACTTCTGGTTATTTAACACTTATTAACAAATGGGTAAATGTAAAACCTAATTATGTTACAGAAAGGCGACAATGATAGGTGAATATTTTTGAACCTTTTGGTTTACCCGCTTAATATCGTTATTTATTTATAGGTCATAATCCGTGGATAAAAGTTATTTGACTTTTATTAGGGAATGTAAGGTCGTTTACAATACGTTTACTCAATTCTAATCGTAGTTACTAATAATAAAAGCTAGAAATTTATAAAATTTCCACTATATATCCCAAAAGCGTTCCGTATACGTATCGGCAGTTATAAATCATATAGCTTTTAACTGGATAAATTTGAAAAAACAATTTGTAATAATTAGTAAATATCGAAGGCTATTATTAATAACTAATAGGCTAACTATAAAGTTGACAAAAAAATACGCCTAACATCAGTGGGAAATAAAAAAAAGGTTAAATGAAGTCTTAATTTAAGGTTCGACAAAGTTTCCTTTTGTTATATTACATATACATTCGATATAAACGTCGAATATTGACTACTATCTCCTTTAAATGGTAATCCCGTTAAAAACGCGACAAAAAATATTTTTACCCGAATAACCTATAATAAATGAGTTATAAGTTTACTAAAAAATACTCGTGGTTAATAGTTTTTGATTCAATAGTTATAGATAACAACAGTGATGTAATATACCCCGTAGGTTAATTTCGTGATCCTTAATTTATATTACCTATTTTATTTTAGGTAAAAAGCGCTCAACGCCTTTAAAAACCGTTAAAAAGCGAATTTTATACAACAAGTCATTTGCCACTTTTTAATCCTATAATTTTGTTAACGTACCCGGGTCGAAAATATGGTAATTACTCGGCGTTAACAATACTGGTGGGCTTAAAGCGGGTCGGGCCCGTGGCGGTATTACTAGTACCATCGTATTCAAATCCTTTAACGTTATCCCTAATAGTAACCCGGGTATGGGCCGGGCTCAAAACGGTACCGCTCTCGGCAGCTTTCTGAAAACCCCCGACTTACCCTTAAAATATATATCGTCGTAATCTAACAACTAAACCTCCGTTTCACCAAATTCTTTTATAAAACCCTCTGTAATCTATATCCCTTTAATATATGAGTTTATTAATATTACGTTTAACATAATAATAAAAATAGGTTTAAATACCTTCGCGCAACGTTTTTTAATTCGGGTTTATTTTACAACTTACGGGTTAATGTATCCGGGCGGACGCCTTAAGTTACTAGCCTGTACCATAAATAATATTCAAAAAGTCAAAGGACTTCGGCCTATTTAACCTAACGTATCGAAATTAAACGTGGTAAAAGAAATATTCGAATCCTTTATAATTCGTTAAAATTGTAAACGGTATACGAATACTATGTAATTCAGAAAACCACATCTTTGAATGAAATATTACTGTAATGAGCTCTTTATCGTAAATATTATAATTAAGTTTCGCATTTGTTGTACAGAGTAGTAAACCATTAGCTTTAAAATACTATCCTTATTTCGTTACGATAAGTACCCTTTTAACGCCGTTTACGAATAGTCGGTTTCGACTACTATTAGCCGATTCAAATCTTAATGTACCAAAATCGGAACCGTAAAAAAATTATCTTTTAAGGTTTAAAATACACATTTTTCTCCTTTCGTCGAAGCCTAATAAATATTTTGTTTCGTGAAACGGACGACATAATTTGTTAACTTTGAAAAATTATTATTAAATTATGATAAAAGTTAATAAAACCTAAAAAGCTTCGAACCTTTCGGATAGTACGTGGTAACTTTTACTTGCGGATTACCCGGATCTTTTCGGGATCGACCCGAATGTTTATCTCAACTGTTATAATAAAGCCGAGGTATTTTACTTTTTAACCACAAAATTACACTTTTTAAAATCTAAATTTAGCTTCGCTTTACGAAAAGGTTCCAAAACCACGGGAGCTATCGATATATAATCCTATTTAATACTTAAAAAAAAGGTTATTCAAATATATTGTGACAAAATTGTTCAAAATATCCGCTATTATATAATGAATATATAGCTAAAAGGTCGCCAGCACTCACACCAGCTTAAAAGGGTTTACTAATCATTTAAAAAATTTAAACCGCGTATGAAACGCCATCAATTTCTCTTGCCCAGGTATAATTCGAATACGGAAAAAGACCGTTCAAATATTCAACTTCGAAAGTTATATCGACTTCGATAATATACGTAGGGTCTTTTTAATTAAAGGTAAATGAAAACGGTTTTACTTTATAGTTTTATTTAATACCTGTTAGTAGATATAAAACCATTTCTCTCCCCCTTCCAGCTTAGAAATAGGTAATACCGGCACTATAACTGATAAAAAGCTTACCCAAATCTAACTCTTATTTCATAACTTCATAACTTATCTTAAAAGTTTAAAAATTCAATTTTGTAACATTGAATATAACAGCTTTTGAAGTCGTTTTAGTGAAATTTATCTTTGTTCAGTTTAATATAAATATAATAATCGAATTTCCCTCCATATAAAGGTAAAGTAATAATCTTATCTTTTTCGAATAGTTCGCGAAATTTATTTAATTGTATTCAAAGACGTAATTGATCTTTTTTTTCCTTAATCGTGGTCGTTATCTTCGATTGTAAAATCCGCGTTATTTCGTAAAATATTATAATATAAACTATCTGAAATGGATGCCCTATACGTTATACCTTTTGGTATGAACGTTATATTAAATTAAAGAAAACCGAACCTACTATTTACTATATATCTCCGATCCTAAAGCATATTATTATTACGTCGACAATTAAGTCTTCCTAAATTTAAATAACCAAACGGTTAGTGCTAACATTTAAGGTTACCTATTAATATCGTATTCGAAACATACCAAGAATTACATCTCGCTTTATTTCGAGAATAATATATATTAATATCGGGTTCGACCATTTATCAATATTTTTACAAAACTTAACTATTTGGATAATACGCTTATTTTGCCGTAACCCTTGTATGGTACCGAGATTTCACGAATATAATAATCGAATTTACTTTATTTTTAACCGTTATACCAAAGATTTGTTTATAATATAATAATAATTATAGGTTAAATCGATTCAAACATCCAAACAATAAGTATAATTAAAAAGTATAGGGAAAAAAATAAATCCTTGTTTATACGTATTTTAATTAAATTAAAGCCCTTTTTATTTAATCTTACAATGACGCCGTTAAAGTTATATAATCCATAAACGAAACTATATCTAAAAGTTAGGTTTCTACCGTTACCGTTAATGGGAAACCTTCCTCTACCTTTTCAATTTAAACCGTATATATCTATGTAAAAGGAAATACCGGGCGATAATCGTAACTACGTTAATAATAGTCCAATAAGCCACAATATACGTAACGCCCCAAAATAAACCTAATTTACCGTTTCTTTACTATCGCCTACGTCGCCCTACATCCTTAGTCCTAAACGCGTATCGAACAGGTTTATTAAAATAATTAACCGCGATACCGAAATAACTGGCCGTAATTACTACAGCTTTCTAACAAAGGTATTTAACAGGCGTAGATTTCCGTCATAACTGTATTATTATCCGGCTGTTAGACTTATACGGGTCCCACTAATTAACGACTAAAACATCGTTTTAAATTTAAAAACTCCAACTTTTCGGCAAATTCGCGGTACTTTTGCAAGGCTATGACATAATTTACCCGTCTAACACCTGACATAATAAATTGATCTCGGATACGTAACGATACGCGAAAATGTTAATAATTACACTTTACGAACGAAAGCTAATCTAAACCGCCCGTTCAAACCAAAAATATCTCGAACCTAGTAAAGAATAATACCTATAAGTCCTTATCGCTTATAACCAAACCTTTAAGTTTGATTAATACCTTATCTGCGCGGTAAAAGTTATTAAAAACCGCCTTAACATAATAGAAAACCCTTTTTATACTACACATTACTTCGTATCCTTCGACTATTTCAATACGCCATAACCGCCGACTTTACTGCCATCGTATAATATCCCTATACATAAAGAAACATATACTTATCCTTCCCAATTTACATTTTATTCGGTTTTAATATAAATTTAATCGTTTAATGTATCGCCGCCCACGTAAAAGCAAATTCGTCGAATTACGATTAGTTACATCGCTTTCGCTCATCCTAAGCCAGTGAATACCCAACGCGAGTCACGGCTAATTCAACTTCGAATTGCTAAATCATCGCTACGATCTAAACAATGTCGGATATAAAATTAATAGTTAAATTCGATTAACCCGGTTATTACAATGATTTCAAAGTCGACGAGGTATAAGCCATAGTATTTTATGAATGAAATATATCGGTTTAAGTTGGTTTTAAAACAGTAAAAGATATATTTATAAAGTAAACGATTAGGTTTTCGCCGATGGCCTATTTTCTCTGATAATTTTAAAATACAACGATAAATTAATAACGTTTATTATCGATTCGTTTATTACAAGTAATATTCCTTCGAAATAATAATAAAAAACTTTAAAAGTATATTATGATCCGATTTACTATAGTAAGCTATGTAGGTGCCGAATGAGATTTGTTATTAAAGTACAGAAAAAAACTAAAAAAAGGCTATCGTAGCCTAATATACAGGGCCTATGGATAGGACCAGTGCGCAGCCCGTCTCGTGCCCTCCCAGGTGCCGTGCACGGACCGTTCCCGGTCTGTACCCGGATCATGCCTAGTCCGCACCTGGAAAGGGCGCAAGCCAGGTAGTACCTATCCCGTTACATTCATAGTTACATAACCTATAGGCTTAATGGCTAATGGAATGAGTCTATAACAAAATGAATTACAGAAGAAATTAGGAAGGCGTTAAGTTAATAATACCTTTCATACCGGGAACAGAGTTACGACAGTTGATGTACTATTTTTACCGTTAGAAAATGTAATTTTCGTGTGGCAAAAGCTAGGAAAATGGAATAAACCATTTGAAATCTTGAATATTGCCAACCCCAAAGTAGTTATTAAAAATGCTAACAGTCTTAAGACGTTTCCTATAACTAAAGTCAAACTTTATATCAAGGTGACTAACGGTAATGACAATGATAATGATGAAGATTTTTAACCCAAACAAGTTAAGTAAACCTATCACCCCCCTCTCATAATCAATAAGCTAACAAAACATCAACGGCGCAGTCGACCACTGAAAAAAGGAAACACGAATATGAGGAATTCATATCTGGCCTGATTTGAAATATTTCTTGGGTTAGGAGAAAGATAAACGATGATTAAAACTTAGCTATTAAGCTTCATGTATAAGGAATGATAAAACCTTTAGGCGGGTTTTTCAAAGACAGCGATACGATTGATATTTATGGACTCTATATTAGAAAAGTTGTTTAATTTATATTCACAAATAATTTCGAACTTTAACATCTCAATATTGCAATTTTTCAATCAAGGATTATCTATGAGGTTTAAAGTGAAACCACGGAAAAGCCGTATGAAAACTTACGTTTAATCGCTTTAGAATATGATAATGAGGGCTAATATTGGATTTTTAAGAAATTACTAACGATTTATGAAATTGTATAATATTTGATGGTTGTATTAATAGTAAATTTACTAGCTAAATTTAATAGTGAATTTTCCTTTAACAACTATAATATTACCTAAATGTATATGTAATTAACGATTAATTGAAAAGGGATAGTTTTCATATAAGCATTAATAAAACTCTATGATAAGTACATATTAAGGAGGGTTATGCAATATATCAAGTTAATATACAAATTAGTTAAAAAAGAATTTATTAGTTTGTAACCTATGAATTGTATTTTAAGTGAAAGCTAGGTATGAAATTTTTTACCTACTATATTTACCTATTAATTACGTGAAACGAAAATATTGGGATGGAAGGTATGTATATTAACTATACTCTTTTCGTTGAAACTGTTATGATTTAACCTACAATAGTAAGTCAAGTAGGTATCAAATGGGGTTTACTATTGAGGTACGGTGGAAGACTAAAAGAGGCTACCGTGGTCCACCGTATAGAACCTATGGGAATGGCCAGTGCCTAGCCCGTTACGTGCCTTTACACATGCCGTACACGAACCGCGCCCAGTCCGCATCCGAGCCGGGCCCGAACCAGTTATTACCTATGTCATTACGTATATAGTTACGTAACTTATAAACTTAATGGATAATAGTTGAAGTTTATAATATACCGCCTTTTCCCCCGGATATTATAAAGGTTACAACGTTCTGTTAGTTAAACGTGAGGCGCGGGCCTTACTCGTTTAATGCGCGAGCCGGGCGCGGGCCGGTAACACGACGTTTAACGCGTCGTATAACGTATCAGCCGATCCTACCCTAGGTTACTGGTACCATATAACGCGTCTTTAACGTACCGTATAACGTATTAACCGGTTTAAGCCTAAGTCGCTGACATCATATAACGCGCCCTTTAGTTTCGCTATATAATGTATCTTTTTTACCGCCAGCGTCGTATAACGTATCCTTTAATGCTCCATATACTGTATCAGATAATTCGACTTTAGGTCTCTGGTACCGTTTAACGTATTGACTAATTTAACCTCAAGTTGCTAATATCGTATAACGTGTTTTTTAACGAGTTGTATAACGTATTGATTAGTTTAACCTTAGGCCACCGACACCGTATAACGCGTCTTTTAAATTTGCCGTATAGTATATCTTTTTTACTGTCGGTAACGTATAGCGTACCTTTTAACGCGTCGTATAATACCTCGCTTTTGCCTTTGATACCGTATAACGTTTTTCGTATAATATGTAACCTTTATCGAATTCAGTCTGCTAATACTTATAAATATAAACGCCCATGTAACCCTTAAAACTTCCTTTTTTTCCCCTTTTACAACGTTGTCCTTACTTCATTATTTAACTTTTGATTATTAATTTACACCTATATTTATTAACTATTTCCTTTACCTTTTTTTTTATAAACGACGTATATAATGAAACTCGTTTAGGTTACGTTGCTACCGACACTCCTCAGAAAAATAATAAGCCGCCCCGTAAAGTATATGACCCTACCATATATAAATACCTTACCACTAATTACCTTTTATAACCTTTTCGCGTTATAAAAAAACCTTTTCTTCCTTGATAATAATAGAAATAAAAACGAGTTTCTCCTTTTATAAGTTAAAAACGTGTATATATTATATATCAATCACTTTTTTAAGTTCGGTACTTCTTTTATTCATATTCGAGTTTATCGGACGTAATGTTGTCATACATATCGAACGGTTTATAATGATATGAACTTATAAATTAACTTCACGAAAAACCCGATCATAATTTAAACTTTTTGCGTAATATATTTAAAAGATGAACTTATTCAAGACGTTACCCCGTTTACGCGTCTCTTTCTGCTAATTAGTTATTATGGTCGAGGATGAAAGCTATATTCTATCCTTTACGCGTAAGCGGCAAGGAGATGTCCCGAATTATCAGTCCTTCATTATCCTTGCCTTTTGTTAATTAGTTAATTAGTTTTCTCGGCTCCGCGATATTACTCAAGTTTAAAAAGTTCTTATCGTATCGGCCGTATAGGCCGTTACCCCTTTAACTATACGTCAACGTTACCCTTTCCTTTCAGGTTCGTTTTTCTTTAAGACTTTTTCATTACCTTTTACGATATCGCCTATTTATAAAGACAAGATTTCCTTAACTAACCGAGTATTAACACGCAATATCTTTTCCCTGATCTCCTTTAATACTTATCGTAAACCATTCCATAATTTTAGTCCAAGTAACCAAAATAATATCATTGCGTACATCATATCCTTTATAATTATTATAGGTTACGGCTTATAAAGTATAACAAACGATATTTAGAGCTTAACTATACGAGTCCCGATTTCATCCTTACTTTATTTATAAACCTTAACTAAAAGTAATTCAATCGGGCCGACTACAAACGTACGGAAGATAGTACCTGTGCTCACTGCATCTTTCAAGTTTAAATTAATATATTATAATCTTTGGTAACCTGCTTAAAAGGCTGATTTTTTTACCCCACCTCTTACCCTACTTTTAGTTAGCCGTTATCGTTGGCCTTTTGTAACGCATATCTCTTTTAACGTTATTGATTATCCTCGACATCACCCCGTACCCGTCCCGCCTTTTATCTACCCCCTTTATCGGCGCCTACCAACACCTATCACGCCCCTCAACATCTTTCTTTACCTACATCTCCTAATATCCGAGGTTAATTATAATAGGACTCTTAACGTTAATAACTACAATACTCGTTAAATATTAATAAGTTTAATAATAATAAATAGGGGGGTTTTTATTAGGTTATAGTAAAACTTGTTTTACAATTAGATACGTATCCGAAGAAATCGAATAATATTTGCCCATTTTTGTTTATTATATTATAATATAATTTCATAATAAATTTCCCCCTCTTCTTATAAGTAATATATTACTTCGAAGGTATAAGGGGCTTACCCCACGTAGTTTACTTGATATAAATTTAACGAGGACTTTGAAATACCTAGTTATTATAAATCTAAATATATCTTCATTTCGCTCTAAATTCGTTTGAGATTATAATATACTGGTCATTTTCCAGTAATTCCTATTTTAACTTATTATAATATTTTTAATTCAATAATCCAAAGAGAATCTTGTTTTACCCCGTTTTAGTTACAAAAAAATTTAAACCTTAAATTCCTCTTATATAACCAGTATTATATCGTTAACGACTAAAATTAATTTCGAGCGAATGTCGGATAAGATTTACGAAAAAATGAAATTTAAAGTCAACGGTTTGATTGAATTTACGTAAAATATAAGGTATTTATTGGAAACATTTAAAACTATATTAAACGGGTTCGGAATATCGACAACCTGGTATTAATTATAAAGTTAATTAAGCTTTTGATTTAAACGATTGGTTTTAATATTACGAAATCGTAGTTAAATTTAATCGTTTACTTTATATTATTTTACCAGACTTTGTCGAAGATACGCCGCCGGTTTTATTTGTTTCTCAATATAAATTATCGTCGTTTAGACTAGCTTCGTCCCTTAACGTAAATATATCAAAAATATAAGAATTTTCCCAATTAAATTAGTTAACGACTTCGTATCTCCGTTTATTTTCGAAAAATGTAATATTTCATACCTATTTATCAAACGGTTTGCGTTAAACCCAATAACCATCGACTTTCGGTTATTTAATGTAAGTTAAGAAATAGGTGAATATAAAGTCTAATTATATTATAAAAAGGCGACGACCATATATAAATACTTTTAAATTTCATTATTTATATACTTAATATCGTCATTAATTAGTAGGTAATACGTCGTAAATAAAAGTTATTCGACTTTTATTAAAAAAATAAGGTCGTTTAAAATACGTTTACCTAATCCGAATCGCAGTTATTAATAATGGAAATTAGGAATCTATAAAATCTCCACCATCCTTTCTGAAACGTTCTGCATATGTATTGGAAGATATAAATCACAGAGTTTTAAGTAAAACAAATTTAAAAAGGCAATCCGTAATAACCAATAAATATCAAAATTCGACTTCAATAACTGTTAAGTCGATCATATAGTCGACAAAAATATATATTTAATATCGATTTGAAATGAGGAGGGGTTAAAGGAAGCTTTATCATAGGATATAACAAGGTTTCGTCACTTTATAATATGTATATATTCGATTTAAGCGTCGGATATTTATAATTATTCCCTCCTAATAGTCATTCAATCAAAGAATGCGAAACGAATTTTTTTACCTAAATAACCTATAATAGGCGAATCGTAAGTTTATTATAAAATCTTCGTTGTTAATAGTTTCCAATTCGGTAGTTATAAATGGTTACGGTATCGTAAGGTACCCCGCGGGTTAATCTTATAATCCGTAATCTATATTGATTATCCAGTTTCAATTAAAAAGCGCCTAATGCCCTTAGAAATCGCTAATTAACGAACCTTATATAATGGGTCGTTCGTTACTTTTTAGTTTTATAATTTTGTTAAAGTACCCGAGCCGAAAATAAGGTGATTACTCGGTATTAAGGATATTATTTGGTTTAATGCGAGCCGAATACGTAACGGTATTACCGGTTTCAACGTATTAAAATCCTTCAATGTTATCTCCGATAACGACTCGAACACGAGCCGGGCCCAAAGCGGTCCCGTTTTCGACTATCCTTCGAAAACCTTCGGCCTACCCTTAATGTATATATCGTCACGATCTAATATCTAAGACTCCGTTTTAACAAATTTATTTATATTACCCGCCGAAATCTACGTTCCATTAATATATACGTCTATCATTACCACATTTAACATAGCAATGAAAATAAGTTGAAAAACTTGTACGCGGCGTTTTTCAACTTTGGGCTTATTTTACAATTTTCGGGTTAATATATCCGAACGGAAGTCCTTAATTAAGGACTTATATCATAAATAGTATTAAAAAACGAAAAACCTTCGGCTTATTTAACTTGACGTTTCGAAATCAAACGCAATAGAGAAAATATTCAAATGCTTTATGGTCCATCCAAATTATAAACGGGGTACGGATATTGTATAATTCGGAAAATCACGCTTTGAAATAAAAAATTATCGAGAAAAGCTCTTTATCGTGGATAATATAGTTACGTTTCGTATTTATCATTCGTATGAAATAGTAAACTACTAACTTGAAAATATTATCCTTATTTTGTTACGACAAGTACTCTTTTAACGTCATTTCCAAAAAGTCGATCTCCACTACCGTTAGCCGATTGGGGTCTTAATATATTAAAAATTGGAGCCGTAATAAAGGTATCCCTTATGGTTTGGAATATATGTTTTTTTTTCTTTGTCTAAGTTTAACGAATTCCTTATTTTGTTCATCGGACGAAATAATCAGTTAAATAAAAAAAAAGATAAATGAAATTACGATAAAAGTTAGCAAAACTTAAAAAACTTCGAACCTTTCAGATAGTATTTGGTAACTCCTATTCGCGGATTACCCAAACTTTTTCGGGGTTGGCCCGAATACCAACCTTAACCGTTATAATAAAACTCAGGTATCTTACCTTCTTAATCACGAAATTACATTTCTTTCAATTCAGATTTAGTCATGTAGAACGAAAACGTCCCAAAACTTCGCGAACTATCATTGTATAGTTTTATTTAATATCAGGAAAAAATTCTTTTACATACGTGAAAACAAAATTATTTAAAATACCCGCTATTATATATTAATATATCAATAAAACGTCGTCAGCGGTTCCGCTAATTTAAAAAGAGTAATTAACTATTTAAAAAACCCGAATCTCGTACGAAACGCAGTTAATTTCTTCTATCCGAATATAACCCGGATACACTAAAAAGCCGTTTAAATATCTAAGTTAATAAGTTATATTAACTTTAATAGTGTACGTAAGGTTTACTTAATTAAAGGTAAGTAAAACCGGTTTTACTCGGTAATTACATTTAGTATTAAGGAAGTTATATAAAACCATTATCCCCTTTTCGGCTTAATGATAAATAATACTAATGTTATAATCGATAAAGAATTTATTGAAACCAAACACTTATTTTTTAACTTCGTAACTTATCGTTGAAGCTTAAAAAGTTGATTTTATAATATCAAGTATAGCAGTCTTTAAGGTTATTTCGATAAGAATCTATTTTCGTTGTGTTTAATATAAATACCGTAATAGAGTTTCCCATTAAATAAAAGTAAGGTTATAACCTTACCCTTGTCGAATAGGTCGCAGAATTCTGCCAATTTTAGTGAAAAACGTAACCAATCATTTTTCTCTTTACTCGTAATCATTATCGTCGTTTATAAAATCCGCGTTATTTTACAAAGACTGGTAATAAAAATTAACCGGAATTAATCCCCCGTATATTATTCCTTTCGGTAAGAACATTTCGTTAAATAGATAAAAAACAATTTCATTACGCCCCGTATATCCCCCGACCTAAGGTGTATTATTACCGCGTTTATAACTAAGCTTTTTTAACTGTAAATTATTGAACAATTACCGCTAATATGTAAATTACCTATTAATATCGTATCTAAGGTATTCCAAAAATTATATCCCTTATTATTGAGTGAATAAGATATGTTAATTTGGGTTCGACTTGTTATGACGAAGCACGTTGGCGGGTCAGAAAACAGGCCAGCATGCAGCTGAGCTACCGGTGAGCCTTAGTGAGCACCGGTGAGCCTCAGTGAGTACCGGTAAGCCTCAGTGAGTACCGGTAAGCCTCAGTGAGTACCGGTGAGCCTCAGTGAGTACCGGTGAGCCTTAGTGAGTACCGGTGAGCCTCAGTGAGCACCGGTGAGCCTCAGTGAATACCGGTGAGCCTCAGTGAGCACTGGTGAGCCTCAGCACTGAAGATGGTATGAAGGCCATAGGATATAAGGACACGGCCATCACCATATAGATAGTATTTCCTTCATAGCTCTTCAGTTGTCAATCTAAGTATTCAGTCTCAGTATTTTCTGAATAGCCTCATGGCTTCTGATCATTACTTGCACGGTTGCGATATTGTTCACTTAGCACCTCTGCTACCTTCTTGATAACATGAACCCTCTCACACCTTCTATATACTCACGGGTATTGATTGTGATGATTACACGACTATTTATTAATATTTATACGAAATTTAGCTATTAAGTTAATACGCGTATTTTACTGTAACCCTAATATCGTACTGAAATTTCGAGTATATAATAACCGAATTGACTTTATCTTTAACCGTTATACTAAAACCTCGTTTGTAACATAATAATCATCATAATTAAAATAGACTTAAATATTTAAAAAATAGGTGCTATTAAAAATATATGTATAAGAAATGAATTTTTATTTATACGTATTTTAATTGAACTGAACTATTTTTTATGCGATTTTATAACTACGTCGTTAAGGCTATATAACCCTTAAATGAAACTATATCCAAAAGTTAGGTTTCCTCCGTCTTCGTTAATAGAAAACCTTCATTTACTTTTTCGACAAGAACTGTATACACCTGCGTAAAAGGTAGTGCTAGGTGGAGATCGTAACCGCGTTAATAATAGTCTGCCGAGCTATAAGGTACGTAACGCCTCGTAAAGAACTTGGCCTAACGTTTCTTTACCGTCGTCCATGTCGCCTTACGTTTTGGGTTTTAAACGCGTACCGGATGGATTTACTGAAATAATTAGCCGCATTATCAAGATAATTAGTTACAATTACCACAACTTTTTAAAGAGAGTATTTAAAAGTCGTAAACTCCTGTTATAACTATATTATTATTAGACTATTAGGCCTATACCGGTTTCGTTAATTAACACCAAAATTTCGCTTTAAGTTTAAAAACTTTAACTCATTGGCGAGTTCGTGGTACTTTTTCAAGGCTTTAATATAGTCTACCTGGTTAATACTTATCGTAATATATTTGTCATGGATACGTAGCGATATGCGAAAGTGTAAGTAATTATACTTTACGGTCGAAACCTAATTTACACCATCCGTTTAAGCCCAAAACGTTTCGAACCTAAAAAAAAATAGTGCCTACGGGTCTTTATCGTTTATAAACAATCCCTTTAATTCCACTAATACTTTATCCGCGCAATAAATGTCGTTAAAAGTAGCTTCGATGTAATCAAGAAATTTGCCTGTATTATATAGACCCTCGTATCCGCCGGCATTTTAATATACTATAACCGCCTACTTTACCGTCGTCGTATAATAACCTTATACGTAAAAAAAACGTATATCAACATTTTTTAATCCATATTTTATCCGCTTTTAACATAAATTCGATCGTCAATATGTCGCCGCCCACCTAAAAGCAAATCCGTTGAATTACGATTAGTTATATCCTTTTCGCCTACCCTAAATTAGTGGAAAAAGTTATTACGAATCGCGGCTAATTCGGCTTCGATTTACTAAATTTTAGTTACAACCTAAGTATAATCGAACGTAAGTTCGAAATTTAAAGTCGATGAACCCGGTCATTATAATTGCTTTATAACCGACGATATGTAGCCTACGGTAATCTACAAATAAGAAATATCGGTTTAAGTTGACCTTAAAAAAGTAGGAGGTAGATTTATAAAAGTAAAGGATTAGGTATTTACCGACGACTTATCCTTTCCAATTACGCCAAAGTATAACATAAAATTATTAACGTCTATTATCGATTCATCTTTTATAAGTGATATTCCTTTGAAGAAATGAAAAAAGACCTTAATAGTATGTTATAATTAGATCTACGATAGTAAGTCAAATAGTTATTAAATAGGGTTTACTATTAAGGTACGGTGAAAAACTAAAAGAAGCTACCGTAGCTTACCGTACAGGACCTATAGGCATGGCCAGTACCTAGCTCGTTACGTACCCTTACACGTTACGTACATGGACCGCGCCCAGTTCGCGTCTGGTCCGAGCTCAGATCAAGTACTGCCTATTCCATTACATGTATAGTCACGTAACTTATAGACTTAATGGCCAATGGCTTAAGTCCATTACAGAAACAGCTAGCTTTATAACATCGGAATAGCGTATAATTGAAAACTTAAAGTTTTGGAATTGCAAGTTGGTCGCGACCTTAGTTGAGGGCAAATATCTAGATTTTAATGGATCGTCAATCCGTAAACATTGTATTAACGGTATCATTATCTACCTCAGTTTTTGTCAAAAGGGTTAAGGCACTAACCTAACTACAAGTAATAAGACTAACGTAGTCAAGGCTCAAAGATATCTTAAACAACGCGCTCATAATAGCTATATTGTAATTCGATGCTAACCGGAGGTATCCTACAATCTTTCGATTGCGGCACAAGCTTAAAACCCACCGGATGATGATTATAATCGACCTCATGGCACTTATTGAAGTCTACAAAAGAAGATAAATTAAGGAATTAAGATATATTGATGGCAAAGAAAATCTGGCGGACGCTATGACAAAGTCGATACCGAACAGAGCTTTGGAAATGGTTATAGATAATAAAAAGTTGACTATGTATATCGAGGGCCACAATGAGAAGCCACCTGGCAGAGTCAAGTTATGTGCCAACGAGCAGGTAGGGAAATAGGGGTACTCCAGCAAACTAAAATACTACCAGGGAATTAAGGTCGATGACTCAATTGACTAAGATGATTGAGTTTATTAATTAAGTGATACAGTTGAATTTAAGGTCGATGTAAGTTTGTAGAGAAAAACTTGTATATGGGAATTGATAAGGTCGGAATTCGGAACCGTGTAGTAAAAGGAGGTAATTGGTGTTAATTTGGGTATGGAATTGATAGGGGTCTAACCGGTTAACAAGGAGTTACTTCAAAAGCTACCGCAAAAAAGTAGTCAGCCATACTGACATACGCGTATAAAACAAAAAGCTGCTAATATTAGAACAATAGTAATTGCAGTACAGTTAGTTAACTTTACTATCAAGTAAGTCAACTGTATTAACTGCAAGTTAAGTGTATTATTTTGAAGGTTAACTATATCAACTGTAAAGTCAAGGATATTATGTGCCCAATTTATACTAGGGTACGGACCAAGCAATTAACCATATAAATTAAGGTGTGAACCAGCAAGCGGGCTGCTAAACCTAAAACAATATATCCACCACTTGATCATGAAATACTACTGTTATTTCGACCGATTCGAATCAAGAATATTGCAACATCTAAAGGCCTATCAAGCAAGACCTATCAAGAGTAAAGGAGTTATACGAAGTGTATTTGTTTTCGAAGTCTATAGTATGATAACCGGTTTCGATACGTGAATATTTATATGAGAAGCACTTAGTATAGTTACTAAATGATTATGGATTTCATCTATTCCGGTTATTATTTATACCGCTTCAAAAATCTCATTCAAGTAATTTTTTAAGTTGTAAATTGCTAATGAAGAACGTTTTATAATCTATGTAATGGCTTTTTTCAAGGCTAATAAAAGCAGGAACATTAAAAAGCAACATTGAATCAATGATAGAAAACCCGGCTAATGTTATAATGAATATTATACCTATTAGAGCTTTGGAATGGTTTATAGATAGTAATAGGTTAATTATACGGATTGAGTGTAACATTGAAAAGCTACTTAGCAAGGCATTACATGACGCCGGACAGAAAAGAAGGTAGGTGTTGTAATAGTAGTAATTGTAGTGTTATAAGTCCATTTTACTTACAGTAAAGTCAAATATACTAACTGCAAGTTTAGTTTGTTGTTTTGTGTTAGCCTACTGTATTAACTGCAAGTTAAGTACATTATATGACCACTTCATACTATGGAACGAACCATGCAATTGGCTATAAAAATTACTGTGAAAACTGGCTAGCAGTTTGCTGAACCTATAAAAATACATCCACTACTTGACTATTGCAATACTACTGTTACTTCAACTAATAGAATCTACAACGTTGCAACTTTTAAAGGTCTATAAAGAAAGGTCCATCGATACTGATCAGTTCTTATTAAGTTAAATATAGATAAGATAAGTAAAAGAAGAACTTACTTTCCGGTTAAATTTTGTGAATGATCAAGGTAAAGGAACGATTCTTACGAAGAGCTTTTACTACTAGGTCGGTTATTTACGGCAGTTGGTAGAAAATACCTCCAGATCAAGTCGGTTTTTTACGGTAATCTAGAGGTGGAAATGGTATCGTTATCGAAAACAACGAGAAATATTCATGAATCCTTTATAAATAGCATTAAAATTGATCGCTAGAAGTCTTAAATCGACTTGTTGGTAAACGGTTGAGTTAGTATTATTACGGATGCTACTACTTTAAAAACAGCTAAGTCTTACAGCCTATAACTTTCAACTTTCAATCTATACTAATAATAAATAACCTCTTACTTTAACATTTATACAATATTTGTCCTTAATACCACTTTTTCCCTTTACTTTACTCTTTTTACTTCCACTACACCACTTCAATCGTTAAGATTGCTATATCAAGCGAAAAAACCAAGTCGCGTTAAAGAAATCCAAGTTACGAAATTTAACGGCAAATCTCCAAGTCCCCACGCGAATTTACCCAAAAACACTAAGTCTTTATATTTTTACATTACTAAGTTCCTCGCCTTAGTTAAGACTTTAAGATAGCTTGTGATTAAAAGCAAATAAAGGATATTATGGACCTTGGATCCCTTTTTCTTACCCACTTTAACTAGTTATTTTATGGGAAAGATATAGAAAAAACGTCCCTTAAAGAATATCTGACTTAATATATTGGCTAGTATATCCTAGAATCAAATGCCGGTAAAGAGTTTGGTTTCAGCGTCCGCACTTTTCAAAAATTTCGTAAGTTTTTTGATCATTAGACGATTAATATGTAAAAATAATATTAAGAGGCTTTAAGGCTAGAATAAAAAAGGGGGTTACCCGCCATATAATTTATATCTTAGAAAGGATTTTATTAGAATTAGTAAATACTTTTTTGAATTGGTTCAATGAGGAGACTCACTTTATGATTTTAACCCCTTAAACTCTCGAGGTAAAGGTGTTAACAACCCTTAAAGCCCTCATATGCGGTTTAGGATACCATTTCTTGATTAAGTTAAATTAAATCTTTATATAAGCTGACGATAAAGAACCTATTAATTTTCTCGGTAGCTTAACATCTTTATATGATAGCGTGAAGTACGCTTTTAGCAGCGGCAAAACGCATAAAGTAACAGCCTCCAACGTGGTAAAAGGTATTGATATCGGCGTTATCCAACAGTTAATTAAGTAAGATCATCAATTTTTTCAGAACTTCTCCAATCGCCAAGTCTCTCTTCCCTTTTAACCCTTCTATTAGAATCGATAAATTCATTAAGACGAATATTTTCATGGCAGGTACGTCTATACATGTAAGCCCACTATATATCCTATTATAGAACTTTACTCCTTATTTCAAGCGACTGGTAATTACTCTTATCACCGCAATTCGGAAGCTTTAAGGTTTGAACTGACAGGAAATTCCAACAATAATTGAGACAATTATCGCGACTTTTCTCCTAACCTTGTTAAAATAGTTAACATTAACTATTAACTTTTTACGTATTTCGCTAAGATCTGTAATAATATAGAGAAGTATAACGGGAAGCTTTATAACCTCGTTCATGCAAAGATAATATCCTTCCTAAATATTTGAAGGTGGATAAAAGTCTCTCCTTTTGGGTTTTACTTATTATTTTCCATAATCGCTATAAAATACGTTAAGGATTACTATCTAATCTTTTTAATACGGGAAAAAAGGTTTCTTTGAATGTACGACGGTATATAAGATTATTTCAAGCACGATATTTACCTTATGTAATATGATACGAACTGGATTATTACGAGGTGGACGATGATAATGGCAAAAAAGGAAGAGGAGGAAATACCGCTAGATATTTTGAATTAGATATTTTATAAGTTAATATTATATGAGTAAGCGATAGGAAAGGTCTATGCTAACCAAGTCACGCTTCGTAAATAGTTACGGGTAGCTATTACGGTTGTTAGCAAGTTTAACTACGTTTTACAACACCTCAATGTAATGTATAAAGGGTTTTTGTAGTTGATTAAGGTTCTCGTTCGTGACTATGATAACATGTACGTTAAATTAATTTAATATATACTCCTAGGCTAATAACTTTCACCATATAGATAAAGAAGACCTCCTATTAGTATATTACGTTAACTGTACATACGGGTGGCATTAACGTTTAGAATCTAGTTTAATACCCTCAAATTAAAAGTTATAACTACATTAACACTAACTAGGGTGAATTTTGAACTGATCCGTTCATCGTAAGAACTATTGTAGTAATAATGCCAAAATTTATTACATTTGTGAAAAATTCGGTTTTTGGTTAACTCGTTACCCTCCAGCTGCATATAATGATAAATAGGTAATATAGTACATTTAGTACCCAATTACTCCCAGGTGATATTACTTGGGTTATATTCAAAATTTTAGGGTAAAAAATCTGTTTACTAGGACGATGATTTTAAGAAAATTAAGCAGTATGGAAATATTGCTTTTAACGTAACTTAGTAATTAGTCGACTACACCATTTTTACCGTTTAAGTGGCGAAGATTTTTACCTTTGCCATAAACAAACTTTTCATTCTTAATATATCTTTAATCTTTACGATCGTTATGTGGACTGCACGTTTCAAGTTATTATGTCAAACATAGGGACAATAAGGTATTTAATATGAGTTTATTTATAATATTTAGTATTACAGATAGAAAGTATTACTGTTACAGAAATTCATTGTTAAAATGCCAGTAAGGCTGAAATTAGCTTTGGTTGAGGCAAATAAATATAGTTATTAGGAATAACGATAGTTTAGCCTATTATTGGCGTGGTTATATTTCATGTCCTTAAGTCCCTTACTTATTCCCTCCTTCACACATAGGATATAGAGACCCGAGATGCTGACCTCAGCATTAATATTGATAAATTTGTTAGAGACGGTTAGAGATTTTCTTTTGCCCCTAAGTAGAGGTATTTATGGTCTTATATTTAAGGCTTTAATGTAACGATATTGAATTTAACGGAATTATACATACGTTAATTACACCAGCGTTTTGACTATTTAACTGTTAACAAATTATACAAAAGCTTAAAATACGTGGGGTATAAAAATATAGAATATTGAACTTTGGAAGCTATCGAATAGCTTTACTATTACTGAACAACATATATCTAAGCCTTCCAAATATCCAAGTTCATACTAAAAGACAATAAGGACTTTGGTTATGAGATCTTTATTAATGTATTTTACTTGGATAATAAGCTTGTTTTTCATATTGATAACTTTATAACCTTTTTCTATAGGGTTAGGTTCTTCAAGTCCTTATTAATAAAGGATGTATGAGAAACATTAAAGATATTATGGATTAACATGTACTTAGGTCCACTCAATATCGTTGTCCATGATACTCACACCAATTTTAGGGCAGCGGAGTTTGAGATAAATATTAAGATAATATTAATCAAGTGTAAACAGGTGTTTATTAAGGTCTATTAGAGTATTGGGAACGTCTAAAAGATATATGTGTTACTTCGCTAAGCGTATAATATCTTTATAGTATAGATTGAAATCTTTACGTATCGGGAGGCACGCATTTAAATTGCGGTGAAAAGCCTGAATGAAATTATGAGCCTTGACAGCCTAGTACTAATATTTTTGGTTTTTGGAGTGTATTCATACCTGACGAGTGAATTTCAGCTATTAGTAAGTGCCTAAAATAGAGCTATGGCCTATACTAAGGCATTGAAAGAATTGGGAAAGTAATCGGTACAGCGTTAAGTTAATAATGCCTTTAATACCAGAAACGGTTTTACGACGATTGATATATTTATTTTACTGTTGCGGAGTAAAGTTTTGGTATAGCGGGAGCCAGTAAAATTCGATAGCTTATATAAGATCTTAAATATTACTGACCTTGAAGTAATTGTTAAAATTGCTAACACCTTCGCGACGTTTCATACGACCCAAATTAAGCCTTATATTAAGGCGATGAATGATAGCGATAATTATTTTTAAGCTGAGAGAATAAACTAATATAATTTTTCTTCACTTATGATCGATAAGTCAATGAAATGTCGCTGGTGCGCACAATTATAAAAAAAGAGAAACGTTAAGAACGAGGAATATATCCCGGATTGTATTTACAATATTATACGGGTAGGTAGGGGAAAAAGGGACGACAAAAATTTGATATTAAAGCATCGGGTACAAGGCGTTATTAATACTTCTAGTAACACTTTTAAAGAAAGTAATAGGGTTGAGATTAACAGCTTCCTACCTCAAGGAGTTATATTATTCGTGTTTAAAGCCGACTTGAACCTTTACAACCCAAATTTTACGACTTTTAAGTCGAGGATTATATATGCGATCAAAGGTAAGAGTATAGGGTAATCGTAAAAAAATTTCGTTTGATTGTCCAAGGATACGGTAATAAACGTTATGACTTGATCCTGATGTAATTACTAACGATTTTAAAAAAACCAGTTAGTAATTAGTAATTTTCTTCTTAATAATTTTACTAGTTAAAATTAAAGAGATGTTTACTTTTAATTGCCGCAGTATAACGTTGGAGTATATGTAATTAGCAACCGATTTACAGCGGATTATATTATTAGAGTGTTGTATTCCAGGGGCGGTACTTGTTTGCTATCTTGTGCTATCTTGTGCTTTCTTACGAGACTGCCTTCTCTCGAGACTACCTAATTATGATTCATCCTTCTCATGAGTACTTATTGTGATGATGATCTGGTGGATTCCTACCTTGAACTTAGTCTTTGTCCTAAAAAAAGACCCAAATACTATAATACGTTTATACATACAGACACTATAACAAATGATAGCTATAAGCTAAAATTTCTGCTTAGCACCAAACCAATTAATTTCTTTAAATCAATTAAAATCAATTATCAACTCAAAGCTTTAATTACACAGTTTCATTACTAAAACACCAACTCCCTACCTTTTCCCCCTCTATTTTTCAATCCTTTTTCTCTAACTTTTATATTACCATATATCGACAACTTTTACTTTACCAAATACCGATTTCACTTTATAAGTAAGCGAAATATATAAGCACTATTTATTACACCAAATAATACCTAAAGAACTCKTTGTAAGTKTTAGCAAACTTATGTAAAARATTTTTTTTTTTTTAAAAAAAAAAAAAAAAAAAAAAAAAAAAAAAAAAAAACTATATCTATACTTATACCCGTACCTATCACGCTAAAGTTAACAACCATTATTTTCCCTTTAATTTCACCAAAAATACCAACAAATCATTTAGTTTTAAACCTACTTACACCTGCGTGTATACCTTTACCCATCTCATTTTCGACTATAGCCTCACATTTTTATACCCTGTTAATCTGTTTCTTATTTTCGTTTACCCGCTGCTTACTCGCCGCAATTACGAGTTCTTCACTTTTAATATCTTACATTTTTTTAACTAAGCCTATTAATGAGGGGGTAACATTTGTTATAGGTAATTATCGATATTTATAAATTGTTATGTAATCGCATCCTACCGGTCAAAACCACATACTTTGATTCAATACTAATACCGGTAGAGACCTAATATCTAATTCCTTAATAAGTATGAACTTCCCTAGTTATATTTCGACAAAATTACCTGTAAGCGAACGTAAAATAATTAGTAATGTAATCAATCCTCTCATTCGCCTTACTACTTAAGTACAATAACTCTTTTATACTTTTAAGTATAAATCTAATAACATTTAGGCCTTATTATAAAAGATAACTAAAGTAAGGCTTGAAAATCGCTTGGAAATAGGCGTTTTATTTATAAATCATTAGATAAAGCTACGTAGCACAAATGTATAGATGTCTAGGAATATAGTCTATTATAGAAACAAACACTTGAAAAATCCTTTTTCAATACAAAAAGTTGTTACGCAACCTATCGTTCGTAGAGTTACCTTTGGCATTCAGGTTATTATCCAATCTGTATAAAAAAAATATATTGCTATTGAATATATTATCCTATCTGAAAGCAAATTATTTCTATTTACCGCTTGATATCTATATGTTTTTAACACTATAATCGATGCGATTACTCTATATGTGGTACAACTTTACAATAACATAGCCAAAGTGGTGTACCTAGCGAAGTATATATATTTGGAAAACTATTACTAAAGGTAAGGATAAACCCATTTTTATGCGGATTGGAAAAGAGTCTTACAAGATTTTATTTAAGTTATAGGTGTAAGTAACGTATACTCTATGGTATTGTAACTTACAGAAACGACTGCTAAGAACTATTAAGTTTATTTTACTTCTATTAAGGCTTTGAATAAATCTACCACTATACCTTTAATCGGTATTAAATTCGAGTTTGATTTTACAACTTTTCGTGTTACTACAACGCCTGCGAAAACGCTTTCTTTTACTGAGGTACTTGTTGAAAATTAATCAGACACCCCTTTTTTCAATGCCGTCACATACCGGATTCTATGATCTGGGGTTTTTAAGGTTCTTTTAAGCCTCGCGATATGTTCCATTACTAAAATACCTTGTTTGGTATAAAAATACCTGAAAATATACCTATAGTGAAAACCATATAAGGCACACATATTAATACGACTAATCCAGCTTAATCTATTAAATTATAATGAGATCACAAATAATATCCTACCCATGAAAAGGATATAGGTTCAATTAGTATATTTTTAGATTAAATAATGAAGGTTTCATTTATCTATGGGTAATAATATATCAAATTTAATTATTATTCCTATTTTTTATTCAAAGGCAATGAAAAGCTACTTAATTAACGGTTTAATATCTTATACGTCTCAAAACACATACAATTCTCTTATAATATATCGGTATTTACATTACCAGTATTCGTAATTTAGAGAGTTATTTAAGGAATAAATGGAGATCGAATAGTTATATACTTGCAACTATTTAGTACATAGGTTGTTTCAAATGTCTATCTAATACCATTGTAAAAAGACATTATTAACTTTCTTTACAACAAGAAATGGATTAAAATTGTGAAGGCTACCAAGTTTTTCTTCTAATTTATAATACACAAATTACCGCGATCAGTAAACTTTTATTAATGATCGTATATTCACTCGATACAAAGTTATACCTATAAGCTTTCGTAACTCACTATCTTATGCCCAATACTTAATGGATCGAACATTGAAGGAATTTCGCCTTTGTTATCATATATTTATCAACGACATTGTAATTTTCTCCATTGCATTTAAAAAGCACCTTGTATTTCTGGATATTATTTTCAAGTTTTTTATATGTGAAAGTATTGTTTTATCGGCAAAAGAAAACTTATATCGGCTTTTAATTGGTTAAACTTTTGGGATTTTACATAAACGCACTCTACTTTTTCATCAATAAAGAAAAAACATAAAGTTTTCGGATTTTTTTATGTGTTGTATAATTTAACAATACTTGAAATATATTTGGGAGCAATATGTTTTTTCTGACTAATAATATCTTATTACGTATAATTGACCAACCAGCTTCATGAACTTAAAAAAAAGACTTACTAGTATAAGGAAGAAAACAAAGACAATTGAGAATTAATAATCGTGGAAAGCAACTGCATTATACGCAATTTACAGTTATCTATCTCACATCTAAAAAAAAGAAGTCTTTTGAAGCTATATAAGTCTTTATGTGGAAATAGCTCAAACTACATTACGTAGATCCAAAACGCCAACTTTTTCGTTAAATTAATGGAAGTCTTAAACGCGGATTCGTGCTATTGATTTTTTACCTCAAAAAAGACTATTCTTGGCAACGAGAACGATCTATTTCAAGTACTATTATCGACCCAGTAATGTTTTCAAGGGTCCGTTGAACTCAAGTTAAATTTAATTAAAGCTTTTTCAAATATGAAATCGTTTATATCATATAAGTATACAAATAACTGCAGATAACATTAGTTGACAATCTTTTGCCAACTATCATTCTTACCGACTATAAAGCTATATGATGCATTGTAAACTAAATTTCATTAAATATAACGTTTATGAATAGAGTAAATCGACAACTTATCAATGTATTGATTTATTTAAACTTATGTTTGTTAAATGTAGTTTACTTGTTGAAACGCCTTAATTTAGTACCAGATAATTTTAATAGCCTTCCTTCCGATAAAAATAGGTAACCTTATAGGCCAGATATAGTAGTACTAAGCCAAATTTTCGATAGATTTCTAATGGTGGACGAGTACAAGAATCAATTTACATTATACATTACAAAATTACGAATCGATAATGATGTAGGACTTTGCTTTCAAATGGGTTATCGTAAGGATACTGTTCGATATGATTTTTCCAAGATTTCGTAAGTAACAAAAACAATAAGAATATTGTTTTCAATACTTTAAAATTTGGTTACCCATTTCGATTAATTGATCGCTTATTGTACAATCACAACGCAAATAGTCATGAGAAACTTCTGGTTTTCATAATATTCATATAAAAATTTCATGACGTAGTACATAATAAAAAGCAATATTTCGGGCCTAAAAGAATAATAGTAACCTTAGATAAAGTAAATTTTGGCTGGAAACGTAAGTTTATAAAAGCATACGACCGAAATTGTATACAATGCGAAAAATTACGCAACGATAACCAGAAACCACTAAGCCGTTTTAAGTTTATTTAAACGCCAAAGAAACCATTATATGCAATCTGAATCGATTTTGTAATCGTATTGCTAGCGGTACCATTTAACGGTACATCTTAAATGTTATCTGACGAAGATTCCTTTGATATAGTAATACCTATCACATGTTAAACTTCCAAAAAAAAAATACTTCTTAATCCTGGCTAAACTATATATATAATAGAATATTAGGCTATGATCTTGGTTTGGTCATTTTTGTTATACAACTGAATTTTTTTATACCAGATAATTTTCATTTGAGATATTAAGTTTGTGTTTAACCTTTAACAAAGCTTGTGTAAAGGCTTTAGAATACGATTAATAATAACGAAAGCTTATAATACGCAGGCTAACAGGCTAACAAAAAATTGAATAGTCGAGTTAGTTTTACTCCACTTTGTAGCCGAATATTTTAGGTAATATTAGGTTAATATTATATAGCTTTATATAAAAAACTGTGATAACACATACTCATGTACCCTAGAAGCCAATCTTTATAAATATCTATTCGAATTTAACCTTATATCACTAGTGAGTGTTTGTATAATAATATTACCACATAAACAGCTAAAAATTCGGTTTATACGATAGTATTTACGACGTAACGTATAATTGATAATTGTTGGTAGGGCTTTAGACGTTGCAACATTGTCGATTCGATTAGTAGAAGTAATGGTAGTATTATGTAGTCAAGTGGTGGGTTTATCGTTTTAGGTTTGGCAGACTGTTAGCTGGTTTACGTAGTAATTTGTGTAGCCAATTACTTGGCCTTTGCCCCAGTATAAAGTAAACGTATACTGTACTTGACTTATAGCCAATATAGTAGGCACATACGAAACAATACACTTAAATTGCAGTTAGTATAGCAAACTTTACTATAAGTAAAGTTGACTTATTACATTGAAATTAATACTGTTCTAATACTAGCGGCTTTTTAGTTTATAAGCGTACACTAGTATAGTTAACCAATCTTTTTCGGTAGCTGCTGAATTGAGACCTCACTAATTAGCTAATCCCCTATCAATTCCAGTTAACTTTCACATTGAATTAAACATATTTTATACTTCGCTTAACCCAAATTGTTATTAATTGCCCCACGGTTTCGAGGTTTGACTTTATCGATTTCCACAAAAAGTTCTTCCCTTACACGCCTCTATAAACTTCCAATTCGAGTATATCAATCAAAAAGGTCGTCATCGTCAGTTCCCTGGCAATTTTCCAGTTTACCAGCACATCTCTACTTTCTCACACATAACTTGGCCCTATCCGTTAGTTTATCAACGTAGCTTTCGATACATATAGTCAGCCTATTTCTATTTACAAACCTTTTAAGAGCTGTATCTAGAGACGACTTTGTTATAACGTTAGTAGGATTATCTTTCCCATTAATCTACCGGAACTTCTCGATTTCCCTGCCTTTTTAGGCTTTAAAGAGCGCCATTACGTTTATTATCAGGCTTTTTTTATTAGTGGTTCCGAATTTCGAGAGGCATTTGAACAAGCTCCTTGAATCGGTACTAATTACTACCGGGATAAGAGGAATCTTCAGCTATCTGGTGATAACGTTAAGGGATTAAGAAAATTTTATGCCTAAATCAAAGCCAATTATTATACCGTAAACCTTTGAAGCCAAAACGTTTCGTATAATCATCTTACATTTAATAAATGTCTGGTAAATCAGGTTACTAATAATATTAAACCAATTCTTTCTCTTATATTTATTAACGAGAATTATTAGGAAGCTAATCTGTAAAAACAGGTCGATGTTATTTATAAAGAACTCATTCATAAAAATAATCAACTTAGTCTTCCATAGAATAATCAGAACTATATTAATCCCTCGGTTCAGGTTCCGCATTTGTTACTCAAACCTTTTATTATACAGGTTAAAATTTTATCTATTGGATCCTATACTTAAACTATAATAGATATGTGGTAAAAAGCTTATGGTTTGCATAAGTTAGAGATATAGCTACCATAGGCACGCGATTTTAGGTATCGTTAAGACTTAGCTAAATTAGTCTTGTCAGTTATGGTCAAATTAACGTCTTAGCCTTTCTAACGAAAACTAAGGCTAATATTAGCACTAAATATTCGGATTAACAATCCGTTCAAGTTAAAATGGTTACCCTTTGATAACGTCGTAACCAGCTTATAGTTTCAAAACTTGGAGTTCTCAACCGCCTGCTATTCTAATGCCATAACGCCAGCCATTCCAACGAAAGAGTAATCATTAATGTATATACACACCAAGTCGAAGTTTTTCTCTTACTTTAACAAAAGATGCGGATCGTATATTAAAAACTTGATATCTAACCGCAACTTAAAATACAATTCATAGATCAAAAAAATAAACGCCTATTTCAGACGATCCATATAGTGACTTAATACATCGTATTACCGTTCCCTAAGGGTAAATGATACGCAATTCCTATCACAACTCTAATAAAACAATCTGTTATTAGTTGGTTACTAATTACGTATACACTTACGTTATATTTCGGCTATTGAATAAAAATTTACCTTTAATATTAGCTAATGAATTTACTGCCAAAACGACTACCAAGTGCTAGCTAATCTTCTAGATTGTTAAGGACTATGTAAGGATCTAATTTTTTACCTTTATCGATATATCCTTAAACGATTAAACGTGACTTTTCATATAGCCGCCCCGTAGTATTACCCTTAAACTCGTAAATATTCTTCAATTAAAAAATCGTTATATTTCGGTTTCAAATGCTAAAATAGGCTTTTAATATGAATTATACAACTCTTTAAGTTAGTAAGCCATTAATTTCGACCCTATTACTTTTCTCAAAGGATTTGCCAGAGGTTTTAATGATATATTATACTTGAAACCTTACCTCTAAGTCTTTGTTATCGTTCTCTTTCCTATTTACCCAAAGAGTATTTATTATAAATGCAGCCCAACATATATTCCTCCTTGTTAACATTCCTCTTTTTGGGAGGTCGTCCACGCTGACGACGTTTTATTACCTTATCGATAGCAGGTAAAAAATGCTTATATTTGTTCAATTGATTAGCTCAAGGTTTTTTATCGTTAATTACCATAATATATAGCTTTACCTGGATAATGTGGTGTATTATAGTGCTGTTAACAATTTTAACAAGTACTTTAAAGTTGGCGATACTTAAGATTTTATATAGGCTCTCCTATATATCTGGTTTCTACCATACGAGGACTTCTTCTTATAATAGAAAATCAAATACATTGATAATCGTAGGGACTTTCATAATATTAAGGGTGTCGTTAACTTAATAGCGTATTGATTCCTTCTAAAATTCCTTTAATGTTTTGCCGTAGGCTATAACTCGCTTTTAGGTACTTACGAATAATAGAGATTCACTCGTTAAACATAAGTACACTCCAAAAACGAACAATATTAACACTATGTTATTAAGGCCTACAATGTTATTTAAGCCTTTTATCGTCATTTAAAAATGTGCCTTTAAATTCATAAAACTTTTAATCTCCAATATAAGGATATTATACGCTCGGAGAAGTAATACGTATATCTTTTTAACCTTTCCAACACTTCAATTAGCCTTTACAAGCACCTATTTACACTAAATTCCCATTATTTTAATATCTTTTTAAAACTTTGCCGCCGTAAGGTTAGTTTTAACATCGTAAATAACGATATTAGATGAGCCCAAATACGTTTTAATCCATAATATCCTTAGAGTTTTCCAAGGATCCTTTGCCAATAAGGGCTTCAAAAACTTTACTCTGTAAAAAAAAGTTACGTAATTAACGATATGAAAAATAAACTTATTATCTAAGTAAAACACATTAATAAAAACTTTGTAGTTAAAGTCTTTATCGTCTTTTAGTATAAACTTAAATCTTCAGGGGACTTAGGTATACGTTTTGCAGTATTTACAAAGATTTTAGATAGCTTCCAAAGTAAAGTATTCCATATTTTCATACCCTACAGACTTGAGGACTTGATACAGCCTATTGAAAGCTAGTTTATCAAAACGACGATATATTCAATATATTCAAAGCTTCGTTAGGTTTAATACCATTGATTTTAGGGCTCAAAATAAAACTATACTTACCCTTATTTCAAGGTAAAAGTAAATCTTTAGCAGTTTTTAACTATCTCATTGATGTTAACGTCAGTGTTGATGTCTAGAGTCTTCATATTCTCTAAACAAATGAGTAGAATGGTAAAGGATTTAAATATATAAAACAAAATTAATCACATAACAATTATAACTACCGTTATCCCTAATAACGATAATTACTCGCCTGGTCTGAAGCCAACTTTAACCTTACCAGTATCTTAACGATTAATTTCAGTAGCCGTAATACTCTCCCTTCGCAATGCTATGTATTACGAATAACATTCTATTCAGTGTCTTACTACCCCTATATTTAACATAATACCTTAAAACGTGTGATCCGCGTAACGATCGAGAAGGTTAAAGATATATAAGGGGTTAGGGGGTTAGTTAGGTAAAGGTAAAGGTATTTACCACCCAAACGGTATAAAAAGGAGTAGTCGGCTAAATATTAGACCGCGTTATAAGCAATGTCTTTATACTACTTAATTGACTTAAAAGTACCGTTATTGTCGACAATCTTGTCGCCCTCGAAATCTGTAATATAATCCAAATAGTCCTATTAGAAAGTGATAATTATTAAATATAGTACATTATATTTCTATTATTACGCTCGACAAGGTGAGTATCGAGTTAACCAAAGAGAAGCCTCACCATAAATCTAACATCTCTTACTACTATCACGACAATACTTCTTACGATTAATAAGCCCTTAAAAATATTATCCCTATTAGCGCCAATGTAGCTATTACCTTTAATCTTAAGCTGTTAGACCGGATTCTAGGCGTTAAAAGCGCCCATAACCTTACTTACAGTCAATATAATCAACCACTACAAAGTTCTTTCATTCACATTAGGAAAGTTACCGGCTTAAGGGTACATACCAAGCGAATTTCTTGCATACGCCATCATAGTTGCAAACGAAAAACGCAACTAGCTAAAAACGCCTTCGCAAATGGAATCTAAATGTTATAAAGCGTATTCGAACTCGCTAACGTCTGTAATGAGTACTCGTACCTACTCGCAAAGTATAAATTCACTAGTGTAAACAGTATCCATTACTCATTAACATAATATTAACTTATAAAGCATCTAATTTAATACATACATTAGTATTTCCTTCTCTATTTTCTTCGCTATTATCGTAGTACACTTTATATTAACTCTATCCGTATAATATTAGGTAAAGTAGATGTCGTATTTGAAGTAAATATCTATATCACCGTAAACTTCGTAAAAGGTGGTTATTCGAGCAATAATGATTAAGTAATAGACCTACTTACCCTATAAGGATTTCGGGAAATAATAAGTAAAAACTAAAAGAGGAAACTTCCATCCACTTACAAATATTTGAAAAAAAGACATCGTCTTTGAGACGAAAAGGTTATAAAGTCTCCAGTTATACTTCTCTACGCTATTCTAAATCTTATCGAAATTCGTAAAAAGGTTGTAATTAATATTAACTATCTTAGTCGTTCTTAGGGAAAGTTTTCTATAATCATCCTAATCTTTATTAATATTTCCTTGAAATTTAAGTCTTAAGACTTCCGAACTATAGTATTAAAAGTAATTGCCAGTCACCTAGTTCGAAGGGTAAAATCTTATAGTAAAACCTATAATGAATTCACCCGTACACGCAAACCTATTATAACAAGTTTCTTAAAGATTTTAACGATTCTAATTAAAATACTAAGGGGCAAAAAAGGCTCTAAGGTTCTAAAAGACTTAACGATACTACTTAATTAACTAGTAAAAAACGCCAACGTCAATTCCTCTTACCGCATTAACAGCTACTACTTCATGTACCCTACTACCGCTAAAAACGTATTCTACGCTATTACATAAAGGTATTGGTCTTCAGAATAAATCAACAGGTTATTTATCGGTAACACACGAAGGGTCTCAACTTGATTAGGGGTTAAAAAGTCCTCAAAAACGTATGTAAAAGCTTTAAAACTCTTTAACAATTTTTTAAGGCGTAAATTTTAAAGGCATTCATAAAATGAAACTAACTCGAAAAGGGTTTCTACCAGTCTAATAAAATTCTCTTTTAATACGTAAATTACTCGTCATTAAAGTTCCTCTCTTAACTTGAACTTTATACTCTTTTAGGTCTTCTTTTACATATTAATAATCAAGTTATCAAGAAATTTACAGTATTTATGAGAAAAAGTAGTCGCTTCGGTTAAAATATTTACCTCCGTCTTACTCGACAATAAAATAGCCAACAAAGTTAATCAGGTACCTTTTAGTTAAGTATTTATCAATATTTTACCCTCAAAAATAGTTGTTATGATATTTAGTAAAACCAGATCCGAACACCTTACTTATTTTTATTCATTCCTAAATAAGGGTTATTTTAACATTTTAACTAACATAAAACTTGGTAGGTGAAGGACTTGATAATTCGGAGCGTAAATACTTGGTGTTTCGATATAAAGTCGCGTGGGAACTTAAAAACTTGGCGTTAAATCTCGCGATATGGATTTCTCGGCGCAACTTAGCGAATCTTGGTGTTTTCTCTTGAAGCAATAGACTTAAAGATTAAGTTGGCGTAAGGGAGGTAAAAATAAAGTAAAGTAAAGGCAAAGATTAAGTATAAAAAACAAAATCGAAGGTCATTTATTATTATAAGTAGGGGTCGAAGGTTATTTTTTATAAGATTTATGACTTAAATTTTCAAAGTAATAGTATACGAAGTTATATTCACTAAGCCTTTTGCCAAGTTACAAAACTTTAACACTTTTAACAATCAATTTTAATGTTTTCAAAAAAGATCTATCAAGATTTCTTGGTATTTTTAATAACGATGCCATCGTTACCTCTAAACTGTCATAAAGACTAGCGTATCCAAAAGGTCTTTTTTACTTACTACCGTAAAAACTAATACAGTAGTAAAATACTTTCGCAATAATCTTCCTTTTACCCTAACGATAACGTAAAAAGTAACAACTGAAAAGTAGCTTTTTCTTTTACTTAGCCAATCTATGCTTAATCTAATAAATACTAATTAGTATTAGTAAGGTTTAAGATATTACAAAGTTGTCGATTCGATCAGTCGAAGTAATAGTACTATTATGTATTCAAAGAATGAATGTATTGTTCTAGGTTTGGCAGACCACTAGCCGGTCTTCGTAGTAATTTTTATGCCGAATTACTTGGTCCGTGCTCTAGTATAAAGTGAGCACATACTGTACTTGATTTTCAGCTAATACAGTAGTTCTCCATAGAATAATACACTTAACTTGCAGTCAGTATAGTCAAATTTATTGTATGTAAAGTTAAACTACTGCGCTGAAATTACTACTATTTCAACAATGACAGATATGATTGTTACTAAAGTGAAAAAACTATACAACTAAAATTATTAATAATATAAATTTGTTATGAATAATGAATTAAAGTTAAATTTAGGAAAAACCTACGAACATCTTTATAAACAAGTTAAATTATCGCCACTGCGTATAATGCCATGAATAATTGTAAAAATACTTAATAATTTAACTTTTCCCTTCAACTTTCTACATAACTTACGTATTTACCCAATTATCAATATGACTTACTTATTATGTCATTGCAACTATATAAACACTACTATTAACAAAACTATACCCCCGTCTAAGTTAGTTAAATACAAAAGCAAGATATTAAATGTCTAAAATTAGGAAGTGAAACATATATTAGCTAAACGGTTTGATTGATGCTATTGTAGAGGAGATTAGTTGTAATATTTTCTTCAATAAAAAGGCTTTACAACTTAAGACGATGAATTTAAACCGGTATTTGAGTTGAATTGTCCTGATTTGATTAAGGCCTTTGACAAGGATAAAATGGAAAAGGTTATTGCTAGTTAAAAAATTTATTATTGTTGTTTAATGACGAGGATATCATTTTTTCTTTTTCCTCTAGCATTTATTGTACTCCAAGAGCGATACTTATTTGATGTCTCGTGCTGTTCAGTACTTTCTCTCGAGACTGCCTACAAATAAGTCATCCTTTTCTTCAGTACTTATTGTTATGATAATCTGGTGGATTCTTACCTTCAGCTTCGTCTTTACCTTAAAATATAGACCGTAATACCACAGTATGTTCACACGTACAGAGAGAATAACATGTAGTTACTACAGGATTTTCGTATTATATACCCTTTGAGAACGGTAATATAATGTATTAAGTTTCTATATAAACTAGATAAAGCAACTACCTATTGGTTTCTAACCTATGAAGCGTACTTTAAGTTATAATTAACTATAAACTTTTCAATATACGATTCGTATTTATTAATAACATAAGAAAAAGATTTTGATTTAGTAGGTATGTAAATTGACAATACCTTTTTCCGTAAAACGGCTAGCTTTGTATTATCGAAATAGGAGGCGATTAAGAGTTTGAATTTTTGAAATTTTTAATTAGTTACGACTTTTTTGAAAAGTGATTAATTTTACTTTGAAGAATTGTCAATCTGTATACTTTCAATAATATTAGTTTTAATTTTCGCTAAAATGACCAGAGCATTAACTTGATTATAATTAACAAAATTAACATAGTCAAAGTTTGACCATACCTTGAATAACACACTCGTAGTAGTTATATGACCACCTTATATTAACCGAAAGATTTTTACAACTTATCGATTGCATTACAAGTACAAACCCAAATAGATAAAGACTTCAACCAACTAAATAAAAGTCTGGATTGAAAAATGCGAAACTTAAACCAAGGGATTAATGTGATTTCAATCAACTCATTGAGGGTTAAATTGAAACTCATTACAAATAGTTTCTTTATAAATAATATAAATGTCAGAATAGTAGTAATTGCAGTATGGTAAATCAACTTTCCTGTAAGTAAACTTAATTCTACTTACCGCAAGTTGATTATATTATTTATGAGCCTACTGCATTGGCTACAAGTGAGGTACAATATGTGCTTACTTTATACTAGGGTACAAGCCAAGAAATTAGCTAAATAAATTATTGTACAGACCAGTTGGCAGTTTTCCAAACCTAAAACAATACATCCACTACTTGACTATTTAATACTACTGTTACTACAACTAATCAAATCGACAATATTATGACATCTAAAGCTTTATTAATACTAATCAGTTTTTATTAAGTTAAGTATAGATAAACCAAGTAAAGGAAAATGCTACTTTATGGTTATGTTTTGTAAAATACTAAGGTATAAGAAAGATTTTTACGAAGGGCCTTTACTATTGCGTCGGTTATTCACGGTAATACGTAGAAAAAACCTCTAAATTGCGTCGGGTTTTCACGGTAATTTAGAGGTGGCGACGGTATCGCTAATAATTGAAAACATCAAAAATTCTTTATGGATTTTTCTTGAAAAACGTTGAGATTAACCGCTAAAATCCTTAAAAAACAAGTTGACAAACGGCTAAGTTAGTACTGTTGCAGGTACTACTATGACAGAAAATACTAAGTCTCATGCCAAAACAACCACAATAAACAACTTTCAACCTTTATCTATAACAAGGAACAACCTTCGACCTTGCTTTTTGCACCAAAATCTTTGTATTTATATCACTCTTTCCCCCTATATACGTTAATTTAATCGTCAAGACAAGTTGCACTAAGAAAGCTATTTCGCGCAACTTCACACTAAATCACCAAGTCTTTACACTTACTTTGCCTAAAATAATAAGTTTTTACGCCCTCATACCCCCAAATTCACTTGACTAAGCTAGAACTTTACGATAACTTTCGATCAAGAGTGAATAAAAAATATTAAATACCTTGGATACTTCTTTTTACTTATTTTAACCAGTAATTTTAGGGAAGAGATATTGATAGAACGTCCTTTGAAAAACACTCAAATAACTATATCGGTTGGTATATCTTTAAATTTAACGCTGATGAAGAACTTAGTTACAAAGCCCACGTCTTTAAAAACATTCGTAACTTTTTTAACTACTTGAAAATGAACATGTAAAAGATACTCCACAAAATCGTCAAGGCTAAATTTAAGGGAAGTTATCCTCCATAGTATTTACATCCCAAAAAAGATTTCATTAAGACTGGTAAAAACTTTTTTCGAATTAGTTTAATGAAAAGAACCCCTTTAAAATCTTAATCCTTCAAGTATTGAAGGAAGAGATAAGGGTTTTGATAATATTCAATATCCTTATATATGTTTTATGTGATTTCCCCTGAACCCCTAGTTATATTAATTTTTTCTTACGAACTAACGATAAATAACTCAATAATTCAATCGGAAGCTTAGCACTTTTACATAATAGCGCGGACTACGTTTTTAGTGGTAGTAATACGCGTAAAGTAATATCCATTAATACGGTAAAATGTATTAATGTTGGTGTTTTTTAACAATTAATCAAGTAAGATGATCAAGTCTTTTAAACCCACTTTTATGGCCAAATCCCTCCTATCTCTTAACCCTTTACCTAGAATCGCTAAGTCTTTTAAAGCGAAGCTTCTTACGGCAAATTACGCTTATAAGCGCGAGCCCACTACAGGTTTTACCATAGGACTTTACCCCTCGAGCTAGGCACCTATTAATTACCCTTAATACTGCGGATTAAAAGCTTCGAAGTTTAAATTATTAAGAATCACCAATAAAAACTGGGACAACTATCGCTACTTTCCTCCAAAACTCGTCAAAGTAGTTAGTATTAACTATAAACTTCTCATATATTTCGTCAATATCTATGATAATAAAAAACAGAATGATAGAAAACCCTATAATCTTTTTGGGAGGAAGATAATACAATTTCGAAATATTTGTAAATAAATAGAGGACTTTCATTCTAGTTTTTACTTACTACTTCCCAGAATTCTTACAAGGTATTCCAGGGATTATGACCTAAAATTTATGATACGAATAATTACCTTCCGCGAAATCCACAATAATATAAAGATTTATTTCAAACACAATACCTACCTTACGCAATATTATACAGATTGGATTTCTACAAGGTAAACAACAATAATGACGAAGAAAAAGAATGATAAAACATCGATGTATATATTAAATGAGATGTTTAATAAGTTTATGATATGCTAGTAAGCAATAGAAAAAGCTTATATTAACGAAGTCACGTTTTGCGAACAGTTACAAATAGTTGTTACGGGTGTTAATAAGTTTGAATACACCTTATAACGCTTAAATGATATTTGTAAATGCTTTTTGAGCCAATTACATTCCTTTTTTACAACTTTAATGACGCGAATACTGAATTAGATTAGTATATACCCCTAAATTAATGATATTCAAGATGTAAATGAAAAAAATCCGCGTTATAGTATATTACATAGATTATTAATACGGCTGGCCTTAATGTTTAGGATTTGGTCTAATATCTTCGGATTGAAAGTAATAATCTTACTAACTTTAACAATGTGGAAAAACCTAAAGTAGATCCGTTAACCGTAAGAACTATCGTCGTAATAGTGGTAAAAGATAGTAGATTTATAATAAGTCGGTTTGTTGATTCATCTGCTATCCACCGGCTATAAGATATAAATAGTAGGCTGTATAACAATTCCAATACCCCATTACCTCTAAATAAAAGCACTTTAACCATATTATAGAATTTAAAGGTAAAAAGGATTTTGATGATAACGATACACCTAAATGGGTTACGTGTCATAATGATGCTACTCCTAATGCGGCCTAATAATTAGCCGACCAAGTCTTTTTATACCGTTTAAGTGGAGAAAACTCGTACTTTTACCTTAACTAAACATTTAACCCCTTATATACCTTTAACCTTTGCAATCATTACACGCACCATACGTTTTTAGGTATTATACAAAATATAGGGATAATGAAGTATTTAATATAAGGCTATTATGAATACGTAGTATTATGAAGGGAAAGCGTTATTATTACCGATATCAATCATTAGGATACTAATAAGGCTAAAGTTAACTTTAGTTTAAGCTAATAAATGTTGTTATTATAGATAACGGTAGTGTAAACTATTATTAGGTTAATCACATTCTATACTATTAATTTCACTACGCCTCTTTTCCTAATTAGAGGATATAAAGACCCTTAGCGTTAATGTTAACATTAACGTTAATAAGTTAGTTAAAAACGGCTAAAGGTTTCCTCTCGCCTTAAAATAGGTGCATTTATAGTTCTATTTTCAAAGCCTAAAGTTAATGATGACAAACTAGATGGAGTGAAAGATACATTAAGTTTACTAGCGGTTTTACTAGCCTATTTTGAATAGGTTGTATAAAAATTAAAAACTCGTAAGGCATGAAGATGTAGAATAATTTCCCTTAAAAGCTATCGAAAAGATTTATTATTAGTGTTGAAGGTATGCAAAACCCTCCGAAAATTTAAATTTATATTCAAAAACGATAAGGAATTTCATTATAATGTTTTTGTTAACGTATTTTACCTCAATAACAAGATTTTTCTTATATTATTCACTTTGTAACCTTTTTTTATGGCGCTAAGTTTCTAAAATCCCTATCGGCAAAGGATATGTGGGAAATGTTAAGGATATTTTAGATGAACTCGTATTTATACTCACTTAACGTCATCATTTACAATGCCGGTACCAACTTTATAACGGTGGAGTTTTAAAGAAACGTTAAAAAAATAGGGATTTAGTGTAAATAGGTACCTGTAGAGGGTTATTGGAATATTAAGAAAGTTGAAAAGACATACGTATTACTTCATCTAACGCGTAATATCTTGACATTGGGAATTAAAAGCTTTACAAATTAGGAGGCACGCCTTTAAATAACGATAAAAAGCCTAAATAATATTTTCGTCCTTAACGGCTTAGTGTTAATATTACTTATATTTAGATTATATCCATACCTAACGAGTGAATCTCTACTATTAGCAAGTACCTAAAAGAGATTTATGGCCTATAGCAAAGCACTAAGGGAGCTACAAAAAATGGGTACAATATTAGGTTAATAATGCTTTTGGTACCAAAAATAGCTTTACGCTAATTGATGTATTTATTTTACTGTTACCAAGTGAATTTTTTGTGTAGCAGAAGCTAGGTAAATGAGATAGTCTATATAAGACCTTGAATATTATTAACTTCGAAGTAATTATTAAAACAAACTGTTAACGGCTCTGTAATGTTTCACTTAACTTAGTTTAAACTTTATATTGGGGAGACCAACGATAAATACCTTCAAGTTAAACAAATGAATTAATACGATACTCCTCTACTTATTATCGAAAAGAAAATAGAACGTTGTTGGCGCCGATAACTACCAAAGGGGAGAAACGTTAAAGACAATAAATATATATTAGTATGTATTTAAATGTAATGATCACACTAAATACCTGTGAGTATATAGAAGGTGTCAGAGGGTTTATGTCATTAAGGAGGTAGCAGAGGTGCTGAGTGAACAATATCGCAACTGTTCAAGTAATGATCAAAAGCCATGAGGCTATTCAAAATATACTGAGACTGAATACTTATATTGACAACTGAAAAGCTATGAAGGAAATACTATCTATATGGTGATGACCGTGTCTTTATATATCTATGACTTCATACCATCTTTAGTACTAGATCCTTTGGATCAGTGCTGAGCCCACTGATCCTGAATTACTTAGATCAGTACTGATCCCATTGATCCTAATCACGTGATTGGCTTAGTCATTTCTCTGCTGATAAAGGGGAGGTGTTCTCCGCCTAATGTGTTGAACTTTAGGCTCTAAGTAACTCAGTTGCATGCTGGCCTGCTTCTTGACCCGCCATCATGTTTGGGTTGTAATATTAAAATACTATTTTGGTTGAAAAAAAGATGATGAAAACTTGGTATTGAAACTCCAGATATAAAGCATCATTAAAACCTCTAGCAAACCTTTGAAAGAAAGTTACAAAAAAAAATTAATGGCGTCCTAACTCGAGGAGTTGTATAATTCGTACTTAAACCTGACTTCAACCTTTAAACCCCGAATGTTACGATTTTTAAGTTGAGGATTATATACGAGGTTAAAAGTAAGACTATGAGGCGTTTATATGAAGAATCACGCCTAATCACTTAAGGATACGGCAATAAGGGCAAAAACTTGATTATTATATAATCGTTAACGATTTGAAATATTAGCTAGTACTTAGTAGTCGCTTTAACGACAAGATTCTTAGTAAAGACTAAAGGTAAGTTTATACTTAACAGCTGAAATATAATATGTGCCTATATGTAGTCAACAATCAATCTATAGCAGATCGTATTATTGGAATTATTAAAGGAATTACGTACTATATACCCTTTAAGAATAGTTAAACAATGTATTAAATTACTATATAATGAGCTAAAATAGGCGTTTATTAATTTTTAACTTACTAGTCGCACTTCAAGTTATGACTAGGCATGAAGTTTTTAATATACGACCTGTATTTCGTAGTAACGTGAAGGAAAGACTTTAGTATAATAGGTATACAAATTAACGGTACCTCTTTTATCGAAACTACTAACTTTATAACATCAGAATAATAGGCGATTAAAAACTTTAAGTTTTGGAATTATTAAATTGGTTATAACTTTAACGAAAAGTAACCAACTTGATTTTAACAGATTATCAATCCATATATTTAGTATTAATACCAGCCTTAGTTTTTTCCAAAAGGATCACAGTGTTAAATTAACTACAAATAATAAAACTAATGTGAATAAAGCCTAATAGTATTGAGAATAACACGTCAGTAATAATTATATTGCTATTCTATATCAACCGGAAGCCTTTTACAGTTTATTGATTACGATATAAGCGTGAAACCTAATAAAGAAAGACTTTAACCGGTTAAATTAAAGGTGTAAATAGAAGATACAGAGCTTGGACCGAGTGATTAATATAGTTCTAATTAACTAATCAAGGGCTAAGTTAATATTTTTAGAGATAGATTCATTGTAAATAACACCAACTTATCTTTATAAATTAGCTTTCTAATAACCCTCGTTAACAAATATAAGTGAGAAGATCAATTTAATATTACTGTTAATTTAATTCATTAGATGTTTGTTAGGTATAAGAGGATTATACGAAGCGTATTAACTTTCAGGGTTTATGGTATCACAACTATATTTAATATAGGTATAATAATATGGGAGAACCTTGACATCGTTACTAGGAAATTAAAGATTCGTTTTATTCTATTGGTAATTTGTACCGATTCGAAGAGCCTTTTCGGATACTTTTGAAAGTTTGGAACCACAAGTGAAAAACATTTGATAATCGACGTAATGATATTTAGTAAAGTTTACAAAGGCATGGAAATCAAAGAGTTCCGATGGATCAATAGGAAAAAAAATCTTATTAACGTTATAACGAAGGTATTGCCGAACAAATACCTGAAAAAGTATGTAAACAGTAATATTCTAACCATATGTATCGAGTTATACGTTAATAGACCACTTGATAAGGTCAAGTTATATGCTAACAAACAGTGATATGCTAGCAAATGAAAAGAATACTAGGGGAATAATGATAGAAACTTCTTTAAATAACACTGTTAAATTATGGGAAATAGTAGGTCAATTAATCCTAGTGAGTTAAATAAGATTAAAAGGTGGCTTAACTTACTTTGATTAAGATAACCAGTAATAATAGCAGTAGTATAGTGACAATGAAGGTAATAGTAGCCCAGTTAATCCATTTGGTTTAACTCAAGTGCCAAATGATTTAACTTACGTGAGTTAAAAAGGCTAATGATGACGGTAGGTAATATGTGAAAGTTTATAGTGAAAGACTTGTGCACAGGAATTAGTAAAGCCGAGACTCGAAGCCATAGGATATTAAAGGTAATTAGGGTTAATTTGAGTGCGAAAGTCAATTAGAATGAACAAAAGTCCGGCTAGTTAACGAGAAGATAATTTGGTGGTAACCGGGAAAGTTTAGTCAACTACACTGGTATACGCGTACTCAAAACAAAAAACCGCCAGTATTTAAATAATAGTAATTATAGTACATTAGGTCAACTTTACTATAAGTAAAATTAACTATACTGACTGCAAGTTAAGTGTATTATTTTTGGTCCTACTATATTGGTTACAACTAAAGTATAATATATACACACTGTACACTAGGGCATAAACCAAGTAATTAGCTATACAAATTACTGTGCAGACCGGCTACCGGTCTACTAAACCTAGAATAATACATTCACCACTTAACTATGTAATACTACTACTACTTCAACCAATTGAATCGACAACGTTGCAATATCTAAAGCCTTACTAACAATAAACTTATATTTATAAATTGGCTTCCTAATAACACCCGTTAATAAAAAAAACGGAAAGACCAGTTTAGCATTATCTGCAATTTGATTAACTAGACTTAGATTAAATATAAAAGGCTTATACTTAACGTATTAATTTTAGAGGTTTATGGTATAACAGCCGACTTTAATATAGGTATAATATTATGGGAAACCTTTAACATTATGATTAGATAATTAAAGATTTACTTTATTCTAATGGTAGATTGTATCAACTCGAGGTATCACTGGCTAGTGCCTACGCTAGTGGTTACCAGGAATCTAGCACTGGTAGTTATCATACTCTTACAACGCTCTAGAGCCGCTCGGAATCCGTACGGGAGCATACCCTCACACATTACGTGACTGGGTTTCTCCCTCTTCTACGGCTCCATAGTATCTCCCTAGGAAAGATTCTCCTTATTTTTTTATCGAGGTTTATAAACATAATCCGATCATCTTCAACGATAACTTTAGTCTTAGTCCCTTTATTTATAGATTTAAATTTTTTTTTTCCGACGGTGTCTTATTTACCCGTTAACAACTATTACTTGAGGCTATATTTTTTTCCCAACCCTTCGAATTTAAACCGTTATACCTTAAAATAATTCTTCAACTTAAGTGTTAAACAGTAGATCTAAAACGCTTCAACTTCTTATAATAATCATTTTATAACTTTATATAGACGTTTTACTGACGCCTTATATATAAAGCTTATTAAACGGAACTTAAATACTCGTAAATACGCTTTACACCTAAAAAAAATGAAGTACAGATGTACTAAACACGTTAACAAATAGAATACAATAACTTGAAATTACTGATACGCCTATATTTTCAAAACGAAACCCCCTCCAAGTGGTTTTTATTACGTTACCTACAAGCGACGTAACTACTACGCCGCCTCTTACTAGGATTCGTATTAGCTTTTCCAATGACAACGACTTGGACTTTTTAATTTCGACCTTAATTACGGCGTCCTACTTAACAAGTGTAAACAACTTAAATGTAAACTACTTAACGAATTGGTTAGATTTTCCAATATCAAATTACGATTTCTGGTATCAAAAGTTATAATATTATATAAATTATATAAGGACCGAAAGTTTATTAATACCAAAAAACACTTTTATTCCATTTTCCAATAACTTAAAAGTTTTACCGAAACCATTAAAAAAAGCTATTACGCCCGTAACAATAACGGCGGTATTAACAACCTTAATATATTTGTGCTATGCTTCGCACTTATTACTATGGCTCTAATGCGGTTAAAACCGTTATCGCTCGGTTTACGAGTTTGAAGTAGGAATCCCGCGAATGGTTTTACGTATTTTTTAACGTTTAAAAGGCATTACTCGTAAAAACTGGTAATATAACCTAGGAATCTGTCACTAAACTCGTTGTCTTAAAGAAAGCTATTAATAATACATTAACTAATACACTGTTTCTTGTTAATATATCCGCAAACTATAACAAATAGGTTGTTTGCATTTAGCTTATTAATAAGTAACTTTACAACCTCCATACTTGATATAGTAACGCTAATTATACTAATGTTGTATATTAGGAGTGATTTATGTAATAGAAATAAGAACGGTAACATACCTATCTATAAAAGTCATAGAAACATTCTTATAATTAATATAAACGCCTTTCGAATCGCTTTTAAGTAACGCGTTACCTAGATTAACCACTCGGAACTCTCCTATGATAAAAACCTTAAGCTATACTTACAATATAACGCAAACAGCTATTTTATCTATACCTACACACTAAATTCAATATGATTCTCGAGCGACTATAAGGTTAAAACCGGTATAAAAATTATTTCGGTCGAAAATTTCATTAACCTTTAAAAAGGAAAAGCGTAACTCCTATATATAATCGTATACAGAAGTTAACAAACCTTTAATTCGATTTAATAACTTCGACCTAACTTTTGAATAATTTCTCATTCATGATGAATTTAACTTATAATTTAATTTAATTCGTAGATACTTTAATAAAGATAGATCATAAATATTATAACTACGAAAATAAATAACCTACCGACAGCTTAAAGTTATTATATATCCTAATCCTACTTCGATAACTGAGAAAAGTTATATATTACGTACCCTATTTTATCTTACGGCTTCTTTCTTTTGTAATCTTTTTAAATATTTACTTGAATAAATCATAACACTAGATATGAACCCATTTCGTTCCTTGTTTATAATATAAAGACATTTCAGACAAACGTTCAATAAGGTACCAATACGTAACTTATATCTCTTCAGAATATATATTATTTTTAAAACGAACGAGAAAATAACGTGTTTGTAAATGAGTGGTTATACCGATATATAATACATTTAAAGGAATCGATGTCGCTATATTTCTCGTTATATAATAAAAAGCCTATAAAAATAAGCTGCTATTACACAATTTACCGCCATTCTCCTTAAAAATATTAATAAATCATTTACTCCGAAGTTACTCGTTTCTGTTAACAACAAACACTCCAATACCTTTGATAAGTTAACACCTTTATTCAATAAGGCCTTCGAGGATAAACTATCTCTTTATCACTTTGAAACTAATTATGAAATTATCAATTAAAACGACAATTCAGGTTGACCCATAAAGTTTCCGTACGATTCGTTACATGGCATATCGCAAAAAGAGCTTTTTATATTAAAGAAAACACCAACTAAATTCCTCGAGTAAAATTACATTTAAACGAAGTACTTTTTAATGAGCACCCTTGTACTTTTCATTTGAAATCCCGAAGGTGGTTTAGAATTTTATATTGATTACCATTAACCTAACGCTATTATAAAAGCAGATTCTTACTCGATTTTACTTATGAAGGAAACGTTGACGAATATTTCCCAAATTAAGTAATTTATCAAGTGAAATATTGAAACCGTTTTTCATGAATATTATATTAAAAGGGGAGATAAATGAAAACCGCGATTAATATACATTTTAAACTTTTCGAATTACTCGTTACCTTTTTCTATCTTTCCAATATACTAATTACATTTTAATAATACATTAACAATTGGGCACGCTCTTTCCTCCATATTTTTCATTTTGTTTACATCAATGATATGTCAATATAGTCGAATGATATCCTTAACAATCATAAAACTGACGTTCAATAAGTATTAAAAGTTTCAAACCTTACAAATCTTAACCTTGATATATTAAAATATAAATTCGACGTTTGAAAAACTAAATTCCTAGAATTTGTTATAAAAGTTAATGTTGGCGTCCGTATAAATTCGAACAAATCATGTGTTATCTAAGAATAGATAACTCCTACGATTATTTTAAAAGTAAAGGGGTTTGTCGGGTTAGCTAATTTTTACTAACATTTTATTCGTCATTATTTCATGATTATTAGGCCCTTACTTTGGCTAACCCGAAAATGTACCCCTTTTCGTTAGAGGTCTGTAAAGGAAGTCATTTTTGAGTGATTTAAGCTTAGATTTTTTTTAAAACTTTAATCGCTTAATGGAATCCAGATCGCGATATGTTTTTGAAAGCATATTACTCTAGCTAAGCCTTAAGTAATTATGTATTTTAACGCATTCACTAAGGTAAATTACGTCCGGTAATATACTACTTTCATTATTTATCGCTTACTGAAGATAATGATGAAATCTATAATAAAGAATTACTCAGTATTACAAAAAAATTAAAAACGTGAAACGTGGAATACTATGGTATGATATGCTTGTTTACTATTTTTTTCGGATTATAAAATTTTGGTATACTTTATAATTACACGACGACTTTCCAAAAGATAGGTCCGTTAATCTGAACACCTCATTCAGTTTCTTTTTAAACTGGTTTACAATAAAAGGGCCAATTATATATGATCTAATGTATTATCTCGAAAAACTGAGAATATTTCTAAAGGTGTTTTCGATCTATTCCTTTTAAGCCAGGAACTTTAGTTACTACGCTCCAAGTAAACCGTTTCGGAATAGTTTTCGCGCATATAAATTTCCCGGTTTACCATCGCTAGCGAATCTATTCCGGAAAGTTACGAGTTTTTTTCATAATATCGACTTTTGAAATAATTAAAACGTCGCTATTACCTATAATGTTACTTACCCCCAACTAATTTATATAATACAAATAAATGATAGAAGCTTTTTCTACTAATATTTATATTAATAACAATTCGATACATAAGGTTTTTTTTTGGAATCTTTATTAAACGATAACAATATTTTACTGTTTCGTTACCATATTTGGATACTCGTTTACGAACCGTTCATTACCACGTTAATATAAGCAATTTATGATTTAATCCTTATTAACCTCCAAGATCATGACGCCAATATCGTTATTTTTTTGAATATACTTTTTACCCGGGTTACAATATACGATCCGGCGCTTTTATCGAAACTTCGATATTTACGATCGTACAACCTATTGGAAACACCGTCGAAAAAAGTCATTCAAATCCTTTCCGGTTTTTAAACGACTTTAAAATAAGTCTTTTATTGATTTTATAATCGATTTCCTTTAGGAACTTACCGGTAACCTACGTTATTTTATAGTTATTACGGAATATTTAAACAAAGCAATTATTACCTTCGAAATCATAGCTATTATAAATGCCAAAATTATACACAGCGATTTTTAAACTATTATTAACGATTTGACGGATTTCTCCATATGATCATTAATAATTAAAGGTTGAATTGAACCATTGAATTTTTAAAAACGACTTTATAATTCAATGAGGATAGAATAACGACTAAATACCGCTTGTTACTCTAAAATCGATAGCGCAACCAAACGTGATAATTAAAAAATCCTGATGTATTTTTTTTTCTTCGTTTACACTTAACTTAACTAAAACTGCTTATTACCCAGTTATTAATCAGCGTTAATTAATGAAAATACGATTAGTATTAGTGTTAACCCGTTTTTATAATTTATAGTTATTACGTTTATTTTACATAACTCATATAACATTTATTTGTTTTATCTACAAAACTATGTATAAAAGTCGAGGATTGAGTCCAACATATCCGCGATATTACGAAATTCGCGTAAGCTGTAATAACGTCTATATAAAAACGTATAAAGGAAACCGTTAATAAGTAACGCTCTCCTTCGAAATGTTTTTAGGTCGGTAACAACATTGAACTTATTTTTAAAAAAGCTATAACCTAAATATACTTTTAAAAAAGTTAAACCTAATTTACAATGAATATCGTATAACACGTATTCTCAAGTTCCCCTTAACGAAACTAAACGTTTCGAAAAGAAAAATATTCCCGTTTTCATGTAACCCAACTTATCTAAACCGTTTCGAACCCTTTTTCGAATCAACAAGTTCGTGACTTTTAAATATAAGTCATTAATATTATAGGTAACAACGGCGTGACAAAATCAAAATACTACGTTGAAAGTATTTTACGAATTTGAAATAAACTTTAAATCGGTCGCCTCCGACGTAAAAACACCCTAGAACGACAAGTCTTAATTAAATAAGTAAGTTATATATACCTGATTTTGAAACCGCTTTTAAACTTTTTAAATATTGCGGCTTTCGACGCTTTTAAATTACATTATAATTTGGTTAAACATAACGACCGGCCTTATCGATCATTCCGTAAACAAGTCTAAATTATTACACTTTACGTTATAAAACAGTGTAAAACCGACTACTTTATATGTACCGAACATAAATGGAATTTGTATTAAAAAACGACTAAAACTATTCGAACATATTCTTAAACTCACCGTTCTTGTCCTTACTAAATAACTTCTTACCCATTTTAATTAACTTACCCAACTTAATATTAATATGACCCAACTTATCATCGATATATTCAAGAATTTGAATTCATTACTTAGTCGCCTTAAACTACGTTCCCTATCTACTTATTAACCGCGATATATATGTTCTCTTTTAATTCTTAACTTCATTAAAAGCTACGCTCCTTATTTAAAGGCTATATGGCCCGTAGGCTGCCAAAAAGAATAGGAGTAACAAATATTAAGCCCGACCGACCGAAAAAATTAACCTTTCTCTATATAATATACCAAACTCTTATAGATTTCTTCGCTATGACAACCTATATTTACACCTTTTTAACCACCCGTTAACGACTGAGAAGCGGCTTAAGAGTAACCAATTTACCTTGATTTGAAGTATAAAACGCTAACTAAACTTTAAATAACTCTTTTACAACCTTATTTATATTAGGATTCAGGTTAAAAGGCATATATATATAACTAGAATTACAAATTATAATATTAACAAAATAAAGACGATAACGGATACCGGTATTTAACTGCTTATTAATAATTTCCTAACAGTAATATAAGTTTAACTTACCCACGGTTTCCTTGTAAAACCTCTGTAAATCGTATGTTATATGATAAATGTATTCGAAATTCATTTACTTACGTATTTCCTTAGGACATGGATTAATAGCCTGAAAAACAGTGAACTATACGCTCGTTAGCAAGGACAAAACAGTCCCTAAATAAATTTATTTACGTTTTTCATAACTTCATTAATAACTGCGACTAATTAGGGGTTTATCTTAAAAGCTACAAACGATGATAACAATAAAAAAACAAAAAAAGGGAAATTTATTTTTACTAGGATAATAAATGTTATGTTCATATAAGGCCAGCTATTACTATACTGCTAAATGATAATTATAAGAGAGAAATTTTGTTTTTCCGAGGGGGAGGAGAGTGTTTACGGCACTATTTATAAGGGAAGGTAATGACAGTACCTTCTACACGATGCTATACCGTTTGATAGCTTAAAACATTTCACACAATATTACAACGTTTTAAACCGCTTCGAAGCAATTGTTTCGCATTTGTCATCCCCCCTTAATTCGCTAATACCTTTTATTACCTTTTACACCATGCTGCGTATGGAGGATAGGGGGGGAGTAAGTTAAGATATAATGTTATAGATTAATACTTAGACTAATAGTTACCAAGAATCTAGCTTTAGCAGTTGTTACACTCTTACAACGCTTTAAAGCCGCTCGAAAGCCGCACGAGAACATACCTTCACACGTTACGTAACCGGGTTACTCCCTTTTTTACAACTCTGTAACAGCTTCCTAACAAAGGTTCTTCTCTCTTCTTCATCAAAGTTTATAGACAGAATCTGACCACCTTGAGTGACAGCTCTGGCCTCAGTCTTTTTATATGAGGAACCTATTTAAATACCTTTTAAACCTCAAAACCACTAGTGAAAAACGCTTGATAATCAATGTAATAACATTTTGTAAAACCTATAAAGGCAGAAATATTAAGAAATTCCGATAGATTGATGGTAAAGATAATTTCGTAAACAGCATAATAAAAAATCATTGAATGAGATCTTTAAAAGGTTTATGAACAATAATAAACTAATTATATATATTAAGAGAAACATTAATAGGCCACCTAATAGAACTAAATTATATATTAGCAAATAGGGAGAGTTTGATAAACTAAAAAACTACTAGGGGAATAAAGCTGGTAATTACAACTCTTTTAAATAATATGGTTAAATTAGAAATAGTAATATGTTAATTAACTCGCAAAGCTTAAGCGAAATTAACAAGTATTTTAATTTACGTCAGTTAAAATAACTAGTGACAGTAATGGTAGTAATAGTGGTAATATGCCAGTTAACCCATATGGGTTAATTAAAGTAGCAAACGGTTCAACACACATAGATTAAAATGGCTAATGGCGGAAGTAGACCAGTATATATAAGTTTATGGCGAGAAACTTGTGTACAGGAGTTGGTAAAATCGGAATTCGGAGCCATGGGGCAATTAAAGGTAATTAGGGCCAATTTGGGTGCGGAAGTTAACTGAAATTAATAAAGGTTTGGCTAGTTGACGAGAAAGTAATTCGACGGTAACCGAAAAAGTTTGGTTGACTACACTGGCGTGCGCACATAAAACAAAAAGCCGCCAGTATTGGAATAGTAGTAATTACAGTGTAGTAGGTTAACTTTACTTACAGTAAAGTTGACTATACTGACTGCAAGTTGAGTGTATTGTTTTGTGTGGGCCTACTGTATTGGCTGCAAGTCAAGTACAGTATACGCCCACTTCAAACTAGGGCACGGGCCAAGCAATTGGCCATACAAATTACTGTGCAGACCGGCTAGCGGTCTGCCAAACCTAAAACAATACATCCATCACTTGACCACGCAATACTACTGTTACTTCGACCAATCGAATCGACAACGTTGCAACGTCTAAAGGCCCATCAACATGAACGTTTATTCCCTAGCTGGTGAAGCGACAACATTTACCATTGAGTTGCACTCATTTTCGGCCAGAAGTTGAGTTGGAAAGCCCTTGATCGAATTCTTCCCATGCACACGGATTGGATGTCTATTTCGCTAAACCATTTCGAAATGCAATGCAAGGTGGAACTTTCCAACTGGTCACGACCAATTACCATTGTTTATTGTTTACTTGTACCGCAACAGTGATGATCACGCCGCGAACAATAAGGTTTCTTTACCTTGAATTACATGGAATGGAAGCACTCAAGTCCGGGACAAAAGCCACTGACTGACATGACAGTACAATAATAACGTGGCATGTTCCAAATTTGACACTGAATGGGAAGGAGCCAGAATCAAGTTCTTGTATTGTGTGTGGCTTTTGCGGTAAGGCTGTAGGCAAAAATGTTAGGTTATCACTACGTTATTATGAAACCCTATGGTTGAATTGCGAAGGATACCTGTGCAGACTGCTTCTGCAGTACATTCTCTCCACTGGTAGGCAATCTCTGCTATTTTGCAAATTGCTTCAAGAAGCTGTTGAGGCAAGGGGGGAAGTTCAATCATTGAATTACGCACTAATGTAGCCCATCCAACTTCCTTGTTTCTCATGACTCGAGTTCCATAAGTTTGTTACAGTGCCGGTGCAGCTTGAGCACTCGACTCTCACGCGACTTACATTGGCGCAATAACGATAGGCCTGATGGAAATGAGATAGTGCATGACGTATTAAATTGCAGTGGACCGAAGAGACGGACGACTGACACCAGAATCTCTGGTGTTCTAAATATATCTTTTCATCCGCAAAAGGAGGCTAGGAAATAGGAGGAAATGTGCGTTTAAACCCAAGACCAAGCTGTGTAAACTATATAAAGCACATCAAGTCAATGCATCATTACATTTTCATCACACCATGCAGTTGCAAGTGTACTTACTGTGTGTACTTTCTACACACACGTGACTGCAGCGGTGACTGGAGTTTTCGTGACATAACTGAATGAGAAGGCGGCCTGGCCCTTAAAACACGAACACGGTTCACCAGAGAAAAGTCTAGCGACACCCCTTCCAACCCCCCAAGGCCTTCGGTCGCGTCCACTCGGGCTTGAGCCGACTTGCACCGCCATCCCATTCACAGCCCAGCCAGTCGCCTAACAATGCTGCGAATCGTCCCCGTCTCCCTTTTTTTGGCGTGGCTCCGCTGCGCCGGCTTCGCGGCCGCCAAGCCCATGCCATCGCCCCAAGATGCGGTGTACGTGTCGCCGCAGGGCCCTTTGATCGACATCACCGTCACAGGCACCGACGGCATCGGGCGCGACTTCGCCCATCTGCAGCTCGACGAGCCCTTCGCGTTCAGTAAGCGTCGTCCGGGGCCCCACTTGCTGTTTCCACATGGTCCTGACAGGCGTGTACAGAAGGCGGCGTCAAGGCCTATCAGATCGACCAGAGAGGCAATGCCACGTGTGATTACCTGGATGAGCATGGCTTCATTGTGAAAAAGCTCACAACTGACGATGTGTGGTGGCTGTTGGGGCTTCCTGAGCATTACCCAACCATACACAGCGGGAGTTGTGCGGATCCTGTGCCTGGCACGGAGGCTGGTACTCATTCGCCTTGGCCATGATATGTGGATGATGGGAGTACATGGCCACATTTGTCAATTGGACATTGGTTGGGGTGGAATTGCGGTCTGATCCGTTGGGCGCGCCACATGTGTCTTCCCAAGCAAAAGGGGGCAAAAAGACTGTTTTGTACATAGTACATTCTACCAAATCAGGGCGCTGACTAATGCTAGCTACACGGTAATTTTTATTCCAACAGCCACATGTAGGCAACTATGGTAGAGAAGGATCACTGCAGGGCGTCGGGGCGAAGGAGTGGTGAGAGAAAGAGGAGGTGTCGGCCGCGCTCCGGAGCGGGCGAAGAACCGAGCACCGCATAAGCACGTTGCCATGCAAATAGTGAAACTCTGTCAAACCTTTTGGTCAACCGCGGCAGCCGAGCACGCCAGCAGCGGCCAAGAAGTAGATAGAGAGGACTAGAAAACTGTATGAGATAACAACCTTTCTGGTGGTGTAGACTAGTCTCGAACCAGCCGGCGTTGATCATGAGGACAGGCTCATCATGAGGACGGCTCATGAAAAAGGGGGGTTTTTCTTTTGTTTATTTGGTTCTTTCATTGCTCGTACCGACCGGAACTTCGGGTTGTGACGAGAGCACTAACGCGGCCTCAGCACTGCCCATCTGATATTGGCCACGGTTGGCCGTGTGTGGAAGGACATGAACCACGTAACGTACAGGAGACATTCGTCCGTGAAGAATCAATATCAATCAGACCTCGTGATAAGCACCGTAGTTGTATGCGACGATGATGTCGCCGTGTGTTGAACAGTGGCCGGCCGATAACGCGACACCGCGACACGAACTCGGCCTGCCGGCAGATCGTGTCCTGGAGCCAAATCACGGTTCACGGGGGGGGCGCAAAGGCTAAAAGCCTGGTAAGTGACGTTGTGTTCAAAGTCTAAAAATGTGGGTGGGTGGCTATAACGGTATTGGGGGGCTGATGTTCATGCGATCTGCCGTCGTTTTCGTCCTCAAGGCCTCCTCCATGGCTCACGGCGAAGGTTTCCTTTTCTCTTTCATTCGTGTGCGGTTCCCACTTGTTATGCTTTGAAGCCTCCTGATCTTGAATAAGGGCTGCATCCTGAGCAAGGCGGAAAAAAAAAAAAAAAAAAAAAAAGACAGACAGCATGGCATCCCCGGACCGCGAGTTGTGGCTGGATGTCTTCGACACGCCGTACAGCAACAACAGCGCCAACACGGTCGCCAACGTCGTCTTCCTCAGTCTCATTTGCTTGAGCCTGGTGGTGTGCGTCGCCGTCGCCGTTGCCTGGAGGCAACGCCGCTTCTTCGCCTTCACTTTCGTGCTGGGCGTGGCCTGCGTCTTCGAGATCGCCGCCTACACACTGCGCTTTCAAGGCTGGGACTTTTGCACCTTCAGCATACAGTACGGCTTGGCCACCATCACGCCCGTCTTCATCACCATAGCGTACGTCTGCTTGCTTGCTTGCCCAGAGCCGGAGCCTGTCTGTCACCAGGCACGCGTTTCTAGAAGCCGAGTGCACTGGCTGACCACAACCGCCCCCGACCCCACAGAATCCACCTAGCCGCCGCCGAAGCCATCGCCATCCTCGGC
>JASMMZ010000004.1:19099317-19296238 GCA_038502455.1 Anisogramma anomala | reverse complement strand
CGTCGCCGCGCCGCGGCCTGGCGGGCGTGCCGCTGGACGCGGACCCGTACTTCCGCTACGAGGACCCGCTCGCGAGCCCGACCGAGGCCATCCCCGCGCGCGGCCGCCGCAGCCCGTGCACCTCGCGCCGGTTCTCCGAGGACATCATCACCGCGTGGGCGGAGCGTGGCGATGACGACGACGACGACGACGACGACGACCACGTCGAGACCGACTCGTTCGTGCAGCCGCCCCGCAAGTCCAGCAAGCGCCTGAGCAGGCTACTGCAGCAGCAGCAGCAGCAGCAGCAGCAGCAGCAGCACGCGCCCGCGCCCGCGCCACCGCACCCGTCGTTGCCGTCATCGTCGTTGTCCCCGGAGGCGGACGCCCTGTTGCTGGCGGCCGAAGCCGAGGATCGCGTGGCGGAAATGGGGGGGGATGGCGCCGCCGAGAGCAGCAGCCGCCTGCCGCTGCTGTCGCCGCCGCGCAAGTCGAGCAAGCGAGTGGCGAGCATGCCAGCGCGGATACGGTCGGTGCGGTCCGCGGCCGCGGACGCGGCAGAGAAGGAGGAGGAGGACGACGACGACGACGACGAGCGGCTGGAGGTCGCGAGCATTGTGCTGCCGACGCGGATGCCGAGCAAGCTGTCGATGGGACGCCGGGCACAGGAGGATTTGGATGCCGTGTCGCTGTATTCGCAATAGGAGGGTGGCATGTGTTCTACGGATAGGAAATAATCTGGGGCGGGGGCGTTTAGAATGTTGGCTGGCTTAGATACCCTGGAGTTTATGTCGCTCCATCATATATTAGTATGTATGGTAATGCCTAATGCATCGAGCTTTACATGCATTTTACTTGATTGTACTCGTTCTTCTCACCGAGCACCCGCTGCTCACGCACTCGGCACGCACCCAGCCAGGATGGTCCGACGTACTATCTTTGGATAGTGAAGGGAGAAAAGTGCGATGGCATAAGTCAACCCGGCAAAGCAGTGGCGCCAAAGTCTCACACAAAAAGCCAGGTGGAAGTCATCCTCATGAGCGTTTCTCATTCGTCCGCCCCCGGCTTTCATCCACGTATATCATCTATCTATCAGAGTAGGATGAGCCACCATCGCCATGGGGGATGTGATGTTTGCTAGAGTGTACTTACAAGCCGCAGCCGCAGCCGGAATTCCGACCAAACCCAAACCCGTGTGTGCTGGGCGGGTACTTGGATAGCACTCCAGTAACGGCCAAGCATCATCCGTGATATCGCTCCCAAGGTTCCTTGTTGATCTCGCTGACCGCTGCCCGCTGCCCCAGACCCGGGACTTGATTGCTCTTCCGTACTGTCGTCCGTCCAAGGGCCATCCATCTGCCTCAAGAAGCCCAGCAGTCCTGAGGCCCTGCCGCCCACTGACATTGAAAACCAGCCACATTCCAATTCATTATCCGTGCGCCGGCTTCACGGCGGATTATCCCACCCCAGATCCATAGTCTCCATCGGTCCCATCTGCAACATCGTACTCAACACGCCCTCACTCATGGGCGTCATCCCCGAGCCCGCCGCAAAGCTATCCCACGTGTAATCTCCCGCGCCCGCACCAACATCCACCGCATCCTTCGGTGCTTCCGGTGCGCCACCGCCAAACCGCCGGCCGTGCCCTTGGCCCGTCGGCATCCCGCCGCCGCCGCCGCTACTTTGCTGCCTGTCCGAGGCGGACGTGCTAGAGTTGGGCGTGGGGCGGTCGGAGCACGTGCCTGCATCCGGCGAGATAGACATGTCGGCTGTGCTCTCGCCGTTGAGCATGTCCTGCATGAGCGTCGACCCAAAGAATCTGCCGGTGCCGCCACTCTGGCGCATCCGGCCGGTGAGCAACGTGGATTCCTCCTTGGGCCATCGGCCGTGAAGGCTGGTGAAGGCTGGTATCGGGTTCTGAGGCACGCTCGTCAGGCTCGGGTCGTTTTCGATGACGTCCGGGGTCTTGGCGGAACTGTCGCTGGGATCAAGTATCGTGAAGCAACGAGGCTCTGCGTCGTTGGATGCTGGCAGTATGCCGTGACCATGCCCTCCTTCTTTTGGCTTGGATGGCATGCCGGGTAAACTGCAACGCTGAACAGTGGCAGGTTTAGATGTCAGTTCTTCCAGTGACGGGTCACATCGTGAACTTACATATACGCCGTTGGTGCTACGTTGAAAGACATTTCTCAGCTTGGGGATGCGCGAACCAAGGGCCTCTAGGTCGACGTCCAACTGGACTAGGAACGATTCAGTCAACGGGTTCCGTCTCTTCAGTGCACCCATGGCAGCCAGAAGGAAGCGAAGGGAGTCGGCGACTTGACTTTCCTCAGGCCGACTCTTCAAGTATTGTACGAACACCCGCGCGGCAACGTAGAGACAAAAAGATGTGAAAGGGTTGATCTACGCGCATGTCAAGTCAGTATTTATTTGTGTTTGCATCAAGGCCTGAGGAACCTGGCAGGGAGCATACGGTAGACAGGTCCATGTGTGAGATCATCCTCATGGTGCTCGCGATCTCATTCGCCGCCGTGATGCAACGGACCTTGCTCTCCGCACTCACCGACGAGGGCAGTCTGTTCTTGTCCGCCTTGAAAATGGCGGCCTGGTGAAGACAGATGGTGGACGTGTGAATGCACATGTTGGTGAATATGACGTTGGGATTCGACAGACCAGCAGGCAGTTGGAGGTGGTCTGGCAGACACAGGGAGGTGTTGAGGAGAATGTTGTCCAGATTCCGATGCCGCCTCCAAAACTCGCCATTGAGGTCATGATCCCGGTCGTCGACATCGGGACGGTGGAGGTGGAGCAAATTGTGGCCGAATAGACATGCCATCAACACAACACCACCTGTGGTCGAAATGCCCCTGGCGCCAGCTGGTGTCATACTCTCGGACAGCGTCTGCGACTGCTCGGGCCTGCTCATGTCAAAGGCGTCATCCGAAGCAGGCAGATTGGTCATGATGTCCTTCTCATCGATGGTCATGGGCCAGCCAGTGCCGATGCTAGCATATCTGTCCTCGTTGAAGGCCATCCAAAACGTCCGCCTTCTCTCTTCCTTTTCCGTCCAGTCTTTTGGCGGCGGAATACACATCTTGACATCCAGACCGGTACCGTCAAGACGATGCAGTCCCATCATCTGACACAGCCGGACTGCTGAGCCGGTGCTCATCCATGCCCTGGGGAAATACATCATCTTGAACTCGTACTGGGCCAGCAGCACGTGCGTCTGGGCATGGGCTACGGAGATCAAGTGCTCGCCAAAGCCCTTGGAGTAGTCCAACTCGATATATCGCCTCGCCCTCTGGTAGAACAAGTCTCGGAGGCTGTTGTATTTCTCCTCTACAGAGCATGCCAGGGTCCATATGGCGTATCGGAGGCACACTGGTGGCCGTTGCGTGGGTGCCAAATTCATAGCCGCAAGATAGCGGTACTTGTGGATCATGGGCTGAGAAGGATGTATCTTCTCGAAGTAGAGCTGATGGAACTCGTCTATGGACTCCTGGGCCGGCAAGGGTTCCTCCAGCCCAAGGCCTATCATTTCCCAGGTAAAGTTGTTTTGCATAGGAATGGCATGGAAGTCGAAGGTGTCAGCTCCCATTTGCTGTGGTTGTGGTGAAGCATCGCCGGGAAAATTCCAACGGTCCGCATCTCCACTGGCGGCCAGGTTGATGGACGGGTCCGGGACGCTACGGTTGGGCATTGGCGGCGTGGTAGTGGTATTACTGAGTTGCGAGCCAGGACTGACACCTACCAACGGGCCATGGTTGGCGACAGTCTTGCGAGGGGCTGGCGGTAGATCTTGTGTCTTCAGCAGCGTCTCGACTTGCTCTATAGTTGGCGGGGGTCAGCGACACGGCGTCTGGCTTGTCATGGCAATGGCAGCATGAGTCGCGGCGGGGGGAGTGGAGGGGACGCACTGAGACGCTCCTCGAGAGCCTTCACATATCCGCGCTTGGGCCCACTCTTCCGCCGAACCTCGTCGTACGCACAGTCGTGGCCCAGCCTGGTGCATGTTGCACACCGCGGCCGGTTGCCATCGCACCTCAGCTTCCTCTTCCGACATATCATACACGCCAGCCGCTTTGGTTTGGGCACATCGGCGTTGTTTGGGGGGTATGCAGTACTTGTCATGCCACTGTGCCCATTCACTTGTACATTCACACTGTCTCCCGCACGCCCGGCGCCGTTCATGGCCGTGTTCGTTTCGTGTCCGGTTCCGGAGAGGAGGACTTTGGGTGGGACCGGGCCGCCACCGGTGGCCAAGAGGGCTGCAAGTCGAGGTCCGACGTCGCGTTCGCGCGAGTAGGCGAAGGACAGATTCTCGGGGCGTATGGTGGAGCCGATCTATAGGGCTGCGGTCGCGTGCAGTCAGTGGCGGGGCGTCGGGAGTCGAGTCAGACGACGACTTGAAGGTGTCGCTGAGCTTTGTTCGTGATGCTGGGATGACAAAAGACTATGCAATAGTATAGTACAGTACTAGAGTAGGGACTAGAGTAGGGACAGTGCAACGTGTAACGGAAGAAGATGGGAAGGCCTCAGCTCCTCAATGGAACAGTCAGTAACTTGTCTTGTCCGGCGCGTTGAGGGGTTGAGGAGTGGCAGGCATCGTCAGTACCTGCGCCCACGGTACCACGCTCCACGCTCCAATCCTATCGACGCACACAAGGCAGCCGCTGGCAGGGGTTCCACTGAAGGTATCCATCGCAGCACCCGCCAGGCTGACCAATGCGTTCCACTGCGCTGAAATTCATTCTAACCGCAACCATCTGCTGTACATAGCATCTGCACGACCGCTTATGAACACATCAGACACATTCTCCTGACCGCTATGGCCACAAGTGCGAGCCAATGGAGCCACAGGAGGGCGACGATCAATTCCCAACTCTCACCAACTGTGACGATGCCGAGCACCTTGTGTATCTTGGCCTAGCCGTGAGCGCAACATATAGAAGCACAATAATCAGCACGGCACTGCTCGGCCTGTCTTTGGTCCGTCTTAGTATTCCACAGGTCTGCTGCACCCAGCCCCACTTGGGCCGAGATCCGGATCCGAAATCCGAACAAAGCCCCGGAGTGCCGAGCTGCTCCGCCCGGATCCGACCACTCCCCTGATGTTGCTTCCATGACGGGTATCCACCTGAGAACAGAGCGCGGTGGGCCCTCCGTCGCCCCCGATGTCGAGCCCGAGCCCCGCCGGATCATCTCTTCCAAGCCCAAGCAGCATCTACTGGCGACTTGGTAGAGACTTGCTTCAGCCCATGACAAGTGTGAACACACTCGAGTCCAGGCAAGCTGTACATTCTTTTCTATTTCATAGGAGGGCATTCTGTGCGCATTGTCCACCGGCAGCCCCTTACTCCACCACCACGAACCACCGGCCTCACCGGGTCACGACTAAGGCCCGAGCGGTGGCTTAGCATATAGGATGCCGATGCAGGGGCCGTCAGCAGTAGATGGATAGGAGCAGTACCTAGTAGATGATGTACAATACGCACGCAGTATACAGTACCGAACACAAAGGATTCTCCGCTCCATTGGATCTGGAAATGGAAAATGCCCACTGATCAGCCTCAGTGTACGCCCCAAGATCCATTCGGGACAACTGCCTACAGTACCAAACAGTACAGCACCACGCCCTGTAATCCTGTGTCGTGCAGCCGTGCGGCCGTGCAATCGCCACACTACTTATACAATAGTAGTGCCTGGGCCTGGGTGCTGGCTGCAGTAGTACCTCACATAGCTACTGTGCTAAAAGTACCACCAAAAGTACCACCCAACAAGTCGGAACCGCATTTCGCTCGCTTGCTGCAACCCGAAGTCCAACACAACATGCACCCTTCTTCCCACACAAAACTGTCCAAAATCTTGCCTGATCTTGTTCGTTCACTCTTGCCATCAACACTTCCGGCCTCGCCACATCTCAGCATCTCATCTCCACCCTGCCAGCCATCATGCCAATTCGAAACCCCTTCACGCGCCGCCATGACGACGACGGCGCCCTGCGCCCGCCTCTGGCCATCGAGCCTGCGCTCAAGACCCCCATCGAATTCGAGCGCGTCGACACCGTTGGCTCCAAGGCCTCGTCTCTCGTCAGCCTTTCCAGCCGCCGTAGCCAACAAGATGTTGGCGAATACAAGATGAGCGGTACGCAGGCAGCACAGGCAGCCCATGACCAACCGCCCCCACCCCACCACACATGGCAGCATGCATGGCCTGACTCTTTTCGGCTTTCGATATTGACCACCGACCATTGCGGTTGTGCGCAATACTTCCATCCTGAACACGTGGGCTGACAATGATGCCTGACTACAGTGGTCAATGACAGCGGTGTGTACCTACCGGTAAGTTGCGCTGATTTACTTCGGCCGCTACTCCGAGGCGACCAGCCGATGCTGACGGTGCGACAGCCGTCGCCCACCGCTGAGAAGGAGGCATCATGGCCCCGTCGCTACTTGTCACGCACCTCCACCGATACGCGGAGCGACCTTGGCGAGATCGAGCATTTCGGTATCTCGAGGGAGTCCTTCGACTCCTACCGCCGTTCTTTTGTATGTCACAGCCCAAGTCCCGAACGATGCGGCAGACCAGCTCTGCATGCCGGAAGTCCTCAGCTAACCCACTCTGCCTGGTTGCAGGACATCTGCGCCAAGTCTCCGGTCGCCAACCCAGACTCCTTGGCCACTCGCCGATCCATGGACTCGACTCGCTTCCCTCGCATGCCACGCCAGCGTCTGTTCGATAGCGAGCCACCGACAGCTGTAGAGGAGAGCGAGGGCGAAGGCTTCGTGGACGTCGGGCTGGACGAGGAGACGGAGGACAAGCCCGAGGTGATCTGCACCCAGCAATTGGTGCCGCCACAGCCCAAAAAGCGCGGTTTCTTCGCCAAGTTCATCGACCACAACCTGGAGAGTGACGGTGCCGCTCCGGCCACGACGCCCTCGCCGACAGCGCGCTTCTCTCTGCTGCCCGGCCGCAAGAGGGCACAGAGCCAGAGCCTCCAGGGCGCTGAGCTCGTCGAGAGGCCACGGACGGCGTCGCGAGACAACTACACCAGCAGCGCCCGGGAGATGACGGACGTGACTGCGCAGGCCTAGCTTGGCTGCCGTTGACACAAACGAGTGGATTCTCCTTGCTGGCCAGACAGCCCAAGACGTGACCGCCGGATCACGAGGCCTTACCAAGAGTACAGAAGACCGGAAACAGGAAGCTTCGGTCGATACATAATTCTTCAGCCTGCAAGAGTATCGTGGCATTGTTTGTCCCTTTCCGCCCTCCATGAGGCTTTGACACGGATGGATACAGGACATTCGCACATCGTGAACCATGGGTATGGCGTTAGAAATGATACAAGTTACAGTCCTCGCGTGGGTGGACGGACAGGATATAGACTACTACGAGAAGGGAAGAAAGGCCTATGAATGCCTGTGAAGTACCTATCCCAAGATCATCCAATGAGAGTTATGCAACAAGATGATACCGGGACCTCCTTTGCACATGATTCCCTGCCTGGTGCTTTTTGCATCCAACAAGCCCGACGGCAGCGAAAGTCAAGATGGGGTCTCTCGGCGTCATACTGATTGGCAAAGTTGTACCGAGATGACAGGTCAGATAGGTCACTCGGGCCCTCGGCGCTTTGGCGTGGCAAGAGTCAGGACCCTGGAGTCATGCGAGCCATGGTGGAGTGAGTCGATCGATGCCAAGGACAGACATCGGACTGTGCATGGCTACGGCTGTGCATCCCGGATCCCAGAACCGATAACGGGCCCGACAGCGACATCATGAGGCCCCTTGGCTGCGCGTACGTACTTCGCGAAAATCCATCTTCCCGGATTGTGGCGCTGGCGAGCTATTATCCACTTCCAGAACCACACTCACAATGACGCCTCCCGACACGGAGGATATCCCATCCTCCGGCCTCCTCGTCGACGAGTCCGAGCCGCCCTCCGCCCCTCTCCGTACCGACTCCACGCCACACAACCTCACCCCCGCTACCCTCGCCATCCACGCCGATAACCACCTCAACACGCACACAGCCGTCGCACCGCCCCTCCACACTTCCACCACCTTCCGCTACCCGTCCCACCCTGACGACCTCGCCCCCTGGCCCAACACCGCCAACACCGCCAACACCGCCAACCCCGACCACATCTACTCCCGCATCTCCGCCCCCAACACCACCCGCCTCGAGGCGGTGCTCGGCGCGGTGCTCGGCGGGCCCGCCGTCACCTACGCCTCTGGCCTCGCCGCCTTCCACGCGCTGCTCGTGCGCGTCAACCCGCGCCGCGTCGCGCTCGGCGCCGGCTACCACGGCTGCCACGGCGTCGTCGCGCTGGTCGCGCGCCTCACGGGGCTCGAGGCGCTCGCGCTCGGGGACGGGGACGCGGCCGCGGACGCGGCGGCGCTCGCGCGCCTGCGGCCCGGCGACCTCGTGCACGTCGAGACGCCGCGCAACCCGGCGGGCGAGGCGCGCGACGTCGCGCGCTACGCGCGCGCGGCGCGCGCGCGCGGCTGCGTCCTCAGCGTCGACGCCACGCTCGCGCCGCCGCCGCTGCTGGCCCCGTTCCGCTGGGGCGCCGACGTCGTGCTGCACAGCGGCACCAAGTACCTGGGCGGCCACAGCGACATGCTGTGCGGCGTGCTGGCGGTGGCGCCGCGCGTGGAGGCCGAGCGCGGGTGGGCGCGCGCGCTGCGGGAGGAGCGTCTTTTGCTGGGGAGTGTGATGGGCAGCTTGGAGGGGTGGCTGGGCGTGCGGAGCCTGCGGACGCTGGAGCTCAGGGTGCTCAGGCAGAGCGAGAGCGCGGGGAGGCTGGTGGCATGGCTGGACGGAGAGCGGAAGCGGCAGGACAAGGAGGAGGAGGGGGAGCGGGGGCGCAGCAGCAGCAGTGTGGTTGGCAGGATGGTGGAGAGGGTGCAGCACGCGAGCCTGCAGCCGGAGGCACGAGAGGAGGGCAGCTGGCTGCAGCAGCAGATGCCTCGGGGGTACGGCCCCGTGTTTAGCATCGTGATGCGCGAGGCGGACGACGCACGCCGCCTGCCGAGCAAGCTGCGCCTGTTCCAACACGCCACGAGCCTGGGCGGCGTCGAGAGCTTGATCGAGTGGCGGGCGATCTCGGACAAAAGCATAGCGAAGACAGTGTTGCGGGTCAGTGTGGGTGTCGAGGGGTGGGAGGATTTGAGGGAGGATCTGGAACAGGGCTTTCGAGCGCTGTGGGAGGAGAGGGAAGAGGGTGTTGGGGGCGTGTAGTCCACGGGATCTGGTGGGCGGGTGGTGGACGTTATGTTGGATGGGCAGCTACCGTCTGGACTTGGAGAGGGAATGAATATGGAGGGCGAACTCTCCCTTCACTGCTGATTTGCCCTCGCAGACCTAGACATCTGTCCACATGAAATCTGAACTGGATCACTGGTCTGTGGCCCTTCAGAGTGCCGATCATTGAAAAAGTTTCGGAGTGAATATCCTAAGGGACCGTATACATATCCGCACATGACGAAGCTAGAATATCCAAGCAAGAAATGTATGGTGTATACATGAGGGCGTGTGTTGGAACAGCAGTCAATTGCAGTACAGCCAAGTCAACTGTACTGACTGTAAGTTAACTGTACTGATTGCAAATTGACTGTATTGACTGCAAGTCAAATGCAGGGAGTGCCTTATTCAATGTGGGGCACGGGCCAAGCACTTGCCCATACAGATTAGTGTGCAAACCGGCTAGCGGTTTGCCAAACTTAGAACACATTACCACGTTTAATGCAATATACCAGTTACTTCGACTACGATTCGAATCGATTACATTATAACAATAAAGGCCTACTAATATTGATCAGTGTTTATTAGTTTAAGCATACATAAGTAAGGTAGAAAAAGATATTGTTTTCTATTATTTTACCTTACAAAAGTATCAAGGTAGAGGAAATATTCTAGCGAAGTACTACAGTTGTTACGTTGTTGTTTACAGGTAGTAAAAGGAAGAACTTCTAGGTGCGTTATTGTTTACAGGTATTTAGAAGTGGCGATGGTATCGCCGGTTTATTAAGATATCTTTATTAAGCCTATCATGAAAAACAAATATTAAGATGAAATAATAAAAGTTATAAGGCTAATTCTTAAGAAGCGATTACCAACTTACCAAGACTTTTAATTTTGAGAAACGGCTTAATTTCTTCCCTTCTTATCGCAAATTACCAACCATAAATGATTAAATTTAAGAACCATTAAATAATTAATAATAACACTGGCAATAAATAATTTACAACTTATGATCTCCCCTTTTATATTAATCTTTCTCTACATCAATTTTTCTCTATATTAATTCGTCTTTGTACTATAAATCGAAAATTGAAGATAAAATTAAATATCAACATTGCGGAAGATTTATTAAAGAAAACTTGAAAAGTTTTGGACTCGTTTTGTATGAATATTATGACAACAATCTGTAATATAAAAACTTTGTTGAAAATGAAACAGGAAAATACTTGACAAACTACATCAGGTAATTTATTTTGGAGTTCGACATTGATAAAGTATATCATGATACTTTTGTCGCTTACATCATTTTTCGTAAATATTTTGCCAATTAGTTGATAGCTATATCATTGAAAGTTTTCAGAGTAGTAAAAATTAGGTTAAGGATTAACTTTCTCGAACGTAACATCTTTTTAACGATGAAAATACTAAAGAATATAGGCTAGAGCAAACATACACAACTATTTGGACTCATAGGAAAGATAAAATCGTTTAGGATTTGGTAGTTAAACTCCGTATATAAAGAATTATTAAAATACTAGGTAAACTTTTTTAAAAAGAAGGTAGTATTGAGATTAACGGATTTTTTGTACAAGGAGTTATTTAGGTTGTACGTGAATGTAACTTCGACTTTAACGATATTCATGTTACGATCTTCGAGTTAAAAATAGTTAACGAAATTAAAGAAAGACTTATACATAATCTATATAAAGAAATACGACGAATCATTTAAGAAAATGATAATAAAGGTAAAAACTGAATTCTTATGCAATTATCAACAATTTGAAAGATTAGCTAATACTTAGCAGTTACATTAACAGCAAGTTTAGTAACAATTACTAATGGAAAGTTTATTCGAAATAATTGTAATATTACTTCAGTATAAACGTAATTTGCTACTGATTCATAAAAGATTATCTTACTAGAGTTACCTTAAGGACTTTATAGCAAGTGCCTATTAAAATATTTATGAAATACGTTAAACCACTATACTAATTGATTGAAACTGGTATTTATTAGTTTTTGACTTATCAGTAGTAATTTAACTCCAGAATAGATATAAAGTTGTTCATTTATAACATATATCTATTACTTACGAAAGCGGATAACGATTTTGGTATCATGAATATGTAAATCAATGATATACTTTTCGTCAAAACTACTAGCTTAGTAGTAGTATATTAGCGTGTAATCGATGATTCGAATTTCTAAAATTGCAGGCATATTACGATTTTAATTTCATATAAATTCCTAGATTTTAATCATTCGTTAATATATATATATAATGTTAATTATACTAATATCAAAAATCTTCATTTTACTTCAAAAGAGGTAAAATATAGGTTTGGTTAAAATCGACAAAACTAACGTTGTAAAAACTTAATAGTACTTAGATTAATGTATTCGTAATAATGACATTGTGACTTTATATTAATTTGAGGTATTCTGAGAAATGTTCGTTACGGTATAAGCATAGAACCCAGCTAATAAGGATTACAATCGTTTAAATAAACAAGTGAAGTAGTAAATAAACAATTTGAACCGAAAAATGAAAATAGCCCTTATTAATTTGTCGAAAGCCAAGTTAATGATTTATACGAATAGCTTCTTTCCAAATGATACCATCTTATTGTTACAAATCTGATTTTTTATAATAATCCATTTTTTGTATTTTTATATTACAAGGCAGTTCCTACTGTATACCAGGTATAGTGTGGTTCTTGTTAATGTAAAAGGCGTATATGACGTATGGAAAGCTCGCAACTTAAGTGTTTCTACCCTATAATAACCACTTTATTCAAAAAAAAATCTTATTTTAAAACTATACCGTATAATACGTTAAACAAACTATTATACATACAACTTTCTTAATCAACGAATAAAACAAATACATAAAGTTGAAAATGATTTTATATATCTACAACTAATTTTCGAATAATATATAATACGTATATGTTCAATATCAATAAGATTTTATAATGAACCGTATTAGTTTATTTCATGTACCACAAACTTCAAAATATTCACAAATATAATCTATATTTGCATAAGTTTTTCCATGTGTTACGTAAAAAAAGAACGACAACGTTAGGTGTTTCAAAAAGTTTCAATACAATATATTGACAATAAAACAAAATCTATCGCCTGATATTAACAAATTTTGCTTAAAAACGAAAGTATAAAAATATTTCGTCAAAAATCGAACTTTACGTTAACTTTTTGAATGAAGCCTAAAGATACCTTACAATTTAGGGACCCTAAATATGGACGTTAAAATTTTAACTTTAGCAGGGCTGTATTGGGCAGCTTTTGTAGTCTATGTTCGACATTTACTCGCATCGAAAATCTGATAACGGTCTAAGAATAGTAAAGAACCTATAAAACACATATAATTTAGTTGAGAGTCAGTAGTGATAAGAAAGATATACACCATAATTCTTTCAGCAAATCACTTATTTACTACGGATTGCAAAGCTAAAGAGTGTAAAACAATATAAAATAGGATACACTACTAAGCGTATAATGTGCCGAGAAGTCTTTTATAGATAGGTAAGTATTCAAAGAATCGGTAAGGTCTCTGCCTATTTATGTGAACATAGAAGAGTAGAAGAGTAATCGTAAAGATTAATATTGTAGTAGTAAAGATAAGTTAAATAAGTGAGAAGAAGTATTCGAATAGTGCACGCCACAGGTGAGAGATTATAAACCTTTTATCCGAGTAGTGGCACTCTGCTATGTACTTTGTAAATTCTACTTCCAGCTAGTATGTAATGATTACATTAAATACCCGTGAGTATATAGAAGGTGTCAGAGGGTTTATGTTATCAAGAAGGTAGTAGAGGTGCTAAGCGAACAATATCGCAACCGTATAAGTAATGATCAAAAGCCGTGAGGTTATTCAGAATATACTGAGACTGAATACTTAGATTGACAACTGAAGAACTATAAAGAAAATACTATCTGTATAGTGATGACCGTGTCCTTATATATCTGTATCTTCATACCATCTTCAGTACTGGATAGCTTGGATAACAACATATCCAACATATCCTATGCGTCCGTGCGTTAACACTAACCCTGGATTGCTGACATAAGAGATGTTCTCCGCTTAATGTGTTGGACATCAGGCTCTTAATGGCGCAGCCGACCGTTGGCCTGTTCCATAACCTACAGTTGGTTCTTGAGTCATAATAAAATGGGGAAAAGAGATAATAGGGTATATATGTGGGGATAAAATGGTTAAGCGCTTTGAATACTATCTTTGATGCTTGCGAAATATACTAGAACGTTTCGAAATATGTTTTGAGCGCGTGGTGTGTATTTAGTAAGCGGTTTGGATATTATGTTTTGGCCGTTTTCGAAGTCTGTAAGCGGTTCGGATATTGCGTTAGACGCTTTTTAGGATTACCGAAGCGTCGTAAAAGTTGGTTTAAACGCTTTTTAGGTTCACCAAAGTGCTTTAAAAGTTGTTTTCGGATAGATTTCAATAAAGGATTCCGAATCCTAATAGGTTGTGTAGTCCATACATTATGTGACGCTTTCTAAAAAGTGCTTAAATACGTCTAAAACGGTAATCGAATTAACGGATAGTGTAACGAGGCTTTCAGTAGCTAAAGAGTATCAATCAAGTTAATAATATCGTATTAAGGTTTCTTAAAAGTAATTTCGAGTTTTATAATCTTTTTACATTTTGGGTTTTAAAAGCGCTTTCGCGTATTTTCATACTTCCATATAGTTTTTATAAGTCGTAGTATTGAAACACGAAATAGTTGAGACCGTTACAACATCCCGTTAAAGATATTTAACTTAGGTTTCTCCCTCCTAAGCTATTTGTAATCAACTGAGTTAACTACTAATTAGTATTGGTAAGATTTATTACCTATTAAAGTTAATGTAAATGGTAGTGAAAAAGTAATCGTAAGATTAACAATATTAAAGATAGATAGATAGAAGGGAAAAGAAGCATTCGGAGAATGCATGCCTTAGGTGAAAGCTTATAAGCTTTTACCCGGGCAGTGGCACTTTACCATGCACTTTGCTAATCTCCCTTCTGGGTAGTGGCACTTTACCATGCACTGTGCCAATGTTTCTTCTGGGCAGTGACACGCTATCATGCACTTTGTAAGAATGCACCTTGCAGTGTGGCACGTTACCATGCACTCTGCAAGAGTGCGTCTTGCAGCATGGCTGCTTACTAACTATAGAGATATATCCACAGTCAGAGACAGGAATTTTTGAATAGGGAGGTTGTTGTAGGGTAGGAACACTCAAGTTGTGAGCTTTCCCGCCTGCATTTGTACTTAGTTTACAATAGCAGGTGTCGCACCATACTGGCTATATAGTGGGCACTACCCGGTGATAGTAAATTACGAAAAAACAATTATACAAATTGACGGTTACGTGAAAAGGCTATTTAGCAAGGTTAAATTACATGACAATGAATAGAACGGGAAGCAGAGGTACATTGACAAATTAAAAGATTGCTAGGTTGTTCATAATGCGGACTTAATTGACTGGTACGGTTAAGTTGTGTGTATATAAAGGGATTGAAGTGTAAAAGTGATGAAGTACTTGTTTTCGGGATTGTAAGTGGTAAGAAATGAAATTGTGATACAAATGGCAGCGGGAAAATATATGGAAGCACTTACGTTACCGGTTAATTGTCTTACAATACGTATTGGCACTACAAAATAAAAAGCTGTTAATGTTGGGATAGCATTTAAGTGTAGTATAGTTTAAGTTAACTATATTAGTTGCAAATTCATTACAATAGAGTGCCCAATTCAATGTGAGGCACGGGCCAAGCAATTGCCTGTTCAAAGTAGTGTGCAGACCGGTTAGTGGTTTACCAAACTTAGAAGAAACAACAATTCATCACCTGACCTTTGTAATACTACTATTACTTCGACCACACTTCGAATCAACAACATTACCACATTTAAAGACCTATCAACGATACCTGAAATTATACGGTGGAGGACTTTAATTAGAGTATAATTTAGGTGTAAAATAGGCTGGGATTGGTAGATGTAATGCCGATAGAAATAGGAGGGAATTTAACGATTACCTATGATTGGTAATCGGCTACACGGGCGCGTAGGTATAAAACAAAAAGTTGCTAGTGTTAGAACAGCAATGAATTGCAGTACAGCCAAATCCACTATATTGACTGTAAATTAACTATACCAATTGCAAGTTAACTAACTATATTAACTGTGAGTCAATCACAAGGAGTGCCCAATTCAATGTGGGGCACGTGCCAAGCAGTTACCCATACAGATTAGTGTACAAACCGGCTAGCGGTCTGCCAAACCTAGAAGTAACATATCACCACTTTCAATGCAATACACCAGTTACTTCGACCACGATTCGAATCGACTACGTTGCAACAATAAAGGCCTACCAACAGCGTGTTTAGTCTACACCGCGACCTTGCTAACAAAGCCGGGTTGTGCAAGCACACCGGATTGCTTTACTGTGTAGCACTCCACGCTTGATGCACACGATATCGGCTTCTTTTCCCACTGCCAATTGAAAAGAAAATGAATTTTATGTAGCGTTGAAATTGTAAACAATCCAAATATTGAATCGTCTCTGGTCGTGACTTGTAGAGACGGAATGGATCCGATTCGAGAAAAAGCATATTTGAAATTTGGCACGCTTCGTTAAAATTATTGCCCGGCGCAGATCAATACTCCACAAACTATACCACCAAGGTTAGATATGTGGCGCAATTGGCGGTATACGCCGGAAATAAGGTATATACGGCGACCTTGCTGAGGAATCGGCTTTGCAAGGTCGCTGTATAGACAGACTACGTAGTTACGACTGAGTACCTACCAACATGTAGTTCCCTTATTCCAGGCCTGGTACGCGTTTGAATGTAGGCAACTTGTATGACAAAAAGCAAGGTGGGTGACATACGGCTATGGTTGGGGGAAGGGGAGGGGCCCTCCTAGGAGTTGTTCCCTGACACGTGCAGATGACAAGAATACAGTACTGCTATCTAGGTCTCCGAACATATCAACTTTGTCTTGTTGTGCATTCTTGAACCTGGACCCGCCAGCGCAAGCTACTCGGAGAGGTAGAGGTTGAAAATGAGTGCCTGTGCCTGTGTCATATTGGCTGCTGTATATGTATGTGCCTTGGCACAACCCTATCGTAAATACGCCTCCACATTGTCAGCAAGTCGATGGCTTTTCTCTGTACCAAGGTCCATGGATGCAATAAACTTTCTGGCCGCAGACGGATAGAGATGTGATAAGAGCCCGAGGAATCGAGTACATAGTAAATAGCGTTGAAGAGAAGAACTCAAAATGAAATTCCCTCTTGGCGAAGCCGGGCGATCAGGCAGTGTCGGTCGGTATACAACGTACTGATCTTCATGAATGCAGTGTTTACCTTGGCAACGTGCTCATCTCACCGAAGACAATCCAGGTACGTTAATTTAGAAATGGATTGCTCATAACCCCGCCATTTACCGGCAAGGTACAAAGGCTGGCACGAATCATATATATTCTTTTCGTCCCAGTATTCCGCCTCGATTCCCTTTGTATCGCACCTCACTCGTTTTCATCGGGGTATCGCTTTCCTTGGGACGGATCGCACTTCTCAAGCCAGAACAATTCTAGTCTGGACCCCGGAAAGTTCGGAAGCATGTATCTGTCGTTATGTCTTGCGGCGTTGGTACTCGGACTCGGGGGTGATGTTGCGTCCGCAGCACGTGGTCCAGTACACTACCCTAGTTATGTGACTCCACGCAAAGAACCAGCGCCTGCGACTCCAAAGTCGGAGGAAAAGCATGCCAAGGAGGTCTTCCTCACGCCAAAAACCGCAAGTAAGTCTTGGCTCCCTCGCGACCTGCCAAACCAATGATTCTAGCAGTGGCTCACTACGACCAGAGTACAAGGTGGATGGGAAAAAAATCCCAGATGTTGACTTCGACGTCGGGGAGTCGTATGCGGGTATGATGCCAATATCAGCAGATGGCAATACCGAGCGTGAGATGTACTTTTGGTTCCTGCCGTCGACCAATCCCCAGGCGTCTGACGAGATCACGATCTGGCTCAATGGCGGAGTGAGTACTTAGTGCTGTTTGTTTTGTTGCATCATAGCTTGGGGCCTTGGGCGCCTCTTCAAGGTGAAGTCGGGCCTTTTATTCACATTCTCTAGCCTGGATGCTCTTCGCTTGAAGGCCTCATTCAGGAGAACGGCCCATTCCAATGGCAGTATGGGACATTTCGTCCCGTTGAGAATCCTTTTGCGTACGTCATGCGTAGACACAATGTGCCCATGAACTCCACCTGGTCTGTACATTGCTAACCATGGTCGTAGTTGGCGCAACCTCACCAATATTGTATATCCAGAGTATCCCATCGGTACAGGATTCTCGAAAGGTCCTATCACGAACACCAACGAGGATGAAGCGGCCCTCCAGTTTTTGGGATTCTGGAAGAACTTCGTGGACACCTTCGGTCTCAAAGGCAAGAAGATCTATATAACCGGAGAGTCATATGCTGGGTATTACGTCCCTTACATCGCAGACGCCATGTTCAACGCAAATGACAAAGATGTAAGCTACCATGATTCTGCTCAAGCAAATAACCGTACACGACATAGTAGCTAACTTGACTGACAGTACTTCAACGTCGAATCGACCATGATGATTGATCCTACCACGACGTATGATATAATCCAGTCACAGCTTCCTGCCGTGGATTTTGTCGACTACTGGAGGGGTCTCTTCCCATTCAACGACTCTTTTGCTGCCCAGATCCACCACACAGCTGACACATGCGGATACACGGAATTCCTGAAAAAATACATGGTGTTCCCACCCACAGGCCTCCTGCCTGCTGTCTTGCCTGGGGCGGGCAGTGATGGAAAAACGGTCAGGAAAGAGTGCAACATATTTTGGAGCACTATTCTTCCGGAGATCCGAGCCATCAACCCTTGCTTCAACGTTTACCATGTAATTCCGGGATCCCTTCCCCCAGCCTTCGTTGACCTTCACGCACTGACAAATCATGACCAGGTAACCGATCCATGTCCCGTTGAGTGGGACGTCTTGGGCTACCCATACACAGACACATACGTCCCCACTGGCGCTCAAGTGTACTTTAACCGAACGGATGTCCAGAAAGCAATCAACGCTCCTGTCGGCACCTCGTGGGGTTTATGCCAGATCGGGAGGCCTTTTGTTGACAAAAAAGACACCAGTTATGAAGTTGGTATCGTTCCTGACCCCAAGAGGAAGGGATCTACCGGCAGGCCGTTGTTGGAGACCCTGATCGAGAGGTCGAAGCGTACCATCATTGCGCACGGGGCCTTGGATATGTACTTCCAGGGTACGTGCTCTCTCCTGCGTGCTCTTGACCGAGGCAGCCTTGTGCGAAGGCGGGCAAATTTCAACTGACGGGGTCCAACAGCCAAGGGAACTGTTCTCATGATCCAGAACTTGACGTGGGCTGGAGTGCAAGGCTTCCAGACCAAGCCCGCGGATCCGCTCTACGTGCCGTATCATACCGGCCACGGCGTCGCAACAATGGCTGCCTCGGGCGTCATGGGCACCACGCACACAGAAAGGGGACTGACGTTCGCCTACGTGTCGTTGGCTGGTCACAGTGCGTCTTGCCCGGGAACCGCAGAGCCGAGCCGTTGTGCTGACACTGGACAGTGATTCCCCAGGACCAACCTACCGTGGCATACAGGATGCTGGAGTTTCTGTTGGGCCGGGTCGATAGCCTGTCTAGCACAGCACCTTTCACCACAGATAGTGGTGTGGCTCAACCGACTGTTCCGTTGGGGCGTGGAACGGCACCGCCACTCTGAATTTCAGGCCTAGGGGTGGTTGACAGAATTTCAGTCTATACGGCGCCCTACCTGACTACTCGGGTTGTGCACGCACTCGTTGCAGAGGACGTTTATACTCGCTGTGCATTGGATTGGGCTGGCTGGCCGCTGAAACAAGTAACCTCATTTCTGCGTTCATGAACAGACTGTTGGTCTGTGTGGATGGTGTCATAGCAAAGAACATGAGGAGTAGGCACAGGATATTAGTCCTGTGTTGGGAGACCTTGGAGCATGGTATACGATTCGGAGTAGAGTATTTTTACTCTACTGCGAGGTGTGTTTTTGTTTTTTACAATACTACGAGAACTTTTGACACGGGTCAATATATTTGGTACATTTGGGGCGTCATGTTCCTTTCGGATAGTGGGGTTTAATGGGGTCCGGCGGGCGGCCCGCAAAGCCACCCCTATCAAAATTTCCACTCCTCCAATAATATGCATTAATAAGCTGTTTATCAATATTTGACCCCAATTTAACAAACTTATCCCACCTACAACACGCTTTTATTTCAAAGTTATTTTTATCTTGACGAAAATAATTCATCTTTACTAGTATTATCATTAACTGCTACTTTTTTCTCTTAATTAATCAGCTTATTAACCTTACTTCTAACCACTTTACCATCTATCTTAATTAATTCAACACGTTGAATTCCCATTGCTTAACTCTTTCTAACGACAAAAAACTCGGTTGTCTCTTTGAAAGTAAGTAAAAAAATTATGGTAACCGTGAATAAAAGTTTAAAACCAACACCCTTAGTTAATCAATTAGTTTCTCAACTTCATTTTTCAGTACTCTACCATTCATCTCAATTAATTCAACACGTTAAATTCCTCCTCTATGATAACAGCAAGTACATCGGACCTCCCTCATTATGGGTACCTCACTGTCAAAAATCAGGTTATTGTTAAACATTGTAATAATCATATTACATCTGACAACAATCATATTCTCGCCCTTTCTAAACCTTTTATTGACCAATTCGATCCTAATAATTGTAAACTCTACCATACTTTTTTTTTTAAAAAAAGACTGAATAACATCCTCATAGCTACTGACTTTGTCACCAAAATCCAATACTTAATAGCAAAGACAACTCTTATAAAAAGTATTACTATAGCTGTAGTATAATCAAACCTTTCAAAACAATCAATGACAAATTAACGTTGATTGAAGTTAGTGGTACTCTAACCGATATAATTACTCGTGGTAAAAAAGAAAGCAGTTGATAGAAAGATAGAAACAAGACCCGATTCACTTTTAATATAGCATGCAAGAATTTCCTAACGCTAAAAGACTTTAAATTAAATATATTAACAAATAATAAGCTTTTTTAAAGTTGAAATAAAGGGTTCTTTTATCAGTTGAAGCAACTATATCAATCGTTTATTTTGTAAATTTCTTGGTATCGCCTTAAAATACTCTGTATTTAAAACCATTATATATACGTACTGTTAAGTTAAATAGCATATTTATAAACTTATATGAATAACTTGAAAATTAGTATAAAAAACTAACAATTGGCAGGCTTATAATTCAAAACGCTAAAATCGACTTAACGATTAAATATAGTCAATTTGGAAGTGATAGCAATGGATTTCTTAGGTTAGCGTCAAAATGGTAATATGTTGTACGTATGGTAAAAATATAGATCAATTTTTGTTTCTTTAAGTTACAATTCTAATCTCCGGTTGTGACAATACAAATGGTTAAGTATTTTGATAGTTTATAATTTAAATACATCGGGTTTTCAAGATGCTAGTATTAATAAACAGCTTTTTTTTCATATAAGAATATTACGTATATTAATCAAGTCGAGTAATAAGTTAGCTTTTTGCTGGGTGGTGTATAGGGTCAGACTCAAGTAGTGCAATATGCAGTTTAGTTCAGTTCAATTCCAGTAAAAATGGTAAGGAAAGAAGTCTAAGTTAGGCGTGTAAATCTAAATAAAAAAGAAAGAATCAGAATGTATAGTATGCACAAACCACTTATATTACAAAAGTCAATACTCGCCTTACAGATATCCCTATACTGACTCACAGGTTAGTACAATAAATGCCGGCCTAATGAAAATATTATAACATCTTTTTTTGGAAAGACTCGTGAGTAACCCGTTTTACAAATACAAGTTTTTACAAAAAGAAGTTCTTGTAAGAACCATATTTAAACAATTCCTTATACCTATCAATAAGTTCCTGGAAATGATTCAAATCTTTCAAAGGTTTAAATTCATCGTTCTTACTTCCGAAACCTTTTCATTTAACCAAGTAATTTATTTAATGGCTAGGGTGATGTCTACGATCTAAGTGTTCATCGAGAATATGTTCTATATCCTAGTTCTTTACATTTGGTTTATTATTATCGTATTGCATTGGTTTAAGAGGTAATGATAAAAAATGAAATGGATTTTTATTTTTATTGTAAGCAGGTGACAGATATTAAATACTTATAGGAGTATGTACTTATGAGTTTTGCGGGGAATTCAAAGTATAGGTTAAGTTTTTGACGACAGCGATAATAATACAGGGGCATAGTCTTGGTGATGTTACCTTATCTTAACTATGTAATGGTTTGTAAGCTTTTCTAGTTTTTAACCAGGGTTTATTACTAACCTTAAATTAGTGTTAACAACAATTAGAATTATATTGTTTAATTGCCTTGATCACAACGATAAGGCTACCAAAAGGTTAAAAGAAACTTGGTATTTTATCCAACATAATTTAACGAGGATAAGCCTAGTAAGTTAATAAAGATTGCCCAGTAAGTAAGAAAGCTTATTCTATTACAATGTATGTTGTGTTTCCTAGTAATATAAAAGTTTTTTTTGGACGTTTTATATGTAATAGGTATAACTGATTTGAAGTTTTTGAGACTTTATATATTTCATGGTGTTTCATTTGATAAGACTAAAGGCAACAATATAATGCAATTCATGTATATCGTGTAATTTTTTCTTTAGGTCTTGAATAGATCGTAGTTTTCTCATGGTTTTATGTTTTGATTTTAAAATTGTATGCATGTAAAATAGCTTTTAGAATTTATTTTAAGAAGCTTGCATTTCAAACGAAAATATAAGTTGTGCAGGGTAATTATTATACTTTTTGAGCCGACATAATAGCGGTTGTTATATGCGTTAGTGAGAAGGTCTTGAATTTGTGTATTCGGAATAATTAATTGTTTTCGACTTGCTGAATCCCTGTTATAAAGTAAGTGGTTTATGAACTAAAGTAAATATTTAGCTGTTAAAGTATTTATAATGTTCTCTGTATTTGTTAGGTTCTTTAAAATTGAATTTAATAATGAATGATTGTAATAGTTGGCTTATAATCATAACTTGAAATTATCGTCGACCTTATTTTTCGTAATAGTAAGATTTTTAGACTTGGTGTCTGGTTTGTGAGGGTATTTGTCAAAGATTTGGTCTAGCATAGGTTCGTTATTTTTTTATTTTATTTTAGAATTGTTATTCACTAGTAAAAACAACGGTTGTTCATGATTATGATGTAATAGGTGGAGGCGCATATAGAGAAACTTTCGTAATTTGTTGAATGATTTTTGTTATTTATTTGTTGGTTTGATATGAGTAGACTTTGTATAGTGTTATCGCTTACCTTTATTAAAAATTTTAAAACGTCTTTCCTTGAGGCATTTTGTAAGAAAATTTGTTTTCAACTTTTGTAATAGATCTGTAAGTTAAGCGTGATAGGGTATTATAGAATGTAAAAAGTCTGATATTTTTAAGAATGGTTTTAATTATTTTCGATGATATAAGAAAGTTAAGTTGTAGCAACTTTAAGTACTTTTTTTTGTTTTATATATGATGAATCCATTAACGTAAAATTCGAGTAGCTTTATAAATTGAAAGCCAACAAAGGATTTCACGAATGAAAGTAAAAGTTTTTTTTTACGAAATAAGGTAAATATCTTATCCAAATATTTGAAGTGTTTGCAAAAGGTATTTGAACAGATGATAACGATATTGATAAAGAAACAAAAAAAAAATGACGAATATTTTTGAAATTCTTGTCCATAAATCTTTGAGTATGTGTTAGCGAATTACGAAAGTTTATTCGCGCGACTTTACTCTTTTTAAGTTGCAATAATCGATAAAAATAAAACGATCTCGGTAATTGGTGTGTAATATCTTCGATCTTACATCAACTTTCTTGGCATGAGTGCACGGACCACCTTGTTAAGAATGGTAGGGGGCCTATACTGTAAACCCTAACAGTGCCTACTTTCAAGAATTTTTTTGAAGTTCTATTTTCAACACCATCAATTTACATGCACCTTATTCCATTAAAACATCGCTAATCGGCTTTACCACCACTTTAATCTTTCCCAGAGACCCCTTTTTAGCTATGAAAATCGTCGTCGGCTCTGCGTACCACCTGCGTAGCGGTGTATCTAAAGAAAAGTACTTATAAACATCGATTCTATCCCTCGTTACTTGTGTCAACATGGCCTCCTGAACTTGTATTACGGTACAAACAAAGTTTTATTTTTGCATCTAAAGGCTTTAAAGATCTTTATCATAAACTTAATCATATGACAGACTTTTATTTATAATCTGTTACCACTTATACCAGCCCCCTGCCTGCTTTATGAGACCTTCAACTTTACTTTGAATAGTTTTGGATATCTACGAAAAACATTTTTTCGGCACACTACTCGCTTAGTGGTATACCCCTTTTAACGTTCTTTCACACTTCTTGGGTTTGCGGCTCGTGACAAAAAGGTAGCTCGCCGAGTTGTGAAGTATATCTTTTCTATAACTACATATTTTCAATCAAAATATATATGTTTTATAGGTCTTTCTACTATTTCAAGACCGCTGTCAAATCTTTGATTCGATTAGGCGTCAAATGGGGACTGCGACGACCGCACAGAACGGCTAGGATAAGGCTACAGTTTTTACGTCCGTAAAATGTTATTGGTTTCAAACTATAGGATATATTAAAGCCTTATTTAGAAGGTTGGTTTAGTGTTCAGTTTACCGTTAAAGTCTTCTACCTAATAATATGTTTTAAAGGAAAAGTCTACATTTATTTACAGGTATACTTGGTTGGAAACCTATTCGATATACTTAGTGTTACGTTATGTTTTTCTATACGACAATATGGATTAACTTATATAAATACGATCTATATTTATAGTTTGAGTTGGATTTATAACATGAAATGAGGACCAATATTGTTGATCCAAAGCCTCATCTGCATTCAACAATGTAATGATCACACTAAATACCCGTGAGTAAATAGAAGGTATCAGGGGGTTTATGTAAGCAGTAAGGTAGTAGAGGTAACAAAGATGCAATATCAAGAAGATGTTTGTTCGTGCTGTAGGATGATCATTAGCCGTTAGGCTATTCAGATATGTAGACTGAATACTTAGATTAACAACTGAAGAGCTATGAAGGAAATACTATCTATGTGGTGATGACCGTGTCCTTATATCCTATGGCCTTCATACCATCTTCAGTACTGGACCGCTGAAGTCGCTGGTCGCTTCCTGCGGTCTAATGTAGTATCGACTGGACCGCTCTTCGGTCCTTGCGGTCCCAACCCTAACCCTGGGTCCTTACATAAGAGAGATCCCTGGTTTGATGTGTTGAATATTAGGCTTCTGATAGCGCAGCGGCCTGCTGGCCTATTCCATGACCTGCAGTTGGTCTTTAGGTTATAACAAACAACTATATATAGAACATTTTTCAGAAATTGAATACAGGTGTGGAAAATAATTTTTCAATTTATCTATTTGTAATACAAAGAATTGGTTGGTTCATCCAATAGATTGAAAATATAACTTATATATAAGTAATGAAATAGAGTGGTAGTTGTTATAAAGAGAGGATACTCAGGTTGCGATCTTTCCCGCTGGCATTTGTATCTTTTATAATAGCGAGGATTCTACTGTACTCGTTCTATAGGGGGTACTACCCGGTTATAGTAAAATACCAATAAAATTGGGGTTTATAAGGAGCTAAAAGAAAATTTTGTTTGTATTTATAACAGTAATTCATGTTTTACCTTATAAAGACTTCATAATATTATTTTCTAAAGGAAGTGAATAGCTGTTGAGTTTATCCTATTTATTTAGAGGCTGAAATATTAGAATAGCACGACATTCTTGTACTTTATGAATAGAGAGTTATATAAAAAAGATAGGTAAGTTAAAAGGTTTTATGTTATTGTAATATTTTGGAAATTTTTGTTTGTAAAAGTTATGGAATTATTGATCGATTAAAACTTCATTTTACTTTGGAATTGTATATAAGTAGCTATTCAGTTTGTTATGTTATTAGTTATGGAGGGGGAAAAAATATTGTTTATGATTTAGAAACTATTCAAATAGGAGTAATTGCAGTGCAGTAAGTCAATTTTACTTACAGTAAAGTTGACTATACTAACTGCAAGTTGAGTGTATTGTTTTGTGAGTTTTCTGTATTAACTGAAAGTTAATTACAGTATGCGCCTACTTCACAATAGGGTACGGACCGAGAAATTGGCCATACAAATTACTATGCAAACCGGCTAAAGGTCAGCCAAACCTAGAATAATACATTAACTAATTTTAATGCAACACCAGTTACTTCGACCACAGTGATTCGAATCGACTCCGTTGCAACGATAAAGACCTACCAATACTGATTAGTGTTTATTAGGTTAACCACAGATAATCTAAGTAGAAAAAGAAGATAATTTCCGATTACACCTTACGTTAAACAGCAGCTAGGATAGAGGCAAGATTCTTTTGAGGGGCCTTTATTACTACTACGTTAGTCCACAACGGTAGGAAAACAGAGAAGACTTTTGGGTTTCATTAGTTTATAACGGCAATCTGAAAGTAAGCGAAGGTATCGCTATTTGAAACCACAATATATCTTCATGGATCTTTATTAAAGAAAATAGTTGAGATTAACCACTAAAAGTCTCAAAGTTTATTAAGTTGGAAAACGGCTAAGTTATTACTACTATATATATTACTACTACAAAAAGGATAAAGTTTCACGCCATTTAACAACTAATAATGAACGACTTCCGACCTTATCTTTTACATCAAAATTTACCATTCACACCAAGTTTTTCCCTTTACACCACTTTTTTCTTCTCCTTACGTCCTAAGATTGTTGCCTTAAGCGAAAACACAAAGAATCGCTAAGTCGCGCTAAGAAAGCTATATCGCGCGAATTTACATTAAAATCGCTAAGTTTCTATGCTACCAAATCAAATTCACTTTATATTAAACCACCAAGTCCAACACTAGCCAGAGCTTTAAAATGGAATCTAGTAAAAAGCGAATATAGGTGATTGAAGCTCTCGGATTTCTCTTCTTAAAGCATTACAAAGAAGATTATCGGGGCCCAGATATTGACGAAGATTTAACGGAGAAGTATTTGGTTAACTTCGTTCATTATTACATTATCGACTAAAACGGTGGTAAAGACCTTAATCATAACAACTGCACTTTCTGAAAGAATCGTGAATTCTTTGATAACTGGACTATGAATATATGAAAGCCTATTCAGAAAGGGGTTAAGTTCAAATTTAAATCTTAACTTAGACGAAAAGGAGCTTACGTACTAGAAAAGAACTCCACCAAGTTAGCAAAAACCTTTTTTGAGTCTTCCTAACTTAAGGAATATCTTTAAAACCTATGTTTCAAAGGGAAAGAAATTAAAAACCATTAATGCTTTTATACGCATTTTAGAGGACCTCTTTTTAATTCTCAATTAAGTTCATCCTTTTTATACAACAACGATAAAAAACCTATTAATTTTTCGGCAACCCAGTACCTTTACATGATAACGCGGAGTATACATTTAGAGGTAGTAGAGTGTGTGAAGCAGCGGCTGCTAACGTGGTAAAAGGAATCGACGTCAACGTTATTCGATCAATTGAATAAGATCATTAAGTCCCTCAAAACCTTTTCTATGGTTAAATCCCCCCTACTCCTTAATTCTTTCCTTAAAATCGTTAAGTCTCTTAAAGAGAAACTTTTCATAGCAAGTACGTATACACACGCAAACCCACCATAAGTCTTATTACAAAACTTTACTCTTTAGGTCATACAACTGATAATTACCTTTAATATCATGACTCCGAAGGCCTAAAGCCTGAATTAACAGTAAACATTTTCAATGACTAGGACTATTATTGCGACCTTTCTCCTAAACTAGTTAGAATAGTTAATATTGATTACATTTCCTTTGAAGTATTCCGTGAAAATCTAGAATAATATAAAGAAGTATAAAAGAAAGCCCTATAATCTTCTCGATACAAAGATAATAACTATTTTGAATATTTATAAGTAAATTAAGCTCCTTCTTTCTGGGTTTAACTTACTATTTCGCAGGATCCTTATAGGTTATGTGAGGGTTTATTATCTAGTCATCCTAAAAATAATGAAAACGTTTCACGAAATTTATAAAGATATAAAGAGATATCTCGAATACAATGTCCACCTTACGCAATAAGATATAGATTAGGTTACGGCGAAAAAAAAAAAAACCGATAATAGCTAAAATAAAATAGTAGGAAACACCAATGAATGTTTTAAATTAAATGTTTTATAAGTTGATATTGTGTTAGGAAGCAGTAGAAAAGATCTATACTGGTAAAGCTATACTCCACCAACAGGTGTGAGCAATAGTTACGGGTGTAAGCAAATTTAAACACGCTTTATAACGCACAAATACCACCTGTAAATGTTTTTTTAACCAATTACAATCTTTACTTACGACCGTAATAACACGTATACCAAACTCGTTTAATATTTACTCTGAAACTGATAACTTTCGCGATGTGAAAGAAAAAGACTACGTAATAATATATTACGCTAATCCTATATATGGACGACTATAAAATTCAAAATTTGATTCCAAACTTTAGGATTAAAAGCCATAACTACACTAAAGTTAACGAAGGCAAGACTTGAACGAATTTATCAATTGTAAAAAATATCGTCGTAATTGTAGTAAAAATTATTGAATTTGTGGAAAATCCGGTTACTAGTTAATTCTTTACCTTCTAGATAAAAATAATAATAAATAACTAATATACTACACTTATCACTATACTGATTTTGAGTAAAATCATTTAAATTCAATCTTAAATTTCGAGCGTAAAGAAACTATTAAGTATTACAATACTCCTAAGTAAATTATGTTGTATGAAGACACTATTACTGACGTGGTTTACTAATTATCCAACCACGTATTTTTATACTATTTAAATGGAAAAACCCCTACTTTTGCCTTAATCAAACCCTTAACCTATGATATACCTTGAACATTTGCTATCGTTACGTGAACCACATGTTTTAAGATATTATTACAAATAAAAGAGCAATATGGTACTTAATAGAAGGTTATTCGTAATATGAGGTATTATGGGGGGAAATACTATTGTTACGGAAATTAATTATTAAAATACCGGTAAAGTGAAAATTGGCTTCAGTTAAGGTAATTAACTATTGTTATTAGTAATAACAGTTGTTTAGATTGTTATCATATCGATTATGTTTTATATCCCTGAATATATTACTTCTTTCCTCCTTTGCTGGAAAAACATAAAGACCTTTGGTATTAACATCGATTTTAACTTTAATAAACTAGTTAAAAACGGCTAAACGTTGTCCCTCACGCTTAAGTAGAGGTATTTATAATTTCATCTTTAAACCCCAAAGGCAATGATATTAAATCTAAGTAAAAAAAAACATTAATTACACCGGTGATTTAATTAATCAACTGTCAATAGGCTGTATAAAGTCTTTAGGTCCACAGATTATGAAGATATGGAATACATTGCTTTAAAAATTATTAAACATCTTTACCACTATTGCCAAATATATGCCTAAGGCTCCCGAAGATTTATGTTTATATTAAAAGACTACCAGAATTTTAATTACGAAACTTTTCTCAATGTGGTTTACTTGGATAATAAGCCTTTTTTTACGTTATTGATTTCATAACCTCTTTAGACGGCGTCAAGTTATTAAAATCTATATCGGCGAAGTATACGTCGAAAACATTAAGGATTTTGTGGATTAACACGTATTTGAATCAAACTAACATCGTTATTTACGATACTAGTACCAATTTAACGGTGTTAAGATTTCAGGAAAATATTAAGATAATAGAAATCCAATGTAGAAAGTTGCTAGTTGAGGCCTATTAAAATATTGGAAAGGTAGAGAGGGTACACGCGCTACTTCGTAAAGCGTACGATATCCTTACGTTAGATATTGGAAGCTTTATGGATTAGGATATACGCTTTTAAATAACGGTAAAGGGTCTGAATAATATTTTAAGACATGACGATCTAGTACTAACGCTATTGGTCTTTAAAGCATACTCACATCTTACGAGTGAATCCCCGTTATTAGTAAGTACTTAAAAAAGAGCTGTGGTCTAAGGTAAAGCATTAAAGGAATTACTGAAAAAATCGGCACGGAGTTAAGTCAATAAGTTCTTCAATATTTAAAACGGCTTTATAACAATCAACGTACTTATTTTATTGTCAATGAGAAAAGTTTTCGTAAAGCAGGAGCCCCGCAAATAGGATAGCCTATATAAGATTTTGAGTATCGCTAACTTTAAAGTAATTGTTTAAATTACTAACAGCTTCACAACGTTTCGTATGATACAAGTTAAACCCTACATTGTGGTGATTAACAATAGTAATAAAAACATTAAGCTAAGTGAATAAACTAATACAATTGACTTCTCCTGTTATTGATAAGTTAATGGAACGCCGCTTACAAAGAACACCACTAAATAATACAAATATTGAGCACGAGAAATATATACTAGGACGAATTTACAACACTGGTTAGGTTAACAGGAAAAAGAAAAACGATTAATACTTGGCTGTGAAGCTTCGGATATAAGGTATTATTAAAACCTTTTGAAAACCTTTTAATGAAAGCGATAGCGCTAAGATTAACAGATTTCTAACCTGGAAAAATGTATAATTCGTATTTGAAGATAATTTGAATCTTGAAAACCCAAATGTTACGATTTTAAAATATAAAATCATATACGAAGTTAGAAGCAAAACCACGGGGCGACCGAACGAAAAGTTACGTTTAATCGCTGAAAAATACAGTAATAAAGGCAAGGATTGCATTCTTAGGTAATTGCCAACGATTTGAAAGATCAATTAATATTTAGTAGTCGCTTTGGTAATAGGTTTGCTACTTGAAATTAAAGTGATGTTTACCCTTAACGGTCGCAATATAACGCAATCGTATATGTAGTTAAAAACCTATTTATAATGGATCGTCCTGCTGGAATCACTACAGTAATTACTTAATAAGTACTTTCCTTGAATGGTAATGCGATATATTAAGCTACTATACGAATAGGATAAAGTAAACGTCTATTCATTTTTAAATTATTAATCGAATTTTAAGTCAAAACTCGATATAAAGTTTTGAACCTATAATCTATATTTATTAGTAAAGTAAAAAAAAGACTATTTGATTTAGTGGGTATATAAACTAACGATACCCCTTTTGTTTTAACTATAAGCTTTACAATATCGGAATAGTAAGCGATTAACTATTCAAAGTTTTGGAATGATAAGATAGTCATAACTTTGGCGAATGGCAATTGACTTAACTTTAACGAATCGTTAATCCGTATACTTGGTATTAATACTTGCCTTAAATTTCGTGAAAAGGGCAAGGGCGCTGACTTAGCCACAATTAACAAAACTAACGTGGCTAAAGCTTAAAGGTACTTAAATTAATATACCCATAACAGTTATATTACCACCCTATATCAACTGATGGTCTTTTACAACCTATCGATTGCGGTATAAACATAATACCTAACAGACGAAAACTTTAACCAACCAAACAAAAGGTTAGAATAGAAAATACAGAATCTAAACTAAGGGATTAATGAAATCCCAATTAACCTGTCTAAAGCCAAGTTGATAATCTTCACAAACAGCTTGTTTACGAATAATATAGATCTATCGTTACAGATCGACTTTTTAATAATCATTGTTAATAAAAACAGATAAAAGGACCAATTTAATATCTTCAGAAGCCTGATTCATTAAAACTTTATCAAATGAAAAATTATTATACTAAGCATGTTAGCTTTAGATTTTTATGGTATAATACTAGGTTTTAATATAGGTATAATATTATAAAAACACTTACCGTCATTACCAGGTAATTAAAGATTTCTTTTATACCAATAGAAATTTGTAAATATTCGAAAATACTGCTTAAGTACCTTTCCAATCTCAGAATCATCAATGAAAAAAGCCCTATAATCGATGTAATAATATTTTGTAACACTTATAAAGGCAGGGAAATTAAGAAATTCTGTTAGATTAGCGGTAAAAACAATCCTATTAATTTTATAACGAAAACGTCGTTAAACAAGGCCTTTGAGGGGTTTTTGAATAATAACAGGCTGACTATACGCATCGAGGATTACGTTGATAGGCTATTTGACAAGGTCAAGTTACTTATTAACGAATAGAGATACTCTGGTAAATTGAAAGATTGCCAGGGAATTGAAGCCAGCGATTTGTTTGATTAGTACGGTTGAGTTTGAGGTTACCAGATATTTTTTTTGATTGCCACGATTGATTGTAAGGTTTGTATAAGTCTGTGGCGAAAGACTTATTTGTGGGAATTGATGAAATCGGAATTCGGAGCCGTAGGTTTAATGGATGCAATTAGGGTTAATTTGGCTGTGGAACTAGCAGGGGTTTAGATAGTTAACAAGGGCGTAATTTAGTAGCAACCAGAAAAGATTGGTCGGTTATACTGGCGTCGGCGTATAAAATAAAAAGCTATTAGTATTGAAATAATGGTAATTGCAATGTAGTAAGTCAACTTTACTTACAGTAAAGTTGATTATACTGATTTAAAGTTGTGTGTATTGTTTTGTAGGTTCAATTTATTAACTGCAAGTTAATTACAGAATACGTCTACTTTACACTACAGCACGAACTAAGCAATTCGGCAAAAAAATTACTATATAGATCGGCTCGCGGTCTACTTAACCTGGAAAAATACATCGACCACTTTGAATGCAGCACCAGTTACTTCGTCCAATTCGAATCGACTACGTTACAACGATAAAGCTCTATCAAAAAAATATAATACAATAACAAGGTTTTCTTCCCGCTTGAAATAATGTATTCAAAAGGGTCTCGAAACAAAATGATAACTCAAAACGTACAAAACCCAAATAAAATATAAATAAGATAGAATAAAACATTGAAAATAAGGCGTTTAACGTTTGCTAATACAAATAAAAGGCAAATAAAATGTAACCAAACGTTTCAAATTAGTCGTTTAATGCTTACAAGCGTTATACTAAATAAATGGATAATACACTCAAACATCGCAAGTATAAACTCAAACAAGCAGTGTGCAGTAAAGCAAAAAATGGTAGAGCGAAAGAGTTGGGTGTTTGGAGTAGGGAGTTGTGTATGTAAGGATTGAGATAGTATGTATGGAAGAGTTAAAATGGTATAGAAACGCCGGGTATTTTTTTAAGCGCTTCTTATATTTTGATAAGCGTTTTGAAATCTGCTTTGAGTGCTTAGGATAATAGTGTGAACGCCTCAAAACTTGTTTTAGCCGCTGTCGAAATATGACAAAGCGCTTCAGAAGTTGCTTTGGGCGTTTGAGATAATGGTGTAAGCGCTTCAAAAGTTGCTTTAGCCTCTTCCGAAGTATTCGAAAGTGGTGCAAGTGCTGCGTTTTGGACGGATAGGTTCCAATGAAGGGGTCCGAAACTTGATGACTTACGAGGTCAATACGTTTTAACCAGATAGGTCCTAACGAAGGGGTCTAAGACTTAATAGCATACGTAGTCGATATGTAATAGAACACTCTCAAAAAAGTACACGGATATGTTAAAAGTGCTAACCTATCACAGGCTGGTGCCTGGGCTAATAGTCACCAAGGATCTAGCCCTAGTGGTTGCTATCCACGCTTCTATGGAACTCTAGAGCCGCTTGGAAGCCGCACGAAAGCATGCCTTCACCCATTATGTGACCGGGTTACTTCTCTTTTTACAGCTTCATAGCAGCTTTCTAAAAGGGTTTTCTCCTTCCTTTTCTATAAAAAATTATAAATAGAATCCGACTAGTTTAAGCGATAGTTCCAGCCTTAGTTCCTTTATATATAATCTTCGATTTTTCCACAACCATGTTTTAGTTATTTATTAACAGCTATTACTTAAGGTTATATTTTACGTTTGCTATATTTTAAATATGGAACCTTGGTTTTTGAAGTAATTTATAAATGTAAGCGTTGAGGATTAACTTTAAAGCGTTTTAGTGGCCTAATATAATTATTTTATAATTTAATACGAACGTTTGACTGATGTTTTACATATAAAATTCATAAAGCGGGATGTAATCGTTTTCGAATACGTTTCACATTTAAAATTACGAAATATAAATATATTAAATGCGCTAAAGAATATAATTTGGTCGTTCGAAATCGCTGGTACGCCTATATTCCTGAAACGAAACTTCTTTAAAGGAGCCTTTAACACATTACCTATGATCAACATAGTTATCACGTTGCTTTTTATCGGAAACCACGTCAATTTTCCCGACGACAACAATTCAGACTTTTCTAACTTTGATTACGATATTGGCTTCCTATTCGATATGCGTTAACGACTTTAATATAAACTTTTTACCTAATCGGTTAAATTTTCCGACCTTAAATTACGATTTCCGGTATGGAAAGTTACGATTTTATATAAATCATTTAAAGATTAGAAGTTTATTAGTATCAAAAATATTTTCTTGTTTTTTCCTAATAATTGAAAGAGTTTATAAGATTATAATGGAAAATTATGACGTTTATGGTGGCGATGGTGGTATTAATGACTTTAATACCTTTATAATTATACTTTATGCTTATCATTACGATTTTAACGCGATTAAAACCATTATCGTTCGATTTATAAAGATAAAACAAGGAATTCGCGAATAGTTTTACGTTTTGTTTTTTAATATTTAAGAGGCATTATTTGTAAAGGTTGGTGGTATGCAGTGAAAATTTGTTACCAAATTTGATATTTTAAAAGAAGTCATTAGCGATATATTAATCAATATATTGTTTTCCCTTGATATATCCGGAGATTATACCAAATAAGTTGCATACGCCTAACTTATTACTAGGCGATTTTACAACCTTCGTATTCAATACAGTGATGCCAGATACGTTGAAGTTATTAGTAATAGAGGTCTTATACTAGCAGGAATAGTAACGGCGACGTGTTTGCTTATGATAATTAGGGAAATATTATTATAATTGAAATAAACGCATTTCGAACCATTTTCAAACAATGCGTTACCTAAATTAACTATTCGGAACTCTCCCATCGTAAAAACCTTGAGTTATATTTGCGATGTGGCGCAGATAGTTATAGTATTCGTATTTATTTACTGGATTTAACGTAACATCCGAACGACTTCCATATTAAAACTTTTACAAGTATTTATTTTATCTCGGTCAAAGATTTTGTTAACCTTTGAAAGGGAAAAGTGTAACTTTTGTACTTAATCGCGTATAAAAGTTAGTAGAACTTTAATTAGATCTAGTGGTTTCGGCCTAAATTTGAAATAGCTTTCCATTTATAGTAAATTTACTCTCTTATTCCATTTAATTTATTCATGTTTTAGTAAATATAAACTGTAAATATTATAACAATACGGGTAAATAGTTTATTAGTCGTTTAAATTTATTTTCTATTTTTATTACATTTTTATAACACGGCGAAATTACGTATTATATATTTGGTTTCGTCCTACAGCTTATTTGTATAATTGTTCCAAACGTTAACCACAACGAATTCCGATATTGGATATGAGCTCATATTATTATATATTTGATATACGACATTATTTTGGGAAACCATTAAATGAAATATTAATATGTGATTTATATTGTTCCAAAATATATATTGTTTTTTAGAAAGAGCGAATAATAAACGCGTTTAAGAACGAGGGTTTACACCGATACAAAAGATACCTATAGGAGTTGGAGCCGCTATGTTCTACGTTATTTTCCGAAAAATTCGAAGGGATTCATCCGTTATTACGTGGTTAAATATTATTTTGTTTAAAAATATTAATAAAGCATTGACTTTAGAATTACTTATTTCTATTAACGATAAACTTTTCGATGCCTTGAAAGAGTTTATGTTTTGATTTGATTAGAGTTTTGAAAATGAACTACAAATGTATCGTTTAAAAGTCAATTATGAAATTATCTTTTAAATAATAGTCAAAATTAGCTTTTAAAGGTTTCGTAGGACCCGTTATACGGTATGTTACAGGAAAAGCTTCTTATGTTAAGGCAAACGTTAATCGAGTTGCTCGATTAAAGCTTTTTTCAGGTGAATAACTACTTAACGGATTCCCATGTACTTTGCGTTAAAATTCCTGGGGATAACCTATATTTTTGTGTCGATTACTGTAAATTTAACAATATTACGAAGGTAAACCATTACAATTCTCTGATTATTAAGTAAATTCTTACAGATATATTTTAAATTGTGTTATTTACCAAGTTAGATGTGAAAGCCTTTTTTTACACACTCCATATTGAGAAACGAAATAAACGGAAACCTACGTTCCATATATGTTTTAGACTTTTTAAATAGCTTATTACCCCATTTGGAATTTTTAATATATCCGGTTCTTTTCAATATTATATTAATAATTAGTCATGCCCCCTTTTATATACTCTTTGTTTTCTTTATTTCAATAGTATTTCAATATGTTGAAATGGTAACCTTAATAATTATAACGCTAAAGTTGCATAAATATAGAACGCGTTAAATGTCAAAAGCCTTAATTTCAATGTATATAAATGTAAATTTGATTTTTGAAAAACTTAATACTTAAGATTAGTTATAAAAGCTGGCATTGGCGTCCATATGTATCCGGCAACTTATATATTATGCGGGAATAAACGGCTTTTATTTTTATATTGAAAGTAAAAGTTTCTTTTTGGATTCATCAACTTTTATTTCTTTTTATTTGCAATTGTTTGCCGATATTGAGGCTTTTAATTAGATTAATATGGAAAGGTATCTCTTTCTGTTAGTAACTCAAGGAGGAAGTTGTTTTTGAATGGTTCAAGCTTAAGTTTTTTTTTTTTTTTTTAAAAAAAAAAAAAAGAAAACCTGTTTTTGTTTAGTAATCTCAACCCGCAACAACTTTTCAGAAGCTGATTACTTTCACTGGGTCTTAGGTAATTAAGTGATTTAACAAGATAATTACAGTAACATACACTATATAATATAACACTTTCGCGGATTGTTGCTTTCCGAATATAATTATCAAATTTACGACAAGAAATTACTTGAAATTATAAACCATTCGAAAGTATAGAACGTAAAGTTTTGAAGCACGACTTACGAGTTGATAATTCTCATAAATCACAAAAAACATGAAATACTTTATAAATATATGACGACTTTTTAAAAGATGAATCAATTCATTCTAACGTCTTCTTAATTTTGTTTTAGACCGGTTTACAATGAAGTAATCGACTATATAGGATCTGATATACTATTTTTTAAAAACAAGATATTCCTTAAAGTCTTTCCAATCCACGATTTTCAAATCGGAAACTTCAACTTTTACGCCCTAAATAAACTGCATTTGAATAGCTTTCGTATGAGTATTTCCTCTAGTAAAACGTTATTAGCGAATATATTTTAAAAGGCTACGAAGTTTTTACTAATATTGATTTTTAAAGTAATTGTAACGCTATTATAATCCGTAACGTTACCTACCTTTACCTCATTCGCGTAATACATATAGGCGATAAAAAGTCTTCATCTATTTTTGTACTAATGATGACCAAATATTCGAAATCTTAATTTCAGAATGTTTAGTATGTGACGATGGTTTCTTAGGGTTTCATAACTATGTTTTAATACCTATTTACAATTCGTTTACTACTGTATACAAAAAAATTACCTACAATTAACATTTTATTAGCCACCCGGGCCGCGACATCATTATCGTTTTTTTTTAAAACGTACTTTTGAATTGGGTTATATCGAACGATCCGGTATTTTTATTAGAATTACGATATTTGTAAATGTACGACCTATTGAAAATAATAAAGCTAAAGGCTTTTTAAACCTGTACCGGTTCTTAAACGACTTTAAAAAGAATTTTCTATCTATTTTATGGTCGATCTCAATGAAAAAAATGCCGATAACCTACGTTACCTTATGATTATTACAGATCGTTTAAGTAAACCCAATAGCTTCAAGGTTTTAATTATTATAGACGTTATAACTTATGTAAAATGGGTTTCAAGTTATTATTAGCGATGTTATGGCAAATTCTAGTAATTATTGGTAATTAAGGTTTAAATTAAACCAGTAGGTTTTAAAAATGTTTTTATGATTAAACGGAGGTGGAATAATACCTTAACATAATATTTCACTCCAAGATTAACGGAGTCACCAAATACGTTAATTAAAGACTTTTAATATACCTATAGTTCTTGGTCATTTTTACTTGATTAAATTAAAGCTGTTCATTATTCAATCGCCAATTAACATTGAATAATGAGAATAGAATTCCTATTAATATTAATTTGTTTTTTATAATTTACGATTTTTATATCGACTTCATTAACCTGTATAACGTTTACTTATCTTAGTTACAGAAACGTGTATTAAGGTAGAGAATTTCGTTTAACGTATTCACGATATTACGAAGTTTGTATAAACTGTCATGAAGGTTAGTGAATAACGTATAACAAAAGTCGCTAATAAATAACACTCTCTTTGAGAACGATTTCAGGTTGTGAATAACGTTTAATTTATTTTAAAACCCCATAATTTAAATAAGGTTTTCATAAAGTTCAGTTAGCCACATAATAATTATTATATAATACGTATTATTGACTTTAATATATCGAATTTAAAGTTTTGAAAGAGAAATATCCTCGGTTTTATATAAATTAACTTATCCGAATTACATTGAATCCAATTTTGAGCCAATAAACCTGTTACTTTCAACCACTAGTTATTGATATTATAAGTAACAACAGCAAAAAAAAAAAAATTATTTTAAAAGTATCTTACGAACTAAGAATAAACTATAAGTAAGCCGCCTTGAATTTAACCATCTTATGGAACCATATATATTAATTAAATAGATAAGTTACGTATATCCAATTTAAAAACCGTTTTCGAATTTTTTAAATAACGCGACTCTAAACCTTTTATAATTACGTTATAAATCGGTTTAACATAATAACTGACCACATTACCTATCCCTTAAAAGAATTCAAAATACTGTATTTCACGTTATGAAAGGGTGAAAACCTCGTTATTTTACGGTATCAAATATAAACGTAATTTGTATTGACGAAAAGACAGAAACTACTTGAATGCTTCATTGTATTCTTTATCCTCGAAATCCTTGTTCAATAACGTTTTTAATCATTTTTACTAATTTACCCAATTTAATTTTTATACGCCTCAAGTTGCTATTGATACGTTGCAACATCTTAATAAAGTACTTTATAGCTTTCAATTACGTTTCCTACCCGTTTTTAAACTACGACACCCACTTTTACTTTGAATTTATTTATTTACCCAGCAACTACGCTTTTCGTTCAGAAGTTATACGGCCCGTAAGCTACCAGAACAGATATGAATAATAGGTATGAAGTTTACCTTACCATATATGTTATTATTTTTTACATCGTCTAACGAACTTATATTTTTTTTTTCACGGCGAAAACCTACATTCATACATTATATAACCGCTCGTTTATATGTAAAAAAGTGGTTTATAAACGAATATATTATTTTGGTCCTGAATATCGAAAGCGTAATAAATTTGAAGCAATTTTTATGACTTTATTTATATAAGGGTTTGAATTGAGGGGAGTATACATATAACTTAACCTCTGAGCCGTCGCGTTGATAAAATAAAAGCGGTAACGAATAATAGTATCTAACCATTCGCTGATAGTTTTCCAACCATTACATGAGTTTAATTTATCGTCAGGTTTTTAAGAAAACCTTCCGTGATCGTATGCTTTTTTTACTAATATATTCCAAATATATCAATTTGCGTGTTTTGTTAAGGTATATATCGATGATATAAAAATAAGTGAATTGCACGCTCATTAATAAAGGATCAATCGATTTAAAGTAAATATACTTAGGTTTTTAATTACCTTGTCAATAATAATAACTAATTACAGATTTATTTTCAAAACCGTTAACGAAAACAACAAAACAAATATTTTTTCGATAAGGGGAACATAACGTAAATTCATTGTTTATAGGTGTAGTAGGAACCTATTAGTATAGGAGGATAATTATAAAAGGGAATTTTTTCATTTTTTCAAAGGGGGGGCCTACGAGACTATTTATAAAAAGGTCGATAACGGTGCCTTTTACACGGTACAAAGTTATTCGATAACCTAAAACCTTTTACATGATACTATGGCGTTTCAGGCCGCTCCAAAACGGTTGTTTCGCACCTTTCATACCTCCTAATTCGCTATCACCTTTTACTACCTTTTATACTATACTGTTAAAAAAAAGGATTTTTTTTTAAAAAAAGGGGGGGGGGGGTAAGCCAGGAGGTAATGTTACAAGTTAGTGCCTAAGCTAATGGTCACCAGAGATCTAGCCCTAGTGGTTACTATCCACGTTCTTATGGTGATCTAAAACCATTTTGAAGCCGCACAAGAGCATACCCTTACCCGTCACGTATCCGAATTACTCATCTTTCTACAGCTGCATAGCAGCTCCCTAATACTGGTCTCTCTTTTTTTTTACATCGAGAATTATAGACAGAATCTAATCATCTTGACCAACAGCTCTGGACTCAGTCCCTTTATACAACCGAGTTAATGGTAGCGTAACGGGGCTTTCAGTAGTCAAAAGGTACCAACCTAGTTAATAATATCGTATTAAAGTTATCATTTTCAAAGTTATTTCGGTTTTTACGGTCTTTCTACGCTGCCGCGTATTTCTTATAAATTGTAATATTGGAAAATAGAATAGTTAAAACCGTTACAGCATCCCTCTATAAATATTGAACCAAAGTTCGTTTATTTTTTCTTCAGCTATTTGTAGTCGAATATGTCAATAATTAATCAATGTCGGTTAGGTCTTCATGTTAACGTATAGAATGAACAATGTAGTATTCAAAGTGGTAAGATTGATAATATTCATAAAAGAGGGGAAAAAGGCATCCAGATAGTACACACCTCAGGTAAAAGCTTATAAGCTCTCATTTAGAGCGTGGCACTCTGCCATGCACTCTGCTAACATGCTTCCTAAAGCGTGGAAATATATTACACACTCCACAAACGTGCTTTTTACAACGTTATAAGCTATCATACACTCCACAAATGTGGTACCCTACGCTTACTAACTATAGTGATATCTAATAATATCCACAAACCCGTAATGTGTTTTACCGATTAATATGTATCTAGAATCTTCAAACATATTATTTTACAATGTAAATACCAATTGTACCATAATGAAACTCTAAATTAATACTAAGTCGATGGGAATTGAATGTAAATAAATCTCTATTAAAGTCAACCAAGATGTCAATACAGTCGAAACGGCATATATAACTCGTAAAAAAGAATTATAATATTCATACGTTAAAAACTAACAATTTTACAAACCTAAAGAAAAACCTATAAATAGTAGGGAAAAAAATTGAACTATATTATTAATATCAACCATCTTATGCCATCTTTATTGTTCTTGAAAACGTACCTATATATTATGACTGAATTACTACTATCATTAAATACCACTAAACAGGCTATAATATACAACAAAACCTTGGAAGAATTGAAAAAAATCACATATCGCCTAATAAACGACGTCTTTAACATTAAAATGGACTATGGTCAATAAACGTACTATTTTTACCATTTAAAAGTAGAATCCTTAGGTGGAAAAATCGAAGCAAATAGAATAAACTTGATAAAATAATAAATGTCGCTAACTTAGATGTAGTAATTAACACCGCTAATGGTTTTATTAACTTTTATATTACGTAAGTCAACCCGTACAGATAAAAATTGAAATCTAATAAAATATTTTAACCTAACAAAGTAATGAATATAATCTTTCCAAAACGATTTTAATAAGAAGATAAAATGTCGATGGCGTAATGAACCGCCTAAAAAGAATACACACTAAAAAAATGGACAACGATTAGGATTAGAAAACGGGGGAAATATATATAACGATTTGTGTGTCGTGAAAGAAAAATTTTAATGGTTATATAATCCTCAAACTATATATTAAATATTATTGGTAAAGCCTTATGTCGTTGCAACTTTGTCGATTCGTTTGGTCGAAGTAACAGTAGTATTGCATTGGTTAAGTTGTGGATGTCTTGTTCTAGGTTTGGTAGACCGCTAGCCAGTCTGCACTGTAATTTGTATGGCCAATTGCTTAGCCCGTGCCTTAGAGTTAAATGCAGCGTACTACACTCGACTTACACCTAATGCGGTAAGTCTATACAAACAATACACTTAACTTGTAGTACAGTTGACTTTACTATAAGTAAATTTAACCTAATATATTGTATGTAGTACTATTTCATCACTGGCGGCTTTTTAGTTTATGCGTGTACGCCAGTATGGTTGACCAATCTTTTCCCGTTAACGCTAAACAGCGATATCATTAACTTACCAACCTCCTCCAAATTCCAATTGAACTCTATACTAAATTTCACCTAATTGTATAAAAATTAACCACATTTAGCCCTAATTTCTCTGTTGCTCCAAAGTCCGAATTTATCAACTCCTACAAAATGTTTTTCCGCTATAGACCTTTTATAGGCTTTCTAATTAAATAGGTTCACATCGTTAATTCCCTGACAGTCTTTTAGTCTGCCGGTACATCTCTGGTTGCCGGCATATGACTTGGATTTACCAAGCGGCCTATTAACGTAACCTTCAATATATATAGTTGCCTTATTGCTATCCACAAACCTTTTTCAGGCCTTATTTGGTATTTCGTTCGTTATAGTATTTATGGGATTATCTTTACCGTTAATTTATTTGAATTCCTTCAATTCTCTCCCTTCATAGGCTTTACAAAGTATTATTACGTCGACTATTAAGCGTTTTTCGCTAGTGGTTTCGAGCTTTAAAAATTATTCGAAAAGGCTTTTCGAATCGGTATAAATTATCACCGGAATAAGAGGAATCTTTAGCTGCCTAGTAATAATGTTAAATGTCTTTTATAGTGTTATGCCTATGTTATATCCCGCTATTATGCCGAAGACCTGAGAAGTTAACACGTTTCATATAATATTTTTACAATTAACGGAGGTCTAGTAAATTAGGCTGCCGATGATATGAAACTGGTCGTCCCGCCTGTTTTCATTGACGAGGGTTATTAGGAAGCCGATCTGTAAAGATAAGTCGGTAGTATTTGTAAAGGACCCGTCTGTGAAGATTATTAACTTGGCCTTGGACAAGTCGATTGAAACTATATTAATTTCGCGGTCTAAGTTCCGTATCTTCTACTCAAGCCTTTCATTTAGCCGGTTCAAGTCTTTTTTTGCTGGGATTTATACTTATACCGCGATAGAGAGGTTGTAAAAGTCTTTCGGTTGGCATAAGATAACAATATAGATGCTCCGGGCATGCTATTTCAGGTACCTTTAAGCTTTGGCTATATTAATCTTATTAATTATGGTTAAAATAGTTCCCTGATCTTTTTAACGAAAGCTAAGGCTAGCATTAATACTAAATATACGGATTAACGATTTATTAAAGTCAAGTTGATTTTCTTCTATTAACGTCGTCGCTGGCTTATAATTCCAAAACTTAACGTTTTTAATCGCCTGTTATTTCAATGTCATAAAGCTAACCATTCCGACGAAAAGAGTATCGTTAGTTTATATACCTATTACGCTGAAGTCTTTCTTTTACATTACTAGTAAGTACAGATCGTACGTTAAAGACTTTATTGTTAGCCATAATTGAAAGTGAAACGGATAGGTTAAAAATTAATAAACGCATAATTAAACTAGTTCTTATAGTGGTTCAATATACCGTATTATAGTTTCTAAAGGGTTGATGACATGTAATTCCTGTAGCAATTTTAGTAATACGATCCGTAATGAATCCGTCCCTAATTAAGTATAACATTGCATTATATCTCGGTTATTAAACATAAAATTACATTTAGTGTTAGTGTTGGTAGGTTTTTATCGTTGCAACATAGTCGATTCGAATCGCTGTGGTCGAAGTAACTGGTGTTGCGTTGATATTGTTGATTAATGTGTGAGTTCTCAGTTTGGCAGACCGCTAGCCGGTCTGCACACTAATTTGTATGGCCAAACGCTTTGGCTTGTGCCCCACTTTGAAGTGGATACCTACTGCATTGCACTTGAAATGCAGTCCCACAAACTGCAGCCAATTTTACAGTTAGTACAATTAACTTTACTTATAGTAAAATTGACTTGACTGTACTGCATTTAACTGCTATTACAACACTAGCGGCTTTTTGTTTTTATGCTTGCATGCTAGCGTAGCTTGCTATCAATTGGTAGCAACCTCTGAAATCCCTCTTTAATCCATAAGCCAATAATAGGCCAAACCCCTGTTAATTCCGATTAATTTGTATTGGAAACAACCTTAATTACGGCCCTTTATAGCCCTTTTACTCCACCCCTTCAAGGCCTTCGTTCCTCAAATCCCGTATACAGATCATTCGCCACAAACTTACGTAAATCAAATATGCCACCACTTTCGTACCTTTTACCATTAGTTCAAGCTACTATCATCGCTATTATTACCCTAGCGGTCTTCTAATTTTCTGGGATAACCCTATTCCTCCATATTACGTGTTGGGCGGTCCACATATCCCTCGATTCGTATAGTTAGCATATTAATATTCACAAACCTTTCTAAGGCATTATTGGGTATTACCTTAGTTATGATATTGGTAAGGTTATGTTTACCATTAATTTACCGAAAATTATTAATTTCCCAGGCTTCGTATACCTTCCTTAACGTCATCACGTCTATTATCAGAAGTTTTTTATTAGTCGTGCCTAGTTTTAATAAGTATTCGTAAAGGCTTCGAGAATCGGTATAAACCATTATAAGTATCGGTATCAAACCCAGCTTTTTGGTAACAATCCTTAATATACCGTTAGTTACCATACCAATATCAAAGCTTACTATTATACCGTAAACTTTCAAGGCCAATACACTCCAAATTACACGTTTACACTTAATAGATATCTAATATATAAGGTTTCCGGTAATTGTAAACTGCTCTTTAAACCTATTATCGTAAACTAGCATTATTAGCTTCACCTTCGTCAAATTTACAAAAACAATATTAATTCCTCTTTTCACATAATCCATTTACCACTCAATCCGCTTATTTAACTTGTTAAAGTCTTCCTCTTACAGGTCTTGTGCCTGTGCCATAATGGAAAGGTCGTACGATGCCTCTAGTTAACACAATATAACGATGTAGGCCATACAGGCCCTTTACTTTAGATATCTTTATACTCTTGCCTTATTAGCCTTATCGATAATCGTTAGGCTTATAGCTTTCCCTTTTTAACGTATATTAATATAAGTATCGCTTTTGGACTTAATAATATGGATACGAAATAACGATCCATTAAAGTCAAGTTATATGCTCTTAGCCAACGTTTCAATTAGCTTACACTTTTTAAAGTCTAACTTTTCGATAATAAGTTATTCCGCTGTTACAAATCCAGTATTGCCGAGGAAAAGGGTATCGTTAGTTTATATACCTACGATGCCAAAGTTTTTACCTTTTTCAATTAATAAATATGGGTTAAATATTAAAGTCTTTATACTTAGTTTGTTTTTAAAGTGTATCGAATACGTTCAAAACTATTAAACTCTAGCCTCGGCTAATTCGTATAAAGGCTTAATATAATGTATTATCGTGCCAGCTTGAAAATTTTCCCTAAATTGTAATGATGATTTTAAAAGTATAATCCGCTAAATATCGGTGATAAATTACGTATTCGTTTTCGTAATGTCCTGGCCATTAAGTGTAAATTAACTCTTTACAACAGTATTCAAACTAGTAGCAATAGCTACAATCAAACGCTAGTTAATCTTTTAAATTATCGGTGATTAATTCAGGATTCAATTCTTACCTTTATTACCGTATCATTAGACGATTAACCGTAACTTTTCTTACGGCCGGCCCATAGTCTTACCTTTAACCTAGTAAACTATCTTCGATTTAAAAATAGTAGTATTTTGGCCTTTAAATTACGTTAATAGTACAAACTGTATAACATCCTATAATAAGAGGCCGTTAATTTCCACTTAGTTACTTTCCTCAAAAGGCTTACTCTGCGTATTAATAATACCTTCGATACATAGATTAAGGGCAAGTTTTCTGTTAAACTTTTTCTTTTAAGATACCCACGACGTTGTATATGCCCTGCCAGGCATATAATCTTTATTTTACTCCTCTTTAATATGTATTTTCCTTTTAGGTAGTCTTCCACGCCGTTGAAGTTCCATCGATCTGTTAACAGTCTGTTCGAGATGGTTATGTTAACTAATTCGTTCAGCTCGGAGGTTATTAACGTTGGGATATTTATTAAAATTAAGACGTTTTTTATATAGTTCAACTTATATAGCTCAAAAAGTTACGGAGCCGTTAAAAGTTTTAACCACTACTTTTAAGTTAATAATACTTAAAATCTTATACAGCTTATCACATTTACCTGGCTTACGCCACGTAAAAATTTTATTTTAAAGGAGGAGTAAAAGCATATCTGTTATTAAATGTCTATTTTTAGTGTTAAGGGAATTATTGACCTGACGGCGTGCCGATTTTTTCCTCAGTTTCTTTAGTGTTTTTCTATATGCCATAACACGATTTTGAGTGCTTGATGAGGGTGGCGACTTAGTTGTTATATGTGGGTAAGATCCAAATACCAACAAAGTAGGTACAAGTCCGTTGGGGCCAACAGTATCATTAAGACTTTTTATTGCTATTTAAAACCGTGCTTTTTAATTGATAAAGCTTTCGATTTCCATTATAAGAATATCGTAAGCCCTTTATTAAAGTACGTGTGACTTTTTAACCTTGCCAATACTCCAGTAAAATTTTACAGGGATTTATTCATAATCCATCCCTATTAATTTTGCATTAGTTTAAAATTCTATCGCAACAAAGTTGGTGCCAGCATCGTAAACCAAAAAGCCGTGGCGGAATTCACAACGTGTAATACTAGTTTATTGTCCAGATAAAACACGTTTACGAAGATTTTCGAATTAAAGTTTTAATTTTTCTTTAATGTAAATTTAAACCTTAAGGGGGCTTGAGAATGTATTTGGCAATGGTAACAAAGGTGTTTAGTTATCTTTAATGCTAGTAAATATATATTTTCGTGACTAATTACCTTTTAAACCCTATAAAATTTTTAATTATCGGATAATTAAACTTACTATATAATTAACAAAGTTTTATCTTCGTTAAATTTAAAACAACTCCCTTCAATCTTAAAAGATGAAACCAAAAATACCCCTATTTAAGGTTAAGTAAAAACCTTTTACCAACCTTAATATATATCAGTTTATCAGTCTAAATATTAACGTTAACGCCGAGGTTCTTTATATCTTCAAGGTAAAGGAAGAAAGAGGTAAGGGATTTTAAAGATGTAAAAAACAATAAAGCTAACAGTAGTCTTTACCATCGTCGATCCCATTAAAGATATCTTTTTCATAGGGCTAAAACCAACTCTAACCTTATCAGTATCCGCGTGGTTAAGTTTTGTAATAGTATTAGTATCCCTTTATAATGCGATATACTACGAATAGCCTCTTATTAAGTACCGTGTTACTTCCGTATCCGGTATAATACCCTAAAAAACTTTCTTCGCGTACCGGTTTTAAATGGTGAAAAGGTATATAGGGCTAGGGTCTTCATCGTTATAACAGCGGTAGGAGTCTTTACCTATAATGCGGTACAGGAATACGTGGTCAGCTAGTTATTACATGATTTCCGGTCCAATACCGGTATTAGTACTAGTATCTTCGTACCAGCCGATAGCTTTCGACTTATTTTCCTTCTCTTTAACTTTACTTCCTTCAAATTACGTAATACGATTTATGTAATCCCATTTTGAGGTAAAGGAGTATTACGTATAATATATTACCTATTTTACGTTACGTTTAGCGGCAGTATAACGTGTTGACTAATTTCCTTGTTTACCGTAAATCCAATATTTTTTAACGTTTAAGTTAAACTTAATTAACTGACTTAAAGACCTTAAGGAGGGTAAATACCCTTTTTCATAAGTAAAGGTCCGAACCTTTTGTTAACCATACTTACCGGGTCATCTGTACCGTAGATTAATATAATACGAACTAAAATGATCTTCTTCATTACTAAATTCCGGAGCTTATGAGTATATACCGGTCGAGTCGGAAATTCGAATCGTTACGGTTGTCAGCGAAAAACGTAATTATCTTAAAAAAAACCTTCGAAAGTGGTACTAATGCATTATAAGGCGTATTCGAACTTTTTATAACCCGTAACTGCTTACCGAACCTATTGGCATAAGGTGCTTTCGTTAGCTTCCACATTCCCCATTACCTATTGGCAAAGCATTGGCCTATAAAATATCTAATTTAAAAGGTTTATCTTACTTTCCGACTTTTTTTATAATCTAATATATAGGATCACTTAATAATATTCCAATACGTATAATAATAGGCAAGGTTAATATCTTATTTGAAATAAACCTTTATGCTATCGTAGATTTCGCGGGAAAAGTTATAATCCGTTAGGTATTAGAGGTTATAGTCCTTAATTTGACCAATAAGAATATTAGGAAACAACGAGTAAAAACCTAGCAACTTAACTCTTATTTAGCGTCAAATGTTGAAAAATAGGCGCAACTTAACGTCGAGGAGGTTTTACGGCTTACTGTTATACTTTTATTTTCTTCCTCAAATCTTGACCAACGTGGTAATTGTTGTATAATCCATATTCTTAATAGGGACACGCCGAGAGAAAAGGAAGATATGCTGGTTGTATAGATCTTTTTTACTTAACTGGGGATAAAATTAAGGTTGCCATTGGTACTAATAGGTAGGATAGTTACCTCTAGCCAAATTTAGAAGGAAAAAGCCAGTGGTCGTGCCTACAGTCAGCTTACATGTAAAGCTGGTCTTTCTTTAATTTTATTGCTAAAACTAAATATGCTGAGGAATTTAAGGGAAGTGGTTTTGTAGGTTTTTATAGCGGGACACTTGGCGATAATCCTTTTAGTATTAAGGGGATCGACGAGGTTTCTATTTAATTAATTGGTATAGAACACCAATATTAATACCTTTAGCTGCGTTGGTAGCCCTTACTTCACGCGTTAGACCGCCGCTTAGAGCATACTCCGCGCTGTTACGTAAAGGTGTTAGATTACCGAATAGGTTAACGTGTTCCTTATTGTCAGCGTGTAAAAAGGCCTAGCTTAGTTGTTGGTAAATGGGAGGTTTCTTAGATCGTATGTAGGGGTGGTAAGATTTCTTAACGTCTTTTCCTTTAGGTTGTAGGTCTTAAAGGCATTCCTCTAACTAGGTTAAATTAAAAAGAATTTTTCCAACCTCGTAGAGTTTTTTTCTAACACGTAAATCCCTCGAAGTTTAAGGTTTTCCCTCAATTTAGACTTAACGGTCTTCTAAACTCTTTTTTATATATTTATGGTCCAGTCTTCAAAAAACTCACGGTATTTACGAAAGGTACGGTCACCGCGGTGAAATTTTTCGTCGTCGTCTTACTTAATGATATTATAACCGACGAAGTTGGTCAGGTGCCCTTTAATTAACTCCTTATTAACGTCGTACCCCTAAAGGTCGTGGTTATAGTATTTGGAAAAAAGGTGACCGAGGCTTTTAATTGCTTTTTTCTTAGCAAGGTCGGTAATAGCTTAAAAGTAAGAGCTTGCGATAGCTATCTTAGCGTTTTAGCTTATGTAAGGCTTATGGGGCGTGGTACTTGGTGATTTTGAGCGTAAAGACTTGTTGTTTTGGCGTGAAATCGTGTAGGAACTTGGCTAGAACTTGGTAATTCGGCGTGGAATCGCGTGATGTAGCTTTTTTGGGGTAACTTGGTGTTTTAGCTAAGTGTAGCAAACTTGAAGATTAAAATGGCGAAAAGAGTAAAAAAGAGTGAAGTAAGGTAATGGTATAGTGTAAAGTATAAGGTTGGAGGTTGTTGGTAGTGGTAAAGGTCGAAGGTTATTATTTTGGCGTAGGGATTTAGTTGTTTTTCTTACGGTAATAACACTAGCAGTAGTATTGACTTAGCCGTTTACCAACTTTCCATACGTTGAGACTTCTAATAGTTAATCTTAACGTCTTTAAAAAAAACCAATCAAGAATTTTTGGTGTTTTTTAAGTAGCGATACCGTTGTTACTTTTAGTTTGCCGTAAAAACTGCTACAGCCTAACAGTCTTTTGTACTTATTGGCGTAAAAACCAACGAAACAGTAAAAGCCCTTTATAAAAAAATTTTCTCCACCCTAGCCGCCGTTGTTAACGTAGAGCGTAATCGGAAAGTAGCCTTTTTTTCTACTTAGCCAATCTGTGTTTAATTTAATAAGAATTAATCAGTGTTGGTAGACCTTTATCGTTCCAATGTAGTCGATTCGAATCTCTGTGATCGAAGTAACTGGTTTTGCGTTGATATTGATAATTTATGTGTGAGTTCTCAGTTTGGAAGACCGCTAGCTGGTCTGCATACTAATTTGTATGGCTAAACACTTTAGCATGTACCCCACTTTGAAGTGGGAACTTACTGCACTGCACTTGTATTGCAGCTCTACAAACTTCATCCAATATTGCAGTCAGTACAATCAACTTTACTTACAGTAAAGTTGACTTGAATGCACTGTATTTAACTGTTATTCCAACAGGTAGCTATTAAATTTATTATCAAAGAGACTATTGAGCGTTAAGTAATCTTTTAGATAGTTAACGACCACGTAAAGATTTAGGTTCTATCTTTATCGCTGTATTATTAAACGATTAAACGTGATTTTTCGTATGATTACCCCGTGGTCTTACCTTTAACTTTGTAAATAATCCTCGAATTAAAAATCTTAACGTTTACGTCTTATAATTGAAAATCGGTTTTCAATACGAATTATACAACCACTCAAGTTAGTAGGATATTAATCTTGATCTTATTATTTCCCTCGAAAGGTTTACTGAAGGTTTTAATAATTCCTTACGCTTAAAACTTTAATGCTAAGTTTTCGTTATCCTTTCCCTTTCTGTTTACCTAAACAGCATTATAAATACGATCTGGTATATATTTTTCCTCTTTAATACTTTTCTTGTTCGGGAGTCGTTCCCACTGATAACGTTTTATCGGTTTGTTGATAACAGGTAAAGGTGGTTCGTATTAATTCGGTCGTTTGGCTTAAGAGTCTTTATCATTAGATGCCATAATATAAGGCTAAACCCAGATTATTCGAAAAGATATAAAACCGTTATCAGTTTCAATAACCACTTCGGAGTTAGTAATACTTAATATTTTATATAGGTTTTTTTATTTATCCGGTTCCCGCTATACGAAGACTTTACTTTATAGCGGCAAAGCAAGTACATCGATTGTTGAGGAGCCGTTCCTTGTATTAAGGGTATCATTAACTTGACAGCGTACCGATTCTCTTTGTAATTTCCTTAGCGTTTTACTGTAGGCCGTAACACCGTTCTGAGTACTTGCTAAGGGCGAAAACTTATTTGTTCGGTAAGGGTACGCTTTGAAAACTAGCAGTGTTAGTATTAAGCCATTAGAACCTACAGTATCATTTAGGCCTTTCATCGCCATTTTTAGGCGTGCCTCTTGATTCTTAAAGCTTTTAATTTTCAACGTAAGGATATTATACGCTCAGCGAAGTAGGGTGTATACCCTTTTAACCTGTTCAATGTTTTAGTAAGCTTTTACAGGTACCTATTTATACTAAATATGTTGGTAGGCCTTAGATATTGCAACGTTGTCGATTCGATTGGTCGAAGTAACAATAGTATTGCAGTAGTCATATGGTGGATGTATTGTTCTAGGTTTGGCAAACCGCCATCCGGTCTGCACTATAGTTTGTATGGCCAATTGCTTGGTCTGTACCTTAGAGTGAAGTGCAGCTGTACTGCATTCGACTTACACCTAATGCAGTAAGTCCGCACAAAGCAATACCTTTGTAGTATGGTCAACTTTACTGTAAGTAAAGTTAACCTACTGCACTGCATGTAATACTATTCTAACACTGACGGCTTTTTAGTTTATGTGCGTACGCTAGTATGGCTAACCAATCTTTTCCGGTTACTATAAAATTGCCTCCTCATCAACTGGCCAGACTCCTATTAATTCTAGTTAACTTCCATACTGCATTGCACCTAATTGCATGTAAATTGACCCCATTTGTTCCATCGCTTCGAGGTCCAAGTTTATTAATTCCTACAAAAAGTTCTTCTGCCACCGGCATTTTTAGGCCTCAAATTTAACCGTGTCAATCAAACAGGTCACCATCGTAACCTTTACTTTCCTGAAAGTTTTCCAGTTTTCCAATACATCCTTATCTGCTATTACGTGACTTGAGCTTTCCGGGTGGCCGGTTAACGTAACCCTCGATATGTATAGTTAGCTTATTGTTGTTTACAAACCTTTTTTGAGATTTGTTTAGCGTAGCTTTCGTTATAGTATCCGCAGGATTATCTTTGCCATCGATCTACCGGAACTCCTCAATTTCCCCTCCTTTGTAAGCTTTACGGAGTGCCAACGTCGATTATCAAGCGATTTTCGCTGGTGGTTCCAAGCTTTAAAAGGCATTTAAAGAGGATTTTTAAGTCGGTATAAATTACCATCGGTATGAAGGAATCTGTAACTACCTGGTGATAAGGTTAAGGGTCTTTCATAGTACTATATCTACGTTTAATCCCGTTATTATACTATAAATCTTCGATCCAGCACGCTTCGTGCAATCCTTTTGCACTTAATAGAAAACCAGTGAATTAGGTTTTCGATAATATTAAATGAATCTTCGTACTTGTCTTCTTTAACGAAGGTTATTAAAAAGCCAATTTATAAAGATAAGTCGGTATTATTGTAAAAAACCCGTCCATGAAAATCATTAGCTTAGCCTTTAAGAGGTTCATTGATATTATATTGATTCCGCGGTTCAGGTTCCGCCTTTACTACTCCAATCTCTTATTTAATCTGTTAAAAATATTTATCCGTTGGTATTTATATTTGTACCGTAATAGATAGACTGAATAAGGCTTCCGGTTAATATAGGTTAACAATATAACTACCCCGTATACGTTGTTTTTGATACCATTAAGCTCTAGTTTCGTTAGTCTTGTTAATTGTGGTAAAAATAACGCTTTAGCCCTTTTAACGAAAGCTTAGGCCGGCATTATTACCATATATACGAATTGAAGATCTATTAAAGTTAAGTTCGTTACCTCTTGTTAATATCGTTACCAACTTGCAATTTCAGAACTTGGAATCTTCAATCGTTTATTGTTTCAGTTTTACAAAACTAATCATTTCTACGAAAAACATATTGTTAATTTGCATACACACTATGTAGAAGTCCTTCTTTTACGTTATTAATAACCATGGATCATATATTGAAGACTTTATCGTTAGTTGGAATTTAAAATACTATTAGTAAATTAGGAACTAGTAAATACCGGCTTTTTCCAGTTTATACAATAGTTTAAAACACCGTATTACCGTTCCTAAAAGGTAGATGACACGTAGTTCCTACGGAAGTTTTAACAATACAATCTTTTGCAAATCTTTTGCTAACTATATATATGTTTTCGTAATATCACGGCTATTAAATATAAACTTGCCTTTAATACTAGTTAACAAACTTATTACCAGGGTAATTACCAAGCGCTAGTTAATCTTTTAAATTGTTGGCGACTATATAAGGATCCAATCTTTTCCTTTATTACCGTATCTTTAAACAATTAGTCTCGACTTTTCGTACAACTGGCCCGTAGTCTTATCCTTAACCTCGTAAATAATTCTCGACTTAAATATCGTGATATTCGGGTCTTAAAGGTTAAAGTCGGTTTTCGGTATAAATTATACAATTTTTCGAGTTAATAAGCCGTCGATTTCGACCTTATCGCTTCTTTAAAAATGTTTACCGAAAGCTTTAATAATCCCTTATATCCTAAGCTTTATTGTTAAGTTTTTGTTATCCTTTTCTTTCCTACTTACTCAAATAGTATTATAAATACAGTCCGGTATGTATTTCTCCTCTTTAACGTTTTCCTTTTTTTTTTTTTTGGGAGGGGTCACCCACGCCGGCGGCGTTTTATCGGCATGTTAATAATAGGTGGAAAATGGTTGTATTATCTCAGTCGCTTTACTGAAGGTTTTTTATCATTAGTAACCTTAATATAGGGTTTGACTTGTGTGGTTCGAAAAGATAGAAAACCGTTAATAGTTTTAATAACCACTTTAAAGTTTACGATACTTAATATCTTATATAGCACTTTTTATTTGCCTGGCTTCCGCTATACGTGTATTTTACTTTATAATAGCAAAGAAATTACGTCCATCATTAAGAAACCGTTCTTGGTATTAAGGGCGTTATTTATTTGGCGGCGTGCTAACTCCTTTCGTAGTTCCCTTAGGGCTTTGCTATATACCATAACATATTTTTAAGTACTTGCCGAAGGCGAAGATTCATTTGTTAGGCGTAGGTAAGTTTTAAAGACTAGAAGTGTTGGTAATAAGCCGTTAGGGCCCATGGTTTTATTAAGGCCTTTCACTATTATCTGTAAATGTGCCTTCTGATCTGTAAAGCTTTTAATTTTTAACGTAAGGATTTTATACGTTCTACGAAGTAAGGCGTATACCCTTTTAACCTTCTTAATATTTTATTAAGCTTTTACAAATACCTATTCGTATTAAATACCTATTATTTTAGCATTTTCCTAAAACTCCATTATTGTAAAGTTGGTATTAGTATCGTAGACGACTATTATAGGTAAGCCTAGGTACGTATCAATCTACAGTATCCTTAGCGTTTTCTATATATCCTTTACTGAAAGGAATTTAAGAAATCTGAAACAGTAAAAAGAGGTGAATTATTTAAGTAAAATATATCGACGAAGATCGCGTAATTAAAATCCTAATCTTTTTTAACATAAACTTAAACCTTTGGGGGGTTTAAGAATATAATTAACAGTAATAGAAAAGCTTTTTAATAGATTTGGGGGTAATGTATTCCATATCTTTATACCCTTTAAACTTCAAAACCTTATTTATTTTATTAACGCACAAGTCGTTAAAATGCCGGTGTAATTAACTTATTTCCGGCTTCGTCAGGTTTAATGTCACTGCTTTTGGGCCTTCAAGATAAAACTATAGGTTACTTTACTTGAAAGCAAGTAAAAAACTTTGGATATTTTTAACTAACTAGTTTACGTTAATGTTAACATTAACGCCGAGGGTTTTTATATGCTTTAAATAAAGTAGGAAAAGAGTAGAGAACTTAAGGATGTGAAACGTAATCGATTTTATAATAGTTTGAATTATCGTTATCCTTAGTAATGATAGTTGTTCGTGTAGATTAAAGTTAACTTTAGCTTTGCCCGTATCGTAACGATTAATGTTAATAGCTATAGTGCTTTTTATCTATAGTACTACATACTACGAATATCTTCCTGTTAAGTACCTTATTGCCTCTTCATTTGGCATAATACCTTATAACTTATGGTTCGCGTAATGATCTCGAAGGTTAAAAGTGTATAAGAGATTAGGGGTTTGGTTATGGTAAAGGTAAGGGTCTTCACCACCTAGACGGTATAAGAAGGCGTGGTCGGCTAGTTACTAATCCGTACTAGGAGTAGTATTTTTTTCGTATTACTTAATTTGTTTAGGGGCTTTGGCGTTATTAACTGACTCGTTAACCTCGAAGTTTGTAATTTGATTCAAGTAGCCTTATTCAAAAGTAGTGTGGTATTAAGCGTAATATACTACCCTTTTGGTATTACGCTTAGAAAAAGAGTGCCAAATTAACTAGTAGTTAGATTTGCTTCAGATCAAACATTTTTTACTACTATTACGACGATAATACTAACGGTTAACAGTTCCACTTAAATCTTGGATTTGTTAGCGCTAACGTAGTTGTTGCCTTTAATTTAAAATCAAAGTCGGTGGGCTTAATCTTAAACGTTGTAGGCGCTCGTATTTGAGGTTGACGTAATTAACTACCGTAATGTTTTCCTTATTTAAGTTAAGGAGGTTGCTGGCTTGGAAATACATACTAAGCGAGTTTTGTATACGTGTTATTACGGTGATAAGCGAGGAATGCAACTAGCTAAAAAAGCTTTCATAGGTGACATTTAGGCGTTATAAGGCGTATTCGAATTTGTCAACACTTGTAACTATTACCCGTACCTGTTTTCGAAGTGTGGCTTCACCAACGTAGGTCTTCCCCATTACTTTCTGGCATATTATGAGCTTATTAAACATTTAATTAAAAAACATCTATTTGTGATTTTTCCTTTTTTTTCTTTACTATTATTATAGTTTACCTTATAGTAGCCTAGTCTGTATGATATTATATAAGGTGGACTTTGTATTCGAATTGACCCTTTATACCATCATAAATCTCGTGAAACGAGGTAGCATTTTTTAGAAAGGTTAAGTAGTAGTCTTTGGCGTAGTATATAAGGATTCCAGGAAATAGTGAGTGAAAATCAAAGGGTAGGATGTTTATATACTTACAGATATTTAAAAATAGTATTATCTTAGTGTCGAAGAGGTTATAAAGCTTCCCGTCGTATTTCTCTATATTATTTTAGATTTTTGTAAAGTTCGTTATAAGTTTGTAATTAATGTTTACTTTTTTGACAAGCTTTAAAGAAAGAATACAATAGTTTCTCAGACTTGAATAGTATTTCTTGGTAATTTAAGCCTTAGGGTTTCCGACATACGGTGTTAAGGGTAATTTCCAGTCGTCTAGTGCAAAGGGTAAAGACTTATAGCAGGGCCTGTGATAGGTTCGAACGCGTAAGCGAATCTAAAAGAATTTTTTTAAGGGTTTTGTGAATTGGATTCCTAAAGGGTAATAGGTATTGAAAGGTTTTGGAAGGCCGGACGATTTTGTTTAATTAAATAATTTAAGGAGTTAATATTTAATACCTTTAACGGTGTTGGTGGCCTTTGTTTTACATGCTTTGCCACCGTTAAAAGCGTACTTCACGTTGTTATGAAAAGATACTATATTTCAGAATAGGTTAATAAGTTTTTTATCGTCAGCGTGTAAATAGGTTTGAATTAATTAAGGGTAGTTTAGGGGTCTTTTGAAACGTATATATGGGTGTTAAGATCCCTTAACGCCTTTTCCTTTTTCCTAAAGATTTTAAGGATTATGATCTTAAAAGCAGTTTTTTTTATTAAGCCAGTTTAAAAATGGTTTTTTCCAATCCTATTAGTATCTTATTAGAAATATAGATATCACGGCGTATAACCTCTTTCTTTAACTTGGCCTTTACCATACCCTAGATTATCTTTCACATATTAGGAGTTTAGTAGTTTAAAAAGTTGCGAAAGTCTTGGAAAACGCGGGCGCTCTACCTAAACTCTTTACCGACGTTAGATTTGAGGATATACTGGCCAACGTAGTCAGTTAGGTAATCTTTATTAGAGGTCTCGTTAACGTCTGTAGTCTAGAGTTGTTCGTTGTAAAACTTGGTAAAAACAGTTCCGAATGTTTTAATTGCCCTTTTTTTTTTTTTTAGCAGGGTTGGTAATAGCCTTAATGTAGGAGTTGGAGGTAGATATCTTGACAGGCGTGTAAGGCAAAAATCTTGGTGATCTTAGTATAGGAACTTGGTGTTTTGGCGTGAATTCGCGTAAGAACTTAGCGATTTGACAACTTAGAGGTTTGGCGTGAGGTCGCACAACGTGGCTTTTTTGGCGCGACATGGTGTTTTTGCTTAGAGCAGTAAACTTGACGATTAAAGTGATGTAAGGAGTGAAAATAGTAAAGTAGGGACAAAAGTCTGGTGTGGAGGGTAAAGTCAAAGGTTGTTGTAGTTAGTAGAAAGCGAAGGTTGTTTGTTGTAGTTGTTTGGCGTAGAGACTTAGTCGTTTTTCTTGCGGTAGTAATACCCGCAGTAATATTGACTTAGCCGTTTGCCAACTTGCCGAACTTTGAGACTTCTGACAGTTAATTTCAACGTCTTTAAGAAGGATTAATGAAGATTTCTTAGTGTTTTTAGTAGTGATACCGTCGCTAACTTTCAAATTGCTGTTAGAAAACTGATATAATCCAAAAGTATTCTTTATTTTCCTACTGTTGAAAGACTAGCGTAGTACTAATAGAGGCCTTTCGCAAAAATCTTTCTTTTACCCCAGGAGTCGTTTAACTTAAAGCGTAACCGGAAAGTAGCTTCTTGTTTTACTTAGTTTATCTGTATTTAACCTAGTAGGCAAACACTGATTAATGTTGGTAGGCTTTAGACGTTACAACGTTGTCGATTCGATTGGTCGAAGTAGCAGTAGTATCGCAGTAGTCAGATGGTAGATGTATTGTTTTAGGTTTGGCAGACCGCTAGCCGGTCTAAACTATAATTTGTATAGTCAATTGCTTGGCCCGTGCCCTAGAGGAAATTGCAGCTATACTTCATTCAACTTACACCCAATTCGGTACGTCCGCATAAAGAAATACCCTTGCAGTACGATCAAATTTACTGTAAGTAAAGTTGATCTACTGCACTGCATGTAATACTATTCCAAAAAAATACCTATTATTTTAGTATTTTCCTAAAATTCCGCCACCGTAAAGTTGATATCGGTATTGTCAATAACAACGTTAAGTGAGCCTAGGTACATGTTAATGTACAGTATATTTAGCGTTTTCCATATATCCTTTATCGAAAAAGACTTTAGAAAATTGGCTCCATAAAAAGAGGTTACGAAATTGATAATGTAAAGAATAGGCTTCTTATCCAAATAAAATACATAAATGAAAATCTTGTAATTAAAATCCTTATCGTTTCATAATATAAACTTGAATTTCTGGGGGGCTTAAATATACGTTTAATAGCAATGGAAAAGTCTTTTAATAGTTTTTAAGACAAAATATTTCACATCTTTATACCATGTGGACTTTAGGACTTTGTATAGCCTATTAACGGCTAGATGGTTAAAGCACCGCTTTATTTAACGTATGTCTAACTTCGTTAAATGTAACACCACTACTTTCGGTCCTTAAAGATAAAACCATAGGTGCCCCAACTTAAAGGCGAGTGAAAACCTTTAGCCGTTTTTAACTAGTTCGTCGGCATTAGCGTCGACATCAACGTCGAGAGCTTTTATATACTTTGAATAAAGAAGGAAAGGGGTATCAGACTTAAAGATATGAAACGTAATTATTCCCACAACAGTTTAAACTACTATTATCCCTAGTAACGATAATTATTAGCCTAATTCAAAGCTAACTTTTGCTTTATCAACATCGTAATAGTTAATCTTAGTAATTATAATACTTTTACTCTGTAATACCACGTACTACAAATGACCTTCTATTATGTATTTTGCTGCCCTTATATTTGGCTTAATACTTTAAAACGTATGTTTTGTGTAACGATAGCAAAAGTTAAAGATATATAATGGGTTAAGGATTAAATCATGGTAAAGGTAAGGATTTTCACCGCTTAAACAGTACAAAAAGGCGTAGTTGATTAGTTATTAAACTGCATTAAAAGTAGTATATTTATACCAATTAATCTGCTTAGGGGTATTACCGCCGTTGATTAGCTCGTCGCCCTCGAAATTTGCGATTTAATCTAAGTAGTTCTGTTCAAAAGTATTAAAGTAACAGATATAATGTATTACCTTCCTATTATTTCGCTCGAAGGAGGGGTACCGAGTTAATTAACAGCCAAACTTACCACAAATCCAATATCTTTTGTTACTATTACGACGATAGTATTTACGGTTAATAGATTCGCATAAATCTTAACCTTATTAGCGCTAAAGTGACTGTAACCTCTAATTTATAGCCGGTAGGCTAAACCTCAGGCATTAAGAGAGCTTGTAACCGTACTTGCGGTCGAAGTAATTAACTACCATAAGGTCTTTTTTATTCACGTTAAGGAAATTGCAGGTTTAAAAGTACATATTAAACTGATTTGGTATACGCGCCATCATAGTGATAAACGAGAAACTAACCTGGTTAAAAAAGCCTTTACAAGTGGTATCTGGGCATTGTAGGGTGTATTTGAACTCGCTAACGCTTATGACTACTATCCGTACCTACTTGCAAAGTGTAGCTTCGCTAACGTAAGCTTTTCTCATTACTTAATAATATTATATTAGTTTATCAAATATTTAATTAAAAACATCCATTAGTATTTCCTCCTCTTTCTTCTTCATTATCATTGTACTCTTCCGCGTAGTAGCCTAGTTTGTTTGGTATTAGGCAAGGTAAATATTATACTCGAAGTAACTTTTTATACCATTATAAATCTCGCGAAACGTAGTGGCTCGAGTAAAGAAAGTTAGGTAATAGTCCCTAGCGTGACTTATCAAGATTCCTGGAAATATTAAGTGAAAACCTAAAGAAGGAATCTTTATTTACTTATAAATGTTTAAAAAGGGTATTATCCTAGTGTTGAGGGGGTTACAAGGCTTTTCATTATACTTTTTTACAACGTTTTAAATATTGGCGAAGTCTGTAAACAGCTTGTAGTTAATATTAACTATTTTAATAGTTTTTAGGGGAAGGTTGCGATATTTATTCCAGTTTTAATTTGTGTTTCTTGTCAGTTTAAGTTTCAATACTTAGAAGGCACATTATTAAAGGTAATTGTCAGTCGCTTAGCCCGAGGGGTAAAATCTTATAATAAGACTTATAATGGACTTTCGCATGTAGGCAAATCTAAAAGTAGAAGGTTTTTAAGTGGCTTATCGAGTGAATTACTGGGGGGCTATATGTATTTAAAGGTTTTGGGTAATTTAACGATTTTGTATAATTAGCTGGTGTAAAGTGCCGACGTCTATGCCTTTAGACGTATTAACGTCCCTTGTTTTATTTGTTTTACTACTATTAAGGGCGTACTTCGCGCTTTTACATAGGAGCGCCGGGCTGCCAAACAAGTTAACAGTTTTTTTATTGCTAACACGTAAAAAGGCTTAACTAAGCTCAAGGTAAAGGGGAGGTCCCCTAAATCGCGTATAGGGGTGGTAAGGTTCCTTAATACCATTTTACTTTAGGTTTGATTTTGAAGGGCGTTTTTAAAGCTAGGCCAAATCAAAAAGCTTTTATACTAGCTTTATAGTACCTTATAATACTATATAATCCCCGTGACATTTAAGTTCTGTTTTAATTCTCGACTTGACACCTTTTGAAATTAAAAAATATATATGTATTAATGGTTTAGTCATTAAAGAGGTTACAGAAATTACTAAAAGCATGGTCAAGGTCTTCAGTATTATTATATTTAACGATGTAGTAGCTGGTAAAGTTGGTAAGATGTTTTTACGTTAAGTCTTTATCGACATTTAGTACCTAGAGGTCTTCTGTAATGATCACACTAAATACCCGTGAGTAAATAGAAGGTGTCAGGGGGTTTATGTTAGCAGTAAGGTAGCAGAGGTAACAAAGATGCAATATCAAGAAGATGTTTGTTCGTGCTATAGGATGATCATTAGCCGTTAGACTATTCAGATATGTAGACTGAATACTTAGATTGACAACTGAAGAGCTATGAAGGAAATACTATCTATGTGGTGATGACCGTGTCCTTATATCCTATGGCCTTCATACCATCTTCAGTACTGGACCGCTGAAGTTGCTGGTCGCTTCCTGCGGTCCAATATAGTATCGACTAGACCGCTCTTCGGTCCTTGCGGTCCCAACCCTAACCCTGGGTCCTTACATAAGAGAGATCCCTAGCTTGATGTGTTGGACATCAGGCTTCTGATAGCGCAGCGGATCGCTGGCCTATTCCATGACCTGCAGTTGATCCTTGGGTTATAACATCTTCGTTGTAAAACTTGGTGAAAATAGTTCCGAGAGATTTAATTACTTCTTTCCTTTTGGAGTTAGTGATAACTTCTAAATAAGTGCTTACGGTAGACATTTTAAGGTTTCAGCTTATATAGAACTTGGTGGGCGTATAGGGTGAAGGATTTAGTGTTTTGGCATAAAGTCGCATGTGAAATTGGCGATTTAGCATGTAGTTGCATAACGTGGCTTTTTCGGCGCGACTTGACCATTTTTGTTGTTTTAGCTCAGGATAGTAATTTGAAATATTAAATTGGCGTAGGGGAAGTGAAAAGAGTGAAGTATGGGTAAAGGTTTGTTGTAAAGGGTAAGGTCGAAGGTCGTTTATTATTGTAGGTTGTTTGGAGTAGGGACTTAGTCGTTATTATTATAGTAGTAGCACCTGTAGTAGTACTGATTTAGCCGTTTGCCAACTTATCGAACTTTGATACTTTTAACAGTCAATCTTAACGTTTTTATCTAGGAAGGATCTGTGAAGATTTCTTGATGTTTTTAACAGCGATACCGTCGCTAACTTCTAGATTACCATTGTGAGACTGATATAACCCAATAGTTTTTTCACTTTTCCTGCTGTTATAAAACTGATATAGTACTAATAAAGGCCTTTCACAAGAATCTTTCCTTTATCTTAGCCACCGTAACCGTAAAGCGTAACTAGAAAGCAGTTTCTTTTTCTACTTAGTTAATCTGTACTTAAACTAATAAACATTACTCAGTATTGGTAGGTCCTTAGATCGTTGCAACGTTGTCGATTTGATTGGTCGAAGTAACAGTAGAATTGAATTAGTCAAGTGGTAGATATTATGTTTTAGGTTTGGTAGACCGCTAGCCAGTCTGCATAGTAATTTGTATGGCTAATTGATTGGTCTGTGCCCTAGAGTAAAGTGTAGCGTACCATACTCGACTTACACTCAACTTGAAGTACAATCAACTTTACTGTAAGTAAAGTTGACCTACTATACCGCATTTAGTACTATTCCAACAAATATATTGTTAAAACCTTAGGTAAACTATTAACGGAAAATGACTCAATAAAAATCGATAATATATATAAAGGAAAAATAGTTTGATTTATAACATTGACGACATTCAAAAGGTAAATTTTCACCATTTCTAAATCGAAAAGATTCTACGAGGTCAAAAGTTAAACCAATGAACTGGTCGTACAAAAAGTCAAGGTCAATCGCCTGAAACATGGTGATAAAATTTAAAACTAAATCTTTATATCATTGCCTACAATTTCAAAAATCCATTAACGTTTATGTTTTATAATGATTACTGATTTAAATATTTATGTGAACGGTAAATAAAACCTTCATAACCGTAATATTATGCAAAATTACACGTATTCTATCACGAATCTTCAGCGGATTATACTGCGAAATCTATTGCAAAAGTTATAAGACAAGTTATTTACTGAAAATATAATACGATTCATTTGACCTCTTTACGAATTGGTCAAAACAAACGTTTATTGGTTTTGAATTTACTTAAGGAACTTTAACTTTGAGCTAAATATTGGAACGAGGATGTTGAATTCATAAATATTGATTAAAAAGTTTATACCTTTAGTAACGTTAATATATACATGAATGATACATTATTCTTCGGAAACATTAAATTTATAACGTGTTAGAATAGTAGCAATTGCAGTGCAGTAGTTCAACTTTACTGTAAGTTGAGTGTATTGTTTCGTATGAGCCTACTGTATTGATTGTAAGTCAAGTATAGTATATACCCACTTCATAATAAGGCACGAGCCCAGAAATTAGCTATACAAATTACTGCGCAGACCGGTGAGCGGTCTATCAAACCTAGAATAATACATCTACCACTCAAACATGTAATACTACTGTTACTTCGATAAATAGAATCGACAATGTTATAAAGTCTAAAGCCCTATTAATACCAATCAGTTCTTATTGAGTTAAGCACAAATTGGCTAAGTAAAATAAAAGGCTACTTTCTATTTACTTTTTACGTTAATAATGGCGGTTAAGTTAAAAGAAAAATGTTTACGAAAGGCTCTTACAAATTGCGGCGGTTTTTATGGAAGTAAGTAAAAAAGACTTTTAGGTTGCGGCGGTTTTTATGGAAACTTAAAGGTAACGACGGTATTGTTATTAAAAACACCAAGAAATATTTACGGATCCTTTTTAAAAAGCATTAAGATTGACCGTTAAAAGTCTTAAATTGGCAAGTTGGTATACGGCTATGCTAGTACTATTGTGGGTGCTATTACTATAAAAACGACTTAGTCTCACGTCTAAATAACTCATAACATTCGACTTTTACCAATAATAACAAACGATTTACTACCTTGCCTTTTATACCAACCCTTTTCCCCTACCTTACTCTTTTTTTTTCCTTACGCTAATTTAATCGTTTAGATCGTTTCCCTAAGAGAAAAACACCAAAAATTGTCAAGTTACGCCGATAAAGTCACGTTACGCAACTTAACGCCAAGTTACTAAGATCCTACGCAAATTTACGTCAAAACATCAAGTCTCTACGCTCCTAAATCGCCTAGTTTACTCCACTTTACGCTATCAAGTCTAACGTTATCTAAAACTTTAAGATAGTACATCTTTAGGAACTACTAGAGGCAATCAAAGTCTTTGTATCTGTCTTTTCCAAATAATACGATAAAGACCTTTGGAGTTAATATGTTGACGAAATTTTAATGGAAAAGAACTTGGTTAACTTTATAGACTATTATATAGTTGAATGAGACGACGTTAAAGATCTTGACCGCAGTTTTTGTAAGTATTGTGAGTTTTTTGACGACTGAACAATTGATATGTGAAAAGCTATTTTGAAGACCATCAAATTTAAATTAAAGTTAAAGCTATAACGACGATAGATTTACCTGTCAAAGGAAAGTTTTACCAAATTAGTAGCAACTCTTTTCGAGTTGGCTAACTTTAGGAATACCCTTAAGACCTACGCTCCAAGGGAAAGAGTGGTGAGGAACCTCAACGCCTTTATATGCGTTTTATAGAACATTTTAACCCCTAGTTAAGTTAATCCCCTTTTTGTGTTAACAATAAAAAAACTGTTGATTTACTCGGCAGTCTAGCATTTTTACGTAACAGCGTGGAGTATGTTTTCACCGGCGATAGAATACATAAAACAGAGGCTGCCAATACGACAAGAAGAATTATCGTTAGCGATTTCTACCAGTTTATTAAGCAAGATCGTTAAATCTTTTAAAACCTTTAAGCCTTTATTGCTCTTTATCATTTAGATTCAAATCATCAAACCCCTTAAAAACCTTTTCACGACACGTTTACTTATACGTGCGAACCTATTACAGGTCTTATTATAGGACTTTACCCTTCGGGTTAGACGACTGTCAATTACCTTTAATATCGTGATTCGAAGGTCCCATGGTTTAAATTGTGAGGAAATACCAATATAGATTAGGATGACTATCGCGACCTTTTTCCAAAACCTGCCAATATGATTAATATTAATTATAAGTTATTTTACAGACTTTGCCAAGATTTACAATAATATAGAAAAATACGAAATGAATTCTTATAACCCTTTCAATATGAAGATAATGCTATTTTTAATATTTGTAAATAGATAGAGGTTTTCTTTTTTGATTTTTACTTCTTATTTTTCGGAATCCTTATAGGGTACGCCAAGGACTATTACTTGACATTCCTGGTCCGAATGAATACTTTTAACGAAGATTACGATAATATAAAAAGTTACTTCGAGTACGATGTTTACCTTATTCAATACCATACGAATTAAGTTATTACGAAGTGGATTAAGATAATAGAGAAAAACAAAAAGGAGGAAATACCAATGAACGTGTTAAATTAAATGTTTGATAAGCTGATACCATGTTATTAGGTAATAGCGATGGCCTCCATTGGAGAAGCTACACTTCGCGAGTAGGTATAATTAGCTGTTACGGGCGTTAACGAGTTTAAATACGCCTTATAATGCTTAGATGCTATTTGCGAGGGTCTTCTTTAGCTAGCTACACTCCTCTTTTACAATTGTAATGGTACGTATACTGAACTGGTTCAGAATATACCCTTAAGTTAGCGACTTTTGTGACGTGAAGGGAATAAACTATACAGTAGTTAACTACGTCGACCGTAAGTACGGTTATAAGCGCTCTTAACGCCTAAGATCTGGTTTAACGACCTTATATTGAAAGTAATAACTACTTTGGCTCCAATAAGACTAATATTTGAATGAACTTGTTAACCGTAAAAACTGTTATTATAATAGTGGTAAGTGATATTAAATTTATGGTACGTTTAGCGATTGAATAATTCGTTACCACTTTTCCGAGCGTAATAATAGAAAGATAATATAATATATTTAGTACTTTATTACTTTCAAGTAGGATGATCAAAATCATATCGTAAATTTCGAGGGTGACAAGGTTAGTAATAGTAATAATACCTTTAATCAAATTAAGTGGTATAAAGATAATACTTTCAATACGGCTTAGTAATTAGCCAACTTCGCCTTTTTATTCTGTTTAGGCGGCAAAGACCCTAAACTTTACCTTAATCAAGCTTTTAACCCCCTTATACATTTTTAACCTTTGTGATCATTATACTTACTATATGTTTTAAGGTATTATGTTAGATATAGGGGTAGTAAGGTACCTGATAGATGGCTATTCGTAATATATGGTATTATGGGTGGAGATTATTATAGCTACTGAGATTAATCGTTATAATATTGGTAAAATTAAAGTCAGGTTTAGATTAGGCGAATAATTATTATTATTGGAGATAATAGTAGTTTAAATGGTTATTAATTAGATTACATTGTATATTTTCCAGTCCCCTACCCTTTTTATTTTTTGTTTGGGGGATATAAAGACTTTTGGTGTTAACATCAATATTAACGCCGATAAACTGGTTAAAAACAGTTAGAGGTTTTTTATTACTTTTAAATAAGGGTACTTTTGGTTTCATATTGAAGGCATGGATGTAGTGGTATTGAACCTGACGGAGCTTAAGATACGTTAACTATACTAGCATTTCAACTGTCTAGATATTAATAATTTATATGAAATTCTAAAGTCCATAAAGTACAAAGATTTAGAGAACTTTGTTTTGGATATTATCTAAAGGTTTAATTACTACTGTTAAATAATCGCCTAATCTTTTGGAAGATTTAAATTTATATTAAAAGATGATAATGACTTCAATCACGAGGTTTTAGTGAATGTGTTTTACATGGATAATAAACTTGTTTCTCATATCATTAACTTTGTAACCTTCTTTTACGAAGTTAAGTTTTTAAACTCCTTATTAGTGAAGGATACGTGTAATAGGCTAATGATATTGTGGATTAATATATATTTGGGCCCACTCAACGTTGTTGTTGAAGATGCTGCCATGACCTTTTCGACGGTAGAGTTTTAGAAAGACGTTAATATAATAGGGATTTAGTGTAAATAAGTGCCTATAAAGGCCTATTAAAGTATTGAGAAGATTAAAAGGGTATACATACTATTTTTCCAAACGTATAATATTTTAACGTTGGAGATTAGAAGTTTTACAGATTTAGAGGCACTCCTTTAAATGGCAGTGAAGGGCCTAAACAATATTGTAGGCTTTAACAACTGAGTATTAACGTTTCTGGTTTTTGGAGATTATTTACGCCTAACGATTAAATCTCCGTTATAAATAAGTACTTAAAGCAAGTTATAGCCTACGGTAAAGTATTAAAGGAATTGCGGAAGAAAGCGGTACATCTCTAAGTTAACGACGCTTTTAATATTAGGAACGGCTTTACAATAACTGAGGTACTTATTTTGCTATTATAAAGTAAAGTATTTGTGTAGCGGGAGCTGAGTAAATGGGAGGGCTTATATAAAACCTTAAGTTTCGTTAATTTTAAAGTAATCGTTCAAATTTCTAACGGCTTCGAGACGTTTTGTATGACCCAGATCAAGCTTTATATTAGGGCGACTAATAATAAAAACTTTCAATTTAAATTATCGACCTAATACGAGCCTTTTTCATTCATTATCTATAAGCCAAGAGGATGTCACCAGCGAAAACAACCACTGAAAAAGAAGAATATTAAACAACATGAATATATACCGGGTTGTAATTATAATATCTTTTAAGTAGGTAGGAAAGAAAAGAATAACGAAGATTTAGTACTGACGCTTTAAGTATAATGTTTTATTAAAATCTTCGGCAAACCCTTTAAAGAAAAAGATAGGGTCAAGATTCATGAATTATTAATTAGAGGAGTTATGTAATTCTTATTAAAGGCTGACTTCAACCTTTAAGACCTAAATATTACGATTTTAAGTCGAGGATTATTTATAAGGTTACAGGAAAGACTACGAGGCATCCGTACGAAAAGTAACGTTTAATTGTCCAAAAATACGGTAATTAAGGTAAATATTAGATTTTGATATAATCGCTAACTATTTGAAAGATTGAAGAGAGTTTGGTAGTCGTCTTAGTAGCAAGTTTACTAGTTAAGATTAAAGGAAAATTTATATTTAATGGCCGAAATATAACGTAAGTATACGTGTAATTAGTAAACAACTTATAACGGATCGTCCTGTCAAAATTTCTATAAGAAATGCGTATTATTTACCTTTCGGAAACGGTAATACAATACAATAAGTTATTATATAGATTAGTCGAAGTAAACGTGAATTGCGTTTTAAACTATTAATCGTATTTTAAGTTACGTTTAGGTATTAATTTTTTTATATATGACACGTGTCTATTCATAAGATAAAAAAAAGATTTCGTCTTAGTGGGTATATAAATTAATGTTACCTTTTTCATTGGAATGGCTGGTTTTGTAGTATTGGAATAATAGGTAATTAAAGACTTTGATTTCTAGAATTGCAAGCCGGTTACGATATTAGCGAGGGGTATCCAACTTGATTTTAACGAGTTATTAATCTGTATGCTTGCTGTTAATGCCGGCCTTAGTTTTAGCTAAAAGGGATAAGAAATTAATTTGATTACAATCGATGAGATTGACATGGTTAAAGCTTAATGGTACCTAAAATAGCGTATTCGTGGTAGTGATATTACTGCATTATATTGGTCGAAAGCTTCCTACAACCTATTCATTACGGTATAAGTATAAGACCTAATAAATAAAGAATCCAACTGGCTTAATAATAGCTTTAAGTGGCAGATTCAAAACTTGGACCGAGGGATTAATATGGGTTCGTTCGATTTATCGAGGACTAAGTTAATGATTTTTACGAATATATCTTTTACAAATAATACCTATTTTTCTCTTCAAATCAGCTTTTTGATAAATTTCGTTAATAAATATAGGCGGGAAGATTAGTTTTACATTATCAGCAACTTAATTTACTAGACCTCTGATAAATATAAGAGGATTATACCAAGCGTATTAGCTTTATAAGTTTTTACTATAATGACTGATTTTAATGTAATTATGGTATTGTGGGAAATCCTTAACGTTATTATTAGGTAGTTGAAGATTTCTTTCATTTCTGTAGTAATTTGTACCTACTAGAGAAGCCTATTCGAATACTCTTTAAAATTCAGAACCATTAGTGAAAACCACCTAATAATCGATATAATTGAATTTCACGAAACTTATAAACGTAGGGAGATAGAGGAGTTTTAATAGATCGATAAGAAAGATAACTCTGCTAACTCTATGACGAAGGCGTTACGAAATAGGGCTTTTAAAATGTTTGTGGATAGCAATAGGCTAACTATACGTATTGAGGGCTGCGTTAATAAGCTACCTAGTAAGGCTAGGTTAAGTGCCGGCTAATAATAATGCGTTGGTAAGTTAAAAACTGTTATAGAATTAATGATAACGACTTTTTTAATCAACACGATTAAATCGGAAGTTTGTATAAGCTCATAGGAAAAGAACTTTTTGTAAAAATCGATAAACTCAGACCTTTGAGCCGTGGGATAATAAAAGGTAAATGGTGTTAACTTGAGAGTAAATGAATCTAATTTTGTATAGAAGTTAAGTAGAATTAATAGGGCTTTGGCTAGTTAACGACGATATAATATAACAGTTATCGGAAAATATTGGTTAACTATACTGGCGTGCACGTAGAAAATAAAAAGCCGTTAGTATTATAATAGTAGTAATGATGATGTAATAGGTCAACTTTACTGTAAGTAAAGTTGACTATATTAACTGTAAGTTAAGTGTATTGTTTTGTGTAAGCCTATTGTTCTGGCTATAAGTTAAGTACAGTATATGCTTACTTTACACTAGGGTACGAGATAAGCAATTAACTATACAAATTACTGCGTAGACCGGCTGGCGGTCTGTCAAACCTAGAAAAATACATACACCACTTGACTACAAAATACTACTGTTACTTCAACCAATCGAATCGAAAATATTGTAACGTCTAAAGCCCTAACAACATAACGGTTATATTAAGTGATACTAAAGTTTAAAGCCCTTAACAGTGTGAACTAATTAAACTAATAATCAAAAGCATAGAATTGAATTTCAACAGATTTTAAATCCATATTGATAGTGTTAAAGATATCCGTAACTAGTACCTCAGCTTATGTTAAAAAGGAAATGTATTAACCTATCGAAAATCAATATAATTAACATAGTCAAACTATAATGGTTCTTGAAACAAAAGGTTTAAGAGGACTATATCGCCACGATATACCAGCCAAAAGAATGTTACGATCGTCGATTGCGATAAAAATTTAAACCCCATAAAATAACGACTTGAACGATTTAAATAAACGTATTAAATAATCAATAAATAATTCGATGAAAGTATTAATATAGTATTGATAAACTTGATAACGACAAATTTAATAATATTTACAAACAACTCTTTTACAAACAACATTAACATCTTATCATAAATCTGATTTTTATAATACTCATTAACTATTGGTAGGACTATAGACGTTGCAACGTTTTAGGTTCAATTGGTCGAAGTAACAGTAGTATTGCGTGGTCAAGTGGTAGATGTATTGTTCTAGGTTTAGTAGACTGCTAACCGGTCTGCGCAAAAATTTGTATGGTCAATTGCTTAGCTCGTTCCTTAGTATAAAGTGGGTGTATACTGTACTTGTTTTTCCACCAATGCAGTAGGTCCGCAAAAACCAATACATTATACTTACAGTTAGTATAGTTAACATTACTTATAGTAAATTTAACCTATTGCATTATCAATACTACTCTTTTAACACTGGCGGCTGTTTTTTTCTTTGTGCGTGCGCGTTAGTATGGTTAACTATTTTTTTCCAGTAAGTGCTGAACTACAATCTCGTTAACTGGCCAGAACCATATCAATTTCAATTGACCTCTGTATCGAATTGTACCTAATTGTATGTTAATTGATTTAAATTTCCGTTAAATACCCTACGGCTCCAAGGTTCCCCTTTATCGACTCCTATAAAACGTTTTTTTCCGCTTTAAACCCATATGGTGCTTTATTTTAGTCGTGTTAATTAAATGAGTTAACATCATTAGTTTCCTGGTAGTTTTCCAGTTTATTATAATATCTTCAATCGCCGTTACATAATTTAGGTTTTCTAGACGGCTTCCCAACATAGATCTCGATGCGTATAATTATCCTGTTATTGTTTACAAACCTTTTAAGCGCTTTATTTGGTGTTGTCTTCGTTATGACATCAGTAGGATTAATTTTGCCGTTAATTTATCGAAACTCCTTAATCTCCCTCCCCTTGTAGGCTTCTCGGAATGCTATTACGTCGATTATTAGACGTTTTTCGCTAGTGGTTCCGAGTTTCAAAAAGCATTCCAATAATTTTTTTTAAGTTGGTATAGATTACTACAGGGATTTAAGGAATTTTAATCTGCCTTATAATAACTTGAAGGGTTTCCTATAATTCTATGCCTATATTAACGCCTGTTATTATTCCGTAAACTTTTAAAGCTAGTATACTTGGTGTGATACTTTTGTATTTGATAGAAGTTTAGTGAATCAGGCTACTAATAATACTCAATTAGTTTTCCCGCTTATTTTCATTAACTAGGGTTATGAGGAAGCCGATTTGAAAAGATAAGTCGGTGTTATTTGTAAAAAAAAAAACCCGCTTATAAAGTTTATTATTTTAACTTTTGATAAGTTGATTGAGATTATATTAATCCCTCGGTTTTAATTCCGTATTTGTTACTTTATCCTTTTATTAATTCGGTTAAACTCGTTACCCGTTGGATTTTGTATTTACGCCGCGATAAAGAGGTTGTAAAAGGCATTTGGATGGTATAGAGTGGTAATATAATTGCTATAATCACGTTATTTTAGGTATCATTTGGTTTTAACTACGTTAGTTTTATCGATTGTAGTTTAATTAGTACTTTGGCCCTTTTGGCGAAAGCTAAGGCTATCATGGACACTAAGTATGCAGATGAACAATTCTTTCAAATTAAGTTAATTTCCCTTCACTAACGTCGTTACTAGCTTGTAATTCTATAACTTAAAGTCCTTAATCGCCTGATGTTTTGATACTATAAAGTTAGCTGTTTCTACCAAAAGATTATCGTTAGTTTAAATACCTATTAAGTTAAAGTCCTTCTTTTGCGTTACAAGTAAGTACGGGTTATATATTAAATACTTTACGCCTATCTGTAATTCAAAATACAACTAGTAGGTCAACAATCAGTCAACGCATGTTTTAGCTAATCCGTATAAAGGTTTGATATGTTACATTACTGTTTGTAGATGGTAGATATACCGTAATTCCTATGTTAATTCTAGTAGTACGATTTGTTATAGATCCTTTATTGATTTTATATAAGTTTGCGTTATATTTCGGCTATTAAGCGTAAAATTTCCTTTAGTTTTAGCTAATAAACTTATTACTAAAGCGAATACTAAGTGTTAGCTGATTTTTTAAATCGTTGGCTATTACGTAAAGATTTAATATTTGCTTTTATTACCGTATCCTTAAGCGATTGGGCGTGACTTTTCGTATAGCTATTCCGTGGTCTTACCTTTAACCTCGTGGATAATCCTAGACCTGAATATCGTGATATTCGGGTTTTAGAGGTTGAAATCGGCTTTCGATACGACTTATACAACTTTGTGACTTAATAGACTATTAATTTTGACACTGTTGCTTTTTTTTAAATAGCTTACCAGAAGTTTTTATAATATCTTGTACTTGTAGCTTTAGTGCTAAATTTTCGTTATCTTCCTTATTCCTACTTACCTACGCAGTATTATAGATGCGGCTTGGTGTATATTCTTCCATTGTAACGTTTCTATTTTTCGGGGATCGTCCACGCCGGCAGCGTTTTATCGGCTTATTGAAAAGGGGTGGAGGAGGTTTTTATTGATTCAGTCATTAAACTGAAGGGTCTTTATCATTAGTAGCCTTAACATAGAGCTTAACTTAGGTGGTTCGAAAATATATAAGACCTTTAGCAGTTTTAATAACTACTTTAAAATTGGCGATACTTAAGGGTTTATATAAGCTTTCCTATTTATCCGACTCCCGCTATACAAGGACTCTACTTTGTAATGGCAAAGTAAGTACGTCGATTGTTATAGGGCCGTTCCTAGTATTGAAGGCATCGTTAACCTAGCGATGTACCGATTTTTTCCGTGATTTACTTATTGCTTTACCGTAGGCCATAGCTCACTTTTGAGTACTTTCTAATGGCAGAGATTTACTCGTTAAGCGTGAGTACGTTTTAAAGACCAGAAGTATTAGTACTAGGCTGTTAGGGCCTATAATATCGTTTAAGCCCTTTATTGCTATATAAAGGCGTGTCTCCAGATCTGTAAAGCTTCTAATTTCTAGCTTAAGGATATTTTACATTCATAAAAGTAAGAAGTATGCCCTTTTAACCCTTTTAATGCTTTAGTGGGCCTTTATAGGCACTTATTTACATTGGATACCTTTTATTTTAACGTCTTTCTGAAATTTTACCGCTTTAAAGTTGGTACCGGCATCGTGGAATACGACGTTAGATAGGCTTAGATACGTGTTAATTCACAGTATTTTAAACGTTTTCCACGTATTCTTTGCCGAAAGAGATTTTAGAAACTTGGCTCTGTAAAAAGAGGTTTTAAAGTTAACAACGTAAAAATAAGTTTATTATCCAAGTAAAACATATTAATAAAGACCTCGTAGTTAAATTCTTTGTTGTTTTTTAGTATAAATTTAAATTTCTGGGGGGCTTGGATCTACGTTCAACAGTGGTTGCAAAGCTTTTTAATAGCTTTTAGGGTGGAATATTCCATATCTTTATATTTCGCAGACTTAAGGACTTTATAAAACCTGTTAACGGCTGGGTGGTTAAAACGACGGTTCAATTAACGTATCTCCAACTCCGTTAAATTCAATATTATTGCTTTAGAGCCTTAAAAATGAAATTATAGGTACCCTTATTTAAAGGCGAAGAGAAACCATGAGCCGTTTTCAACAAACTCGTTGGCGTTAATATTAAGCTTAACGCCAATGTTTTTTATATTCTTTAAGTAAAGAAGCAAAGAGGCAGGAAACTAAAGTATTTTGAACATCATCGATCTTATAATAGTTTAAATTACTATAATCCCTAACAACGATCGTTGTTTGCCTGATCCAAAGCTAACTTTGGCTTTACTAGTATTATGACTTTTGCTTTTAGTAGCTACAATGCTTTCTCTCCATAATATTACGTATTGTAAATAGTCTTTTGTTAAGTACTTTATTGCCTTTATATCGGGTTAACATCTTAAAAAATGTGGTTTGTGTAACTATTACGAAGGTTAAAGTTGTATAATGGGTTAAAGGCTTAATTAGGGTAAATATAAGGGTTTTCACCATTCAAACAGTATAGGAAGGCGTGGTCGGCTAATTATTAAGCCGCGCTAGGAGTAGTATTTTTATATTACTTAATCTGCGTAGGAGTATTATCGCCATTAATTGATTTTTCGCATTCGAAGTTTGGGATTTGATTCAGATAGTCCTATTTAAAAGTGGTAAGGTAGTATATATAATATATTACCTTTTTGTTGTTTCGCTCTGTAGAGGGGTGTTGAGTTAATTAAGAGCTAGATTTACCACAAATCCAATATCTTTTGCCATTATTACGACGATAGTGTTTACGGTTAGTAGTTTCACTTAAATATTTGGCTTTTATTGGCGCTAACATAGTTATTATCTTTAGTTCGTGGTTGATGGACCAGACTTTAGGCGTTAAGAGCACCCGTAACCGTATTCACAGTCGACGTAATTCACTACCGTAAGGTCTTTTTATTGACGTCAAGGAAGTTACTGTCTTAGGATTATATACTAAGTGAATTTATTGTACGTGTTATTACGGTTATAAGCGATGAACTTAATTGGTTAAAAAAGTTTCCGCAGGTGGTATCTAGGCGTTATAAGGCGTATTCGAATTCATTGATTCCCGTAACGGCTACCTGTACCTATTCTAGAAGTATTATTTCGCTAACTTGGGCCTTTTTCATAGTTCATTGGGATAATATTAGCTTATTAAACATTTAATTTACCATATACATTAGTATTTTTTTTTTCTTTTTTTTCTTTGCTATTATCGTTGTTTACCACGTAGTGGCCCAGTTTGTTTGGTATTAGGTAAGGTGGACATCGTATTCGAAGTAGTTTCTTATATCATTATAAACTTCGCGCAAGGTAGTTAATTGAGTTATAAAGGTTGGTTAATAGTTTTTAGTATACCTGATAAGGATTTGAGGAAATAGTGCGCGAAATTTGAAAAGGTGAGTCTTTATTTACTTTCAAATGTTCAAAAAAGGCATTATTATCGTATCGAGGAGGTTATAATTCTTTCCGTCATACTTTTATACGGTATTCCAAATATTGGCGAAGTCCATAAAATTTTTTCAATTAATATTGACTATTTTGATAGGTTTTAGGGGCAGGTCACAATAGTTATCTTAGTTTTTATCGATAATATTTCTGGCGATTTGAGCTTTAAACCCTTTTAAGTACGGTATTAAGAGTAATTACTAGTCGACTGGCTTGAGAAGTAAAGTCTTGTAGTAAGGCTTATAGTAGGTTTACGTGTGTAAGAATACTTGTCATAGAAATAATTTTGGGGGTTTTGGTGATTTTGATTAAAATATTAGAAGGGGAGAGGGACTTAAAGATTTTGAGTGACTTGACGATTTTGCTTAATTGATTGGTGTAAAATGCTAACTTCAATTCCTTTGACATTGTAAGCAGCTGTTGTTTTACGTGCCCTGTCGCCTTTAAAGATGTACTCCTCACTTTCGCGTGAAGGTACTAGTCTGTTGAATAGATAAACAGGTTCCTTATCGTTAGCGCGTAAAAAGGCTTAACTTAGCTGAGGGTAAAGTGGAGGTCTCCGGGATCGCATATAGGGGCGTTAAAGTTTTTTTATCATATTTTCCCTTAGGATGTGAGTCTTAAGGGCATTCCTTTAATTGAGCTAGGTCGAAAAGGGTGTTCGTTAGTTTAATAAAGGGCCTCTTCAACATGTAAATACCTTAGCTCTTAACTTTAGCCTTTAATTTGAATTTGACACCCTTTTAAATATTTTTCTACAAGCTAATAGTCTATTCGTCGAAAAACTTACGATATTTACAAAAGGCACAGCTTCCGCGATTAAGGTTATCGCCTTTATTATGGTCGATGATATAAAAGCTAACGAAGTTAATCAGGTATTTTTACGTTAAATCTTTGTCGATATTATATCCCTAAAGATTTTCATCAAAAAGTTTTGTAAAGTGGAGTCTGATGGCTTAAATTGCTTTTATTTGCTTTTGGTTAAATGAAATTTTGAGGTCCTAGCTTGTATAGAATTTTATAGGCGTATAAGATTTGTACGGCAAGGGACTTGGCGATCTTAGACGTAGGAACTTAGTGTTTTGGAGTAAAGTCACGTAGGAATTTGGGGACTTAGCGTTAAGTTACGCGACATAGCGTTGAGTCGCGCGACGTGGCATTTTCAACACGACTTGGCGAGTTTTAATATTGTCTTTTAGATCAGCGATCGTAACGATTAAATTGGCGTATAAAAATTTAAAAGAGTAGGGTAGGGGCAAAGTTTTGGTGTAGGAGGTAAGGTCCAAGGTCGTTTATTGTTATTAGTAGAGAGCGAAATTTAAAAGTTATAGGATATAGGATTTAGTCGTTTTGTCTAGTAATAGTATTCGTAGTAATAATAACTTATCTGTTTGTCAACATGTAGAACTTGAAGACTTTTAATAGTTAGTTTTGATGGTTTTAAGAAAGATATGATGAAGAATCTTTGGTACTTTTAATAACAATACCGTCGCGTACTTTGAGATTATCGTTATGGACTGGCGCAACTTAAAAAATATTCTTTGTTTTCCTGCCATTGTAGGCTAGCGTAGTACCAACAAAGGAATTTTGCAAGAATCTTTTCTTTATCCTAGCCGCCATGATTAACGTAAAGTGTAACAGGAATGTAGCCTTTTCTTTTATTTAGATTAATTGTGCTTAACTTACTAAGCATTGATTAATGTTGGTAGAGCTATAGACGTTGTAACGTTATCGATTTAATTGGTCGAAGTAACAGTAGCATTACGTAGTCAAGTGGTAGATGTATTGTTTTAGGTTTGGCAGATCGCTAGCTGATCTGCGCAGTAATTTGTATAGCCAATTGTTTGTCTTGTTCCCTAGTGTGAAGTGGGCGCATACTGTACTTGCTTTACAGCTAATGCAGTAGTTCCTCACAAAACAATACACTATACTTGCAGCTAGTATAGTCAACTTGACTGACAGTAAAGTTAACCTACTGCACTGAAAATACTACTATTCTAACATTAACAAAAATAGATGTAATGAGCGATTTCCGATCACTTGTAATCTCACATACAAAACATATATTGAATACAAGCATGTAACACGAAACGTACTGATATCAGAGGTTTAAGACGTAATAACAGTTTTTAATATCGATAAAATAATTAATGACACGTTAAGGATTATCACCGAATAATTTTAACTACTTCTGATATCTATATTCATATATACTATATTGTATCCACCTGGGAGTACAGGGGTATAGAACTGGTACTTTGGGAAGGCATATGTTCACGCCTCATCTATCTTACATACTTAGCTCTGCTAAGTTTCTAGTTTTAGTTTTAGTTTCTTCCTTTGTATCGTTAAATACTATAACTATTTAAGTCAATGCATTTCCCTTATTATACTACTAATAATTGGTAGTTGTAAGCTAGAGTTGAAAAGCGCTATATATTATCCCCTATTAGTTTGAATAAGCTAAAATAGGAAGCATGTTACTAGTTTAGTAATTACCACTATAGCTCTACTTGTTAATTGTGGCTAACTTTACTGCTTTTTAACTCTATAATTTTCTCTCTTTAACTTTAACCCCAGCTTCAACCTTAACCTTAACTTGAATTTTAACTTTAATATTCTCATTAGCTATTAATCCGAAATCCTTGTGCAGCTTACATTATAAGTTTGTTGTAATTGTGTACAAAATATATGTTAATTTCTTATGAATAGACGCGGATTATGCGCTTTGGCTCTGGATTTCGTTAAGCTATTTTCTCCGCCACGCCGAACTCGTAGCCATGTTGCCATGATAAATAAAGTAGTAGTAGAGGTGCCTGCTTTTTCCTTGCAGCTTATTAAAACCGATTTTATTTCTACCATCTTATTTCGAATAACTTTGCCATCCGGTTTTATTTTAGTAATTACTTCTCGTTTTTACGCGCCTCGTATTCCCATACAAGACGAAAACCAATAGGCTAAGACGGAGGAAATACTTGAGTGAGCTAAACATTTGTATGAGTAAACAGTCAAAATGAATATAAGGTTAAATAAACATTTTAAAGTTGTTAATACTAGCTTTCAGTAATAGATTATAGATAATCAGACTATTATTTTTATAAGTTTTAATACCCTTATACGTAAGTGGCGTTAAAGTGTTCTCGTATACGATTGATGTAATGTTGAGCATCTTCATAACCTTAAACGTTAGGCTTATGGATAGAAGCACCTTCTTTGTAGCTTCAACCCTAAATATAAGTATCGAGGTACTTTAATTACAAAGTTTTTAAGTGTTCATAGCGTTTACCTCTTGAAGTGTAAGGAAATAAATATTTACGATTTCTAGTATTCTAATTTACTGGATACAAGAATCGTTGTTATAGGTAAAGACGTCGTTTTTACCAATTTTTAAAGTTTTTGGGTTCGTTTCGAAAGTTTAACCAAGGTTAACACAGATATAAATAGTCATATCATCTCTTTATTTGGAATATTATTGCAAAGCTTGGTTATATTTTGATTCAATATAAAGCTGAATCACAAGAAACCTATAAGCCTTATTAATAAGAGATTTAAAATAGTTATGAAGGCTTTCACTAACGGTTTTCAAATAAATTAAGTCTGTGCTACGAGAATGTTGTGTAAATTAACATTTACTTTACAAGATCTTATAAAAGACAAATACAGGCTTTATAATTATATCTAAATTAAGCAAAGATATACGTAAATTATAGGAATTTTAGGCCATAACAATGAGAAATAATTTAGGGTTATGATTGACATTTGGACCTTATTCAACTTGGTTATATAATGAAATCTATGATGAAATTGTCAACAGATATTGTAAAAATATACAATTAAAATCAAAGAAGCGAAGACCATTTTACTAGTGGTCACGGACTTTCATTACCCTATATACGAGCCTTTTGTCTGATATGGATGCGAGAAATACAACTCGCACATGTTATAAAAGAAGCTAAAGCAAAAATACAAAGATAAAAGATGTATGATAAAAAACTTGAAAGAAGTGGTTATTGTACTCGCGACCGCGACCGTGAGCCTTACGACAGCAATCGTGTGTTATGGACTCAAGCTATTGGCCATTGAGTCTATAGGTTACATGACTGTGCACGTAACGGGATATTCAATACCCGTCTCGGCCACGGTCCGTATATAGTACGTGTGAGGGTACATAACGGTCGGTGTATTGACCACGCTTAAAAACTTTACACGAAAGACTATGATAGTTTTTTCTAATTTTCCGCCTATAACTTAATAGTAAACTTTATTAGGTACCTTTTGAGCTTACCATCGTCGGTTAAATTATAATATATTATTAAGTTTATTTTTATTTTTCTGAAGAAATAACACTTACGATCGATACATCCATAATGAATATTGTCAATTTCGCGTAATACTTTAGTATCATCGGGTAAAATAGGCCGTCGGTGAATACCTAGTCCTATACCTTTATAAATATACTTCATAATATCTCTAGGCTAATTTAAACCGATATATCTTTTTACAGGATATTATAGGTTATATCACCTTTACTGAAAAATAAATATAATAATTTGATTAATCTATTTTCGCTGTTAACCCTATATCTGACTTCAACTAAGTCGAAGTTGAAATGTAATAATTTGAAGCCGACTTAATGACAATTGGTATTGGTTTTCTGGTGTTTAAGGGTAACCAAAAACGATATAATTTACCTTAATTTAGCGAATTCATCTTTACGTAAACGTCGACGCGTTAAATGATTGAATTTATATCGAAGACGGAAAAAATATAAATTGGGGAAATTCAGTATATATTGTTTTAAATATAAGGTTGTTATACACCGGCGGTAAAACAAATAATTACTAGATACTATGAAACCGGCAGATAAAAATCTATGTACAATATAAATAAACTTATCGACTTTATTAAAGTTACGTTTAATAAATTTTATCGCGCGGATGAAGTCTTAGTCAAATTAAAAGAACTATTTCTAAGCGATGAAAACTTATAGGTACTGTTTAATATTAAGTTCGAAATATTATTTGCTTAAACGGGCGGATTAGACTAACTTTAGGCCGTAAAGTGTAATTACCTATATTTTCGCGTATTCTTTCGTATTCGAGATAAATCTAATACGGTAGGCGTTAGTCGTGACGACTATATCGCGGCTTTAGCGAAGTACTATAGGTTTTCCAACAAATTAAAGTCTTTAAGCTTGAAACAACATTTGAATCTATAACTATTAAGGCCCGCAAAGATATAACGGCCGGATAAAAATAAACTTATAATAAAAGTTTATATTTTTTAAGTATACTCGTTAAGAGATTGCGATAATCGCGGCTACTTATTTTAATGAACCCGTTAGGTATATGTTTAGGACTAAAGACGTAGGGCAACGTAAATAACGGCGAAGAAACGCCGGGCTAAGAAAATTAAGGCGCGTTACCTACTTTATGATTCAACAAACTACCATTAACATGGTTATAAACTCCGCTCGACATTACCTCCGATATAAGTATATACGGTTTAAGTTGAAAAGGTAAAGAAAGATTTTCCACTAACAGCGACGGGAAAATCCTAAATCCTAAATATAGTTTTGTTTAGGAGTTACATAACATTTACGGCGTAATTGTAAAATCTAATAAAAAGGAGTTTAGTTTAATTAAAATACATATAAATAAAGATCAATTTCTTGTCCTTATACCTTTTAATAATACTTTCTTTTTCAATGTTTTAGTCGATTTTAGTTGTAATTATTATTTTATTATAAATAAGTTTTCAGTATAACGGTTAAAGTTAAAGTTAATTGGGTTATTATATCTTCGAAATTTGGGAACAATATTAATATTACGGCAAACTACGTATATAAGCCAAATTGAGAACTTTCATCCAAATATCGGTGAATGGTCGATCTCTATATTAATATATATTATTCCCGGAATATCGCGGGGTATAAGTTTTCAAACACCTTAGATACGATATTAATGGGTAATTTTAAAGTTTGTAAATAATTATTTAGTAATATATACTTCAAGAGGATTGATTATTAATATAATTATGATATACCCTAAGTCAAGGAATATAAAAGACATTATAAAATCGGTTTTGATTAGTTTCATGGTCCGATATTAACTAATAATATAACGTATGGGAAATAAGTCGTAATCAACTTTTTCTATAAGTTTTTATAAAATAACGCGAATCTAATAATCGATAGCACCAATTACCGTAAAAAAATTGAGTTTTTTACTCGAATTAATAAAGTTCCGCGACCTATTCGATATGAAAAAGGTAATATCCTTACTCCTATATAGGGTAAAAATCGACTATTATATTTATATTAAACCGAACGAGGATGGATATGTATTAAAGAAATTATAAGGATTATTATACTCAATTTCACTAGATTAACCTTTCGAACTTAAACGTTACGTTACGAAGTTAATAAATAAGGTTTAGGTTAACGCGATTTTTTTTATTAGCCATAACGCCGGTATTATGAATTTTCAAACCAGAGGAGGATAACGGTTTTATATCGTTTACCAGGTATTAAATGAAATTACTAAATAAAATCATTTTCCTTTACCTTCAATAAAGGAAACCCTACGTATATTATCGAAGTCAACTTAATTTTACGGAATTATATATTCGAATGTCGTTTTACTGTATCCGAGTTATATCTGGATAGGAAAATTTAACAGTTTTCAATTTATATTTAGCATTATTTCAATAGTTAGTTACCTCCTTTAGATTACCGAAAGTGCCGACGACGTTTCAATGGGATATCAATTATGCAATAGCTGATATTTTGAATGATTTTATTATCATATACCCAAATAACCTTTTTTTTTCGATAATCAAAAGGACTATATGGCGAAACTTTAGGTGGTTTTCAAACGCCTTCGTGATATCGGACTGACCATAAATCTAAAAATATAAAATTTTGTATTTAAAACGGTAAAATACATTAGTTTTATCATAAAATTTAACGTGGGTATCCGGGCCAACCCCGAAAAAGTCCAAGTAATATGTGAATAAGAGTTTTTATGTACTATTTAAAAATTTAAATGTTTTTTAGGTTTTACTAACTTTTATGGTAACTTCATTAATAATTTCTCCGATTAAGCCGATTATTTTGTTCGATTTATGAAGTGAATAATTCGTTATGCTTAAGCGAATCGAATGAAAAATGTGTTTTAAACGTTGAAAACGCTTTTGTTACGACTCTGATTTTAATATATTAAGATTTGGATCTACTAACGATAATAAAAAAAATATTACTTAGGAATAACATTCAAAGGGTATTTATTGTAAAGGGACGAGGATAACATGTTAAAGCTAGTAACTTATTATTCTATACGATTAACAAATACGAAACGTAATTACACCATTTATGATAAAGAGCTTTTCGCGGTGGTATCTTGTTTAAAAACTTAGTTTTCTGAATTACACAACGTTTGTACCCCTTCACGATCTTAACGGATTATAAAAAATTAAAGTGTTTTTCTATTACATTCAATATTCAAACTTTAAACCCGACAAATTAAAGTTTTTCTTTTCTTTCTTCATACTATTTTCGTTATCAGCCCGCAATATAAAGCGCTCGCTCAAATATATTAACCCGTAAATTACGAAATGAACCCCAAATTAAAAAGCGCTGTATGTGAGTTTTGCAACCTATTTCTTTTATTATATCAAATATAGAAATGATAAATTTATATATTAGGAAAGCGTAATTTACGGAGGAATTTATAAAAAGATTTTTTGAGGTTAATGTCTGACTACTAAATATTAATATTATATACCTCGAGGGAACGCTAATAAATCCCGAGTTATCGGTATTAATAGGATCACTTCGAACCCAGCCCGCGCCCACATCGCCGACTATAATAACGCTAGAGGATACCAGGGCATCAGCGGTTATAATACTGCTGCAAATCCGGCCCGTGTTAGTTTTACTAATTTTGTTAACGTTAAATAATTACTTTATTTTTGGATTTAGTATTTTCGCGAAGTTATAGGATTCAAAAGAAAGGAATAACCCTTCATACGAAATTCGCTTATTAATGGTTACTGAAGGCGTTAAATGTTTCCTGGTTAAAGCAGTATATTCAGTATAAATTTCGAATTATAAAATGAATCCGCGAAATACGTTAAATTATTGTAGTCGATTATACCTGTCGAATTGGCAAGTATTAATAATAAAAATATTGTAACAAATTTACGATTCGCTTATTATGGGTTAATCGGATAAAAATGTTTTATTTCGAGTTTTTCAATAGAATTACAATTATATGAAGATAATCATAAATATTCGACTTTTATATAAAACATATATATAATATAATGGTACAAAGTTTAATCGTACCTTACAATATAGCTTTTTTAAACCTTTTCCTATTTTAAATCATTATTGATCCTATATTTTTATCGACTTTATAATAGACTTACCAGTTACCGACGGCGACTTTCGATTTTTATTATTTTTATGGACCGCCTATTCCAGTTTGTTCAACTTAACATTATGTGGTTTATAACTGCCGAGATATATATGGAGCGCTTTAGGGATATATAAAAGCGAATTTATAAACTTCCGGCCTTTATTATTAATGATCGCGGTTCTGATTAGGTATACGTATTTTCAATAATCTTATATTTTTATTTAAATTTGAATGAATCTTATCAACGGCGTATCAGTTATAAACAGATAATATTGACCAATAAATAAATTCAAATATTCCAAAGTACTTATAAATCGTCGTCGTTCTTTCGTTGTATAATTAGGTATTATATTTCCCCGTTTATTAGTTTATATTAAATAACTAGAAGTTGACGGTTACCGTATATAATATAAGTCGGCTAATGAATAAATACGAAATATCACTATGTTTAGAAAAACGTGAATATAAGTTCATTGAACAATTCGGCGGGACAAACCTTCACATTTCTAATACCTTTACGTAAAAGTACGAAGTTAGGCTAAACGGCAATAATATATATCTAGTAATAAATGAAAATAGCGGCGAATAATCGACGAAGTCCAGAGGAACATTAGAAGGTAGGCGAGTAAATTGGGTTTGATCTAGGTAATATTAAAATCAATCGTCTTAGTTAAAAAATCGATTAACTATATAATGAATACTATATTGACGACGTTTCGAACACGTTAAATATTATTTTAAATGTTTTTAAAATTTACCCTGTATTTTACATGAATTTAGTTCAAAGTGCGGTTATGGACCACTCTCCTTCGTAAATATTATCCAATATTCGCCCGGAATTAGTTTTATTCATTGATGATATAGGGAAATATATATATAGGGAATTTAAAGTTAAAGATATTTTAGTTAAGAAAATGAAAAGTGGCTGTATTCGTTATATTTAAATGAAAAAAAAGTGATTGAATGAACCGGTATAACATTTACTGGAAAATCATTAATATATGGCTTCCTCAAATAAATTCGAGGCGAAATTAAGGAACGTCCGGTTTCACAATAATACGATATTTTGATGTCGATGTCAGATACGTTTTAAATAACTTACATTAAGCGAATTTATTTTACCTGGGTAATAATATTATATTAATCATGAAATGGGAAAATCTATTATTATTATAGTATAATACGATATATAGGGCTGGGTATATATTGCCTAGAATTTTCGGATAAGTATTCGACTATGAAGCGACTTTTATTACGAGTTATTAAATTTCTCCTCCTAGTCATTGTTGTTTTTATCCGGATATTTTAAATAATAACATCGTTAACGTTAAAAATCATACTACAATTAGCTTTAAATATTAAGAGAAACTGGTAAAGGCGGGCGGCGAGGGGTTGGGCAGGTATTAGATAATGCCGACGAAAGTGGCTAACGAAAGGCAGGGCGGGTACTAAACGAAGCCGACGATAACGGGTAACTTTTAATAAAGCGAAGATTAGGCGAAGCTGAAGACAACGGATGAAGCAAGGTGGGGCGAAAAACATTAACTTTTAAATGGGATGTTAAAAATTATTATATATTAGTCTGTATTTAAACAATACGGTCGATATGGGTACGCTTATGAATCTGTTTATGATCAGCTTTATGAACTTGTTCTTAATAAAAGTTAATAAATAGAATGCGGATAAATGAAGAGCTTTTACGATTATTCTTTAAACATTATTCGTAAAGTTTAATAATCCGTAATCTATATTCGTTATAAAAATATGATTGACGTGATTATATCATTTGAGTTTTTCAAGCTAAGCTTATGAAAGAGTATACGATTGGTATGAAAAGGTACCGGCGTAAATATATTTCGTATTAATATACAGTTAATTTAAAGAGGCTTGTTATAATAAATAACTAAAACGGTTAATAGAGATAGGAGACTTTTGAAAGATAGAGGGCCTGGAAAAAAGTATAACGGGAACGTATAAGAAAAGGTGTATCAGCTTACATTACCAGAACGGTAAAGACTACATAATTTCGGGCGATATCATAAAGTCGGGCGAACTGATTAACCAATTCGGACACCGCGGTAGTAAAAACAGACCTATAAACTGGGATATCCCTTTACTGTTTACGAAGGGGGGATGAAATATAATTACCTTTTTCGAAGGCTACAACCAATTACCTAAATAAAACATATAAGTCAGGCGAAGCTATAAACAAACTTATCCCCTAAAAATATTATAAAAGGGGTTAATTAGCGATTGAGTCCCTTACAAAATTGATTTTATAAACTTACATTATTATACACCTTCCGACAAACACGATATCTTTATGTATAATGGACAAAAATATAAATAAAAAACACTTTGAAGTTGAAAGAGCGATCTATATAGGATATATAGGCATTTTTTTACCTACAATAGAGGGAGCTTACAATCGTCCTTATTATCGCTAAGCACAAAATTTCGCCTATAACGCGAAAGAGCTATAGAATATATTTAGCAGTAAGGTTTTAAAATATTAAGGGGTGGTATACTTTACAAGAAGGCTCATTATTAATATTCAAAGCGCTGACAATAGCGTAATTTAGGCCAAACCCATTACAAATATTAGTTATATCGATAGAAGAGAATTGATAAAATATAAAACGTTAATAGGCAAGGAGACTAAAATAGGAATCGAAAAATGTCGTTATGGAAAAGGCTATTATAGGAGATACGATATAGACGGATTATGTAAAAAGGAGATTGGCGAGGAAAATATAAAAATAAAAAAGGTTTTAAAAACTACAGTAAAGACCGTATTTATAACTATAAGTGGACCGGAATCGGTAAAGGTTATACATTATATGGTACGATAAGGTTCGCGTTATATAACGTTGGCAGCTCAGGGCTAAAACGGCTGATATGTTATATAACACGTTAAGAGGAGGCGTTATACGACGTTAGTGGCTTAAGGTTAGACCGGCTGAAACGTTATATGGCACGTTAAGGGGCGCGTTATACGGCGCCGGTAACTAGAGGCTAAAATGACTGATATTTTATATGGCGCCAGCGATTTAAAGTTAAACCGGTATAAGCGTTATATGGCATATTAGGAAGTGCGTTACAAACTCGCATCCGACTTGCGCCCGGCTCACATATTAGGCGGACACGGCTCGCGCCCCCTATTTAACCAACGAGATACCCCGACTTTTATGGCGTTTAATTGAAAAGGAAGCATATTATAAACTTAAGCTATTAGCTATTAAATTTATAAGTTATGTGACTGTAAATGTAACGGGATATATAATACCCAGCCGAGACTTAGTCCGAGCCCAGTCCAGAGATAGTCCGTATATAGTACGTATAAGGGTATGTAAGGGGCGGTACACTAACCACGCCTATAAGCTCTGTACAAAAGATCAATATAGCCTCTTCTAGTAATCTGCTTGTACCTTAATAGTAAACTTCATTTGACACCTACTTGACTTACCATCGTAGGTTGGACCATAACATTATGAGTCTTGCGAGGCTTGTTAGAAACCTTGTAAGAAGCTTCAAATCGAGGATTTCGGCTGAGACTGTAAGAGTCACCTCCGCGATAGCGATAATCGTCGCAAACGCAGCCGTCATCGTAATCGTAGTCATCGTTGTAAACGTATTAATAATGTTTAATATAATTCAAAAGCTGACTATTTAAAATAAAGTAACAATAAATTCTTTTCCATGTTATCGTAAATGAATTAGATAGGTTTTATAAACGGGATATTACCAAAAAGACTGAATATATGTGAAATATAAATACTAGTACAAGTTCCGCAATTCATTCTTTAAACACCTGAAAATCTGCTCTAAGAAAAAGGTGTTATCCTTGCGGGTAATAAGGCGAAAAATAGGGTATACAGATAAAAAAATAGTTCTTAGCCCCAGAAATATTATAAACTTTACGTAAAACGTGGAAATTGTTGTGGCTAAGCCAGTCTACAAGGAGGTGGCTATAGCTATAAAAGGCTTCCGCTTCCTATAAGTAGCTGTTCGTGCTACTTTATCCAGTTCAAGTTGTACTCTCTGTTTTGATATGGGTGTTAGTAAAAACTTTGTAGCATCTTCGATCTTATATCAACCTTTTTGCAATGTTTATACGAATCACTTTATTAAGAAAAATAAAGGGCCTAAATTGTAAACCATAACAGTGCTCACTTCCAAGAAACTTTTTCAGGTTCGGCTGCTCTTAACACCATTACTTCACATGCACCTTATTCCACCACAACATTACTAATCGGCTTTATCAGCAATTAAATCGTTTCCGGCGACCCCTTTTTGGCCATGGAGATTGTCGTCGGTATGGCGCACTGCCCACGTAACGGTATATTCAGAAAACAGCCCTCATAAATACCGATTCCTTCCCTTGCTATATGTGCCAACGTAGCGTTCCAGACTTGTACTAAGGTATAAAAAGTCTGTTTTTTTTCTTTCGTTTAAATGACTTTGAAGCCTTGATTTTAAATGCTTGCACCTAACGTCTCTAATTGTTTATGGATTTTTTTAAGACGTTATTACTTATATTAGCGCACCACTCACTTAACGAGGCTTTCGCCTTTAACTTTACTTTAGATTCCTTTAGCTATCCACTGAAGACCTTTTACGGCTCACCACACGTTTAGTAACGTACTCTATTGTACGTTTCATTACACTTTTTAGGTTTGCAACCCGTGGTAAAAAGGTGGTTCGGGTTGTGAAGTATATCTTTGCATCGATTTGTGGAGTATATTTCCCTCATCATCACGGTCTTTTAACCAAGATATATTTTTTTTATAATCCCTTCACTCTTTCAGAGCTATTAAATCTTCGATACGAGTAGGCGTCGAACGGGGACTGAGATGGCCAAACAGTATGACCCGCCCAAAGCTACAGTTTTCACGCCCGTATAATATTGCGGGTCTTTAAACTATAAGGTACCTACCTTGAGGCTTCAATCAGAAGATTAATCTGAGGTCTGGTTTTCCATCAAAGGTTTTATTTAACAATTTTTTTATAGGAAAAGACTGTATATCCTATATTACAAGTATAAAGCTGAGAACTAATATTTAATACAACTAGTAGTAGGAACTCTTTTTCTTCGCAAGCATATGGAGAAAAAATATACGAATGCTATTTACATTTGTTAGAGGTAAAGGTTTTTCATATAGCGGGGACGTATATAGTCAATATAGGGCCTTTTCGGCAGGCATTCAATAATGCATATAGAGTAAGGTTCGGAAACTTGCCATAGATGAGGGGGATACGTTTTTAGTTTATAAACTTGTTTTAATTAACGAGGTGGTTTTTCTAATAGGTTAAATAGTATAACTTAAAAATAGGGAATTGAAGAGGGTGATGGTTGTATAAAGTGAGGACATTAGGTTGTAAGCCTTCTCGCCAGCATATATAACTTAACACTAGCAGGAGTTACACTATACTATTTATATAGTGGGAACTGCCCAGTGATAATAAATGAAAGAAAAAAGACTTCATAGCCAAGTAACAACTGGATAGATACTTTCCTAACTGATTAAAATACATGTTTCATCGGGTGAAAATATTTCCAAAGTTGTAGGACCTTTTGTAAAACTTAATATTAAGTTTCGTTAGTTATTTTTAGATTATAGTTATAAATAGAATGGTATGACCAGAATCCTTCAGGAGACCATCGAGAAATATGTTGTCAATCATCTTAATAAAGGAGGTTTACTTTCAAACAACTGGTTAAAGCTTTGTCAAGCTGATATTCTCATGTTTAAAAATGTTATTAGATTTAAAAACAGCCATTTAAATCATATATAAAGCAATGATAAGTCTCGTAGTTAGTAAGGTATTTATTAAGGCTTTTGTAAACGTTATTTCGTTAAGATAAACCGTTTATATTCCCGTCAAATATATAAAACTTTAAAAAGATAGTTTTCTATATTTAGTACTTAATATTCTTATCTATTAAATGATATTGAAAATATTACTTTGCCTTATATCCTTTAGCTTCATAATTTTACCTGTGCGTTAATTAAGATTCCTAATAGTCCACGCCTTAGCATTATTACTAAATATGAAGACACGGACAATTTTTCTATAGGTTAAGGGGGAGCTATTCAGCTTTTATCATAGGCCATGAAAATAGCAAATATAGCCTCCAAAATTGTTTATTTATTCCTAAAAGAGGTCGGTGAATATCACGTGGCATTTATTGCTATCAGTGAAACGGGCTCGTCAATTAATAAGACATTACTTATAGGATTGGAAGTCAGGTTGAATTTTAATATAGCCGAAATTACACGAGTTTTAATATGATCCCCGCTTTTCTAGAAAGCTTTTGTTAACCAATAGACAGACATTATATTATTCAAAGCCGTTGTTCATTTTGTCGAAGATACGAGAAAGATGAAATTCGTGAAACAATAGGAAATTTTTATTTCCAGGAGGTTCCCGCCTCGTTTGGCATAAAACCTCCAGATAACGCCACTATATTTAATATGAAACATTAGGTATATGTTAATTTCATAAGCCTTGTCAATATATATAGACTTTCCAAAATTTGTAATACGTTTGATATTATGTAACAATACTAGGGCCTTATTGAATTGACGGTCAATCAAATAATAAAGATAGTTTTAATTCAAGGTTGATAAAACGCAAAATTGAACTATTATCATTCCCCAGTTTTTCAACAAGATAGAACTCCTCTCGACCAATGGTTCAACAGCCTACATGTACAATATTTCATAAGATATATCGACAAAGTATTTATATTCGCTTTATCAATCTTCATTGTAAAAAAAAAAATACAAACTTTTGAAAAAGATTGAGGCGTAGTCGACCTTGGGTATTTTAAAAAATATTTCATACCTAAACGTTATCCTCTACTTTCATGAACAAATATCATTAATATGTTGAAAGAAGTTGAGTACAATTTTGTGATAAACCTTGCACAATTTATTTCTCAACATCTTTATATTTAGAATTTATAGATCGTTCTACTTTCATTCATGATCGGGGCCTCAAACGTTGCAAAATAGCCAATATAGTATTCAAAAGATTCACCAAAATTCGCTTCGAGATTCATGAATGGTATTATTAAGCCGCATAAAATATTTTGAAGAGTGTGTATCAACAATATAATCATATTTTTAAATCGCTTGAAAAATATTCAAACTACCTCGTTCAAATTTTGGCTTTATTTACCAAGGTTAAAGTTTCGTTATTTTAGGATAAATCTTATATACCATTTCATTTTTTCATGTTACCTGGTTTTTTTGTGAATATCTTTGGTTTGTTTACTACTGCGAAACGTACTGATGCCTTTCGAGAAATATTATTTCATATAATCCTGAATTTTTTAGAAATATACTCAACTACAAAGGGCTTTTTACGCCATATAGTATTATATTTCGCGTAATTTTCGAATTTATCATGAAATTTTAAAACTTCTCTGCTTGCCGTAGGCAGTAAAGCTAGCCTAGTGGAAAATAATGATCACAAAAAAAGAATATACTATATTCTGATTATAGATATTATACTTATAACTTAGAAGAAAACTATTACCGTCATATAGGAGTATTCATGCAACATGTTACATTTATATCACGTAAATACTATTCGACCACTGTTTTTACAAGTTAATAAAAGTTTTTGAAATGAAGGTTTCAATATTATGTTATTTTAACTTAAACCTGAATATGTAGGGAAGCGAAAGTATACAATCTTTGTTATGTTAATTTCATCTATTGTATTTCAATTCATGCTTCATAAAGGCAAATTTATATTATCATTCATCAGAGCGTAAGGCCATATACCTTGTTCAAGTTTAAAAACACTTTAGGACTATTTTGATAGGTGACCTAAATTTCGTTGTAGTTTTTACCAATTATAAGTTTATTATAGGGACTATAAAAATTGTTATATAATACAATTTTTACATAGCGAAATGATATACGCTTTCTCAATGCAATAATCTATCTAAATACATATAACCTAAATTTTATATATCTTTTTGAACGATTGAATGTGGTTTTAAATTCGTTCCTGCGGTTTTCGACGCCAGCTGTTAAAAAAAAATCCAAATCTCGAATAAAGTGTGTATACTCTACTATATCTTCGATAATCTTTTTGTAATAGTAGCTAATAAAGTTAACTTTACTTTTTTAGTCGCCGAGATAATATTACTAAATAAGATACATCATAGATTTGTGTTAACGCGTGAAGAGGGGGTAACTTAGTGAGTTAATATATCTAAACTGACTTAAAACAATAAAATTCAAGATGAAAAGGTTATAAATAGTATTGAAACGGGTTATATTTTTCGTTAAGTATACCGCTTATCTTACAAGAAAGACGAAATGGGGTACTAGCAGCTCACAATTTAATACCGCCTAATTGAGAAATTTATTCAGCATATTTATAACACCGGGTACTATTTTGGTACGAAACGTATGATAATCGATTTGAAATACATTTCTGTTATATAAGGAAAATCGTAAAAGATTATCATTATTATGATGTTCATTACAGATAATTACGAAACGACAATTAGAAGTTAGTAGATAGTTTTCGTTTAACTTAGGCTCCTGAGGAACCTATTTATATCATATACATAAACTATTGGAATAGCAGTCAAATGAAGTATAGTCAAGTCAACTATACTTATAGTTGGTTGATTGTACTGGCTAAAAATCGACTACAGTTTGTAGGATTAACTTCAAGTATAATGCAGTAGGTGCCCACTTCAAATTGGAATACAGGCGAAAGAATTTGGCCATAAAAATTAGCGTGCAGATCAGCTAGCGGTTTGCCAAACTTAGAACTTACAACTCATCAATCAGAACCAATTTCAATGCAATACCAGTTACTTCGACCACAGTGATTCGAATCGATTACTTTGCAACGATAAAGGTCTACTAACACTAATCAGTGATTATTAGGTTAAGAATAGATTGGCTAAGTAGAAAAAGAAGCTGACTTCTGGTTCTTACGCTTTGCTTGGGCAAAGTGGAGAAAAGGTTTTTGCGAAGAGACCCTATACGTTATGCAGTTGTTTGCGGAAGTAAGTAGGAAAAACTTATAGACTAAGCAGTTATTCACGATAGTTACTAGGTAATGATGGTATCGTTTCAAAAAATACCAAGAAAATTTTATTAATTCTTTTTGAAGGCGTTAAAATTGATCACCTAAAAGTCTTAGAGATTATAGAGTCGGAAGATTAGCAAACATCCAAGTCAGTATTATTATGGGTATTATTATTAAAAAATTCAAAACGTAAAAACGATTAAGTTGTATGAATTTTGATAAATATCAACTTTAATAGCAAACTTACAGCCTAAATTTTCTTTACACTACTCTTTTTCTCCTTACAATTTTCAATTTGCGTAACGATGGCTTTAAAATACGTTGGATTTGATACCTTTACCAATCATGTCAAGAAAGAAGCAATTATAGCCCTCGGCGCCATTTTCGAGGAATACTACAATGAAGATCTTTAGTTTACCGATATTATTAAAAGCTTTACCCCCGAATATTTGATTAATTACATCAGCCGCTTTACTTTCGACTTAGATTTTACAGTATTTCACTAAGGCTTTAAAGCCTTCGATAATTTTTATAAATTGTTTAACAAATGGTCTCTAAATTTGGGAAACATAGCAGAGGCAATTTCAAACGAGGATAAAGATTGAATTGGGTAAACAAGGGTTTTATCTACCCACGAAGAAAGGTAAATTGAGCAATTTGGAAAATTCAATTTACGAATATATTACCGACTAAAACCTTAATAGATCCTTTTACCATTGGGGTAAAGGGAAAAGGATCATTGGTGACAGTATCCCTTAACGGTTTTATATGAGATCGTAAGGACTTACTTAAACTTGGACAATTTCTAAAGCTTTTTCAACTAAGATTAACGTTTTAATACGATTATTAGTAAGGAATTAATTAATTTACATACCGTAAACCTTGAAGTTTACTAGTTAATTAAGTAGGAATAACGATATACCCATTAATACCAAAAAAAGTATTACTTAGTCTCTCGTAGCGGAAACTCTAAAGTCCGTTTCCCTTAAGCTCCTAAATACGTTTTGTTTTAGCAGCCTAATTAAGGAATAAATAGCTTTACGCACTAGTTTACTATAGGTACGACTATTAGCATTTTCCTTATAAACTTGGCTAAAGGTAAATATTATACCTATTAATACTAATACTTTTTTCAGTCGAAGGATTAAAATGGTCCTCAAGATTATTATATCACGCTTTCCTGTTGATACGTCTATATAATAAATACAAGTTGCATGGAAATTACTACGTTCGTTAATATTTAAAAAGGAAAGAAAAAGTATAACGGTAAGCTATAAAACCTTCTCGATATCAAATTACGCCCGTTTTATCAATATTTACTGGGAGATAAAAGTTTAATTACCAAAATTTTACTCGTTGTTTTCCAGTATTTTTACCAACTAAACCAAGGACTATTACCTACAGTATTGAATGCATTACTACTTTTTCTGCAAAATATATGACGGGTTTAAAAGCCACTTTAATACTATGTTGATTATACCATATTATTCCGATTGGAATATTAATAAATACATTCACATGTGAGATTACAAGAGAGAGACGGAAAGTAAAATGGACCTTTTAAATTATATGTTAAATAGGGGCATATTTTACTAATGAATAATAAGTAATATAGAAGTCAGTGAAGTTATATTCTACCAATAGATTTATTAAACTATTACCGGGTTTGAAAAGTTCGAATATGCTTTATAATACCTTGACGCTATTTTTCATAGCTTCTTTTACCAGTTATGTTCCTTGTTAGTAACCATAAAGACATAGATCTTAGATTTAACTGATATGTATCCCTAAGTTTTAAAATTTACCAAAGATGAGGAAAATTCCCTTTACGCGTATTATATCGACTGTGTGTATAGAAGGTTGAATTAATATGGTTTAAAGGCTCGGGACTAGGACTGTAGCCAATAATCTATATATAGAGAAAGATTTTTGAGCCCTTTAGGCAAGTTTAATTTAAACGTGAAAAGACATTGGATTTTCGAAAAATGATATGTTGGTTAATACGTTATATTATTATGGAACGTGAAGATAAATGGATGAGGTATTATGAATAATTTCCCTCTACCTTTACTTGCGATTACGTTAAATAAGTTAAAGACTATAATATTAACGAAATTAAAGAGGAAAATGAGCCTAAGGTTATCTGCTGGCAAAAAGATACCGGTAACGGTTGAGAAGTAACGTAATAACTTGTCAACCAAGTTTTTTTATGCCGTTTAATAGATGAAACCCCCTATCGTCAACAAACAATAAAAATCTTGTCTTTATATATCTGTTTACCATTTAAAACCGTTATGCGGAATAGGTTTTTTAAGGTATTATGTTGGATATTAAGATGATACGGTATTTAATGAAATGTTATTTGTAATACGTTATATTACTAATAAATATTAATAATGTTACTGAATTTAACTATATAGATGTTGGTAAAACTAAGGTTAACTTTTGCTTTGAAAAAAATATTTCTTATTGAGGTCGACAATTATTACTATTTTCGTTGATTTAATTGTTATCTAAAGTTTGAAATCCCTATTACCTTTCTCCATTGTTTTAAAGATATGAATAATTTCGGCGTTAACGTTGACTTTTAAAATGATAAATTAGTTTAGATTAAGAGCGGTAAAGTTTTTTTTATTTAGCTTTAAATATGAATATTTCTAGTTCTACCTTCAAGAGCCAAAGGTAGTGGTACCAAACTTAACTAAGTCAGAACTTCGTTAACTATATCATAGGTTGAATTATTTGGAGATAGATAGGCTTTATAAGGTTTTGAAGGCAGCTAATTAAAAAAAATTGATTTATTAGCTTTAAAGATAAATAAACAGCTTTTATATTATTACTAAATATATTTTCAACCCCCTTTAAGATTTAAGTTTAAGTTGAAGAAATATCAAAACTTTAAATTTAAGGTCTGTGTAAATATATTTTACCTAAATAGTAAGCCAGTACTTTATGTTTTTGATTCCGCTACGGTTATTCAGGACGCCAACTTTCTTAAAACTATTATAGCGAAGGAAATATGGAAGATATTACATACTTCATGAATTAATACGTTTTTGAACCACCAGACGTGTTAATCCACAATGTCGGTACCAATGTTTCTACGATAAAGTTTTAAATTAATGTTCAATCGATGGGAATTTAGTGTAAATAGGTTTTGGTTAAGGTTCATTAGGGTATTAGTAAAGTTGCGAAGGCTTATACCTTTTTAGAAACGACTTATGATATTTTTACTTTGAAAATAGGACGATTTATAAATTCAAAAGTATGGTTTTAATTATCGGTAAAAATAACTCTAACGATATTATTAACCTTAACGACCTTATAACAACTTTATTCGTATTAAGGAGTTATTCAAATAAAACTATTAAGTTACCACTATCGCTAAATATTTAAACCCCTATTTTCAAATATTGTAAACTTTAAGGAAACTAAGAAAGAAATCGGCATTTCATTAAATCAACAACACCCTCGATATTAAAAACGAATTATTAATAATAAATGTGTTATTTTTACCCCTTTGAAGTAAAGTTTTTAAGTAGCGAAAGCTGAGAAAATGGTATGGTCCGTATAAATCTTTTAGTATTACTAATTTAAATGTAGTAGTTGAAACTATTAACGTTCTTATTATTTTCCGGATTATATAGGTTATGCAGTATAAAAGACTTTTTAAGTTGAACGAAGATTTTGATATAGATAACCTCCGAGTTGAGTGGATTATTTAATATAATCCTTTTGAGTCGATTATTAATAATCTAATAAAACATCGACAGCGTAGAAAACCACCTAAAAAGAAGATAAACATAAAAGAAGAGGATAATAACGAAACCTATAAGCTTAGAAAGATATAAATAACGACGTAGGTGTCTTAAAATGAGAAGTTGGACGAAGAATTTAACTTGAAGCTACGTGTTGAAGGTATTATTAATATATCAGGTAAGCTTTTAAAGGAAAGCGATTGAGTGAAAATTAACGGCTTTTTTATATAATTGGTTATTTAACTCGTGCCGTTAACGTAATTCAAAGGCTAAAAAGTTGTAGTAATTAAGTGGAACATAATTTAGTAGGTTATGGATACAACCATTGATTGGTCGTACGAAAAGTTACGGTTAATAGTTTAAGGATATGGTAATAAGGTAATAATTGGATTTTGATTTAATTTTTTATAATCTAGAAGATTAGTTAACGTATGATCATCGTCATTACTGTTAATTTAACTGTTAGCATAGATAGTAAATTTACGTGTAATAGTAGGAATATAATGTAAACGTATACGTAGTTTGCCACTGATATTCAGCGGATTGTATTAATAAAACTGCTGAAAAATATAGTATAAGTATTAGATCAGTACAGTAATACGTTATATTAAATCTTTATTTAGATTAGCTGAAATACACGTTTATTGGTTTTTAACGTACTATGTATACTTTAAAAACAGGCTAGGTATAAAGACTTTAACGTTTAACCCGTGTCTGTTGATTACATAGAGTAAAGATTTCGGTATCATGAGTATATAGATAAATAATAACTTTTTTTCTATCCAAAAAACGGGATTTGTGGTGGTTAAATAACGTATTATCGAAAAGTTGAACTTTTGAATGTAGAAGTTAATTAAGACGTTGGTTAAATGTATACAAATTGGCTTTCATAAATCCTTAATTTGTATCAATAATATTCATATTAAAAACGGCATTGATATTGACCTATGTTAAAAAGAGTAAGACACAAATCTAACAACTATTAATAAATCCACTGAAACAAAATTTTAGATATACCTAAAATAGAGGGCCTGTGCAGCCTATATTGACATACTGGATTAACCGAAGACAATGTATGATCTTTCTATCGTAGTATAAATACAAGATTTATAAGATGAGAAATTTAACAGAATGAATAAAAGGATTTAGTAATAATTGTATTATTTAAAAAGAGGTATTAATATGGTTTCTATAAATTTGACTTTAGCGAAGTTGATAATCTTTATTAACGAATTATTTACTAACAATATTAATTTCATATCTTTTGGAATGGTACTAAATGTGGTGCAGTAGGTCAACTTTACTTACAGTAAAGATGAATATACTAACTGCAATTGAGTGTATTGTTTTATATAGGCTTACTGTATTAGGTGTAAGTCAAGTACAGTAGGCCACACTTCACACTAGGGTACGAGCCAAGAAATTGGTCATACAAATTATAGAGCAGACCGGTTAGCGGTCTACCAAACCTAGAAAAATACATCCATCATCTAACCACGCAATACTACTGTTCCTTCAACCAATGTAATCGACAACGTTGCAATGTCTAAAGCCCTACCAACACTAATTAGTACTTATTAGGTTGAGCACAAATAAGCTAAGTAGAAAAGGAAGCTACTTTCCGGTTACGCTGTACGGCAACAAAGGCGGCTATGGTAGAGGAAAGATTCTTACGAAGGGCCTCAATTAGTACTGCGTCAGTTCATAACAATAAGAAAACAGAAAAGACTTTTGGATTGCGTCAGTTCAAAACGATAATCTGGAAATAAGCAATGGTATCGCTATTAAAAACACCAAGAAATTTTTACCAGATCTTTCTTAAAGACGTTAAAATTAACTATTAGAAGTCTTAAAGTTCGGTAAGTTGGCAAACGACTAATTTAGTACTACTACTGGTGCTACTATTACAGAAAAACGACTAAGTACCCATGACAAATAACCTATAATAGCAAACGACCTTCGACCTTACCTTTTATACCAAAACTTTGCCCCTACTTTACTCTTTTTACTTCCTCTACGTTAATTAAATTGTTAAGATCTCTTTTCTGAGCGAAAACACCAAGATTCACCAAGTCGCGCCGAAAAAGCTATGTTATGTGACTCTACGTGACTCCACGCCAAAATATCAAGTCTCTATGCCCAAAGATCACCAAGTTACTTGCCTTACACGCCCTACACGTCCTACACAAGCCAAAACCTCAAAAAATTTACCGCCAACACTTACTTGAAAGCCATTACCGACCCCTCCAGGAAAAAAACAATCAAAATCCTCGAAATTACCATTACCAAATATTACGACGAAAACCTTTAGGTGTAAGATATCGACAAAAACTTAACAGAAAAACACCTTACCAACTTCGTTAAATACTTTATCGTTAAGAATAATAAAGACTAAAACCCGAACTATATTTTCTGCAAATATCGCAACTATTTTAACTACTATATTATTAATATATAAAGGGTAATTTTAAAAAGAACAAAGTCGAAGTTTAAGTTGAAATTAAATCAACAAGGGATTTAAGTTTAAATATAAGTCGTTATAAGGCCGATATAAATTTTCTTTGACTTGGATCAAATTAAAAAAATCTCTTGAAACCTATGCCTTAAAGGAAATGGTATTAAAGAACCTTAATGCCCCCATATGCGATTTAGGGGACCTCCTATTTAACCTTATCTAAATCAAACCTCTTTACGTGCTAACTATAGGAAGTCTATTAACCTGATTGATAGCGTAATACCTCTACGCGAAAACGTTGAATACGCCTTTAGCGGTAGTAAAATACGTAAAGTAATGGCCGCCTATGCGGCTAAAGGTATTGACGTTAACTCTGCATACTAATTAATTAAATAAAATTGTCCAGTCCCCTAAAACCTTGAAATACTTTTCGCCCCCTAGTACTTTACTTAACAAGCCCTTTAAAAACCTTTCTATAATAGATTTACCTATATACGTAAGCCCACTACAGGTCCTACTAGAAGAATTTATCCTTAGGGTCAGGCGACTGGCAATTAACCTTAATACCATGCCTCAGATGCTTTAAAACTTAAATTACTAAGCTATACTATTAAATACTGAGATAACTATCGTAACCTGCCCCCAAAACCTGTTAAAATGGTCAATATTAAATACAAACTTTTTACGAACTTCTCTAAGATCTAAAACGACGTGAAAAAGTATAACTGAAAGCTTTGGCGGTGATGTAGATAGCGCCAGCACAGAGGGGAGAGTGACGGAAAAGACGGTGGGGACGCAACGGCATCGCCCTCTCCCTCTAGTAGTAGATAGATGCCCCCGGAGCCGGGCCAGTGTGCCCGGTCATAGTGCAGTACGCTTCACAGTAATTTTATGGCTTTTTACAAAACAATTGTTTAAAGTAACAAACGTGATTTGTATCTCTGCGATGTCGTAGAGAAATAAAGAAAGAAAATCGTAAATCGGCGCGAATAGTCGTATCCAACAGAGGTAAAATCGGCGGTCGGAACGAATGGTTCGTTTAAACAGAGGCAAATTGTAGATCTATACGAAAGGTATCAATAGGCCGATCCGAGTCAGCGAATATTGGTGTGGCGTGGCAGCCTAGTAGGGTCGTAAAACCTTCCTAATAACCCCAACAAACAACGTACCTATAAATATAAAAGTTTTTAATACACCGATTAGTATAGCCTTTATTATTACGTCTGCCGGGTTAGATTTGCCATCAATCCATCTGGTCTCCTCGATTTCCAGTCGTTCGTATAATTCGCGTAGTGCTATAATTTCGATTATCAACCGCTTTTCATTTATAATACCCAACTTAACCAGGCACTTATAAAGCGAAAAGGAGTTAATGTAAGCGACAAGAGAAACAAGGCGTGGGCTAAGGTTGGAAACAATCATTCGGACCGTTATCATTATAGTAATACCCAAATCAAAGCCTCTAATTATACCATAAATCTTAGAAGCCAGGACGCTTCATATAACTCTTTTACATTTAATAAACCTTTAGTGGATAATGTTTCCTCGGAGTATAAAACTGTTTCGGGCTGATATTTCGTTACCGAGGACTAGGAAGAAATCGATTTATAAGTTGCAGTTAATATTATTAATAAAGAAGCTGTTAGTAAATAAAAATAGCTTTGTAATACGTATATCGAATAGTACAAATTATAAGCCGCGTTTTGGAGTGTGCATTTATGATGAAAAACGTTTGTTAAACGCCTTATATACATCGTCCGTCGGTTCGGTTTGGCATTATAAGGCAACAGAGAAGTTAAATACTACCTTTGGTTATATTATAAAGGTAACTTAAACGCCGCATATACGTTGATATTTGTATTAATCGGCTTGTTTTTCGTTATATAAAGTAACGAGGGTAACTTTCTTTAACTGCCCCTTTTAAGTAAAGCTTAAAATGCCGTTCTGAAAGTTAATCGTGGCATTATTAAAATAAATTACATTGTTCTTTATTAAAAACGTTTTAGGTTTAACTTTTAAGCCGGCTTTCAAAAAATTCCTTCTTTTAGATTCAGAAAACGAGACGTTACATAGCGTTTAGGTGTTATCCATATATATACCCGTTATTATAAAACTTTTAGAATAGGCTATTAATATTAATAGGCACGAGTCGAAGGTAAAACTAGTTATTTAGAGTTGTTTTTTATAGTATCTTTAATAGGTGTTATACTAATAAACACCCGTCTTGGCTAAACCGTAAAGTAGTTTTATAATACGTAAAGCTGTATTAGGTAGGTGGTTTTACCTAAGGTCCTTAAGAATATCGGTGTAAATCTGTCGTTTTAACCATTCCTGGAATTAGGTGAAGGCCTATATTATATCTCGAAGTTTAATATATAGGTTATATAGATTGCTAAAGGAGGTAGCGAACGTAAAAATCAGGATATAGCTAGCCTGTTGTAATATGGGTGATTAGGTTATAATATCCTTTTTGCCTTCATAGTTATTACCCTTTATAACTAAGTGGGTCTTTTCGTAAGGATTTCGGGCTTTATCCTTAACTTCGTAAATAAAGCAGGTAAGAAAGGTTTTATAAGCGCCGTAAACGGCTGGGTTTAAGCGTTTAAATCGAAATACGCCTTGGTCGATAAGGGCTGAGATTTCTATTTAGGTAGATTATAAGAATAGGGCACCTGAGGTGGTGATAATGCCTTCGCGGCGGAGCTTTAAGTTAATCTCGTGGTTTTCCATTTCCTTTTACGTAATAAAAGAGTTCGTGGCAAAGTTCCTAAGGCGTTTTTTGGTTTTCGAATTAAAAAGGCGTCTTTGGAGTCGTGGTTTTAATGGGTTTGGTATAGTTAGACCGATTTTATTTAATGTAATCAGGTTGGATTCGCGTTTTAAGGGTGAGGCTAAAGTTAAGTTCGGTTTAAATTCGTCGGTTAGGGTAATGTGTTGTAAGCGGTTTTTTTCATCCTGTGGTTTTGGGTAATTTTTTTCTACCTCTTTCTTATATTATCGTATTATTGTCCAGCGAAACGAACTTGTTTCGTTTAGTAAATTAACATGCACATTATAGCCCCTAAATATGTTAATAGTTTGAAGGCTAGTTTATATATCCTTCTTTTTCTAAATTAATACCTCAGATTACAATAATAGGTCTAACACGTTAATCTTACGTAAGCTATTCCTTATAGTTAGCGCTTTAGACACATGATTTTTTACTCTTTATAAGCGTAGGGCCGTTATAGCCTTAGCTATAACATTGGACCTTTATACTATATATAATAATGAGGTAAAGTTTATATGGATTTTCGGGTAGGCACTAAAGATAAAGAGTGTAGGGATAAACCTATTTAGGCAAAAAGTATTATTAACGGCGTCAACCATTATCGACAGGATAAATTCCTTATAATTAATACCTCTTAGTTTTTTTAATAACACTGTATACGATTTTTTCAAGGGTTCATAATATTGTTTACACTTTTTAATACCTTGTAAGGCTTTCACTAAGATTTGTTTGTATTTATTATCAGCTATCCAAGCTTTCATACGCTATTTGGTGAAATTAAAAGCCATATTGACCGCGTATGTAATATAGTTCAAAGGTCCAAAGTAAACGTTTAACTAATAGTTAATTTAAACGTCCTAATAGTTTATAAGAAAAGCGCTTCGTATAAAATTAGTGGCCTAAAATAATATAACCGTATTAACAACATGGAGAACCGGTTAGCTATCTAAATACATAATATTAATAATTACTTCGTAGTTAAAGTTTATATCGTTTTAAAGGCGAAATTTAAACCGTTATAGAGCTTGTAAGTAAAGTTGGCATTTATAATAAAACTTTTCGGTAGTTTCTAATACGTCTTTTCCTATATTTATATAGCTTATAATGTAAAGTAAACGTAAAAGGCGTTTTGTAGTTAGGTATCCGAATTGTTGGTGTAAAACTCCTAATTTTGGCTAAGTTAAGTAAGTAACCTTAATTATAAGTGCTTTAATTAAAAACTATAAGTAGTCGAATTTAAGACTAAGCGGTACGGATACGTTATTTAAGGCGCGGATAAATTAATTAATCATCTTCCGGACCTTAATTCCGAGATTATTTGTACTAGCTAATAAAAGTAAACATAATTTTTTAAAATCTGTTACGTAAAACTCAATCGGTTCGAAACGCTTATTTATAACAACCGTTTTAAACGACGTCGCTTTACCTTTATTAAATAAGACTTTTCGATATTTTTCTATTTTGTTCAACCAAAACTTCGGAAATTTCGCCGTAAATGCGTCGAATTATCGTTTCCCGGCAATCGAAATCTCGGCTACTCTAATATCAGGTATAATACATTGAAACCTGGTTTCTTATTTATTAAAAAGAGTAAATTACGACAATATATTAGCGTCAAATACTTCGTTTACGTAGTTTATGCCTACTATATATAAAAAGAAGACATTCTACAAACCGTTAAATATATGTTGGACGTTTTCATCGTCGAAGGTTAACAAGTAGGTATCGTTTTATTTAAGGTCGTTTTTTTCGGATATATCTTTTTAAGGATATACGTTGAAGCGGTTATTTATACCTTTATATTCGGCTACATATATTACAAAATTGACTCCTATCTAATCTTCAAAATTACACTCGGTTCAAAATCATTGTTTAATACGAATTCATTCGTAAGTGGGATGGTTTATAAACTAATAACCGACTTTACCGTATACGATACATTGCTTTTACAAACCCATAAGGTTTCGTATGTTTTTTCGCAAATATTCCTATAGTTTCGGTATGTTATTTCTATTTTCGAACGATCGTCTTCATTTTTTCATTTTTAGTATTTCCTTTTTGGTACCTATACTTTGGGCGTTCGTTTTACTTCGGGTAAACCTTAAATATCCGGTTTAAAATGTAGTAAATCATTTTGATGAGGTTTACTTTAGTAATTTAGATGGCGCCTCCAATTTCATTAGTTATAAATATTCATCCGAGGCTTGTTTATCGACGTATAAAGGTTTCGAACGATGTTTTAAAGCTTATATAAAAATCCTTCAAATATTTTTCCGGTTAAAGAAGTATAAGGTCGAAATCCGAGTTTTTACGGCAAACCTTTATTACTATTTAAATAAACAGTTTATCGCCTTTATATTTCGGTTTAAAGGTTACCTAACACTTTTACAACTTCACTAATAAGGCGATAAAGATTTACTATGGGTTTTTATCAACGTTTTCCTATTAATTGTTTACAGATTTTCATATTATATTGGTTTAATCCTCATCGTAAAGTTTATAGTTTATTTCCGTATAAAAATATGATTTCAAACGGCTATAACACTTCGTAAATGTATCCACCTACGTAAAGTAATATATATACTATTCTTAAACTTATTCGAAAAGTATACCAGGTAAATTGAAATTATATTATGATAATTTGATATTTTGTTTTTTATATATGTTGAATATAATGCGTGTCTTATTATTATGTACATCGTATAGTTTATCATTATAGTTGTTATCCTTATCCTATAGCCTAACAAAGTTTTTCAACTTTATAGGGTTACTCCTATCCGTGGGAAAACGGTATAGTAAAAGGTTGCGATAAAGATCATAGTTTATAAGCATCGGTTCGTAGAGTACGTATTTGCGTTTCACACCGTTCATCAAAATTAAGGCCGGTTTATTCTTTATGTCCTAACCGATCCTTTCATGATCGATTAGATTGTTTCCGGTGTTTCGGTCGTTCCCGTCGTAGCCTATCGGGTTATTTATGATATTCGGAAAGTTATTCCGTATTCGGTTTTATTTTAAAATGTATACCGGTGTAAAGGTATATTATACTTGTATAATGGATAAGGATTGTAACCGTTTTTTCCCCTTAGGGGTCTTTATTTCTAGCTTAGGATATAGGTATAGGATTAGGTTATTTTAAGTCTCGTACACGTTATTATAATAATAGTCTCTTTTATTCCACAAAATAATATCCTTTTACAAATTTTGTTAAATATAAATCTTTTTACTCTTAGTTTAGTATATCGATAAGTTTTGCTATTTCGAATAAGGCTTTTATAAGGTGGTTATTCGTGCCTCCTAAGCAATTAATACCTTTAATTAGTAATTAAATCCGTAAGGCTTTAGTAATAATAGGATGTACTATTTATTATATATTTAACGTTCACTTTAGAAGGTTTTCATAAAAGTTCTTTAGTAAATTTGGTTATGAGGCTTTCTCTTTTTAATAACAAAATATGCCGGCTAAAATGTATGTATTTTCCATGTTTAGTTTGAACTTTTTAACTGGTGAATCGATAGTGTTATCCTAAAGGCCTAGGTCGATTTCGTATATTATAGCCTTTTCAATTTCCATATTTTCGGTCAAGAAGTCGAAGCTGGTGTTAGCTTCTTTTAGTAATATTAGATTTGGGGCCATAACTATAGGTATTTATAGAACGTTTTTATGTATATATTTAATATATTAAAACGGTTGAAGTTGGTAATTTTAAGTTGTAGTAAAATTTTGGGTACGTTTGGATTCTAATATTTAAAGTAATATGTTTTGTTAATAGTCAATACGAAGTAAATAAATTAATTAAAGTAATTGGAATAATATTTATTAGTGTTTATTCGTATAAATAAATATTAAATGATAAATAAGGCGTAATTATGAACTAATTAGGCGTTTTGACTTAATTTTATTAGCGTTTAATAACGCTTAGTTTACTGAATAGTGAGGAAAAACTTGAATATTATAAAAACTAAATTTCAAATACGTAGGGAAAACGTGGAAAAGCAAATGAAATAAGGGAAATATAAGRCAAACAAGGTAAACAAAGGATGTAATTATAAGGAGGTAAGTTATATGTTTCGGTATTTAGTGGTCGGTCTGGATTGGTATATCGTAAACGAATTCTGTAAAGTGATCGGTTTGGTTATTTAACGTATAACCGATGTTATTAAGGTGGTCGGTTTAAATATTCGTATATAATTAATCTTAGTCAAGCGATCGGTGTAAATTATCGAAAATCGGATAAGTTTTAACGAAATATTTCGAAACTTAGTGGTTTTGGTTTAATTAGCCTAATACTTAATAAAATGCTTTTTAAAAAGTACCCGGGTACGTTAAAACGCCAAATAAGGGTTAATAATAGCGTAACGGGGCTTTCAGTAAATAAAACGTTAAATAAAAGTTAATAATATTTTATTAAAGTTTTCTTTTTTCAATTACTTCATCTTTATGGTTTTTGTATATATCTGCGTAGAATTTATGTAAAAACGAAGTATTGGAGTATAAACAGTTAAAACCGCTATAATATCTCATTATAGGTATTTTAACGTATATTTATCTTTTCTTTCCCAAGCTATTTATAGTCGACCGAGTGGGCTATTAATCGTTATTTATAATATTTTAAGCTAATAATATTAACGTAAATATAAAGTTTTTTTAAAAAGAATCAAAATTATTGGTATTATAATATAAAAGTAAAATGATAAGTTAAAAAAAAGTATCTAAAAGTGTACGCCACAGGTAAGGGTTTATAAGTCCTCTCCATAAAGCGTATCACTCTGAAATAGTCTTTATAGACCGATCCACGCATTGCCGTGGGTCTGGAATACCCATTCCAGACCAATCCATGCATGATGTACTTTGTATCTTGCAAGAGTGCAGCCTGCTGCGTAACACGTTATCGTGCATCCTGCAGGAGTGCACCTTGCAATACAATGCACTACTACTTAGCCTATGTATACTATCTATGAGGATATATAGTAATATACATGTCGGTAAGATCTCAAGCCTATAATATTCACGTGAACATAAGATCTTTGAAGAGTAATCAGAATGATTGGTGTTATAGTATAAAAGTAAGATGATAAGTCAAGAAGAAGCATCCGGAGGTGCACGCTACAGGTAAGAGCTTATAAGCCCTCCACCCAGAGCGTATCACTCTGGAATAGTCCTTCTAGACCGATCCACGCATTGTCGTTCGTTTGAAATAGTCATTCCAAACCGATCTATATATAATACACTTTATGTCTTACAAGAGTATAGCCTACAACGTGACACGTTATCTTGCACCCTACAGGAGTGCACCCTGCAATACAATACACTACTCCTTAGCCTATATATACTATCTATAAGGATATATAGTAATATTCACAAAGACAATCTGTTTTTCCCCTTATATACTCCGTATTTATAGCTCAGTAATAATATTGCTATTTTTAATATTGATTATAATAGGTCTGAATTAATAGTTTTTGTAGTAATAGTGTTATTTCCATATTACTAGCAAAAGGTCTAAGTTAACAGTTTCTGTAGTAACAGTATCGTTACCATATTAATCGCAAAAGGTCCAAATTAACAAGTTCGGCTAAGATAAGCAAAGTCTGACCGAGGTGATGTTTTAAGTTCGACTAAGATTAGTAATATATGGCCGAAGTCGTTTGTAATTTAGGTCTGATTAATATAGTTAAATAGGGGAGATATAATTAGTAATAACGTCATTTTTGTCGTTAATAAGGGTGACTACACTAGTATTGAAGGGGTTAATTACGTAAGGGTAATTACGTAAAGGTAATTACGTAACTACGTATTAGGTTAGTATAAAAAGATATATCGCTATCGGCTCAGGAAAAACTTTTTTTCTTTTTCTTTTAAAGGTACACAATCCAAATAAATATAAGTCACTATTTCAATTTAACATTTATCCCCTTTAACCAAACCAAGCCGGATCTCCATTTTCCTCTGTTTTCTTTAACTAAAACAAACCGTCATAACTAATCTTTCCTCTGTCCAAATAACACGTAAAAACCGAATTAAAAGGCGCCATCTGGCGCATAAGCGGCGGCTCGCCACCGCTGCCGCTACTGCCGCTAATGATGCCTCCACCACCACCACCAACAATAGCAGCCCACCCTCCTCGAGTGACATCTCCTCCATTGCCGCCACGCCGCCAGCCCCTGCCACCCCGCCCGCCGCCACGCCGTCAAGCCCTACTGCTACTGCCGCCACGCTGCCCAAACCTCCTCCTTCCTCAGATCGAAGAAGGAGCAGAGAGCTCCTGAAGTTATGGACCTCAATCTCTCCCTACGGGTAAAGATTCCATCACTCGTAGGGGCCCCTCTACACCATAAACATAGCTTAGCATAGTTGCGTTAGGGTATATACATTTTCGTCCCTCCGTTTATAAACTTTCAACTCATTTTTCCTTGTAAATAAGGAATAAAAAGCGGATTTCATCCATCGCCTCAAACCCTTTATCGTTAAAGTACGTCGTAAGGCTTTTTTAACATGTAAAGCGTTAAATTAGTGTATCCAGATCCATAACTTTGAACTATTAATAGATACGCCTTATGTATCGTATATCGCATCCGCGGCCGCAAGCAAGTTCATTAACGATTGCTATAAAAATGGGGGCTGTTCGATTCATTACTTCCGCTATAAACGGATGGGTAACTTATATACCTTCGTTCCAGTAATCCTAGGGCCGTAAGCCGAAGCCGTGATACGCGTCCACCAGCTCTTTGGTAAATTCCAATCGAATTTTAAAAACTTTATCTAATAGGAATACACCGTTTAAGTCGATCCGAAAAACAAATCGTTATAAATAACTAAAACCAGCCGATATTAATTAACAATAGGCGTTAACCAGCGGACTAAGAAAACGACAACCGCCGTCGTCGGCTGGAAACGGAGCCTGTGTATATATTACGTAGGCGAGTTTAATGGCATTATCGTACGTCATCTCGAAAAGAGTAAATCTTTTCCTATACATTTATCTAAGGTTATAACCAATAAGGTATAGGACAATATCCTCGTTAACGCTAATAACGTCATTAACGGTATTAACGGTAACGTTAACATAAAAGGGAGAAATGACGGAGAAGACGGAGAGGACGTAATGATGTTGCTCTTTCCCTTTAATAATAAATAAATAACTATGTGGCTAGACCCGAATACCCAGTTATAGTATAATACGTTACATAGTAATTTTATAACTCTTTATAAAATAATCATTTCAAGTGATAAACGTGATTTGTATCGTTATGATATCGTAAAAAGAAAAATAGTAAATCGACGCGAATGATTGTATTTAACAAAGTTAAAATCGGTGGTTGTGGCGAATAATTGGTTGAAATGAAAGAAAATCGTAAATCGGTACAAAAGGTATCGATAAGCCTATTTGAGTCGGCGAAAATTAATATAACGTAATAGTCCATTAGGGTCGTAAAACCATTTTAATAACTTTAACGAATATATTAATTGTAAATATAAGAGTTTTTAATACACCGTCTAGTATAGCTTTTAGTATTACGTTTACCGGGTAAAATTTATTTTAATTTATCTGGTTTTCTGAATTTCCCATTATTCGTACGATTTATGTCATGTTATAATATCTATTATCAATCGCTTTTCATTTTTAATATCTAACTTAACCAAGCATTAAAAAGTAAAAAGAAGTTAATATAAACAATAAAAAAAACAAGGCGTAAGCTAAAGTTAAAAATAATTATTCGAACTTTTATCGTTATAATAATGCCTAAATCAAAGCTTTTACTTATATTATAAATTTTGAAAGCTAAGAGGTTTCGTAGAACTCTTTTACACTTAGTAAAACTTTAGTAAATAATATTTCCTCGAAACGTAAAGCCTTTTCGAGCCGGTATTTAGTTACTGAGGATTAAGACGAAACTAATTTATGAGTTATGATTGTTATTATTATTGAAAAAGCCGTTAGTCAAAATAAATAATTTTATAATATATATATCTCATTATACAAATTATATACCGCGTTTAAAATTATATATTTATTACGAATAACATTTATTAAACGCTTTATATATATTGTCCGTCGGATCGATTTAATATTATACAACGATGAAAAGATTAAATATTACATTTGATTATATTTTAAAGGTAACTTGAACGCCGCGTATACGTTAACATCTATATTTGTTAACTTGTTTTACGTTATTTAAAATAACAAAGGTGACTTTATTCAACTACCCCTTTTACTTAAATATTAAGGTGCCGTTTTGAAAGATAATCGTGGTATTATTAAAATCGATTACGTTATTTTTTATTAAAAACTTTCTAGGTTTAACTTTGAAACCAGCTTTTTAAAATTCCTAGTTTTAAATACAGAAAATAAGAATTTGCATAACTTTAAGGTGTTATCTGTCTATATACTCATTAGTATAAAGTCCTTCGAACGAGCCGTTAATATTAATAGGTACGGGTCGAAACTAAAGTTAATTATTTCTAATCGTTTTTGATAGTATTTTTGGTAAGTATTATACTAATAAATACCTGTTTCAGCTAAACCCTGAAGTGGTTTTATAATACATAAAATCATATTAAATAAGTTACTTTACTCAAGTATTTTAAATGTATTGACGTAAATCTATCGTTTGAACCGTTTTTCAGATTAGGTGTTAACCGACGTTATATTTGGAAGTTTGACGTACAGGTTATATTAATTACCAAAGAAGGTAACGAATAAAAAAGTTAGAAGATAACTAACCCATTATAATATAGGTAATTAAGTTATAATATTCCTTTTACCTTCGTCGTTATAACCCTTTATAATTAAATAGGTCTTTTAGTAAGCCTTTTCAACTTAATCTTTAACTTCGCAGATAAAACAAGTTAAAAAAATTTTATAAACGCCGTGAACGGCGAGGTTAAAACGTTCAAAACTAAATACGCTTTCATCGATAAGGGTTAAGATTTCTGTTTGGGTAAATTATACAAATAAGGCACTTAGTGTAGTAATAATTCCCTCGCAACGAAGCTTTAAGTTAAGCTTGTGGTTTACCATTTTATTCAACGCAATAAGGGAATCCGTAGTAAAGTTTCTAGGATGTTTTTAATAGTTTTCGAACCAAAAGGGCGTCCTCGACATCGATGTTCTAACGAATTTAGTACAATTAAACCTATTTTATTTGACGTAATCAGGTTAAATTCGCGTTTCAAGGGTAAAGTTAAAATGAAGTTCGGTTTGAATTCGTCGGATAAGGTAACTTATTATAAGCTGTTTTACTTATTCTACGAATTCGGGCCGTTTTTTTTTTTTAAATTTTCTCATATATTCTTATACCATTATCTAGCGAAATAAACTTATTCCGTTTGGTAAGTCAATAAATTTGTTATAGCCTTCGAATTCGTTAATTCTTTAAAAACCAATCCATTTATTCCTCGTTTTCTAAATTAAAACCTTAAATTACAATAATAGGTTTAACACGTTAATTTGACGTAAATCGTTCCTTATAGCCAACACTTTAGATACATTATTCTTTACTTGTAATAAGTATGAAGCCGCTATAGATTTGGCTATAACATTAGACCTTTATACTATATATAGTAATAAGACAAAGTTTATATGGATTCTCGGGTAAATACCAAAAACAAAAAACGTAAAGATAAACCCACTTAAATTAAAAATGCTATTAATAGCGTTTACTGTTATCTAAAGAATGAATTTCTTAAAATCAACAAGTTTTAATGTTTTTAAGAACATTATATACGCTTTCTTTAAAGGTTTATAATACCTTTTATACTTCTTAATACCATATAAAGCTTTTACTAGGATTTTCTCATACTTGTTACCGATTATCCGAACTTTTATACATTATTCGATAAAATGAAAAGCCGTATCATCTTCATACGTAATTTAATTGTACAGCTCAAGGTAAAAGTTTCGTTAATAGTTAACTAAAGCGTTTAAAAAATCAATAGTAAAAGCATTCCATATAAAATTAACAGCTTCAAATAATGTAACCATATCGACTACGTAAAAGACTAATTAGCTATCTAAATATATAATATTAATGATTACTTCGTAATTGAACTTTATATCTTTTTAAAGGAGGAATTTAAACTGTTGTAGAGTTTAAAAATAAAATTAATATTTATAACAAAACTTTTCAATATCCTCAAATATATCCTTCCCTACATTTATATAGCTTACGATGTAAAATAAATATCAACAGCGTTTTATAATTAAATATTTAAATCGTCGGTATAAAACTTGTAATTTTGGCTAAGTTAAGTAAGTAACCTTAATTGTATATATTTTCGGGAAAAAATACAGTAGCCGAATTCAAGTTCAAATGATACGAATACGTTATTTAAGGCGTGGATAAACTGATTAATTGAATTCTGAACCTTAATTCCAAACGTATTCATATTAGCTAATAAAAACAAAAAACCCGTTTTAAAATTTATTGCGTAAATTTTAATCGATTCGAAACGCGTATTTACACCGACCGTTCCAAATAACGTCGCCTTATGTTTACTAAAAAAAACTTCTCGATATTTTTTTATTTAATTTAACCGAAACTTCGGAAATTTCGCCGTAAATACGTCGAATCATCGTTTTTCGGCTGTCGAAATCTCGGATACGTTAATGTCAGGTATAATACCCTGAAACATAATTTCGTATTTATTGAAAAGGGTAAATTATGATGTTATATTAACTTTACATACTTTGTTTACGTAATTTAAGCCTCCGATATATCAAAGGGAGGTATTTTTATCGCTATAAGTTAATAGGTAGGTATTGTTATATTTAAAGTCGTTTTTTCAGGATATAGATCTATAAAGGTATACGTTGAAGTTGTTATTTATACTTTTGTATTCAGTTATATATATTATGAAATTTACCCTCATCTAATCCTTAAAATTACATTCGCCTCAAAATTATCATTTCATCCGAATTTACTCGTAAACAAGGTAGTTCGTAAACTAATAACCGACTTTACTGCATATAATATACCGCTTTTATAAACCTACAGGGATTTGTATATCTTTCCGCAAGTATTATTGTAATTTCGGCACGTTTTTTTCATTTTCGAACGATTTTCTTTATCTTTCATTACTAGTATTTCCTCCTTAACACTTATACTTTAAGCGTTCGTTTTACCTCGAATGAATTTCAATTTCCGGTTCATAATGTAATAAATCGTTTTAACAAGGTTTACTTTAGTAATTTGGACGTCGCCTTCATTTTTATCAGTTATAAATATTAATTCCAAACTTATTTATCGACGTATAAGGGTTTCGAACGATATTTTAAGGCTGATATCAAAAGCTTTCAAATATTTTTCCGGTTTAAAAAGTATAAAATCAAAATCATTGTTTTTACTATAAACCTTTATTATTACTTAAATAAATAGTTTATGGCCTTTTTATTTCGGTTTAAGGCCTACCTAATGTTTTCGAAACTTTTTTCATAAAACGATAATGATTTCTTATAGGTTTTTTTTGGCGTTTTCCTATTAGTTTTTTATGGATTTTAATATTATATCGGTTTAATTTTCGTCGTAAAATTTATAATTAATTTCCGTATTAAAGTCAAATTTTGAACGGCTGTAATACTCCGTAAATATATAAATTTACATAAGGTAATGTATATACTATTTTTTTTAATTTATCCAGAAAAAATACCGGGTAAAATAATTTTATATTAAGATAAGTTAATATTCAATGTTTTATAAATATTACGCATAACGTGTATTTTATTATTAAATACGTCGTATAGCTTACCGTTATAATTATTATTTTTATCACATAACCTAAAAAGTTAGTTAACTTCATAAAGTGGCTTTTATCCATAGGAAAACGGCATGGTAAAAAGTCTTAATAAGGGTCGTGGTTTATGAATATCGGTTCGTAAGGGACGTATTAGCGTTTTACGCCGCTCGTCAAATCCAAGGTCGGGTTATTCTTTATATTCTGGCGATACTTTTATAGTCGATCGGGTTGTTTCCGGTATTTCGGCCGCTTTCGCCGTAACCGATCGGGTTATTTCCAATGTTCGGAAAGTGGTTTTGTATTTGGTTTTATTCTAAAGTTTATACTGGCGTGAATGTATATTATATTTATATAGGAAATAAGTATTATTGTCGTTTTTCCTTTTCGGTATCTTTATTCCTAGATTAGGGTAAAGGTACAAAACTAGGTTGTTTTACGCCTCTTTCCCGTCGTTTAAATAATAATATATTTTACTCTATAAAGTAAGATCCTTTTACAAATCTTTTTAAATACAAATTTTTATCCTTTTCATTCAATACATCGATAAGTTCTCTTATTTCGAATAAGGTCTTAATAAGGCGTCCATTTTTACCTCCTAAGGTATTAATACCTTTAATTCGTAATTGAATCCGTAAGACTTTAACAATAATAGGATTTACCATTTACCACGTATCCAACGTCTAGTTAAAAAAGTATAGTCTTTAGGCTTTCTCCGTTTAATAATGAAATATAATGGTTAAAATATATGTATTTACCTTATATAAGTCGATTTTTTTAATTATTGAATCAATAATATTGTCTCAAAGGCCTAAATTAATTTCGTATATCATAACCTTCCCAATTTCCATATTTTCGATTAAGAGGTCGAAGTCAACGTTAGCTTTTTGAATAATATTGGTTTTAAGGTTGTAATTCTAGGTATTTTTAAGGTATTCTTCATATATACTTAATATATTGAAACGGTTCAAATTAGTAATTTCAAGTCGTAATCAGATTGGGGTACGTTCGGATTTTAACGTTTAAAATAATATGTTTCGCCAATGGTAAATACAAAATGAATAAAATAATTATATTAATTGAAGTAAGATTTACTAATATTTATTAGTATAAATAAGTCTCGAACGATAAATTAGACGTGATTATAAACTAATAAAGTGTTTTAAATTAGTTTTATTAACGTTTAATAACTTTACGTTAGTTAAACGGATAGGCAAAACTTAAACGTTATTAAAACTAAATTTAAAATACGTAGGGCAAACATGAAAAGGTGAATAGGGCAAGGGAAATATAAGGCCAACAGGGAAAATAAGAAGTATAACTTTAAGAAGGTATGTTATATACTCTGGTGTTTAATAATCGGTTGGGATTGATGTATAGCAACCGAATTTAATGAAGTAATCGATTTAATTATTTAACATATAAAATATATTATTAAGGTCGTCGGTTTAGATATTTATATATAACCGATTTTAATCAAGCAATCATTGTAAATTATCAAAAATCGGATAAGCTTTAACGAAAGGTTTCGAAATTTATTAATTTTAACTTATGTAGCCTAATACGTAACACAACGTTTTCTAAAAAAAGCTCGAATATGTTAAAACGCCAAACAAAGGGTAATAATAACATAATGGGGCTTTTAGTAAATGAAAATTTAGATGAAGGTTAATAATATTGTACTAAGGTTTTCCTTTTTTAAATCACTTGATTTTCACAATCTTTATATACGTCGGTATGTAATTTTTGCAAAAACGAAGTATTAAAATATAAATAATCAAAACTGTTACAATATTCTGTTATAAATATTTCAACGTATATTTATCATTTTTCAAGCCATTTATAATCGACCGAGTTAGCTATTGTTTAATATCGGTAAAGTTTCAAGCTTAAAATATTTACGTAAATATAAGTTTTTTGAAAAGTATTTAAAATGATTAGTATTATATGATAGAAGTAAGATAATAAATTAAGAAAAAAAAATCTAAAGGTATATGCCACAGATAAGAGCTTATATGACCTCCACTCAAAGCGCATTACTTTGGAATAGTCCTTTTAGACCGATCCACGCATTGCTGTCGGTCTGGAATAGCTATTCCAGAAAGATCCATATATAATACACTTTGCGTCTTATAAGAGTGCAGCCTACAGCGTGACATGTTATCGTGTACCTTTCAGGAGTGCACCCTATAATACAGTGCACTACTACTTGGCCTATGTATACTATCTATGAGTATATATAGTAATATCCACAATAACCTTTTCTATATGAAGATAATACCCTTTTTAATCATTTATAAGTAAATAAAGGTTCTCCCCTCAGGTTTTTATTAATCATTTCCCGAAATCCTTTCAAGGCACGCCAGAGATTATTACTTGACCTTTTCAATCCGAATAACTACGATTCGAAAGATTTATAATGATATAAAGGTTTATTTCGAATACGATGTCTATTTTACGAACTACAAAACAAACTGAGTCACCATAAGGTGGGCAACAATAATAGTTAAAAATAAAAAGGAAGAAATACCAATGGATATTCTTAACCAAATAGTTAACAAGTTGATATTATACCAAAAAGTAATAGGAAAGATCTATGTTAACGAAGCTACACTTCGCGAATAGGTACGGATAATACTCACGGGCTTCAACGAGTGTAAATACACTCTATAACACCCAAATTCCACTTACGAAAGGTTTTGTAGCCAGTTGCGTTTCTCTTATACTATGGTAATGGTACGTATAACAAACTCGCTTAGTATATACCTTGAAGCCGACAACCTTCATAACGTCTATAAAAAAGATCTTACGGTAATTAATTACGTCGATCACAAGTATGGCTATAGACGCTTTTAACACCTAAAGTCTAGCTTATCGACTATAAACTATAGGTAGCAACCACGTTGGCGCTAACAGGGCTAATATTTAAGCGGACCTGTTAACCGTCATCACTATCGTCATAATATTAGTAAGAGATATTGGATTTGTGGTAAATCTAGCTATTAGTTAGCCCGACACCACCACGTCGAACGAAATAACAAAAAGGTAATATACTGTATTTAATACCTTACTAATTTTAAACATAACTACTTGAATCAAACCGCAGACTTTAAAGGCGATAACCAAATTCACAATGACAATGCCTCTAGGTAAATTAAGTAATATAAAGATACTGCTCCCAACATGGCCTAATAACTAGCCGACTACATCTTCCTATACCGCTTAGGTGGTAAAAACTCCAATATCTATCTTAATTAAGCCTCTAACCCCTTATGCACTTTTTACCTTCATAATCGCTACATGGACTATACGTTTTAAGGTATTATGTCAAATACAAGGGCAATAAAGTACTTAATAAGAGGTTATTCGTAATACGTAACACTACGGAGAGAAAATACAACAGCCACTGAAATTGATTGTTACGATGTTATTAAGGCCAAAGTTAGCTTTGGATTAAGCGAATGACTATCGTTATTGGAAATAACGGTAGTTTAAACTATTGTAAAAGCAATTACGTTTTATATACCTAAGTCCCCTACCCTGTTTTTTATTTAAAGGATATAAAGACCCTCCGCATTAACACCGATGTTAACGTAGACGAGCTGGTTAAAAACGGTCAAAGGTTTCCCCTCATCTTTAAGTGTAAGTATCTATGGTTTTATTTTTAAGGGCTTAAAACAGTAGTATTAAATTTGACGAAACCTTAGATACATTAACTTCATCGGTGTTTTAACCACTCTGCCGTTAACAGGCTATATAAAGTCTTAAAGTCCGTAGGGTATAAAGATATGGAATATTTTGCCTTGAAATTTATTAAAAAACTTTTTTATTATTACTAAACGTATGCCTAAACCCCCCGAAGATTCAAGTTTACAGTAAAAGACGATAAAGACTTTAATTACGAGGTTTTCATTAATATTTTTGACTTGAATCATCAGCTTATTCTTTACGTTGTTAACTCCGTAACCTCTTTTTACTGAATTAAGTTTCTAAAATCCCTTTCGCCAAAGGATACATAGGAAATACTAAGGATGCTATAGATTAATACGTATCTGAGCCCACCTAATATTGTCGTCTATGATACTGGCATTTCCTTCACGGCGTCGAAGTTTTAAAAAGATGTTAAGATAATGGGTATTTAATGTAAAAAGATGCATATAAAGGCTTAATAAAACATTAGAAAGGTTAAAAGGGTATACGCCCTATTTCGCCTAATGTATAACATTTTTATGATGGAAATTGGAAGCTGTACGGATTCAGAAGCATACCTTTAAATAGCGGTAAAAGGCTTGAACGATACTGTAGTACCTAATAGCCTAGTGTCAACGTTATTGGTCTTTAGAACGTACCTACGCCTAACGAGTAAATCTCCAATATTAACAAGTATCCAAAAGCGTATTATGGCTTACAACAAAGCCTTAAGGGAATTAGAAAGGGAATTGGCACGTCTACATGTTAATAATACCCTTAACATTAGGAACGGACCTACAACAATCGATGTACTTATTTTGCTATTGTAAAGTGAAGTTTTCGTATAGCGGAAGCTGGGAAAATAGGAAAGCCCATATAAAATCCTAAGTATCGTAAACTTTAAAATAGTTGTTAAAACTTTTATCGGTTTTGTACCTTTCCAAACCACCTAGACTAAGCCCTATATTAGTGCTATTAATGATAAACACCCTTAATTTAAGCAACCGAATGAACACAAACTTCCTTTACCCGTTATCTACAATCCGATAAAATGCCGCTGGCGCGGATAACCCCGGAAAAGAAGGAAAATTAAAGAGGAGAAATACATATAGGGTTGTATTTATAATACTTTTTGAGTAAATAGAAAAAAAAAACGACGAAAACTTAATATGAAAATTCCGGATATAAGAGATTATAAAGACTTTTGGCAAACCTTTAAAGAAAAGCGATAAGATCTAAACTAATGGCTTACTAAATCGAAGGGTTGTATAATTTATGCCAAAGGCTGATTTTAACCTTAAAACCCCGAATATTATGATTCTTAAGTCGAGGATAATTTACGAAGTTAAGGGTAAGACTACGGGGCGGCTATATGAGAAGTCATATCTAAGTACTTAAGAATATGGCGATGAATATAAAGATTGTATCCTTACGTAACAGTCAGCGATTCAAAAGATTAACTATAGTTTACTGATTGCCTTAATAGATAATTTTTTAACTAAAAATTAAAGGCAATTTTAAATTCAATAGCTGTAATATAACGTAAGCCTATATATAATTAGTAACATATTTACAATAGATGGTATTATTAAAGTTATTATAGGAATTACGTGCCATATACCTTTCAAGGACGGTAATAAGATATATTAAGTCAATATAAGGACTAATTAAGATAGGCGTTTATTAGATTTTAGCCTATTCATCATATTTTCAATTACGGCTGTGTATGAAGTTCTTAATATACAACCTGTAATTATAAGTAACATAAAAAAATGATGATAACTTATTAGGTATACAAATTAACGATACCATTTTTATCGGAACAGCTAGTTTTATAGAATCGGAATAACAGACGATTGAAAACTTTAAGGTTTGAAATTATAAGCCGGTAATAACGTTGGCGAAAGGTAGTTAACTTAACTTTAACGGATCGTCAATCCGTATACTTGTTATATAAACTAGCTTTAATTTTTGTTGAAAGAGCCAAGGAACTAATTTATCTTTAATCGATAAGACCAACGTCATTAAATCCTAACGTTACCTGAAACAGCGTGCCTGTAACAGCTATATTGCCACTCTATGTAAACTAAAGGCTTTTTACAACCTCTCAATCGCGGCCTGAATACAAAACCCAACTAGGTAACAACTTTAAAAAGTTTAATAAGAGGATTAAATGGAAAATAAGATACCTAAACCGACCAATTAATATAATTTTAATCGACCTATCGAGGGCTAAGCTAATGATTTTTAACGGATAGATCTTTTACAAATAACACCGACCTTTCTTTACAAATTGTCTTTTTAATAACCTTCGTTAACAAAGATGGGTGGGAAAACGAGTTTAATATTATCGGTAGCCTTATCTACTAGACCTTTATCAAATATAAAAGGATTCTAAGAAACGTACTATCTTTCAAGGTTTACGGTGTAATAATAGACTTCAATATGAGAATAGCACTATGGTAAACCCTTAACCTTATTACTAGGCAGTTAAAAAATCCTTTTATTTTGGTGGTAATCTGTACCGATTTGAAGAGTCTGTTCGAATGCCTTTCGAAGCTCGGAATCACCCACGAATAACTTTTGATAATCCATATGATTATATTCCATAAAGCTTACAAGGGGAGAGAAATTAAAGAGTTTCGATAAATTAACGGCAAATATAATTCTACTAATGTTATAACGAAGATGTCGCTGAATAAGACTTCAAAGAAGTTTATAGATAGCAAAAGACTAACTATACGTATCGAAGACTACGTTAATAGGCCACCTGACAAGCTCAGGTCACGTGGTGGCGACAGTCAGAGGTATGTTGACAAACCAAAAAACTGCCAGGAAATTGATGATATTAACTTGTTTAATTGTTACGGCTAAAGTGAACGTTTGCATAGGTTTGTAGCGGAAAAACTTTTTGTGAGAATCGATAAAGTCGGACTTTGGAGTCGAGGGGAAAAGAACGGAAATTGGGGTCAATTTGTATTCAAATGGATCTATTTTAATATGGAAATGAATTGAAATTAACAGGGATTTGGTTAATTAACGAGGTCGTAGTTTAGCACTTACTGGAAAAGATTAGTTTACTATACTGGTGTACGCGAACAAACTAAAAAGCCGCTAGTATTGGAATATTACTACATGTAATACAGTAGGTCAACTTTACTTACAGTAAAGTTGACTATACTAACTGCAAGTTAAGTGTATTGTTTTGAGTGAGTTTACTGTATTAGGTATAAGTCGAGTACAGTAGGCCACACTTTATATTAGGGTACGGGCTAAGTAATTAGCTATACAAATTACAGCGCAGACCGGCAAACGGTCTACCAAGCCTAAAACAATACATCCACCATCTGATCACGCAATAGTACTGTTACTTCGATCAATCGAATCGACAACGTTGCAACGTCTAAAGCCCTACCAACAATATAATAAATTACGTTCCTAATAATGTTTGTTCACACGGAAATTTTTCAAAAGAAGTTGAAAATTATCAAACCCATTATATATTTAATATCTATTAAGAGTAAATATATAAGATAAAGTATATTGATTTTGAAAGTTTATGATATAATGGTAAGTTTTAATATCAGTATAATAATGAACGGTATATTAAGAATTGTTACCAAATAGATAAGATTACTTTCGATACCAATGGTAGAATATATAGATTTCTGGAGTTTTTATAAATGACTATCGAAACTAGGCACAATTAATGAAAAAAAATTAATAATGAATGTAATGCTTTTGAAGTACATAAATTCCGAAAAATCGACGAATTCAAATAGATTAACGGTAGAGAAAAAACCATTGACTTCATAATCAAATATACGTTTATTAGCGTTTTGAAAAGGTTTATGGATAGTGATCTTCTGACCATACGAATTGAGGGCTACGTAGATCGCCCGGTATATAATTTAAAGGAATAGGAATACCTTGGCGAACTTGGAAACTGCGAGGGTAATGAAGTTAATGGTAACAGTAGTAAGGGTGATGATGGTATTGTCAGTAGGTTAAACTAATGGTAAAAGGTACGTAAATAGTGGAATGTGTAATGTGTATAAGTCTGTAGCGAAAGACTTGTGCACGGGAGTTAAGGAATGGAAGGCTCGGAAATGTAAAACAAAAAGCCGAAATTGATGTCAGTTTTAGTGAAAATTGACTAGATTTGACAGGGGTTTGGCTTGTTAATTAAAGAGGGACTTCCAAGGTTGCCACCAATTGGTGGTCGGCTACGCTAGCGTACAGATACAAAACAAAAAGCTGTTAGTATTGGAATAGCAATGAAATATAGTATGATTAAGTTAACTATACTTACAGTTAGTTGATTATATAGACTAAAAATTAACTACAGTTTGTGGGATTAACTGCAAGTACAATATAGTAGGTGCCTACTTCAAATTAGAGCACAGACCAAAACATTTAGTTTTACAAATTAGCGTGCAAACCAGCTAGCGATCTACTAAACTTAGAACTTACAACTTATTCATCAGAACCAATTTCAATACAATACCAGTAACTTCGACCACAGTGATTCGAATTGACTATGTTGCAACGATGAAGGCCTGCCAATATAGTTTTTGTTACCGCGTTGCTAAGCGTGTTATTAGCTGTTACGCTGTAGGCGTTGCTAGATTAAAACGAATTTGATGAAATTATGCCTGTTATTTTGCAAGATATCGAAGCGTACAATGTCACTTTTAGGCTACACTATATATATAGTTGCATGTTGGGCTACAATTTTGTATCGCCATTCATTGCTTTTGAATTACTTATATTCGAGAGAAATTATCTTATATTACGATATTAAGTTTCTTTCTTTATCTTAGTAGATATTGTGAAAAGGTTTTGGTATAAAATTGATAGTAATTACGGTATATTATCCTTAGTCAAATGGATAAGCCTGGAGGAATAATTAAGTGATGGAGTTTACCCTTCGGTATTATGTCGCTGAGAATCTAGAGTAATTGTAGACGGAATGTATACATACTTTTTCATGGAATATGAACAATGCGTGTTTTGAAGCCATTAATATTAACTTTTACAAGTATTTGTTTGGTTTCAAGTTACGTGTTTTCGTAGATTTCCTAAGTGCTATCTTTCTCTAACAATAGGGTGAAATTCTTTTTATAAAGGAGTATTTTCGTCGCAATACTTAATATACGATAAATTTTTTCGTCTTGAAAGTTAAACGTCGGTATAATAAAATTTACCCTTTAATTTAAATTTAATGAATGAGATCTTGGATTTCTGCATACCGGCACAGTATATAAACCTCTTTGCAAATAAGAAAAATTCACTTCTTTATGGTTGGGCCTATACATTGTGATAAAACGAGTGAGAGATTTTGATTATATCTTCAATTTTCCGGCTCATTCGCGTATATATCTCAAGGTAATTATTTAGTACTTGTGACGTTATTGTCAACCTAAACACGATCCTTTACACGCGTACTACCGCTGCTAGAGCCTGTACGGTATAAGAAATCCTTGAAAGAAGATGAATGGGACGCCGAAAAAATTGTAAATGAACGTCTCGACCGTCGCTATCGAACATGTTAATAAGTTTAATATTTGATTCGATAAAGGAGTATACGTTTAAAGATATTAAATTAACGCCTATAATAACATTGAATTGTTGCAAAGATCTTATTAAAGCTTATAAAAAAATCCTTGAATAAGTTATTTTATGTGTTGCATCTTACGTTTGGAATTTGACGTCCTGTGTTTTATTTCTCGTGTCTTACGTTTCGCGTCTCGCTTTTCGCATCTCAAGTCTCACGTCTCACGTCTCGCGTCTTACTTCTCGCGTCTCGCATCTTACATCTCGCTTCTTACGTCTCGTCTTTCGCATCTTATATTTCGCGTCTTACATCACGTGCCTCGAGAGAATTTATATGTTTTTCAATAAGGATATTGCTCCTTTCTTTTGGTCCCAAGGACTTTTTGTACTTATATGAGGGTACAGTAGTATAAGACTAGTAATTTGGGAAGGTACGTGTCTGCGATTCCTCTATCTTACATGCTTCGCTCTGCTAAACTCCTAGTTTTAGTTCTAGTTTCTTCTTTTTTCATCGTTGAATACTACAACTATTCAAGAATATACATTCTGACTATAAACTTACTCATATATTAACTGTTACAGTCTTTACCAATACCTTTTTAAATTAACTACAACTAATTAAAACGTTTCATAATAAACGTAATAGTTTTAAAAAGATATCTGAAACCCGAGAAATTAACAAATTTAGGTGAATTGACAACCGAAATGGCCCTATCGATATTTTAACTAGAATTATACTCAATAAAGCCCGGGATAGGTTTGTAAATAAAAGAAGCTAAATGTTGGTAGGCCTTAGATGTTGCAACGTTGTCGATTCGATTGGTTTTTGAAGTAACAGTAGTATTGCATTAGTCAGATGGTAGATGTATTGTTCTAGGTTTGGTAGACCGCTAGCCGATCTGTGCTGTAATTTGTATGGCCAATTGCTTGGTCCGTGCTCTAAAGTGAAGTGCAGCGTACTGCACTCAATTTACACCCAATGCGGTAAGTCCGCACAAAGCAGTACACTTATAGTATAGTTAACTTTATAGAAAGTAAAGTTGATCTACTTCATTATATGCAATACTATTTCAACACTGGCGGTTTTTTAGTTTGTACGCATACGCTAGTGTGGCTAACTAAAAATTTTTGGTTAATACTAAACAGTGGCCTCGTACCCCCTATTAATTCCGATTGACTTCCATACTACATTACACCCAATTGCATTCAAATTAACCCCATTTGGCCTTAATTACTCCGCCGTTCCAAGGTCCGAGTTTATTAACTCCTACAAAAAGTTCTTTTGTCACAACCCTTCATAAGCTTCCACTTTAAATGTGTCACTCAAATAGATTACCATTATCAATCCCCTTGTAGTCTTTCAATTTGCTAGCATATCTCTATCTGCCATCACGTAATTTGGGATTTTCAGGCAGCCTGTCAACGTAGCTCTCGATGAGTATAGTTAACCTATTAAAGATCGTAATATTTGGGTCTTAAAGGTTAAAGTCAGTCTTCAGTACGAATTGTATAACCTTTCGAATTAGTAAACCGTTAATTTCGCCTTTATCATTTTTTTAAATGGTTTTCCGGAAATCTTAATAATTCCTTATATATGGAGCTTTAGTACCAGGTCTTTGTAATACTTTTCTTTTTTTCTTACCTAAGCAGTATTATAAATTCAGCCCGGTATGTTTTTCTCCTTTTTAATATTTTTTTTCGGGGGTTTCCCATGTCGGCAGCATTCCATCGGTTTGTCGATAACGGGTGAAGGAGGTTCGTATATTAGCTCGGTTGTTTAGCTTAAGGGGCTTAAAGATCTTTATCTTTGGTACTTCTGGTATAAGGTTTTACTTAAGTGGTTCGAAGGGATATAAAACCATTAGTAGTTTTAATAACTACTTTAAAATTTACGATACTTAATATTTTATATAGGCCTTTTTATTTGCCCAGCTCCCGTTATACGAGGACTTTACTTTATAACAGCAACGCAAACAGGTCGATTATTAACGGGATGTTTCTAGTATTAAGGGCGTTATTAATCTGGTGGCGTACCAATTCTCTTCATAGTTTCCTTAAAGCTTTACTGTAGGCCGCAACACATTTCTAAGTACTTGCCGATAGCGGAGATTTACTCGTTAGGCGTGGGTACGCTTTAAAGACTAGGAGCGTTGGCACTAAGCTGTTAGGGCTTACGGTGTCGTTAAGACCTTTTACTACTATTCGTAGGCGTGCCTCCGAATCTATATAGCTTTTAATCTTCAATGTAAGGATATTATACGCTCGGCGAAATAAGGCGTATGTCTTTTTAATCTTTACAATGATTTAATAGGCTTTTACAGGTTCCTATTTATACTAAATACCTATTATTTTAATATTCTTTTGAAATTTTACCGTAACAAAATGTATACTGGTATCTTGGACGACGACATTAGTTAGACCTAGGTACTTGTTAATTTATAGTATCCTTAACATTTTCCATGTATCCTTTATCGAAAGGGACTTGAAAAACTTAGCTCTGTAAAAAAAGGTTGTAGGATTAACGACGTAAACAAAGACTCATTATTTAAGTAAAATATATTAACGAAGGTTTCTTCATGGTAGTTCTTATCGTTTTTTAATGTAAATTTGAATCTTCGGGGGGCTTGGGTATGTATTAGGCAGTAATGACAAAAAATTCCGTTAACTTTTAGGGCAAAGTATACTTGTTGGTCAGGTCTGAAGCCTATAAGATTCACATAAACCAAGGTCTTTGAAGAGTAATCAGAATGATTGGTATTGTAGTATAAAAAGATGATAACAAGAGGAAGCATCAGAGGTGTACACCACAGGTTAGGGCTTATAAGCCCTCCAACTAGAGCGTATTGCTCTGGAATACTTCTTCTAGACCGATCTACGCATTGCTATCGGTCTGGAATAACCATTCTAAATCGATCCATGCATAATGCACTTTGCGTCTTGCAAGAGTGCAGCCTGCAGCGTGACACGTTACCGTGTATACTGCAGGAGTGCACCCTGCAATACAGTGCACTTCTACTTGACCTATGTATACTATCTATGAGGGTATATAGTAATATCCACAATTTTATATGGTTATGCCCTGCAGACTTTAGGACTTTGTATAGCCTGTTAACGTCTAGGTGATTAAAACGCCGGTGTAGTTAACGTATTTCAGACTCCATCAAGTTTAATACTATTACTTCCAGGCTTTAAAAGTAAAATTATAGGTGCTTTTACTTAAAGTCGAGTGAAAACCTTTAGCTATTTTTAACCGGTTCATTTACATTAACGTCAACGTTAACGCTTAAAGTCTTTATATCCTTCAAGTAAAGAAGAAAAGAGGTAAAAGACTTAAGGATATAAAATTTAATTGCTTTTACAATAGTTTAAACTACTGTTATCGGTAGTAATAATAGTTATTCGTCTGGTCTAAAGCTAATTTTAGCCTTATTAGCATCGTGATGATCAATCTTAGTAGCTGTTGTACTTTCCCTTCGCAGCGCTATATAATATAAATAGCTTCTTATTAAGTACCTCACTGCCTTTGTGTCTAGTATAATACCTTAGAACATGTAATCTATATAACGATCGCAGAGATTAATGGTGTATAAGGGGTTAAGGGATTGATTAAGGCAAAGGTAAGGGTTTTTATACGTTAAACAGTATAGGAAAGCGTAGTCAGCTAGTTATTAGGCCGTATTAATAGCAGTATTTTTATATTGCTTGATTTGTTTAGGGGCGTTGGCGTTATTCATTATCTTGTCGCCCTCAAATTTTACGATTTAATTTAAATAGTTTTATATAAAATCAATAAGGTATTCAGTGTAGTATACTGCCTTTCTATTGTTTCGCTTGGCGGGGGGGAGTCGAGTTAACTAAAAACTGGATTTGTTATAAATCTAATTTTTTTGCCATTATTACAACGATAATATTAACGGTTAATAGTTCCGCCTAAAACCTGGCCTTATTAATGCTAGCGTGGTTATTACCTTTAGTTTAAAGCCGATATCGATAAGCTAAACCTTAGGCGTTATAGGCGCCAGTATTTACGATCGACGTAGTTGACTACCGCAAGGTTTTCTTTATTTATATCGAGAAAGTTGACGAGTTAGGAGTATATATTAAGCGAGTTTGGTGTACGCGTCATCACGGTGGCAAGTAAGGAGCGCAAGTAGTTAAAAAAGCCTTCACAGGTGGCATTTGTGCGTTATAGAGCGTATTTGAACTCGCTAACACTCGTAACTACTGTTCGTACCTACTCATAAATTATAGCTTCGCTAACGTAAGCTTTCTCCATTCCTTTTTGGTAAAATATTAAATTATTAATTATTTAGTTAAATACATCTATTGGTATTTTTACCCTTTTCTTCTTTACTATTATTATAGTTTACCTTGTAGTAGCCTATTTTATATGGTATTACTTAAGGTGAACGTCGTATTCGAAGTGGCCCTTTATGTCATCGTAGATTTCGCGAAACATTGTAGCGCTAGTTAAAAAGGTTAAGTAGTAGTCCTTAGCATGCCTTATAAGGATTTTGGAAATAATAAGTGAAAACCAAAAGGAGGAACCTCTATTTATTTACAGATATTTGAAAAAGGTATTATATTGGTGTTAAAAAGGTTATAAAGCTTTTCTTTATACTTTTTTATATTGTCTCGGATCCTAGAAAAGTCCGTGAAAAGTTTATAATCAATATTCACTATTTTAATAAGTTTTGGAAAAAGGTCTCAATAATTATTCCAGCTCTAAATGGTATTTCCTAGCGGTTTAAATTTTAGGGCTTTCGAAATACAGTATTAAGGGTAATTACCAGTCGCCTGGCCCGAGGGGTAAAGTCCTATAATAGAACCTATGATAAGCTCCTACGCGTAGGCGAATGTAAATGGAGAAGGATTTTAAAAGGTTTGGCGACTAAATTGCTAAGGGGCGATAGGTATTTAAAGGTTTTAGAAAGCTTAACGATTGTTGGAATATCAGTCAAATGCATTAAAGTCAAGTAAACGTTACTTATAGTAAAGTTAATTATACTGAATGCATTATTGGTTGAAGTTTGTGGGTTTTTATTGTAAGTGCAGTGCAGTAGGAGCCCACTTTAAAGTGGGGCACAGGGCAAAGCGTTTGGCCATACAAATTAATATACAGATCGATTAGTAGTCTACCAAACTTAGAACTTATACACATCAATCAACAATATTAACGTATAACCAATTACTTCAACCATAGTGATTCGAATCGATTACGTTGCAACGATAAAGGCCTACCAATACTAATTAGTGCTTATTAGGTTAAGCACAGATTGGCTAAGTAGAAGAAGAAAGTTAATTTTCGGTTACGCTTTATTCTTTTTAGGCAAGGTAAAGGAAAGGATCTTGCGAAGAACCCCTATTCGCTGTTCAGTTGTTCGTGGCAGCAAGTAGGGAAGACTTATAGGCCATGAAATTGTTCGCGGTAGTCTATAAGTAAGCGATAGTATCGCTAGTCGAAAACACCAAGAAATCTTTATTAATCCTTCTTGAAGGCGTTAAGATTGACCGCTAAAAGTCTTAAAGATCACTAAGCCAGCAAGCTGGCAAACAGCTAAGTCAATTGCTACTATAGGTACTACTACTGTAAATCGCAAGAAAAACGATTAAGTCCTTACGCCTAACAACCTCCACCACCAATAACTACCTTCGACTTTACTCTTTACACCAAATCTCTGCCCACACTTCACTTTTTTCCACTCATTCCACCTTAATTTAATCGTTAAGTTCGTTGCTCTAAACGAAAACACGAGGAATTATCAAGTCGCGCCAAAAAAGCTACGTCGCGCGACTCCACATTGAAACGCCAAGCCTACACACTCTGAATCACTAAGTCCATATGCTCCTGAATCGCCAAGTCTTCACGCCCAGATTACCAAGTCAACTACTAAGCCTTACACCAGCCAGAACGTTACGATGTCTTTAAAACGTACTAGAATTAATGCCGTTAATGACTCCGAACGAAAAAAAAAAGCAATTAAAGACCTCGGCGCTATCTTCGAAAAATACTACGACGAAGATCTCTGGTTTACTAAAGCTACTAAAGACTTTACTCCAAAGCACCTAACCAACGTAATCGGCCACTTTATTCTCGATACAAACACTACCGGAATCAGCCATAAACTTATAGCCTTTGATGACTTTCAAAACTGGTTTCGCGACTGGAGTTTAAATATGTAGAAATAGGTAGAAAGATAAGCAAAAACAAGAATAAAGACCGAGTTATTCGCCCGAGGAGTTAAACTCTTTACGAAGATAGAGAAAAAGGTAATTTAGCTAACTTACTCTACGACTATGCTACGGATAAAGACCCCTCATAGACCTTGGTTAAGGGAAAGGAGACTACTGGCAATAGCAACCTTTAACGTCTATATACACGTTTGTAAAGACCTATATAGGCTTAAATAAGTAGACGTAAGAAATCAATCAACCTACACCTCGCAAGCCCTCAAATCCATCAATTAATTAAGCAGGAGCCTCGCCGAACCCCTTAACACTAGGAAGATTATCACCAACCTTTCTACGATAGATATTATTAGGCTTATTTTCTCCAAGTTTTTGAATACGTCTAGTTTTAATAGCCAAGTTAAGGAACGACCGGATTTATAGGAAAGCCTATTGTAGGTATGACTATTGGCTTTTTTCCTTTAAACTTAGCTAAGATCAATTATCCTACTTATTAATACTAACAACTGTTTTAGTCTTTTCCCTAGCTAAGTGAGAAAGACCTACACGACTAGTATATTATACTTCCCCTTCGATACGTTCTTATAGAGGATACGGACTATATGTTAATCATTACGTTTATTAAGATTTGGGGAGGTAAAGAAAAGTATAATGGTAAGCTATATAACTTTTTTAACGTCAAGTTACGCCTATTCTTGAATATTTTCCGTTAAATGAAAGTTGAGTCACCAGGTTTTCACTCGCTGTTTTAAAATATTCTTATCGGCTAAGCTAAAGACTATTACCTTCGATACCTTACGAATTATACATTTTTCCGCGAAATTTACGATGGTATAAAGAGCTATTTCGAATACGATATTAACCTCGCTTAGTATTATACGAACTGGAATATTATTAAGTGGTTGTAAATGTTGGATTATAAAAAAGAGTCGAAAAATAAGATAAACCTTTTAAATTAGATATTTAATAGACTGATGTTTTACCAACAGGTAATAGGAAACGTGGAAGCTGGCGAAGGCACCTTACGTTAATAGGTTCGATAAGAATTTACGGGCTATAAAGAGTTTGAATACGCCTTGTAATACCCTAATACTACCTATGAAGGGGTTTTTGGCCAATTACGTTCCTTGTTGGCAATCGTAACTGTTCGAGTTTCTGGTTCGATGTAATGATTACACTAAATACCCGTGAGTAAATAGAAGGTGTCAGGGGGTTTATGTTAGCAGTAAGGTAGCAGAGGTAACAAAAGTGCAATATCAGAAGATTTTTGTTCGTGCTATAGAATGATCATTAGCCGTTAGGCTATTCAGATGTGTAGACTAAATACTTAGATTGACAATTGAAGAGCTATGAAGGAAATACTATCTATGTGGTGCTGACCGTGTCCTTATATCCCTATCCTTCATACCGTCTTCAGTACTGGATCGCTGGAGTCGCTGTCGGTCCCATCGGTCCTTCCCTGTCCAGGGTTGCTGACATAAGAGAAGTTCCCCACCTGATTCTGGACTTCAGGCTTTCTAGTGGCGCAGTGTTGCATACTTGCCTGCTTCCTGGCCCAACCTCTGTCTGGGTTATAACATTCGACTGGCATATATTTATAAACTTCAGAATTTAATAACGAAGAAAACCCTTTTAACTCGTATTACATTGATCGATAGTATGGAAGGCCCGGCAAATACAGTAAATGGAGAATCCGGACCTTTACCTATAGAAAAGGATATTTATCCTCTTTAAAATCTTTTAATCGCCTGAATAAATTTAACTTAAACGTTAAAAGATATTGGATTTATGATAAATAGGGCTGTTGGTTAACACACCATATTGTTTCCAAATGTAACGCAAAATAGGTGATATATTATACATAATACCTTTTTACCTTAAAATGAAACTATACAAAACGTGTTACGTAATTTGAAGAAAATAAAGTTAAAAAGGAAGAAAATAAGTCAAAGGTTATCGGCTGACACGAAAATACGAACAATAATACCGGTATTAACCCGGAAGCTACGTAATAACTAGCCGACTACGCATTCTTATACCGCTTAATAAGTAAAAACCCTTATCGTCATTATAACGATGAAGAACTTGGCTTTATATACCTTTTTACCATTTAAAATCGGTACGCGAAGTAAGTTATTTAAGGAATCATACTGGATATGAGAGTAACACGGTATTTAATAAAGGGTTATTCGAAATATATCGTGTTACGAAGGGATACCAATACAATTACGAAACTTAACCACGCGGATACTAGTAAGGCTAAAGTTAGCTTTAGCTTTGGAAAAGAGATATCGTTACTGTAATTGACGACAGTAAATACTGTTATTAGCTTGATTATTTTCCACATCTTAAAATCTCCAATTCCTTTCCTCCTTTACCTAAAGGATACGAAAAACCTCGGCGTTGACGTTGATATTGAGATTAATAATTTAATATATATTGAAGCCGGTAAAAGGTTTTTATTTAGCCTTAAGTAATAGTATTTTTAATTTTATCCTTAAGGATTAGAAACAGTGGTATTAAATCTAACGAAAGTAAAACTTCGTTAAATATATCGTAGGTTTAATTATCTAGTAACCAATAGGCTTTATGAGGTCTTAAAGGCAACTTATTACGAAAATGTAGACCTATTAATACTAGAAGTAGTTAAGCGCTTTCATTACTGTTGCCAAATATATTCTCAATCCCTTTTAAGGTTTAAGTTTACGTTAAAGAAAATTGAATTTTTAACTCAGAAATCTTCGTAAAAGTATTTTATTTAAACGGTAAGTTAGTATTATACGTCGAAGATTCCGTTATTACTTTTTATAGCATCAAGTTCCTTAAACTCATTACGGCGAAGGAAATATAGAAATTACTACGTACTTTGTAGATTAATAGGTACCTTAGCTTATTAAACGTATGTTTTTACGATATCAATATTAAATTTATTACGATAAAGTTTTAAATCAATATAAAGTTAATAGGTATTTAGTATAAATAGGTTTTCGTAAATCATTATTAAGGTATTAATAAGGTTAAACCGGTATACACCCTCCTACAAAAGGCTTACGATATCCTTATATTAGAAATCGGAGGCTTTATAAGCTAAAAGGAACGCCTTTAAATAGCGGTAAAAGGTTTTAATAATATTGTTAACCCTAACAGACTTATACCAACTTTGTTAGTATTTGGAGTTTACCTACGTATAGCTAAGTCGCCACTTTAATTAAGTACCTAAAAGCGTATTATAACATATAATAAAACGCTAAAGGAATTGAAAAAGTAATTGGTACGCCGCTAGGTTAATAATACCCTTAATACTAAGAACGAACCCTTAATAACAGACGTGTTTTTACTTCCCCTATAAAGTAAAGTCCTTACATAACACGATCCAAGTAAATAGGAGGGGACATATAATATTTTAATTATCACTAGTTTAAACATAGTAATTGAAATTATGAACGGCCCCATAACTTTACAAGTTATATAAGTTAAGCAGTATAAAAAATTAATAAAGATTTCGATATTGATAACCTTCAACTTCAACGAATTAGTTAATATAACCCTCTTGAGCCTATTATTAATAAGCTGATGGAATGTCGACGGCGTAGAAAACCATCTAATAGGAGGATATATACTGAAAAGAAGGAAAAGGGAGACTATAAGCCTGGCATGGTATATATAATGACGTGAGTATTTTAACAGGAAAAGTTTAACGGAGAGCTTACCTTTAAGTTACATGTCAAAGTTATTCTTAATACTTTGGGTAAACTTTTTTGAAAAATTATCAAATGGAAATTAACGGCTTTTTATTACGGGGAGTTACATAATTTATGCCGTTAACTTAAATTGAAAGCCAAAATATCACTATTTTTAAGTCGAAGATAATTTACAAGGTTAAAAGTAAAACTACAGACCGGCTACATAAAAAATTATGGTTAATCGTTTAATGATATAGTAATAAAAGTAAAAATTAAATTCTTATTTAATCGCTTATAATCCAGAAGATTAATTAGTATTTGATCGTTGTTATTTTACTAGTTTGGCTACTGGTGTAAAAGGTTAGTTTACACTTAATAGCCGGGATATCACGTAAGCGTATACGTAATCTACCACTGATTTTCAACGGATTATACTATTGAAACAACTATAAAACCTAGAGGATAAGTTTCAACCTGACATAATAATATATTATATGAAGCTCTTACATGTACTAGCTGAGGCTGGCATTTTTTAGTTTTTAACGTACCAGGTATATTTTGAAAATAAGTTAAGCATAAAAACCTTAATATTTAACATATACTTGTTAATTATAAAGGTTAAAGACTTTGGTATCATGGGTATATAAATTGACGATATCTTTTTCCTCAACGATATTAGATTTGTAGCGGAGGAATAACGTATTATCGAAAAGTTAGGTTTTTGAAAATATAAGCTTGTTAACACGTTAACTAAGGGTATATAACTTGAATTTAATGGATCGTTACTCTATATTCATAGTTTTAAGGCTAAATGTGGCACTTATATTAGCTTACGTTAAAAAGAGTAAGTCACAAGCCTAATAATTATCGATAGGACTAACGAAATAAGGGCATAAAGATATCTAAAGTAAAGGGAACGTACGGCTTATATCGCCACACTATATTAACCGGAGGCATTATACGACCTTTCTATTACAGTACAAGTATAAGACCCGTAAAACAAAGACTTTGATAAGTTAAATAAATGGATTTAATATAAATAGATTATATAAAGAGAGAAATTAATATAGTTTTTTTAAACTTAACGAAAACGAAGTTAATAATCTTTACAAACGGATCATTTACCAATAATACTAACTTTATATCGTAAATAGGCTTTTTAATGATATTCGTTAACGAGGATAAGTCGGAAAGGCAGTTTACAATTACTGGGAACCTTATATACTGGATATTTGTTAAGTGTAAACGTATAATTTGGAATGTATTGGCCTCGGAAATCTACGGCATAATAGTAGGCTTTAACATCGGTATATTAACTGACGGTATATTAAAGATTATTACTAAACAGCTGGGTTTGCCACCGATACTTATAATAGTATATATCGACTTTCAAAGCCTTTATAAATACCTATCAAAATTAGGCACGACTAATGAAAAACGCCTGATAATAAACGTGATAGCATTAAGGGAGGTATATAAAGCCTGGGAAATCGATAAGTTTCGATAGATTAATAGCAATGATAACCCTGTCGATGCTATAACTAAGGCTACGCCCAATAGCACTCTGGAAAGATTTGTAGATAGTAATACGCTGACTATAAGAATCGAGGAATACGCGGATCGCCTAGCACGTGATGTGGAGGAACAGGCTGGTAAATTGAAAGACCGCTAGGGTAATGGTAGCGATGGCAGTAGTTTGAATTACTGGCAAAAGGTACGTAAGTAGTGGCGTACTTAATTTGTACAAGTTTGTGGCGAAAGATCTATGTACAGGATTTGAGGAATGAAGGCCTCGGAAGGGTAGAGTAAAAGGGCTATATAGGGCTGTAATTGAGGTTGTTTTCAGTATAAATTGATTGGAATTGACAAGGGTCTGGCTTATGGATTAAGGAGGGATTTTAGAGGTTGCCACCAATTGATGGCAAGCCACGCTGGCGTGTAGGCACAAAACAAAAAACCGCCAGTATTAAAATAGCAGTCAAATACATTACAGTCAAATCAACTTTACTTACAGTAAAGTTAATGGTACTGACTGTAATATTGGTTGAAGTTTGTGGGGCTGCATTGCAACTGCAGTGCAGTAGGTGTCCACTTCAAAGTGGGGCATAGGCCAAAGCGTTTGGCCATACAAATTAGTGTGCAAACCGGCTAGCGGTCTGTTAAACTTAGAACTCACATACATCAATCAACAATATCAACGCAGCACCAGTTACTTCGACCACAGTGATTCGAATCGACTACATTGCAACAATAAAGGCCTACCAACAACGATCTTATTTAATTAACTGGTATAAAACACCGATGTCAATACATTTAGTTGCGTTAGTAGCTATTATTTTACCTACTTTACTGTCGTTAAAGGCGTACTCCGCATTGTTACGTAAAAGTACTAAGCTGCCAAGTAAATTAATAAGTTTTTTTTATCGTTAGCACGTGAAAAGGCTTAACTTAATTAAGGGTAAAAGAAAGGTCCTTTGGATCGCGTATAAGGGCAGTAAGGTTCCTTAACATCCTTTTCTTGTACGTGTGGCTTTTAAGGGCGTTTTTAAAGCTAAGTTAGGTCGAGAAGTTTTACGCCAACTTTGTAGTACCTTTTAGTAATATATAAACTCCTTGCTGTTTAAATTCGGCTTTAAACCTTAAATTAACCCCTTTTAAATCAAGGTCTACATATTAATAGTTTAATTGTTAACCAAATTACGGAGATTGACAAAAGCGTAGTTAGGATTTTTAGTGTTATTGTATTTAACGATATAGTAGCCGACGAAGTTGGTAAGGTGTTTTTCCGTTAATTTTTCATTAATATTTAGTTTTAAAGGTTTTCGTTGTAAAACTTCATAAAAAGGGTTTACAAGGTGTTAATCCCTTTCTAAATCTCTTAGGTAGATGTTATCTTAAGGTTTATGGTAATATAGGATTTGGTAAACGAGGGATTTAGTAATTTGGAGCGTAGAGATTCGGTGTTTTGACGTAAAGTCGCATAGGAACTTAGTGACTTAGCGACTTAGTAGCTTGGCGTGAGGTCGTGTAATGTAGCTTTCTTGGTGCGACTTGGTGTTTTTGCTTAAAGCAGCGAACTTAACGATTAGTGTGATGTGGGGAGTAAAAAGAGTAAAGTAGGGTAAAGGTTTGGTGTAAAGGGTAAGGTTGGAAGTCGGTAATGGTGGTAAAAGGCGAGGGTTATTTATTGAAAGCCATAGGACTTACTCGGTTTTGTAATAGTAACACCTGTAGTAGTATTAACTTAGTCATTTGCTAACTTGCTGAACTTTGAGACTTCTGATAGTCGATCTCAACGTTTTTCTTTAAGAAGGATCTGGTAAAGATTTCTTGGTATTTTTAATAGCAATACCGTCGCTAACTTTCAGATTGCCGTTGTAAGATAGACACAATCCAGAAGTCTTTTTTTTTCTTACTGTTGTGAAACAGATACAGTACTAATAGAGGCCTTTCGCAAAAATCTTCCCTTTACCCTAGCCACCATAACCGTAAAGCGTAATTAGAAAGTAGCCTTTTCTTTTACTGAGCCAATTTGTGCTTAACCTAATAAGCACTAATTAGTGTTGGTAGGCCTTAAACGTTGCAACGTTGTTGATTCGATTGGTCCTCAAAGTAACGATAGTATTGCATTGGTCAGATAGTAGATATATTATTCTAGGTTTGGCAGACCGCTAGCCGGTTTGCACTATAATTTATATGGCTAATTGTTTGGGTCATGTCTTAGAGTAAAGTGCAGCGTACTGCACTCAACTTATACTCAATGCGGTAAGTCTGCATAAAGCAATACACTTATAGTACAGTCAACTTTACAGATAGTAAAGTTGACCTACTGCACTGCATGCAATACTATTCCAACACTAATCGTATAGATTAAGAGCTACGTAGACTATCCGGCAAGTTATATAGAGGAATGTAAATACTCTACTAAACTAAAAAACTGTTAAGGTAATATTATATGAGAATGTGTTTAAACCTACTGGCAGAAGGTACGCAACTAATGGTGTACAGAACCCGTAACGCGCGTAAGTCTATGGCAAAGAATTTGTCTACGGGAGTCGAAGAGTTTAAGACTTTGAAATACAGGGCGAAAAACTGTAATTAAAGTCAATTTGTATATAAAAAAGACCATAATTGACAGGGTTTGGTTGACAGAGTTAAAAAGTACTTTAGAGAATACTATAAATTAGTAATTGACCCCATTGATACGCGTACAAAACAAAAGATCCCCAATATTAAAACAATAGTCAATCATAATACAGTTAAGTCAACTATACTCACTGTAAGTTGATTATATTAACTACAAATTGACTATATTGTTTGTAGGTTTACTATATTTACTACAAGTTAAGTATAATAGGTACCCTATTTGGATTAAGGCACTAATCAAATAATTAGCTATACAAACTAGTAGGCAAACTGACTAGCGGTCTGCCAAATCTAGAAGTAACATATCACTACTTTCAATGCAACATACTAGTTACTTCAACCACGATTCGAATCGACTACGTTGTAATGGTCAACGCTTACCAATACGAATACTATTATTATTTTTAACAAATAGTATTATTATTAGTTTAAACGAATATAATATGAATTAAAAATGGATTCAACCTATAAAAAATAACAAATTCTAATATATATAATATTATAATATACAGTATAAGAAATAGGTATGAGAAATTCATTTTGTATTAAAGGATACTTTAGAATATAATAAACCACTCGAAGTAAAGTATTTCTACTTCATTACAAGGCGTATATTTTTAAAATCTCTTTCTTCCTCTTGTATCTTATAATACTATTTTCCTATGAACCCAAATAATATTGTCTTCATTAACGTCGACGTACTAGACCTACCCAACAGTCTGTTTGATTCTTTAGTGACTGGTATTCGCCTTTCCACTGTCGATACCGGTGAGGATACACATTTCTAGGGATCTAGTAGCGGCTGATGGCTCCCATCAGCATCTGACAATTCTCAGCCATTTCTGCTCTGGTAGTATCGTTTGCAATTTGTTTGGAAGCTCACGTTGGAGAGAAGTGGGCAGTAGAATTGTGCGATGGTCCGGGGTAGAACAGTAACTGGACGCTAGTGTCTCCAACCAGGGAATTCTTGAGGCGCGAGGGACATGCTAATGGGGACTGGTGTTGCAGCTAGTAGCTGGATCTGGTTGACTTGTATAGTAGAGTTTCAAAACTCATACGGTGGACAAGCGAACCTAAAACTCGGATCCCGAAACTGAACGGACAAATTCAAATGCATGCAGTGTGCCAGATTGTAAAACCCGCACAGACACCAGCCTCTCCTCCAATTTATACCTATGATGCCTTCACTGCGGCTTGACAGAACATGGAGTTGAAGTTCGAGTTGGGAAACAATTTTAGAGTTATTCAATACAGCATGAGTGGGGTATCAGTCGCGACTGCCTCATGTTTCAGGTCGAACTGTAAGAAATTGGATAGATATCAAGGTTGAAGACTCGAATTGCCATGACTGAGATGCGCGGGCTGTTCGCACAGTCATGGGCGCGCGCCGAACAAATGAACGCCGGATGAGTGGCACTGACGTGTCGGAATATTAAGTTGAAACAAAACCTTGGACAGTCTGAATGAAACGTAATTCTAATACCACGGTAGATGCTTTCGTTATTACCATAACTGACTCGTTGTCAACAACTGTAATACTCGGGCAAAGTTATCGACAGTGCTCCGGCAACTTGCCATTTCGCAGGTATAAAAGGACATTTGTGGCTGCGACAGCCTGCTACGTACTAAGGTATCATAGCAACACTTGTTACTGTGTGCTCCTTGTTGCTAGGGCATGCTAGCGACTCCACCCGTTTCGTACCTAATCCAGTTGCATGTGCACGTAAAGGGGCCACAAGTCCGGGGCTCTATATTAGAGTTCACGCCCAAGACCAGCTATTTCTTTCTCCGATTCGTTGTGGCCACGTGCGACACTGCCGACCATCACCTCATTCATCAGTGCAAAAATGGCTCACGAAAAGGTGCGATATAGCTCGCTGGCGTCTGGGCTTATGGCCACACTGGCCGTGATAGGGGCGTTGGTCTGGAATAATATCGGAGCTTACAAACCTCACGAGAAGCCGGTGCACAAATTCCACACCCTCATCATATCTTACGACCCCTTGGTGCTGTATTTGGAAAACTTCCTGGCTCCAGAAGAGGTCACATACCTCAAGAATCTGGCGTGAGCAACCCGAGTGTCCCGTTGAACCCTACTCCCACCAGAAGAATGAGTGCTACCTGGCTAGGCACCGGCACTGTTTTATACAGAGAATGAGTTCCCAAGGCTAACATCTATCCGTAGGAACGAGTCCAACTTCCAACAATCAACGGTCCGAGACGAGGAAACTGGAGGCAACATGGTCTCACCCGAGCGCTCCAGCTTCACAGCCATGCTGCCCTCGGACGACGACGTAGTCACGGAAGTGATGCAGCGCGCGGCCGATTTCCAAGGGCTCACGCCGTTCTCGCACATGGAGGCCCTCCAGGCCACTTTCTACCAGGTCGGCCAGGAGTACAGGGCGCACTGGGATTGCCTCGAAGGCGCCGGGGGCACTGACCGGCTCACGACCATCTTCGCAATCCTGGACGACAGTTGCGGCGACATGTGCGGCACGCAGTTCCCCAACATTGCCATTGACTGGTCGAACGAGGACCCGCGCTGGTGCGAGATCGTGGAGTGCGGCGAGGAACTGCTGACCATCCGGCCCAAAGCTGGCAACGCTGTGTACTGGAAGAATCGGATGGAAGACGGATCGATCCATCCCAAGGCTCTTCATGCAGGGCTGCCGATTCAGCAGGGCAGCAAGATGGGACTGAACATTTGGACGAATGGCAAGTCTTGGGATGCTTATAATTTCACAGCGACCTATGACGAGGTTGAGGATGGCCAGATGCAGGACTTCGAGGCATCCGAGCAATGAGAGGAGCCACAGGTACGAACCATCTACTTCATTATCCTACCTTCAAGCTGGAAGCACAGAAGCGTTGGTTGGATAGAGTGCAAGTCGAAGGGCCACAACCCTCTCCACTCTCTCCTGAGTCTCGTCTGATCTCTTCTCATCCCTCTCCCTTTGACCATCACACAGCTCAAGCACAAAGATCAGCCAGCCCACTAACATTGCTCTGTCATGTCAGCTGCACTCTGGGCTACATAGTGGCCACATCGGTGCCCTTCATTGCTGTATGAAAAGTAAAATCTGCAAGAACAGGACAAAGTGCAGGAGGGTACTTGTTGTTACAGCTGGGAGTCAAAGACGATACCGGTATTATGGTTGGTGATCAAGAGCGTTAGCTACTGGGTTGATATTTTGACTAGCTAATCAGTTTGGACGAGGCTACGTGGCTATGTTAATGCACAGGGCGTCTCTTTTTTTTTTTTTCATTTTCCTTTGAATCCAAGAGGCAGCGTCATCCTATTCAGTTCCGATCAGGGCAATCTCGGCCTTCCGGTATCCAAAGTTCGAACTGGTAGGTATGTAGGTGTGATGGGCAGAGTCTTGCCTGGCAATGATAGGCCTTCCGCAGCAATATTGGTCGGAGATCTACTCTCTTCAACATCATGAATCTAATTCTCTGGCTGACCATACGATCATCAGTGCTATCAAGTCCCTTGGTTGCCAACTTCTGGACGGTGCTCCTAACCTGGCCAATATCTGTTCACAAAATCTCCACGGCATTACCATACACAGAACATCGTTTTATCATTACGAAAAATACAAATGTTAACCATGAACGATTGAAATCTCCAAACCTTAAAAACAGGTAAATAACATCAAATCACCAAAAAAAAATGCGGTGTAATCTGTATCATTTACAATGAATAGGCTTATACGTTATACAACGTATTAAAGGGAGCGCGTTATACGGTGTAGGAAGTCCGGGGCTAAAATGGCTTATACATTATACGGTGATGGCGGCTTAGGGTTAAAACGGCATATATATCATATAGCATATTAAAGGGCGCATTATACGACATTGGCGACTTATGATTAAAACAGCTTATACGTTATATGGTACGTTAAAGGGCGCATTATACGGCTCCGACGGTTTAAAGATAAAATAACTAATATGTTATATAGTATGTTAGGAGATACATTATAAGCCCGCGTTCGATTCACGTTTGGTTCGCGTATTAAGCAGATACGGCTTGCATTCAACGTTTGGTTGGCGGTATACCGTAACCCTTATGGCTTTTAATAAAAAAGGGGGTATATTATAAACTTAGGCTATTCGCTTTTAATTTTATAAATTACATAACTATACACTTAACGGGATATGTAGTATTCGGCTCGGGCTCGATTCTGGCGCGATCTGCATATACCATATGCGAGAGTACATAATGGACTATACATAAACTATGCCCATAAATCCTACACGAAGAATCATTGCAACCTCTTCTAGTCTTTTGTTTGTACCTCAGTAGTAAACTCTATTTAATATCTACTGTTGTACATGGCTAGGGATAAAGGGGTATGGATACATACATAGAAACAGAGGAAGATACTCAGTGCATCTGGCTACTACATGCTTAGCTCCGCTGAAATTTGTTTCTAGTTCTAGTTTCTTCCTTTTCTATCGTTATAATACTATACTATTTCAACGTTACGTTGCTGTCCTACACGCGTACCAACAATTAGTAGCTGTAAACTAAAGAGTTAAAAAGTACTAGACCCACATTTTACTAGTTTTAATAAGATAAAACGGAGGGAGCGTCACTAGTTCTACTATTTTGACAAAAATAAAAAACAATAACCGCTTTACCCCGCTAAACCTTTCATTTTTTCCTTCTTTCCTGCTCTTTAACTTTAAGATCCGTAACCTCTTCTTCATTAACCAACACTATTAATCACTCTTTATCGCGCCGACCTCTTTTTTCTTTTCTCGCCGTAGCTACTATTAGTTTTGTCATTTCCGCCGCCGTTTTCGTCCCAACTGCTATTATTCTCGCTGCTGTTCCTTTCATCTCGACGATAAGCAAGCGTAAGTTACATGCTTTAAGTATTTCCTCACCGTTAACGCTCTACCGTACTCGGGGCAAGCCTTTAGTAGTTGCCCTTTAACCCTTAAGGGAAAAAATACCTACCTCTGCCGTCTTCGTTTTATTAGCCTTTTTTTTATTAACATCAACTTTACCCTCGCGAATTCCTTAGCCGTCGAACCTTTTTTAACTCGTTATCATACACTTCGTACTTATATATTCTTAATTAAGATAAATTTAGTATCCAAGTAGTCCAAGAATCTGTAAGAGCAGATAACTGCTATATAAAAAAAAAAAAAAAAAAAAAAAAAAAAAAAAAAAAATTAACGAACGCCTTAATATTGTTAACAAAAGCCTTTATTGGTATATTATAGATAATCAGACAATTATGATTAGCCGCTTTAATGCCCTTACCCATAACTTAGAGTGAGAACGTCGGCCTCACCGAAATAACGAGCGCCCTTACAACCCTAAGCGTCCTATTCGCGGCTTATACCGCTCTTCTCATCCTCTTAGCCCTAATCGAGGTACATTAGCTACCCAATCCTTAAGTAATAATAATACATACCATATAAAACGTAAGAAAATTAGGGTTTATAACACCGAATACCTTATTTCTTTTAATATAGGTATACTTGTTATCGATAAAGATATCGTTTTTATAAACGTTTAAAGTTTTTAGACTTCCGTTAAAAACTTTACCAAGTTTAATCCAGACGCCGAAGGTTATATAGTCTCCATATTTAAAACCTTGTTTTAAGGATTAATGATATTTTGGTAAAATATGGAGCTACCTTATGAGGAACGTATAAATCTTCTTAATGAGGGCCTCGAAACAGTTATAAATACTTTTACAAACTGCTTTCGAATAAATCTCAACCAAGCTACTAAAGAGTTTCGTAAACTAACGTTTACTTTACGAGATTTTATAAAGTACGAATATAACTTCTGTAAATATATTCAAATCAAACTAAGGTATGTATGAGTTATAGCCACTTTTGATTAAACTAATGAAAACTAATATAACGTTGTAATCGATATTTTGGCTTTTTTCAACTTATTTATTTACCAAAATATACAGCCTCCTAATGGTAAGTAGACTTTGTAAAAATATATAACCTAATTCGAGGAAGTTAAACTCATTTTACTAATAGTTGCGGATCGTCGATACCCTTTATACAAGCCCTCTATTAAAGACAGACGTAAAAGATACGATTTACACACGTTTTAAAACAAGTTGAATCCGGAATATAAAGATAAAAAAAGATATAAAAAATATTTTAGTAAAAAGGTTATCGTGTTCTCGATTGCGAGTATAAACCTCACGAGGTTTATAACAAACCTCGCGAGAAGCAGCACAACGATAATCTCTACGACGATCGCGATAATTTCCGCCGCGATAGCAATAGTCGCCGCGACCGTAGTCGGTATTGCAGTCGCCGACACAAACGAATTAACAATATTTAATCCAACTTGAAAACTAATTACTTAGATCAAAGCGATACTAAACCCTGCTACTCGTCGTAAACGAGTAAGGTGGGCTTTATAAACGAGATCTCCGGTTTTGTTATGCGGTTAAGCCGCCAAACCTATACCAGCTATAAGCAGGAGTACGAATCTAATAATACACTTTTTAAGTATTTAAAGGTTTGATACAAAAAGAAGACATTATCCTTATAAGCTATAAGGCGAAGAATTTAGTATATAGATGTAAAACATTTTTGGCCCGAAAGTCGCTAATTTCGCTTAGGATTTGGAATTTATTATAGCCAAACCCGTTTATAAGAAGGTGGCTATAGCTATAGGAAACTTTCATTTCCTTTAAGTAGCTATTCTTACAATTCCATCCAGCCTAAATTGTACTTTTTATCTCAATACGAGCGCTGGTAAAGATCTTGTAGCCAATTCATAGCTCGACAAGTATTTTTCTAATTATATTAAAATTATTATTTTGTTAAGCGAAACTATTTCGGGTGTTATAAAACCCTAAGTAATATTAACCATTAAGTCTCGTTAGTTATTCCTTACTTATAGCTACAAGTTAGATAATATACCTAATATATTTAAGGAAACTGTAAAAACGTAGATTATTAAACGCCTGGATGCAGGTGCCTTACTTTTGAACAACTGGTTTAAACTTTGCAAAGCTAATATTCTTATGTTTAAAAATATTATTAGCTTTAAAAACAGTTACTTTAAAGTGCCATTTACTGTTAATAAAAAAGAAGCGAATTGAGTTGTTTGTAATGTATTTATTGAAGCAATTACTAGTATTTTTTCATTAAAATAAATTGTATATCTTCTAGTCGAGTACACCAATCTTTTTAAAGAACACTCTTTTATATTTACCAACCAATATCTGTACGCGTTAAATGCTATTGTCAATTTCACTACACCTTTCGTTATTTAGCTTCACAATCCAACAGATACGCTAATTATAGTTTCCAAATACATACGCCTGCGTATTATTACCAAATATAAAGATATTGCCTATTTTCTTATAAGCTGGTATGGAGCTGTCCAGGCGTTAATATAGGCTGCTGAAGTGGGAAACATAGCCTTTAAGATTACGAAGCTAATTCGAGAGGCATTTGGTAAACATTATATAATATTTTTATTAATAGTGAAACGGGTTTCCCAAAAACGTTAGCCATAGAATTGGAAATTAAATTAGATTTCTATACAGCCGAGATAGCTAAGAGAACCTAGTCTTGTCCTCCTTTAAAGCTTTTCGTTAACCCGTAGTCAGATACACAATTCCTGGATACAGTGGCGTGCCTTATTGAGGACTCTAAATAATTTATAGAAAATGCGCGAAACCTAAATTTCGTAAAGTATTAGGATAAGCTTCGTTTTAAGGAGTTTCCGCTTTTTTCCGGTATGAAGACTTTCGATAATATCCTCATATTAAAAACCAAATATAAGATATACATTAATTTCACCCACAATTTTAATATTTATAAGTTAGTAATAAATTTCGATAAATTCGTTGACGTGTGGCAGAACTTCTAATTTGTTAATTTACCGGTCAATTTAAGGATAAAAGTGTTGGAATAGTATTTCAATGGTATTGCATGCAGTGCAGTAGGTCAACTTTACTGTAAGTAAAGTTGACTGTACTGCAAGTGTATTGCTTTATGCAGACTTACCGCATTGGGTGTAAGTCGTGTGCAATACACTGCACTTCGCTCTAGGGCATGGGCCAAGCAACTGGCCATACAAATTACAATGCAGACCGGCTAGCGGTCTGCCAAACCTAGAATAATACATCTACTATATAAATACTGTAATACTACTATTACTTCGATCACGATTCGAATCGAAAACGTTGTAACATCTAAGGCCTACCAATACTGATTAGTATTTATGAAGTTAAGCACATATTAACTAAATAGAAGAAGAAGCTACTTTCTGGTTACGCTTTGCAATTGCGTAAGGAAAAGGAAAGATTTTTACGAAGGGCCTCTATTGCTACGTCGGTTTTCACGGAAGTTAGTAAAAAAGACTTCTAGGCTACATCGTTTTCCACAGTAGCTTAGAGGTAACGATAGTATCACTATCGAAAACACCCAAAAAAAAATTTAAGATTAACTATTAAAATTTTTAAAATACGGCAATTAAATAAACGGCTAAGTTAAAAGTATTACAGGTATTACTACCGCAAGAAAACGACGAAGTCCCTACGTTAAAACAATAATAAACGACCTCTGACCTTACCTTCTATACCAAACCTTTATTCTACTTTACAATTTTTTACTTACCACACCATTTTAATTGTTAAATCCGCTACTCCAAACGAAAAACACCAAGTTTCGTCAAAAAAGTTACGTTACGCGACCTCTTACCAAGTCGTCAATCTCCCACGCGACTCTATGTCAAAACATCAAGTCCCTATACCCCTAGATTACCAAGTCAACCACTAAGTCTTACACCAGTCAAAACACCAAAAATAACTTTCACTAACACTCAGTTTAAAACTATTACCAACTTTGATAAAAAGGAGGCAATCAGAGCTTTCGGCAATATCTTCGAAAAACATTACGATAAAGAACTCTGGTATACAGATACTACTAAAGACTTTACCCGTGAGCATCTTACTAATTACATCAACCACTTTATCATCGACGTCAATCACAACGACCAAAACACGAATGTTAAAGCCTTTTTCGATTATATAGAGTTTTTCAGGGACTAAACCCTCACCATATAATAAAAGGCCAAAAAGTTAGCAAAGTTAAAGCTAAGGGCTGACCTACGTAAACGAGGAATTTCACTACCTTTAAAGGTCGGTAAAAGCAGTAACTTCGTAAACATATTCTACGAATACTCTACGAATAAAAACCTATAATAACCCCCCAAAAATATAGGAAAAGAAACTACTAATAACAACAATGACTCTTAACGCCTGCACATACGTTTGCAAAAACCTACCTAAACTAAAATATATAGACGTAAGGAATTAATAAATCTATACTTTATAAGCCCTTAAATCCACCAGTTAATTAAGCAAAAACTTCGCCGAACCCCATAATACCAAAAAGATTATCGCCAAGTCTCCCGCAATAAAACCCCCTGACTTAATTCTCCCAAGTTCCTCAACACGTTTAATTCCAGCAACTAAATCAAAAAAGGACCGGCTTTATACGCGAGCCTACTATAGGAACGACTACTGGCTTTTTACTTCTAAATTCAGCCAAAGGTAATTATCCTACTCATCAATACCGATAGCAACCTTAATCCTTCCCCCAGCTAAAATATATAAAAGGTCTATACAACCAGTATATTACACTTCCGCCTCGGCGTATCTTTATAAATGACACTGACCATACGGTAATTATAACGTTCGTTAAAATCTGGGGGGAAAAAAGAGAAGTATAACAGTAAGCCGTATAACCCCTTCAATTTCAAATCACGCCTATTTTTTAATATTTGCCGCCAAATAAAAGTTAAATTGCCAAGATTTCACTTGCTATTTTCTAATATCCTTATAGATCAAGCTAAAGACTACCACCTCCGATACCTAACGAATTATACCTCTTTCCACGAAATCTACGATGGTATAAAGGGCCATTTCGAATACGATATTAACCTTATCCAGTATTATACAGACTAAAACATTATCAAGTGGTTTTAAATTTTAAATTACAAAAAATAATCGGAAGGCAAGATAAACCTTTTAAACCAGATATTTAACAGGCTAATACTTTACCAACAGGTAATAGAAAATATGAAAACTGGTAAAAGCACCTTACGCCAACAGGTCCGGCAAGTAATTACGGGCTATAAAGAGTTCGAATACGTCTTATAATACCCTAATACTACTTGTAAAGGGGTTTTCAGCCAATTACGTTTCTCGTTAGCGACCGTAACAACTCGGATCTCCGACTCGACTAGTATATATCCTTAAGCTCCAGAATTTAGTAACGAAAAATATCCTTTCAATTCGTACTACATTAATCGATGGTACGGACGGCTCGACCAGTACAATTAACAGAAGGTCCGAACCTTTACCTATAAAATAGTGTATTTTTTTCCCTCAAGTTCTTTGCATAAGTCTATTAAGTTTACACTAAACTTCAAAAAAATTAGATTTATGACAAATAAGGCTATTAGTTAACACTTAACAATACTGTCGAATATAAAGTAAAACAATTAATATATTATACTTAATTCCTATTTTCCTCCAACTAGAACTACATTAAACAAGTTACACAATTTTAAAAAAGGAAAGATAAAGAGGAGAAAAAAAAAAGCCAAAGGCTATCGGCTAACACAAAGAAACTAGTACTAATACTAATTCGAAAGCCACGTAATAATTAATTGACCACGCCTTTTTATACCGCCTTACAGGTGAAAACCTTTACCGCTGCCATAACGATAAAAAACCTAACCCTATACACATTTTAACTATTCGAAACAGGTACGCGAAGCAAATCTTTTAGGGGATTATGTAAGATATGGGGATAAAATAGTACTCGATAGGAGGCTATTCATAATACATCATGTTGCGAAGGGATACTAATATTATTACGAAATTTAACCACACGAATACTAGTAAAGCTAAGGTTGACTTTAACTTGAGAAAAAAAATATTTTTATTAGGATCGACGATGGTAAAAACTGTTGTAAACCCTATTAGTTTCCACATCTTAAAATCTCCTCCCCCATTTCTCTTTTATTTAAAAGACATTTAAAACCTCAGTGTTAACGTTAATGTTCAGAATCATAAACTAATATATTTAAAGCCAGCAAAATGTTTCTATTCAGCCTTAAATAGGGGTATTTTTGGTTTTATTTTTAAGGACCAAAGGCAATATTGTTGAATCTAGCGGAGGCAAAATTTCGTTAAATACATTGTAAGTTCAACTACCCGGCAATTAATAGACTTTTCAAAGTTTTAAGGGCAATTATTTACGAAGATATGGATTTGATAGTACTAAATGCAGTTGAATGCTTTTGCCACTACTGTTAAATACATTTCCAAACTCCTTTAAGATTTAAGTTCACGTTAAAAAAAGATTAAACTTTAAATCGAAAGTTTTCGTAAACGTGTTTTACCTAGATGGTAAGTTGGTACTATACGTTATGGATTCCGCTACGGCTTTCTACAGCGCAAAGTTCTTTAAACTCATTATGGCGAAGGAAATATAAAAGGCATTACGTAACTTATGGATTAACACGTACCTTGGCCTACCAAACGTACTACTTTATAATATCGGTATTAACATTGTTATACTAGAATTTCAAGCTAATATAAAGTTAATAGGGATTTAATATAAATAAGTCCCCGTTAAATTTTATCAATGTATTAGTAAAGTCGAAAAGGTATACTCTCTTTTACAAGAAGCCTATAATATCCTTATATTAGAAATCGGAAGCTTTACAAGCCAAGAGGTACGGGTTTAAATGGCGATAAAGGTTTTTAACAATATTATTAGCCTTAACGAACTTATACCAACTTTATTGGTATTTAAAGTTTACCTACGAATAACGGCTAAATTACTACCCTCTTTAAGTACCTAAAAGTATGACATGGTATACAGCAAAGCCCTAAAAGAACTAAGGAAGGAATCGGCATGCCGCTAGGTTAATAATACCCTTAATATCAAAAACGAACCCTTAGTAATAAATGTGATTTTATTCTCCCTTTAAATTAAAGTTCTTAAGTAACGTAAACTAGGTAAATAGGATAAGTCATACAAAATCTTAAGTATTATTAACTTAAACATAGTAGTTAAAATTCTTAACGGCTCCATAACTTTCTGAACCATATAAGTTCAGTTATATCGAAAACCTATTGAACCTCTTAGGTCTGTTGAAGATCCTAACGTCGTTAACCTCTGAGCTGAACGAATTAACTAATATAATCCTCTCGAGCCGACTATTAATAAACCAATGGAACGTTGGCGGCGTAGACAACCACCTAAAATGAGAATACACATTAAAGAGGAGAACAATAGGGACTATAAGCCTGTTGGGGCATATACAACGACGTGGGTGTCTTAGAAGAAGAAGTTTAACAGAGAACATGCCCTTAAGTTATGTACCGAAGGCATTATTAATATACTAGGTAAACCCTTTAAGAAAAGTAACTAAATGAAAATTAACTATCTTTTATTACGAGGGGTCACATAGTTTATACCGTTAACGTAATTTAAAGACCAAGTTATAATTATCCTAAAATCGAAGATAATTTACGAAATTAAAGGTAAAAACACAGATCGGCCGTAGGAAAAGTCACAGCTAATCGCTCAAAGATACGGTAATAAAGGTAAAAACTAAATCCTTACTTAATCTCCTATAATTCAAAAGATTAACCAATGTTTAATCGTTGCTATTACTGCCAGTTTAATTACTGGCGTAAAAAGTTAGTTTACACTTAATAGTCGAGACATTACGCAAACGTATACGTAATCTGCAACCAATTTTTAACGGATTATACTGCTAAAACTACTATAAAAACTAAGGGATAAGTTTCCAGATAATACGATAATACATTGTATAAAGCCTTTGTATGGATTAACCGAGATTAGTGTCTATTAGTTTCTAACGTACCAAAAGTACTTTAAAAATAGGCTCGATATAAAAACTTTAACATTTAACTTATACCTACTAATTACGAAGGGTAAAGACTTCAGTATTATAGGTATATAAACTAACGATACCCTTTTTTTCGAGGATGTTAGATTTGTACCGACGGAATAGCGTTTTATAGAAAAGTCAGGCTTTTGAAAGTATAAGCTGATTAAAACGTTAGCTAAAGGCATACAACTTAATTTTAATAAATCGGTAATCCGTATCCATAATGTTGAGGCTAGAAACAGTTATATTAGCTTACGTTAAAAGGGATACGCCGTAAACCTGTCAATCATTGACAAAACTGACGAGGCAAGAGTATAAGAATACCTGGAGCAAAAGGCACACACGGCTTACATTGCTACGTTAACCGGAATTATTGTACGACCTTTCTATCGCGGCATAAACATAAGATTCATAAGATAAAGACTTTAACAAGTTAAATAAGGGTATATACTAGAAAATTGATTACGTGGAAAAAGAAATCAACATAATCTTTGTAAATTTAACGAAAGCAAAATTAATAATCTTTATAAACGGGTTATTTGTTAACAATACTAGCTTTAGATCGCAAATAGTCTTCCTGATAATACTCGTTAACGAGGATATATTTAAAGGGAAATTTACGATTATCATAAACTTTATACATTAGACATCTATCAATGCAAACGCGTAACACGAAATATACTAACTTCGAAAATCTATGGTATAATAGCAGTCTTTGATATCGGCATAGTAATTAACGGCACATTTAAGATTGTTACCAAACAATTGGGTTTGCTACCGATACCTATGGTGGTATATACTGACTCCTGGAGCCTTTATGAATACCTATTAAAACTAGGTATGACTGATGAAAAACGTCTAATAATAAATGTGATAGTATTAAGAAAGGTATACAAAGCCTAGGAAATTAATAAGTTTCGGTAGATTAACGGCAAAAATAACCTTACCGATACCATAACTAAGTTTATACCTAATAAAGCCCTGAAAAGGTTTGTAAATAGCAATACGCTAACTATACGAATCGAGGGATACGTGGACCGCCCAGCACATAACGTGGAGGAATAGAGTCGCTTTTGCAAAATGAAAGACTGCTAAAGGAAAAAAGGGTAATAGTAACGATAACAGTAATTTAAATTACTGGTAAAGAGTACGTAAATGGTAGCATACTTGATTTGCGCAAGTTTATGAAGAAAAACCTGTGCACGGGATTTAAAAAACGAAGGTTTGGGAAGGGTAGGGCCGAAGGGCCGTAATTAAGGTTGTTTTCAATACAGATTGATTGGAATTAACAGTGGTCTGGATTACGGATTAAGGAGGGATTTCAGAGGTTGCTACCAATTAATGGCAAGCCATGCTAACATACAGGCACAAAACAAAAAGCCGCCAGTGTTGAAATAGTATTACAATAGTATTTTATGTAGTGCAGTATGTTAATTTTACTGTAAGTAAAGTTGACCGTACTACAAGTGTATTGCTTTATGCAGACTTACCACATTGGGTGTAGGTCAAGTGCAGTACACTACACTTGCCTCTAGGGCACGGGCCAAGCAACTGACCATAAGAATTACAGTGCAGACTGGCTAGCAGTCTACCAAACCTAGAACAATACATCCACTATCTGACTACTGCAATACTACTCTTACTTCGACTACGATTCATAATCCTTACCGTAATTTCCTATCGCACCACTTTTTTATTAACAAAGACGACCTTATAAAGTTTATTACCTTCGTTAAACTTTGAGATAAAGACGAAAATAACAGTGGTAAATCATATGATGTATTTGATAGCAATATACGTATTATGCTTAATATATATAAAAGACGAGATATCGAACTATCTTAATTCTACGTTATTTTACCCAATATACTATTCAAGTAAGTTAAAGAGTGGAATATATACCACCTTACATATGTAAATACATTTGTAAAATACTATAGCTGCCTGAAATTATATTTCGATATAAAAATCAATTACGAGTTTTATAATAAGGACTACATTGGTATAACCTAAGAGTTAGTAAAAAATTAGTATGAAAACTCTAATAAAAACTTTTAGAATGTTTCTACCTTTTTACTGGCTAAGTTTCGAAAGTGTTAAGTATCTTTTAAACCGAAATATAAGGGTAATAAATTGTTTATCTAAGTAGTAGCAAAATCATACCGTGGAAACCTTTATTTCAACTTTATATTATTTGAATCAGAAAGAGATCTAGAGGTTTTTTGTACGAGTTTTAAAATATCGTTTAAGATCTTTATACGCCGATAGGTGAGTTTCGGTTTAGCATTTATAGTCGATGAAAAAAAGTTAAGGGCTAAATTACTAACACAAATTTTACCGAAAGAAATTACTACACTTAGGATCGAAGATTTAAAGTATACTTAAAGTAAAGTGAATGCTTTAAATAAAGTAACCAGAAAGAAAGATACTAAGGAGGGAGTACTAGAAACAAAGGGTAGGGTAGCTATAATCGAGGACGATTCTACGGCTAGAGAAAAAAATACACTACGACTATAGCAATATATACGGAAAAGAATACGAAGTCCCGTAGACTTGTAAAAGCATTATATTGTATGTGGTAAGACCGGCTGTTGATTTATTAACCACCCCACTTACGAATGAATTCGAACTAAACAACAATTTTAAGCCGATTACGCATTTAAAAACCGGATAAAAGCTGATTTTACGGCGTACGCATTTGAATGCAAAGGCGTAAATAATAAACTTAACGCTTACCCCTATAAATATACTTCTGCAGAAAAAGACTTTAAAGGTACTAATGCTGATTTAATAGCCCAAAACGAAAAAGTCGTTTAGCATATTTTCATAAGCTTTTAAAACGCCTCCTTTTTTATATTACTGGCTTAGACTACGTGGACAGAGTTTTTAAAGCCTATATAGCTTTGTAATTTACGTTTTTAAATAGATACATCAAACTTTTTTAGGTTATTATGCCTAATACTAACGTAACCGAAATTTTAACAGCCAGAAAACAATAATTCGATACGTTTATAACGAAGTTTCCAAAGTTTTAGCTAAACCAAATAAAAGGGTACCGAAAGGTTTTATTTGATAAAGTTAAAACGTCATTACCTAGGACGGTTGTTATAAATACGCGATTCGAACCGGTTAAGTCTTACGTAATATATTTTGAAATATTATTCCTATTTTTATGAGCTAATATAAATAAGTTCGGGATTAAGGTTCGGAATACGACTAATCAATTTATTCGTGCCTCGGATAGCATATCCGTACCATTTCGGCTTAAGTTCGGTTACTTAGGTTTTTTCCCCGAAATACGTATATGTAATGATCACACTAAATACCCATGAGTAAATAGAAGGTGTTAGAGGGTTTATGTTAGCAGTAAGGTAGCAGAGGTAACAAAGGTGCAATATTAAGAAGATGTTTGTTCGTGCTGTAGGATGATCATTAGCCGTTAGGTTATTCAGATATGTAGACTGAATACTTAGATTGACAACTGAAGATCTATGAAGGAAATACTATCTATATGGTGATGACCGTGTCCTTATATCTTATGGTCTTCATACCTTCTTTAGTACTGGACCGCTGAAGTTGCTGGTCGCTTCCTGCGGTCCAATATAGTATCGACTGGACCACTCTTCGGTTCTTGCGATCCCAACCCTAACCCTGGGTCCTTACATAAGAGATATCACTAGCTTGATGTGTTGGACATCAGGCTTCTGATAGCGCAGCGGACCACTAGCCTATTCCATGACCTGCAGTTGGTCTTTGGTTTATAACAGTATAATTAAAGTTGTTTACTTAACATAATCGGAATTATAGATACTATACCGACGATTTGAATACCCGGATACAAAACGCTTTTTACAGCTATTTTACGTTGTAAGCTATATGGATGAAGGAAAGAACATATTTAAAGCTATTAAAAATTTTTGTTATAAATTCTAATTATATTTATTGGCTTTACGACGGTTTAGGTTCCTCTTTTGTGACTATATAGACTTCAATTACAAGGTAATTGTTAATATTATATATTTCAATATCTAACTAGTTCTTTATGCCACCAACGCAACAACATTATTTTAAGCCTCTCAGTTTATACGGAATGCTTTCGTTACAAATTATGAAAACGTTTTAGTTAATTGTTAGTTAAACGTTTACCTAAGGCTTTTAGACTGGATTATATAGGACGTTAGTACAGCTTTTAACTTTACGGAATAGCGTACTAAGGTTCAGATAACCAGTAACGAGTGTAAATAGATTTTGGTAAAAGCCTTATAAGATATTAGAAAATACGAACGGTATTATGAACTGCTTAAAATAACGAATACATTATTATTTAAAAAACTAAAAGGTATTGATTCTAAGGAATCTATTTTTAAACAGTGGTTAACGCCGTTAATAACACTTTTGACTTAAATGGACTTATCTTTACATTTTTTGTTTTTAGTACTTATTGAAGGATTTATAAAAACTCTATATTATTTCTAACCATAGTATAAAGAGCGAATGCTATGACAAAAGACATAGCTGTATTATATTTTTTTTTGCGGGTTGGGAACGATGTATCCAAAACATGAATTATAAAAAATAGCTTATGCGAAATTAGCGTTTTAAATTTACTATTGTAATTTGAAATCCTGGTTTGGAAAACCAAGAAAGGATGGATTGGCCTTTGGAAGATTAACGGGTTTTAAGTTTATAATGTGTTTATCAATTTGTTAAACGGTATAATCTCGTTTCGTTAAGTAATAATACGAAATTATAGGAGAAAGAAAAAGAAAAGCAGCTCGAAACCGTAGTCCAATTAAACTTATCGACAAGATACCCCTTAGAACGACGAATCTAAAACGCTTCTAGTTTTAGCTTATCCCCTGAATTACGTATCCGATCCGCTTTTACTAAACAAAAAAGGCCCATTTATACCAACCCTATTAGTAGTTCGCCGCTGGGGCCACCTTTTTGGCTCGAAAATAAAAAAAAGCCCCGTAATCTTTACCAAACACTCCTTTATCACTTAAAGGGAGATAATGAATCGCGAGCTCATCTTAAATTTACGTTACGACGGTATTATTATTACTTTAAATACCTCATTCAGATAATTGACCTAAATAAAAGTTTTACCTTAATTAACGAAAGTGTATTTCGTTTCAAAAAATTCGACTTAACTGTTTACAACGCCCACGAAAATTTTCCTAATCTCTTTATTTATGAAATTAAATATAAAACCGGAAAACTTTATAAAAAATCACGCCTAATTATAAAACTTTACAACGACAATAATAAAAAGAATATTATAACCAAGCCGCCCACCTTATAACGCGTTGGCCACTACTTAGTTTTTACATTTGTATCCTTTTTTAATATACCGTATAACCTATATATCGAACTTCATAACATAATATAAATATATACACAGTTTTAAAAACGGTTTAAACAACTTATTTACGCCGATATAACTACAGATCTTAGGAAATACCACCCTTTTAAAAAGATTTTACATATTATAGAACCGCTTACAGTTTAGCTAAAGCTGGTATTTATTAGTATAACACCTATTAAAGATATTATAAGAAATAGTCCGAGATAACTAATTCGACTTTTAACCCGTATCTATTAGTGTTAACGGCCTGTTTTAAAAGCTTTATACTAATGGGTATATGAACGAACGATATATCAACGTTATATAACGCCTCGTTTTTCGTATTTGAAGAAAGTAAACTTTTAAAATTCGATTTAAAGGCGAAACCTAGAACGTATCTCACGAAAGACCACATCATCGACTTTAATAATATTACTATCACGTTTCGAAACAGTGTTTTAGGCCTTACATAAAATGGGCAGTTGGACAAAGTTACCCTTATTGTTTTAGATAACGTAAAATAAGCCGACGAATACAAATGTTAACGCGTACAGGATATTTAGTTTGCCTTAATAGCCTATCCGGAAACGGTATTTAACTTTTTTGTCGTCATATAATACTAAATCGCCCGTCGTATAATATATACAAAGCGCTTAATAAACGATTTTAGTAATGAATATATAATCCAAAACGCGATTCGCAATTTTTACTGCTCAATATACGTATTATAAAACTATTCGTTTTTATTAACGGTTTCTTCGCTAATAACAACGACAATAATTTGTAAATGAACTTCGTTTTAATCTTAGGTAACGAAATACCGGCTCGAAACAGCTTTATATTTCGTAAAAATACTATTTATCAAAGTTTTACCAAGTATAAACGGGTTACAAAAAATGGTTTAGCCTCGGAAAACTATAATATAGTTAAAGGTTTTGATTCGGGTATTACTATATTAATAACGGTCCGGATAATTATTTTTAACCTTAATTTATGACCCGTCACTTTCTTCGTATATACTAATTCTTTTTCGTTTTATAAATATCTTGTTAAACTGGGTACTATAAACAAAAAAACACTTAATAATAGATATTATAGCTTTACGAGAGTTATACAAACGCCTGGAAATCGAAGAAACGAGGTGAATCGATGGAAAATCCAATTCAATAGACGTAATAACTAAGATTACACCAAATAAAGCGTTAAAAACGTTTATATCAATAAAAACTTTGTTTGTTAACGTTGTTAAAAAGGTTTTGCGACTGTAATAAGGTTGGTATATAATGTTTTACGTTTATATTTATTTATTTTACACTTTTTACGCAGTCCGGATTATAATAACTACACCGCTTCTAGGTTTGTACCACGATATATAACTTAAATTTACGCCGGCTTTACGAATTTTAGCTGTATTTAGATTTACCATTTCGTGCCACCCCTGGTATACTATTATAATTCGTCCTATATATTTTGACCCTATTAGGTATTTTACTATTTACCCCTCTTTGTTGTAATTAACGATATCAAACCGCTTTTAATATATTACCTCCTTTTGTTTTATATACTTCAAGTTATATTTTTTATAAATAAAACGATATTTTTGTAAAATGTAATCACATTACTATATAACGTATTATATTATAGCCAGATACATCGGACTAGTCCGAGGGGGAGTTATTTATTACTAAAAAGAAAGGGAAAGGGCGACATCGTCGCGTCCCTAATATCCTTTTTGCCGTCTTTCCCCTTTATATTAACGTCATCTTCATTACCACTAACGATGTTATCGGCATTAATAAGGATGTGGCCTAAAGTTTTAGGTCGTATACTCTGAGGTAAAGGCGTAAAGGGATCTTTATTCCTTTTATGGCAACGTATAATAACGTTGTTAAATTCGTTTACATAGTATATACGTAGGCCTCGTTTTTAGGCGGTAATGACGGTCGTCAACTCTTTAGTTCGCCGGTTGGCGCCTATTACTAATTAGTATCGGCTTATTTTGGTTATTCGCGAACGAGGTTGTTTCTCGGAGCGCCCCGGATATTGTTTTTTAATAGATGAAATTTTTAAAGATCTGTTAAAATTTACTATAAAGTTGGTGAGTATATAGTACAGCTTTGGCTTACAGCCTTAGGACTAATGAAATAGGGGCGTATCCATTATTAATTCGTTTATAATGGTGATAACGGGCCGAACAACCCCCGCTTTTGTAGTAATTGTTAACGGATTTACCCGCGGCCGCAGACGTGATATACGGTATATAGGACATATTTATTAACGATCCTGGGTTACCGACCCGGGTACGCCGTTTTAATGTTTTATGCGTTAAACAGATTTTGCGACGTACCTTAGCGATACAGAGCTTTAGAGAACGAAGTAGGTCCACTTTTTGCTCCTTATTTGTAGAAGAAATTAAAAGTAAATACAAGGGTAAATTTGGGAAATATAAATCGTGTGAAAACTTTGTAAGGTTGCGTTTACAGTATTGGGAGACCTTTGCAGGTAAGTAGGTTTTCACTCGCGGGGAGAGGGTAAGGTTTATGACTTTAAAAGCCCCCTATTTTTCCCTTTAAGAACTTAAGGGAAAGGGTAAGGGAGAAAGGGAAGAGGGGGGGGGGGGTGGCGGCGGTGATAGATGAGGCTAAAGGCGAGGCGGCGGCGGTAGAGGTTGGCGAGGCTGGGGTGGTGGTGGTGGCGGAAGAGGGTGGAGTCAGAGGGGTGGCGGCAGTGGTAGAGGAGAAAAAGGCTGGGGAGGCGGCGGTCGCGGGGTATGGGGAGGCTTGGGGGGAGTCAGTTATTAAAGATATTTTGTCCAACGAAGATGAGTTATTAATGGTGGTGGTGGTTTTGTGGGCAGCGGTAGCGGCGGCGGCGGCGGCGGTACGACAGTATTCGTACGCTACATAGCGCTAAACAAATCTACTTTTACACGGCATTTATTTAAAGGCAAGGTTAATATATAAATGTTAGTCAAGTAACTACTTATCGGAGCGGTTTAAATTAGTTAATTGAAATAAAGGTCAAGTTAAGTAGAGATAGAGATTTATATTAACTATAAGTACGCGCCTTTAGGGGGGGGGGGGGAAGAAGTTTTTCCTCGATTAATAGCGATATATCTTGTTATATTAACCTAATACGTGACGGCGTAATCACCTCTACGCAATCACCCTTATAGCACCTACATAATTATACATATATTGGAAATCATAAAAAGTCCTATTAATAATCATATTATTATCCTTTAACTATGTTAACCAGGCTTTTATTACAATCAACACCGCAACCAGAAACTATTAATTCGAAGCTTTGCAATTAGTATCGCAATTATACTATTACTATAGAAATTGCTAATTAGGACCTTTATAATCAATGCTACGAACACATTATTATTATAGGGCTACTTATACGAAATCGTTACAATTAAATTGTTGTTACTATGCTATGGATACGGAATATATAAAAAAGAAAAGAAGATTACTTGTGTGGATATTACTATATACCCTTACAGCTAGTATATATAGGCTAAGTGACAGTGTACTGTATTGTAAGGTATACTCCTGCTGAGTATACGATAACGTGTCACGTTGCAGGCTGCACTCTTGCAAGGCACAAAGTGTATTATGGGTGGAGCGGTCTGGAATGGGTATTTCAGAGCGCACGGCAAAAGGGATACTACCCGGATGAGAGATTTATAACCTCCTATCCGTAGCGTGTACTCTCTGAAACACTTTTTCCGTATCTATCTATCTTTTACTACAATACCAATCTAACGATTACTCTTCTACTCTTTTTACTTCACGTAAAATAAGCAGACCTTACCGATAATAACAAACCTTACTAAAGGCGACAAAAACGAAAAAGTGGTAAACGGTGTTAAAATTAGCCATTCTTTTCACTTAATAGACCACCTATTTTACAATGGAGACGAAATAGGGCGCGAACGCCTGGTAATTTCCAATCGCCCTATTTAAAAATTCTTTGAAGGTAATTATAATAACAGATACCACTTTGAGCTAAAACTAATAATAATCATATTAAATAAAAAAAATTCTCTTTAAAAGGAAAATAGTAGAAAAGTATTATTGTTATTATTGTCCCTGTATTTAATTGCAAAACGATGATTAAAAGTCAATAGGTGGTATTTGCCTAATTTAAGCTTCTAAAAAGCCTATATATACTTTATAGATGGATATTTTTATCGTTTTTTTCAAATGTTTCATTAGTCGTCACGTTAAAGGCATTATCTAGCTATAAGGAGTTTAACTTAATTATACCTATTACCTATAAAACTTCCAATCGTACTATTTTACTTTTAGGTCATATTATATATATAACCGCTTATTAGGCTTCTATTTTGTATCGCTATTAATAATTTTGAATTAGCTTTATTCGAGTGAAATTATTTAGAACCGAGACGTAAAGTTTTCATTTTTATTTTAACAAACCTTATAAAAAGGCTTTAATATTCAGTTGAAGATAATAAAGGTATATTACCGTGAGGCAAATAGATAAATTGCATGAAAAAAATTAGGTAATTAAATTTGCCCTTTAATATTATATTACTGAGTATCCTAAATAACTATGAATCTCATATATATAACTACTTTCCAATGAAATATCAATAACGCCTATTTTCGGGTTATGAATGTTAACTTTAACGAGTTCTTCTTCGGCTTTAAGTAATACGTTTTGGTAAATTACCTAAACGTTTTTTTTTACCTTAATAGCAAGCTAAAATCCGGTTTATAAGGAAACACTTACGTAAAGATATGTAACTTACTATAAACGTTATGGCTATCTAGTTTAAACGTTGTTATAATGAAGATTACCGTTAAATAAAATTTAATATCGGAAATCAGGTATACTGACGTATAGAAAATTCCTATGAATCGCTTTATTGTTAAGTAAAGTTAACGCCACTGAAGTTAAGTTCTTATATGGATATAGAATATATAAGAGATATGGTATATACGTTTAATTTTTCTATTAGTTTATGATTTTATCCTAATGTTAACGCTTAATATCTTATATTCTATTATAAGCTTAAAGATAACCCTTTTAATCGTATGCTTTAGCTACCTATGCCAGTACGATACCAAAAGGCTTTAAAGAAAGATAAATAGGAAATCGAAAAAATAGTGGGAAAACGCTTGGATCATCGTCTTTGTAAAGGGAACCAAATTTAATATTCGGTTCGTTAAAAGGGTAATACCTTAAATAATGACGAATGAAAAGCTGTAAAGTACCTGAACTATTGCAAGGAATTGATTAAAATATACGAAAAGGGTCTCCAGAAGTAAGTCTTGCTTCTCACATCTCGCGCCTCGTATCTCGCGTCTTGCGTCTTATGTCACACGTCTCGCATCTCACGTCTCGCGTTTCGCTTCTCACGTCTCGCGTCTCAAGTCCCGCGTCTCACGTCTCGCTTCTTGCTTTTTACTTCTCGCGCCTCACTTCTCGCCCTATGTCATGTATATTTGTTATGTAATGGGGACATTGTATTTTCTTTTGGTCCCGGAGATTCGTTGTACATATCTGGGGGTAAAGGGGTATGGGTACATACATGGAAAAGGAGGAAGTCACTCAGTGCATCTAGCTACTACATGCTCAGCCCCACTGAGCTTCGCTTCTAGTTCTAGTTTCTTCCTCTTCCATCCTCATAATACTATACTGTTTCACCGTTACGTTGCCGCTCTACACACGTACCAACACCTACTTGGCTTACCAACGTAAGTTGGACCATAACATTTTGTGATAGTCTTACTAAGTAAGCACAAGCCGGTTAGCGTAGCTTCTATCAGCTAATGTTAGTCAGCCCTCTTGACCGTTACACCAAGTCAAAAGTACTCATAATCCAGAACGCTTCTAAATTATGTTAACCACACTATAAGGGGCAGGACATGACACAATACAACATTGTATACCACATCATGTACAATCACATGGCTCATAACTCAAACTGTACAGCTTACAGCCTAAGTCTATAACAGTTGGACTGTTGAACAGGTTAATATTTTCCTTATCGTTAATACATAAAAACATGTAATTTAGCTAGGGATAAAGGGAAGGTCCCCTAAAACATATATAAGGGAGTTAAGGTTCCTCAACGCCTTTTCTTTTAGGGCGTGGGTCTTAAAAGTATTCCTCAAATTATGCCAGTTTAAAAGGGGTTTTTACTAGCTTGGCAAAGCTTTTTTCTAGTATGTAAATCCTTCGTCTTTTATGTTTTACCTTTAATTTGAACTTAATACCCATCTAGATTTTCTTTCACATATTCATAGTTTAGTCGTCGAAAAACTTACAATATTTGCGAAAAGCTTGGTCGTCGCGGTTAAGTTTTTTACTGCCGTCTTAATCGACGATATAACTGCCAGCGAAGTTAATCAGGTATTACTCTATTAAGTCTTCGTCTACATTGTACCCCCAAAACTCTTTATCATATTACTTTAAAAAAGGGGGTCCAAAGGCTTTAATTACCTTTATTCGCTTTTGGCTGGCGTAAGGTGAGCTTAGTGATTTGGGAGCGTATAAACTTGGTGTTTTAGCGTAAAGTCGCATGGAAACTTAGCAACTTGGTATTGGATCGTGCAACGTGGCTTTTTTAGCGCGACTTAACGAATATTGGTATTTTCGCTTGAAGCAATGAATTTAGCGATTAAATTAGCGTAGAGGAAGTGAAAAAAATGGAGTAAAGGAAAAAATAACTTGGTGTAAAGGGTAAAGTCGAAGGTCGTTTGCTATTATAAGTAAAGATCGAAAGTTATTTATTGTGGTTATTTGGCTATGAGACTTAGTTGTTTTTGCAGTAGTAATACCCGTAGTGTTGGAATAGTACTACATACAATACAGTAGGTCAAATTTACTTACAGTAAAGTTGACTATACTAACTTCAAGTTGAATGTATTATTTTGTGTGAGCCTACTGTATTGGGTGCAAGTCAAGTACAGTAGTCCATACTTCACACTAGGGCACGGGACAAGAAATTGACCATAGAAATTACTGTGCAGACCAGCTAACAGTCTGTCAAACCTAGAATAATACATTCACCATCTGACCAATTAATACTACTATTACTTCAACAAATCGAATCGACAATGTTGTAACGTTTGAAGCCTTACCAACACTGATTAGTACTTATTGGATTAAGCATAAATTGGTTAAGTAAAAGAAAATGCTACTTTCCAGTTACGCTTTGTGAAAGATTAAGGTAAAATAAAGACTTTTGCGAAAGGTTTTTACTGCTGTGTTGGTTTTTACGGCAATAAGTAGAGAAAACTTTTAAGATACATCTATTTTTATGGCAGCTTGGAGGTAACAACGGTATCGTTATTAGAAACACTAAGAAATCTTTACCAAATCCTTTTTAAAAACGTTAAAATTGACTATTAAAAGTCTTAAAGTTCGGCAAGTTAGCAAATGGTTAAATTAATACAATTAAGGGTGCTACTACTATAAGAAAAACGATTAAATCCCTATATTAAATAACCTTTACCACTAATAAAAGACTTTCGACTTTACTCTTTATACCAGATCTTTGCCCTCACTTTACTTTTTTCACTTCTCTTATACCAATTCAATTATTAAGTTCGTTGCTTTGAGTGAAAATATCAAGAACCGTTAAGTCGCGCCAAGAAAACCACATCGCGCGACTCAACGCAAAGTTGCAAAGTTCTCACGCAATTTTACATCGAAATACCAAATCCCTACACCCAAAGATCACTAAGTCCCTCTCCCTATACACTTTATATGTCCTATACAAGCTGAACCGTCAAAATAGCTTCAAGTTATAAATACATAAAGAAAGTTAAAGCCTTCGAAACAATCTTTTTAATTACTGCAACAAAGAACTTTAAATTACGAATATTAACGAAACTTTAATCAAAGTTAATTTAAATTACTAAGTTAATTAGTATATTATGGACGCGGACCTTGGTAATGACTAAGGTTACGGCGCCTACGTTTTTCAAAACCTTCGCGAATTTTTTTACTACTAAACCGTTAATATTTGGAAAATAATTTAACGTACGGTTAAGTCTATATTAAAGAAAAAGCTTACCCACCATAATATTTATATTCTAGGGAAAACTCTACTAATTTTAGCTGAAACCATCTTTAATTTAGCTTAATGAAAAGATCCTATTTAAGACCTTAATTTTTAATTTCTTTTAGGGAAAGGTAAAAGCGTTAAAAAACCTTAACTCCTATATATACGTTTTAAATGACCTTTCTTGTATACCTGTTAAGTTAAGCATTTTTACATACTAGTAATAAGCAACCTATTAATTTATTCGGTAATCTAATACCTTTACATTATTGTGCAGAGTACGCTTTTAGCGACAGAAAGATACGTAAAACAGCGGCTGCCTACGCGGCCAAAGGAATTAATGACGGCACTTTACACCAATCAATTAAACAAGGTCGTTAAATCCCTTAAAATCTTTAGGTCTTTTTTACCCTTTAATATTTCTATTGAAATCGCTAAGTCCCTTAAAAGCCTTTTTGCGGTAGGTTTATATATACGCGAAAGTTCATTACAGGTCTTATTATAATACTTTAGCCTTTATACCAGGCGACTGATAATTACCCTTAATACTATATCTTGAAAGCTTCAAAACTTAAACTACCAGGAAACACCACCAATAAAAACTAGGATGATTATCGAAACCTACTTTTAAAATCTGTTAAGATAGTTAACATTAATTATTAGCTTTTTAAGGACTTCTCCAAGATTTAGAACTATATGAAAAAGCTTGACGGGAAGCCCTATAAATTCTTCAACACAAAAAAAATGCTTTTTTTAAACATTTACAAGTAAATAAAGGTTTTTCCTTTTGATTTTTACTTACTATTTACCGAAATCCTTATAAGCTATACCAAGGATTATTATTTAACCTTCCTGATCCAAATAATTATATTTCTGAACATTTATAACAGGACAAAAGATCATTTCGAATACGGTGTCTACTTTACGTAATATTATAAAAATCAAGCTATTATGAAGTAAATAACAATAATACTAAAGAAGAAGAAAGAGGAAATATTAATAAACGTATTTAACTAGATAATTAATAAGTTAATATTATGCCCAAAAGTAATGGAGAAAGATTATATTAGCGAAGTTATACTTCGAGAACAGGTACAGGTAGCATTACGAGCGTTAACGAATTTAGATACGCCTTGTAACGCCTAAATACCACCTGCGAAAGCGTTTTTAGCCAGTTAAGTTTTTCGTTTACCACGGTAATGATTCGTACACTAAACTCGCTTAATATATATCCTTTAGTCGGGATTTTACCTAACGTGAATGAAAAAAAAAACTTTACGGTAGTTAATTACGTCGACTGTAAATATAGCTATAGGCGCTCTTAACGCTTAAAGTCTAACCTATCGAATTATAAACTAAAGGCAACAGCTACGTTAACGCCAATAAGACCAATATTTAAGCGTACCTAATAACCGTCAACATTATCTTTGTGATAATGGTAAGAGATATTGGATTTGTTGCAGATTTTTTTTTTTTTTAGTTTACTCGTCACCACCTTACCTAACGAAACAACAAAAAGGTAATATACTATATCCAGTCCCCTACCACTTTTAAACAGGATTACTTGCATTAAATCGTAAACTTCAAAGGCTATAAGCCAATTAATAGCGAAAATACCCCTAAGCAGATTAAATAATATAAAGATACTGCTTTTAACGCGGCCTGGTAACTAACCAACCACGCCTTCCTATACCGCTTAGGCGGTGAAGACCTTTACCTTTTCATTAATCAAGCCCCTAATCCATTATACACTTTTAACCTTCACGATTGTTACACAGACTATACATTTTCAGATATTATGCCAAATACAAAGGCAATAAGGTACTTAATAGAAAGCTATTTATAATACGCAATACTAGAGAGTAAAAGCACCATAGCTACTAAAATCAATTGTTAAAATGTTAATGAAGTTAAATTTGGCTTTGGTATAAGCTAACAATTATCGTTACTAATGATAACGGTAATTTAAACTATTATAAAAGTAATTATATTCCATATCCTTCAGTCTTTAACCCCTTTCTTTCTTTACTTGGAAAATATAAAGACTCTCGGCATTAACGTAGACGTTAACGTAGACGAACTGGTTAAAAACAGCTAAAGGATTCCTCTCGCCTTCAAATGAGAGCATTTATACTTTTATCTTTAAGGCCCTAAAGCAGTAGTGTCAAACTTAACGAAGATGGAGATATGTTAACTATACCATCACTTTAGCCATCCAATCGTTAACAGGTTATATAAAGTCCTAAAATCCGTAAGGTATAAAAATGTGGAATATTTACCTTAAAACTATTAAAAAGCTTTGTTACTATTACCAAAAGTATATCTAAGTCCTTCTCAAATTTAGGTATACATTAAAAACTATTGGTACTTTAACTACAAGGTTTTTATTAATATGTTCTATTAAAATAATAAGCTTATTTTTCACGTCATTTACTCTGTAACCTCTTTTTACGAAGCTAAATTCCTAAATTTCTTTTTGACACATGATATATAGGAAATACTAAGGATATTGTAAATTAATACATACCAAGACCTACCTAACGTCGTCATTTACGATATCGACACCAACATTACGACGGTGGAGTTTTAGGAAGATACTAAAAATATGGGTATTTAGTGTAAATAGGTGCCTATAAAAGCCTATTAAAGTATTAAAAAGGTCTAAAAGGCATACTCCCTATTTCTCCGAACGTATAATATCCTTATTTTAGAAATTAAAGGCTTTACCGATCAGGAGGTACGCTTCCAGATAGCGGTAAAGGGCCTAAACGATATTATAGGCTCTAACGTCCTAGTGTTAACGTTACTAGTTTTTGAACCGTACTCATGCTTAACGAGTAAATCACCGCCATTAGTATATAACTAAAAGCGTGTTGCAGCCTACGGTAAAGCTCTAAGAGAACTACAAAGGGAATTGGTACGCCGTCAGTTTAATAATTCCTTTAACATAAGGAACGGCCTTATGATAATCTATATACTTATTTTTCCATTACAAAGTAAAGTCTTTATATAGCGGGAATCAAGTAAATAAAAGAGCTTATATAAAATCTTAACTATTATAAACTTTAAAGTGGTTGTTAAAACTGCTAACAATCCTATATTTTTTCGAATTATATAAGTTAAGCCTTATATTAGAAATACCAATGATTAAGACTTTTAAGTAAAGCGATCGAGTTAATACTAACCTCCTCCACCTGTTATCGATAAATCGATGAAACGCCGCCGGCGCGAACGGCTCCCAAAAAAAAGAAACGTTAAAGAGGAGGAATATATACCAGGCCGTATTTAAAATACTATTTAGGTAAGTAAAAGAAAGGATAACGAAAACTCAATACTAAAGCTTTGAATATAAGGGATTATGAAAACTTTTGGCAAATCTTTGAAGGAAAATGATAAGGTCGAAATTGACGGCCTACTAATTTGGGGTATTATACAATTTATAACCAAGGCTGATTTCAACCACTTAAACCCGAATATTACGATTTTCAGGTCTAAGATTATCAACGAGGTTAAAGGCAAGACTACGAAGCGGCTGTAAAAAACGTTACGTCTAATCGCTTAAGAATATGGCGATAAAGGCAAAAGCTAAATCCTTACGCAATCGCCAACTATTTAAAAAATCATTTACCACTAAATAATAACTTTAATAATGAACATACTAGCTAAACCTAAAAGCAAATTTACGCTCAATTTCCGTAATATAACATAAGCCTACATGTAATTAACAACGAATTTACATCGAATTATACTGTTGGAGTGGTTATAGGAACTACATGCTTTTTACCCTTTTAAAACAGTAATACGATATATTAAGCTACAATATGAACTAGCTAAAACAAACTTCTTTTGGTTTCTAACCTACTAGTCGAATTTTAAGTTACGGTTAGCCATAACGTCTTTAATATACAATACATACTTATTTGTAACGTAAAAAAAGGACTTTATTCTAATAGGTATGTAAACCAATGATATTTTTTTCGTCGGAATGGCTAGCTTTATAACATTCAAATAACAGGAGATTAAGAACTTTAAGTTCTGGAATTATAAGCTGGTTACGATATTGGCGGAAGGTAATCAACTTAAATTTAACGGATCGTTAATCCGTATACTTCATATTAATATCAGTCTTAACATTCGCTAAAAGGGCTAAAATACTAGTTTGGTTACGATAAACAAAACTGACGCAGACAAGGCCTAACGATACATTAAACAACGTGCTCGTGATAGCTATATTGCTACCTTATGTCAACCGAAAACATCGTACAACCTATTTATCGCGACACAAATATAAAATCTAATAGATAAAGACTTTGATCAGCTGAATGAAAAGTTCGAGTAGTAAATACGAAACTAAAACCGAAGGATTAATATAGTTTCAATCGAACTGTCAAAAGCTAAATTTATAATCTTTGCGGATAAGTCTTTCGCTAATAACACTTATTTATCTTGATAAATCGGCTTTTCCATAACTTTCGTCAACAAATATAAGCGGTAAAACTAGTTTAATATTATCGCTAACCTAATTTACTAAACTTTCATCATGTATAAGAGAATTACACGAAATGTATTAGCTTCGGAGATCTACGGCATAATAGCAGGCTTTAACGTAGGTATAATATTATGGGAAACTTTTAACCTTGTTACTAAATAGATCAAAATTCCTCTTATCTTAATAGTAATTTGTACCGACTAGAAAATCCTATTCGAATACCTTTCGAAGTTTGGAATCACTAGGGAAAAACGCTTGATAATAGATGTAATTATACTCCGTAAGGTATACAAATGGAGGGAAATTAAAGAGTTCCGATAAATTAACGGCAAAGATAATCCTATTAACGCTATAACAATTTTATCGCTGAATAAAGCCCTAAAAATGTTTGTAAATAATAACAGGCTAACTATACGCATCGAGAGCTACGTTAATAGGTCGTTCAGTAAGACTTAGTTACGTAGAAGCAGTCAAGGATATGCTGGCAAACTGAAAGACTATCAGGTAATTAACGATAGCAACTTATTTAATTAATATAGTTAAAGTGAAGGTTTATAAAGTGCTATAGCAAAAAAACTTTTTGTAGGCATAGATAGAGGCAGACCTCTTAATCATAGGGTAATTGGCAGCAATCGGGTTTAATTTACACGTAATTGGGTGGAACTGCATGCGGAGGTTAATTAAAATAACAGGGGTTTGGCCAATTGACAAGGTCACAATTTAGCGCTTACTGGAAAAGATTGGTCAACTATACTAGCGTACGCGCATAAATTAAAAAGCCGCCAGTGTTAGAATAATACTACATATAGTGCAGTAGATCAACTTTACTTACAGTAAAGTTGACTATACTGACTATAAATTGAGTGTGTTGTTTTGTGTGGGCTTACTATATTAAGTATAAGTCGAATACAGTAGGCCACACTTTACACTAGAGAACAGGCCAAGCAATTAGCTATGGAAATTACTATGCAGAATGGCTAGCGGTCTTCCAAACCTAAAACAATACATCTATCATCTGACCACGCAATACTACTGTTACTTCGACCAATCGAATCGACAACGTTGCAACATCTAAAGCCCTCCCAACACGTAGTAATAATAACTTAACCGTTTGTGAACTTACCGAACTTTAAGACTTTTAATAGTTAATCTCAACGTCTTAAAAAAAGATCCGTAAAGATTTCTTTGTGTTTTTAATAGCGATACCGTAGTTACTTCTAGACTTCTATAGAGAATAACGCAGTAGTAAAGGCCTTTCGTAAAAATCTTTCCTTTACCCTAGCCGCCGTTGTTAACGTAGATTGTAACTAGAAAGTAGTCTTTTCCTTTACTTAGCTTATCTGTACTTAACCTAATAATCATTAATTAGTATTGGTAGGTCTTTAGACACTGCAATATTATCGATTCGATTGGTCGAAGTAACAGTAGTATTATGTGATCAAGTGGTTGATGTATTATTCTAGGTTTGGTAGACCTTTAGTCGGTCTGTATAGTAATTCGTATAGTCAATTGATTGGTCCGTTTCCTATTATTAAGTATGCGCATACTGTACTTAACTTACATCCAATTCAGTAGGCTCACATAAAACAATACATTCAATTTGCAGTTAGTATAGTTAACTTTACTGTAAGTAAAGTTGACCTACTATACTGCCATTACTGTTATTCTAACAGTTTTAGTAATTTGGCCTTCGACTTTGGTTAGTTCGGTTATAAATATTAATCCAAAGCCAACTTGACGACCTATCAAGGTTTTAAACGATGTTTTAAAGCTTTTATAAAAAGTTTTTGAGTCTTTTTCCGGTTTAAATAACGTGAGGTCTAAATTTGGGTTTTCTTGACATGTTTTTGTAGTTACTTGAATAAACAATTTATTTCCTTTATATTATAGTTTAAAGACCGCTTAGCATTTCAAGAATTTCGCTAATAAGATGATAAACACTTTTTATAAGCTTTTATCAACGTTCTTGCATTGGTTTCTTACGGATTTATAAGTAATATTAGTTTAATCCCTATCGTATAATTCTTGGTTCATTTCTGTATCGAATTACATTTTCAAGCGGTTATAATACTTCGCAAATATATTTACCTAGGTAAGGTAATATATATATATTTTGGTAGTCCTTAAATGTTGCAACGTTGTCGATTCAATTGGTCTTCGAAGTAATAGTAGTATTGTAGTAGTCAGATGGTGGATGTATTATTTTAGGTTTGGCAGACCGCTAGCCAGTCTGCACTGTAATTTGTATGGCTAATTGCTTGGCCCATGCTCTAGAGTGAAGTGCAGCGTATTGCACTCGACTTACATCTAATGCGGTAAGTTCCCACAAAGCAATATACTCAACTTGCAGTATAGTTAACTTTACTGTAAGTAAAGTTGGCCTATTATACTTCATGTAATACTATTTTAATACTGGCGGCTTTTTTTTTGTACCTATACGTCAGCGTAGCTTGTTATCAATTGGTAGCAACCTCTGAAATCCCTCCTTAATCTATAAGCCAGACCCCTATTAATTCCGATTAATCTGTACTGAAAACAACCTAAATTACGGCTCCTTATAGCCTTTTCGCTTTATCTTTCTGAAGTCTTTGTTTCTTAGATCTCGTGTACAGATCTTTCGCCACAGACTTGCGTAAAATCAAGTACGCCACTAATTATATACCTTTTGCCAGTATTTTAAACTACTGTTATTACTATTATTACCATGGCAGTCTTTCAGTTTGCTGGGGTGACCTTGTTTCTCCACGTTACGTGCCGAGCGGTCCACGTATCCCTCGATTCGTATAGTTAGCGTATTGCTGTCTACGAACCTTTCTAGGGCGCTATTAGGCGTAGCCTTGATTATAACATCGGCAAGATTATCTTTGCCGTTGATTTACCGGAACCTATCAATTTCCTGGGCTTCGTATGCCTTCTTTAATGCCATTATGTTTATCATTAAACGTTTTTCATTAGTCGTTTCCAACTTTAATAGGTATTCATAAAAGCTTTGTGAGTCGATATATACTACTACAGGTATAGGTAATAGTTCTAGATATTTGGTAATAATCCTTAATATTCAATTAGTTATTATACTGATGTCAAAGCCTGTTATTATACCGTAGATTTCCGAAGCTAATATACTCCGGGTTACATGCTTACACTTAACAGATATCCAGTACATAAGGTTTCCAGTAATCGTAAATTGACTTTCCGACCTATCCTTCTTAACGAGTATTATTAGAAATCCTATTTACGATATAAGGTTAGTATTATTGGTAAATGACCTATCTATAAAGATTATTCTTTTCGACTTCGTTAAATCCATAAAGACTATGTTAATTCTTTTTTTACGTAATATATTTTCTACTTAATCCGTTTGTTCAATTTGTTAAAATCTTCGTTTTGCGGGTTGTGTACCTGTGCCGTAATGGAAAGGTCGTACGATACCATCAGTTGGTATAGAGTAGCAATGTAGGCCGTACAAGCCCTTTGCTTTAAGTATCTTTATACCTTTGCCTCGTTAGCCTTATCGATAATAGTCAGGCTTGTAGCTTACCCTTTTTAGCGTAGGCTATGTCATGACCCAGACAGCGGTTAGGTCAGGAAAACAGGCCAGCAAGGAAACTGCGCCACTGAGACGCCTGAAGTCTAACACATTAGGCGGGGAACATCTCTTATGTCAGCAGACCCAGGGTTAGGGTCAATGCCAAGGATATGTTGGATATGTTGGATATGAGGTTATCCAAGCTATCCACATTATACAGTACTGAAGAAGTATGAAGGATTGAGGATATAAGGACACGGTCAACACCACACAGATAGTATTTCCTTCATAGCTCTTCAGTTGTCAATCTAAGTATTCAGTCTACCCTGAATAGCCTCACGGCTTCTGATCATCACTCGCACGAACACAGTCTTGATATTGCACCTTTTGTTACCTCTGCTACCTTACTGCTAACATAAACCCTCTGACACCTTCTATATACTCACGGGTATTTAGTGTGATCATTACAGGCTAATATAAGTACCGCTTTTAGCCTTAATACTATAGATACGAAGTGACGATTCGTTAAAGTTAAGTTGTGTATCTTTAGCTAACGTTTTAACTGGTTTATATTTTTAAAGACCTAATTTTTCGATAGCACGTTATTTCACCGCTAAAAATACAATATTACCGAGGAATAGAGTATTGGTAATTTGTATTTTTACGATGTTAAAATCTTTACCCTTTATAATTAATAGACACAGGTTAAATATTAAAGTTTTGATAACTAGCCTATTTCTAAAGTATGTTTGGTACGTTAGAAACTATTGGACGTTTCCTTCGGCTAATTCGTACAAAGTCCTAATATAACGTATTACTATACCGGTTGGAAATTTATCGCTTAGTTTTTTTTAGCAGTTTTAATAATACAATCCGTTAGAAATCGGTGGTAGATTACATATACGCTTACGTAATGTCTCGGCTATTAAGTGTAAACTAATCCTTTTTACTATTGATTAAACTAGTAGTAATGGTGACGATCAAACATTCGCTGATCTTTTGGATTGTAAGAAATTAAGTAAGATTTAGTCCTCACCTTTATTACTATATTTTTAAGCGATTAGCCGTAACTTTTCGTACGGCCAGTTCGTGGTTTTGCCTTAGACCTCGTAATTTATCCTTAAATTAAAGATAGTGATATATTAGCCTCTAAATTGTATTAACAATACAAATTATACAACCCTCCATAATAGGAGGCCATTAATTTCCACTTGGTTACTTTCCTTAAAGGGCTTGCCTGGTGCGTTAATAATGCTTTCGGCACGTAGTTTAATGGTAAGTTTTCTGTTAGACTTCTCCTTTTAAAATTCCTACACCATTGTATATACTTTGCTAGGTTTGTAGTCCCTATCATTCTTCTCTTCAATGTATATTCTCCTTTTGGGTGTTTTTTTACGCTACCGACGTTCCATTGGCTTATTAATAGTCAGCTCGGGAGGGTTGTGTTATAACCTAGACAACGGTTGGATCAGGAAACAGGCTAGCATACAGCTGAGCTATGGAAAGCCTGTAGTCTAACGCATCAGGCGGGAAACATCTCTTATGAAAGAAAAGTGACTAAGTAAGTCACGTGATGGATCAGTATGGATCAGTTACTGATACAAAGTGAGGCAGCACTAGATTAGTAGGATCAGTGCGGTGATCCAAACGATCCAGTACTGAAGATAGTATAAAGGCATGGATATATAAGGATACGGTCAGCACCACATAGATAGTATTTCCTTCATAGCTCTTCAGTTATCAATCTAAGTATTCAGTACACACACCTGAATAGCCTAACGGCTAGTGATCATTCTATAGCACGAACAAACATCTTCTTGATATTGCACCTTTATTATCTCTGCTACCTTACTGCTAACATAAACCCCCTAACACCTTCTATTTACTCACGGATATTTAGTGTGATCATTACGGGTTGTATTGGCTGATTCGCTTGGCTCGGAGGTTATCGACGTTAGGATTTTTATTAGACTTAAGGGGTCTTTGGTACGGCTTAACTTGTGTGGCTTAGAAAGTTACGGGACCATTAATAGTTTTAATTATTACGTTCAAGTTGGTAATAAATAAGGTTTTATATGGCCTACTCCAATTGATTAGCTCATGTTACATAAAAACTATACTCTAAAGGAGGAGTGAAAATACGTTTGTTATTTAAGGTTCGTTTTTGGTGTTGAGGGTATTATTGACCTGGTAACGTGCCGATTCCTTCCTTAGTTTCTTTAGGGCTTTACTGAATATCATAGCACAATTTTGGGTACTTGACGAGGGTGGCGACTTAGCTGTTATGCGTGGGTAAGCTTTATACCAATAAAGTTAATATAAGTTCATTAGGGCTAATAATATCGTTAAGACCTTTTACCGTTATTTGAAGTCATGCCTTTTAGCTTGTAAAGCTTTCAATTTCCAGTGTACGAATATTATAGGCCCTTTGTAGAAGGGCATATACCCTTTCAATTTTGCTAATACCTTAGTAAGATTTAATGGGAACCTATTTGTATTAAATCCCTATTAACTTTGCATTAGCTTAAAACTTTATCGTAACAAAGTTAGTGCCATTGTTGTAAACTAGCACATCTGGTGGGCCAAGGTACGTGTTAATTTACAAAATACGTAATGCCTTCTATGTTTCATTCGCCGTAATGGTTTTAAGGAATTTGGTGCCGTAAAAAGCCGTAGCGAAATTTATAACGTATAGTATTAGCTTATCGTCCAGGTAAAACACGTTTACGAAGTCTTTCGAGTTAAAGTTTTAATCTCCCTTTAGCGTAAATTTAAACCTTAAGGGAACTTGAAAGTGTATTTGGCAGTGTTGGCAAAGGCGCTTAACTACCTCCAATATTAGTAACTCCATATCTTCGTGGTTAATTGCCTTTAAAACCTTATAAAGCCTATTAGTTACCGGATAATTAAACTTACGATGTAATTAACGAAGTTTTGCCTTTGTTAGGTTTAATACTACTACCTTTAGTCTTTAAAGATAAAATCAGAGATGCCCTCATTTAAGGTTTAGTGAAAACCTTTTACCAGCTTTGACTTGTATTAGTTTATTAGTCTAAACTTGAATGTTAACGTCGAGGTTTTTTTATATTTTTAGGTAAAGGAGAAAGGGTGTAGGGGATTTCAAAATGTAGAAAACAATAATGTTAATAACAGTCCTTACCGTTATCGATCCCAGTAAAGATAATTCTTTTTTAAGGCTAAATCTAAATTAAGCTTTGTTAGCATCCATGTGGTCAAGTTCCGTAATAGTATTAGTATCCCTTCGAAACGTAATGTATTACGAATAGCTTTCGATTAAGTACCGTGTTACCTCTGTATACGGTATAATCCCCTACAAGATTTATTTCGTATACCGGTTTCGAATAGTAAAGAGTTGTATAGAGTCAGGTTCTTTATCGTTATGGAGGCGGTAGGGGTCTTCGTTTATAAGGTGGTATAAAAAGGCGTAGTTAGCTAGTTATAGCTTGGTTTTCGTGCTAGTTCCGGTATTAGCATCTTCATTCCAGCTGATAGCCTTTAGCTTATTTTCTTCCTTTTTGTCTTTACTTTTTTCAAATGGTATGATTTGCTTAATGTAGTCCCATTTAAAGGTAAAAATGAATTAAGTGTAATATATTACCTGTTTTGTTTTACGTTTGGCGGCAATTTAACATGTTAACTAGCAGCCTTATTTGTTGTAAATCTAGCATCTCTTAGCGCCAGGTATAAACTTGCTTGTCCTGCTTGAAAACCTTAAGGGAAAAGGAATACCCTACCCTATAGGTAAAGGCTCGGATTTTTCTTTAGCCGTACTGGCTGGGCCGTCTGTACCATTGATTAATGTAATACAAATTGGAAGGGTTTTTTTTGTTACTGAAATCCGAAGCTTAAGGGTATATACTAGTCGAGCCGGAGACTCGAGTAGTTACGGTCGTTAAAGAGGAACGTAATTGGCTAAAACAACCCTTTGAAGGTGTTATTAAAGCATTATAAGGCGTATTCGAACTTTTTATAACCCGTAACTATTTACTGAACCTGTTAGTATAAGGTTCCTTCGCTAGCTTTCACGTTCCCTATTGCTTGTTGGCAAAGAATTAGCCTATTAAGCATCTGATTTAGAAGGTCTATTTTGTTTTCCGACATTTTCTTATAATTTAACATATAAAACCACTTAATGATGTTCCATTCCGTATAACATTAGGTAAGGTTTATATTGTATTCGAAGTGACTTTTTATGTTATCGTAGATTTCGCGTAAAGAGGTACAATTCATTAAATATCGAAGGTATTATTCCTCAACTTAGCCGGTAAAGATACTGGTAAATAAGGAGTGAAATCCTATCAACTTAACTTTTATTTGGCGATAAATATTGAAAAATGGGTGTAACTTGACATCGAGAAGGTTATACGGCTTATCATTATACTTTTCTTTTCCTCTTTAAATCTTAACGAATGTGGTAATCGCCGTATAATCCGTATTCACTATTAAAACGCGTCGTAGGGAAAGGGTAATGTATTGGTCGTAGGGGCCTTTTATGTTTCCTAGCTGATAAAAATGCTAAAGTTTTTATTCCGGGGCATTTGACGATAATCCTTTTGTTATTAAGGGGTTCGATGAGGTTTCTGTTTAATAGATTGGTGTAAAACGCTAATATTAATACCTTTAGCCGCGTTAGTAACCTTTACTTTATACTTTCGACCGCCGTAAAAGGTATACTTCGCGTTATTACATAAAGATGTAGGATTACCAAGTAAATTAACGTATTTCTTATCATTAATATGTAAAGAGATTTTTCTTAACTAAAGATAAAGGAAAGGTCCTTTAAATCGCGTATAGGGGTGGTAAGATTCCCTAACACCTTTGCCTCTAAGCCGTGGGTCTTAAGGATATTTCTTAAGTTAGGTTAAATTAAATAGAATTTTTGCCAGCCTTATAAAGCTCTTTTCTGGTATTTAAATCCCTCGGCGTTTAAGTTTTTCCCTTAGTTTAGATTTAAAGCTTTTTTGAATTCTTTTTCACATATCCATAATCTAATCTTCGAAGAATTTACGGTATTTTCAGAAAATACGTTTATCTCGATTTAGTTTTTCGTTGCCTTTTTACTCGATAATATAATATCTTACGAAGGTAGTAAGGTGTTTTCCTGTTAATTCTTCATTAATATCTATTTCTTATAAGTTGTCGTCGTAAAACTTGGTAAAAATTGATTCGAAGGCGTTAATTTTCTTTATGAATGCCTAACTTGAAGTTATCTTAACGGTTTGACTTGTAGAGAACGTGTAGAACGTATAGGGCAAGGAACTTAGTAATCTTTGGGCATAGGAACTTGGTGTTTGGGCATGAGATTGCGCGACGTAGCTTTCTTGGCGCGACTTGTTGTTTTCGCTTTAAGTAGCGAACTTAACGATCAAGGTAATGTAAAGAGTGAAAAAATGTAGAGTAAGGGTAAAAATTTAATGTAAAGGGTAAGGTTGGAGGTCGTTTTTCTTATGGTTATAACACCCATAATAGTATTAATTTAGCCTTTTGCTAACTTGATGTACTTTAAGACTTCTAATAGCCAATTTTAACGTCTTTAAAAGGATTAATAAAGATTTCTTGGTATTTTTAGTAGAGATACCGTCGTTACCTTTAATTTTCCGTAAAAACTTCTGCAGCCTAAAAGTCTTCTTTACTTACTTCCGTAAAAACAGATGCAGTAGTAAAGGCCCTTCGCAAGAATCTTTCCTTTAATTTATCCATCGTTTGATGTAAAACGTAATCGGAAAGTAACTTCTTCTTCTACTTAGTCAATCTGTGTTTAACCTAATAAGTACTGATTAGTGTTGGTAGGCCTTAGACGTTACAACGTTGTCGATTCGATTAGTCTTTGAAGTAACAGTAGTATTGTAGTAGTCAGATGGTGAATATATTGTTTTAGGTTTGGCAGACCGTTTGCTGGTTTTCTCTGTAATTTGTATGGCCAATTGCTTGGTCCGTACCCTAAAGTGAAGTGCGGCATACTGCACTCAACTTACACTCAATGCGGTAAGTTTCCACAAAACAATATACTCAACTTGCAGTATAACCAACTTAAATGTAAGTAAAGTTCGCCTACTGCACTGCATGCAATACTATTCTAACAATATAACTTTTTAGCTGACATAAATAGTATATTGAGTAAAATAAGATAAAATTATAACGGTTTAATATCCAGGTTTCTATACGTGTTTAGTATTACACGTATTTTACTATCGAAGACTTTGTACGGCTTACTATTATAATACTCCTCCTCAATCCATAATTTGGCGAAGTTAACAAGTTTCATCGGATCATTCCTATCCGTTATAAAGTGGTACAGTATGAGGTTATAGTAAAGGTTATAGATAGTGGGTATTAGTTCCTAAGGTTCATATTATCGGTTTACACTATTTATCATATCTCTGGCCAGGCTCTCTTCCTTATTCAGGTCGCTTTTATTTCGGGAAAATGGTTATCTACTATATCCGGGGAGTTGTTTTATCTCTATCTTTAGTTAAAAGTACGTTTCGGTAAAGGTTTGTATTCCATCCGAGTTGTAAATGATTTTTGTAGCCTTTACTTCTTTTTTTGTAATTAATTCAACTCTGTTTACACTTCGCAACTTATATTTAGTCTTACATAACACCTTACTCTCTGTATTTACGAAATTTCTTCTCCTTTTTCATCTGTTATTAAAAAAACGGTTTTAACTTACTTTCAACTAATATCTCTTTACTAATTTTATGTTCATTACTTTATCGTCAGTTTAGTTTGGCATTCAAGTAATTCGAGTCGTTGTCAACAATACTTTTACGATACGGCTATTCTTGCCACCAGTCGTATTAATGCCTTTGTTCCATAGTTATTTGCGTAATATTCCTAAGTTCGTACTGTTTACTATATTCCATATTTTTCCCATCCAATTCCAAAGTCATCCATAAAATTGTGACTCAAATCGCGCCATTTTATATTTTCATTACAATAATTCAAATTTATATTTATAATATATATATTCGCCACAAAAGGGTATAAATTCTCTACTAAAACTTCGATCTTGCTATCTCACAACTTGAAGTTCAAGTGCTTAAAAATTCTTTTACGAAACGATATATTCTTAAACAAATGGTCCATATATTAGTTAACTTTATTTAGGGTTGTTAGTATTAGGGCCATAATTATAAAAGTACAAAGTAGACTAAAATGGTTAGGATGCTGATTTATATAGGTACAGGGAATGTTAAAGAGGTATAACACTTGATTTTACGCAGTAAATGGGATTCGGATACGCTTAAAATACAATGTTTATAAATATTTGGTCTAAGAAAAAATCGTACAATATGTAAAATAAAAGCAAATAGAATACAATATAGCTTGCAAAATAAAGCGTCTAACGGTTACTAGCGTTAACGGGGTTCAAATTCAATGTAAATAAGTCGTAACTATAAGCTAGTCAAGCGTTTCAATTTAGACCTTTAACGCTTTACAAACGCTCCACTAGATAAGCAGCTAGTAAACTCTAACGTTGTAAGTAATAAACTTAAATAAGTGGTATAATTTAGGACGGATAAGGGAAAGAGAATGTAGAAGAAAGAATAGCGTAATGGGAACGGGGGAAAATAAATAAGGTAGTGGAAATAGGGGGAAATAAATGGGATAGTGTGAACGGAAGAAAAGATATCTAAAGGTATGCATGTATATGTAAAAGTTAAGGTGGTATGTAAGGCACGGTGTATGCGTTCGGCTTATGGTATACGTTTAATAAGTGGTTCGGATATTATGTTTTCGCTGTTTTTAAAGTTTGTAAGCGGTTTAGGTACTATATTTTGACTGTTTTAAGGGTTGTAAGCGATTTGGATGTTACGTTTTAGCTGCTCCTAAAATGTGTAAGCGGTTTGAATACTATGTTTAAATCGGATAATTCCTAACAAAGGAGTTTAAAACTTAAGAGTTTTGGCTTACGTAACCTAATGTTACGTAATAGGAAGCTCTCCAAAAAGTACCTGAGTACGTTTAAATCGTTAAAAAGAGTTAACGGACAACGTAATGGGGCTTTGAGTAAATCGGATACCAACTGAGTTAATATTATCGTACTAAATTTATCTTTTTTAAAGTCACTCCGAATCTTATAGTTTTTTTATGCTTCGGGTTTTAAAAGCGGACCCGTGTATTCCCACACTCTCGTATAGTTTTTGTAAGTCGTAGTATTAAAGTACGGACAATTGGGACCGCTACAACATCTTGCTATAGGTATTCAATTTAAGCTTATCTTTTTTTAGGCTATCTATAATCGACTGAATTGGCTACTAATTAGCGTCGATAAATTCTCTGTCTATTTACGTAAACGTAAAAGGGTGAAAAGGTAATCATAAAATTGGTATTTTGTATTGAATTAAGATAGATAAAAGGGAAAAGAGTCATCAAAAGAGTGCACGCCATAAGTGAGAGGTTATAACCTCTCGTTCAGGCAGTAGCACTCTACCATACACTCTGCTAATCTCCCTTCTAGGCAGTGGCACTCTATCGTACACTCTGTCAATACCACTTCGAGGAAGTATCACACTATTATACACTCTGTAGGAATACACCTTGTAGAGTGGTACATTACCGTGCACTTTACAAAAGTGCAATCTACAGCATAATCACTTACTAACTATAGAGATATATGGTAATATCCACAATTTCTTATACTATTCGTTAATGAAAACAGGTATAATAAGTAATTTAATATTACTGGTAACCTTATTTAGTAGATATTCCTGAAGTACAAACGTATAACATAAAATGTATCTATCTGTAAAGTTCATAATATAATAGTAGGAGTTGATATTGATATAGTAATTGTTGGTAAGGTCTTTTCTTATTCACGTGAACGTAAAATAATAGAATAGTAATCGTAAAGATTGGCATTGTAGTAGTAAAGATAAGTTATCAAAGGTAGAAGAAACATTCAGAGAGTGTACGCCACTGGTAAGAAGTTATAAACCTTTCATCTGGGTAGTGGTACTTTGCTATATACTTTGTTAATCTTTCTTTTGGGTAGTGGCACTTTATAGTACACTTTACAAATTCCACTTCCAACCAGTGACACGCTATTATACACTTTATAGGAATACACCTTACAGATTGTTAAGTTACTTTATACTCTAACAAAGGTGTATTCCACAACGTAACTACTTACTAATTATATGGATATATAGTAATATCTATACAGATAATTTTTCCTTTCCTTATTGCGGCCTGTATTTGGTAATAATAGTGGAGTTTATAATGTAGTTCGTATCTGTAGTTTAGTAATAATAGTATAATTGTGGTATAAATTATAAAGTTTTAAATCAGCAGTTTTTAACCTCGGTAGTAATTATATTAAAGGTTTGGTTGGTTTAGTTTATCTGTAGTGACATGGTTGTTAATGCAATTTGTTATTATTCCATGCAAAGATGTAATTATATAGGTATTATAAGGTTTCAATTATGAAGGGATAATTATACCGTTATGTGTTTTAGAATTAATATAAAAAGATATAACGTTATAAGGTTAAGCAAAACCTCTTTTTTTAACGACGTGTACCTATAGTTAACGTGTGTCTTAGTTAATTAATGTATACAAACCCAACCCTGATTACCTATTTCAAACCGTTTCAATAAGTAGGCTAGTTAACTAATCTATATATACTAACCCCGTTTGTAAATAAATGCCGCATAAAAACAAAAGCCTTAGGCGTCGTTTGACGCGTAAACGTAAGCAGATCGAAGGTGTCGCCGCCGCCGTTAGCCGCGTTACCGCTATTACTAATACTATTACTAGCCCCGCCTTTTTTGGCACTATATCTTCAATCCCCACCACCCTTTTCGCTTCGCTGTCCGCCGCTGCCGCCGCCGCCTCCAAAGCCATTATCCCCTATCCTTTTTTCTTTCCCTTTCCTCCTCCCTTCAACTCCGAAGAGGAGGAGTGGAGGGCTTTTAAGGTTATAAATCACACCCTTTTGTCGCGGGTAAAAACCCTATTACTCATAGAGATCCTCCCCCTTTACTGTAAACGTAACCTTGCAGAGTTACGATACAGTTTATATCGTTAAACCTTTCCATATATTTCATTATACTAATATCTCCCTAAATGAGGCGGTTGAGGCGGACCTTTTTCGCCGTTTCGAGCTACATATAGCTAGGGTATGTTGCAAAGCCTTTTTAATACATAAGTCATTAAAGTTGCGTACCCGGGTCTATAGCTCCAGGCTGCTAATAAATACGCCTTACGTATCATGTATCGCGGCCGCGGCTGCGAGTAAGTTTATTAGCGATTTCTATTAAAACGGTGGTCGGTCGGCCCACTATTACCGTTATGAACATATTAACAATAGATACGCCCCTATTTCGGTGATCCTAAAGCTGTCAGCCGAAGCCGTATTACGCATCCACTAACTTTATAATAAGTTTACTTTTAATTTATATTTTTGAGCGCGGACTTCATTCTTTTACGTTGATGAATATATTGTTTAGAACGTGTTTCAAAATAACTATTATCTTAAATAACTAAAATAAGCCGATACTAATTAGTAATGAGCGTTAATCAGCAGATTAAAAAGTTGGCAGCCATTATTTCCTCTTAAAAGCGGACCTTAGGTATATATTACGTAAGCGAATTTGAAAACATCATTTTTCGTCGCCATACAAAGTTTAAAAAAAACCCGCGCTTTTACTTAAAAGTATACGACCTAAGGCGCGGGACCACCTTTTCGGTGGCATCGATAATAGCATCGATAGCAGTGATAGCAGTGGCGCTAATATAAAGGGTGAGGGCGATGGGGAGGATAATAGGGACGCGACAGCGTCGCCTCTTCTCTTTCCCTTTAGAAACGAATAACTGCCCCTTTCGGCCGAGTTAGTGTACCCGGCCATTATATAATACAGTATATAGTAATATTATTACTATATTTTAAAAGAAATCTTAAAGTAAATAATGAATTTAAAAGGTAAAAAGTAAAAGTAAATCAAATACGGTTAAATTATATATAAAAAAAGTAAAAATATATTAAAAGCGGTGCGAATAGCAGATCCAAACAAAGTAAAATTACGTAAAAACGGTATAAATGGCGGATTTTGGACTGCTTTAAAATAAAAAAGCGGCGTAATCGCATAAAATAAAAAAAGTTAAAGGTAAAGCGTAAAATATTAGCTTAGGTAGAGTCGTAAAACCTTTTCAACAATACTAACGAGAAGAGTACTTGTTAATATGAACGCCTCCAATACTTCGTTTGGGGCGCCCTTTATCATAAAATCTATTACATTTAATTTTACATTTATTCATCTTATTTCCTTAATTTCGCGACGCTTATATGATTCGTGTAAAGCTTTAATATCGATTATGAAACTTTTCTCGTTTGTTATAATAAATTTGACCAAACACTCGTAAAACGAAAGAAAAAAATTAATATAAACGATGAAAGAAAGGGGTTTTAAACTAAGGTTTAAAATAATTATCCGAATCTTTATCTTTACAGTAATATCCAAACCAAAACCTCTAATTTTATTATAAATTTCCGAAGCTAGAAAGTTTAATTTGACACGTTTACATTTGGTCGAGCTTTCATAAATAATATTTTCATAAAGCGTAAACCCGTTTATTACCGGTATTTAGTTACCGAAAGTAAAAACGAACCCTATTTACGAATTATAATCGGCATTATTAGTAAAAAACCGTTAATAAAGACGAACAACTTCTTACTACGTATATGAAGCGATAAAAATTATAAACCGCGTTTTGGATTATATATTTATTACGTGAGGCGTTTATTAAACGCCTTGTATATATCGTTCAAAAGGGTAATTTAGCATTACACGACGATTAAAAGATCAAACGCCGCTTCCGGTTATACTACTAAGGCAACTTAAACGCCACGAATGCGCTAATATTTATATTCTTCAGTCTGTTTCGCGTTATTCAAAGCGATAATAACAACTTTATCCAATTACCTTTTATACGTAAGGCCCAAAACGCTGTTCTGAAAAGTGATTATAGCGTTATTAAAGTCGATTATATAATCTTACGTTAGATACGTTTTAGGTTTTACTGTTAAGCCGGCTTTTAAAAACTTCCTCTTTTTCAATACGGAAAACAACGCGTTATGTAATGTTCACGTATTATCCGTTTATATATACGTTAATACAAAGCTCCTAAAAATGATTATAGATACCAACTGGTATAAGTAGAAAGTCGAGATTGCTATTATAAACTTCTTTTTATAATTTCTTTGGTAAATATTATACAAATATACACTAACTTTAATCAGGTCATAAAGCGGTTTTATAATACGTAAAATCGTTTCGGGTAAATGATATTTCTTAAAATACGCAGGCATATTAGCGTAAATACATCATTTAAAACGCTCCTCGGGTTGTATATAAGTTTACGTAATATTACAAAGTGTAATATATAGGTTATAGAGGGTACTAAAAAGGTTATAAACGTAAAAATCAAACGGTAACTTATTCTTTATAAGGTAGGCGATTAAGTTATAATATTCTTTTTACCGCCTTCATAATAACTTTTTATAATAAGGCGAATCTTTTTGTATATCCTTTCGGTTTTATCCTTAAACCTTATATACGAGGTATACAAAAAAATCTTATAGGCATCATAAATCGTTGGTACGAATCTTTTAAATCGAAAAACGCCTTCTTCTATTAAAACAAAGATTCTTTTTTATATAAATGATTCGAACAGAGTGTTTAAAGCAGTAATGATACCTTCGCTACAAAGCTTGAAGTTAAATTCGAGGTCTACTATTTCCTTTCAAATGATAATAAAAATATATAATAAAGGTTTCGGGATGTTTTTTTATTTCTTAAGTTAAGTAAGCGTTCTTGGCGACAAGATACTGGTAGTATTGATTTTGGTAGGACGTTTTTATGTATTGGTAACAGTTCAAAAACGAGATCTGGAGGGTATATTAGATTTAGGAGCGGTTTAGATTCGTTATCACAAAAGTAGTTTCGTCGGTACCACAAGTAGAATCATGGTTTTAGGCCGCTTTTCTCCATCTTTTCCCCTTCATACTTCTATATTATAATTTAGCGAAACGAACTTATACTATTTGGTAGATTAAAGAATATATTATAGCTTTTAAACCATTTAATCTTTTATAGGCGAATTTATCTGTTTTTATTTCTTTAACTAAGAATTTAAACTATATTAATAAGTCTAAAACACCCGTTTCACGTAGATCATTCCTTGTGGCTAATAGTATCAAAACATAATTTGAACCTGTAGAAAACGTAATGTTATCATAGTTTTTGCTATAATATTCGCTTTTTACAATATTGTTTAATACGGTGCAAAGTTTATATAATTTTTGGAGTTAATATTAAAAATAAAGAACGTTGGAATTAGCTTACTTGAGCTAAAAGTGTTATTAACAGCGTTAACCACTATTTATAGGATAGACTCCTTAAAGCTGGTATCTTTGAGCTCTTTACACAGTATCGTATACGCCTTTTTGAACGGTTTGTGATACCGTTTATACTTTTTAATACCCTATAGTACCTTTCCCGGTATTTATTTACACTTTCTACTGGTAATCTTAACTTTAGTACGCTATTTCATAATGTCGAAAAACGTATCAACATCGTAAGTAATCTAGTCACAAAGTTCTAAGTAAACGTTTAATTAATAGTCAACTTAAATGGCCTAATAATTCATAATAAAAGCGTTTCACATAAATTTTGCGGTTTGAAATGATATTGTTATGTTGACGACGTATAATACTAATTAAGTATCAATGTACATGATATTAACAATTACCTCGTAATTAAAATTTACATTGTTTTAAAGGCAGAACTCAAACTGCCGTAAAACTTACGATTATAATTGGTATTTATAACAAAACCTTTTAATAACTTTAAACGTTTCCTTTCCTATATTTATATTACCTATAATTTAAAGCAACCATAAAAGGCATTCCGTAATTAGGTATCCGAATCGGCGGTGTAATATCCGTAATTTCAATTAATTATATTAGGTAAACAACTTTAATTATATATATATTAGGCAAAAAACATAAATAGCCGAACGTCAAATAGAGAAGTACGGATATGTTATCCGAAACGCAGATAAGTTAATTAGTTTTATTAGGAACCTCGATTTTGAACTTATTTATATTAGTAAACGATAATAAAAATAACGTTTTACGATCTATTACGTAAAACTCAACCGGTCTAAATCGTATATTTACAGTGATTATACCAAATAACAATGCTTTATTTTAACTAAATAAGACTTTTCGATATTCTCCTATTCGGTCGAGTTGGAATTTCGGAAATTTCTTCGTAAACACGTCGAATTATCGTTTTCAGCGGTTTAAATTTCGGTTGCCCTAGTATTAGGCATAATGCCCTGAAATCGGTTTCCGTACCTATCCGAAAATATGAACTACGATACTATATAGGTGTTTAACACGTCGTTTTTGCAATCCAGGCCTATACTATGTTGAAAGGAGACATTTTATAGGCCTATAAAAATTCGTTCAACAGCCTCATTATCTTAAGCTATTGGGTAAATATTATTACCTTCAAAATTCTCTTTTATAATCGTATATTCGTAAGGGTAGGCGTTAAGATTATCTTTTACGCCTTCATATTCGGCTATGTATATCGTAAAATTAGTTTTCGTTTGGTTTTTATGTAGGTAATCGGCTTAAAATCATCGTTAAATTCAAATTTACTCGTGTATTAGGTAATTGGTAAACTAATAACCGATTTTACCGTATATAATATAACGTTTTAAAAAACTTATAGAGCTTCATATACTTTTTCGTAGATATTGTTATAGGTGCGGTAAATTTCGCCTTTAACCGTAAAATCGTTTTCAATAATAGTTACTTTATCCTTTATTTCCAGGGCTGCTTCTCTAATACCTATCTTTTTAATAGCAGTATTTGGTGCATTTACTTTAATTTAGGTATACTTCAAACATTTAATTCAAAACGTGGTAGATTGTTTCATTGAAGTCTATTTTGATAATCTGACCTTCGCCTTTCGCTTTATCAGCTATTAATACTGATTCGAAACTCGCTTATCTTCGTATAAAGGTTTGAAATAATATTTTAAAGCTAATATAAAAATCCTTTAGGTTTTTTTAAAAGTTTTAATAATATATATTCGTAACTTAGGTTTTTGCGGTATATTTTTGTTATTATTTGGATAAACAGTTCGTTACCTTTATATTATTATTTAAAATCTGTCTAATATTTTTGTATCCTTGTTTATAAGGTAGTAGATATTTTATAGGTTTATATTGACGTTTTTACGTTAATACTTTACGAATCACAAGTAATATTAATCTAGTTCTCATCATAAAGTTCATAATTAATTTCCGTATCGAAGTATAATTTTTAACGGTTATAACACTTTGCAAATGTATTTACCTACGTAAGTTAGTATATATACTACTTTTTAGTTTACCCAAATAATATATCAGGTAAAATAACGTGGAATTGATATGATTTAATATCGAACCTTTTACACGCGTTTAGTATTACATGTATTTTGTTATAGAATACGTTGTATAGGTTGCCGTTGTAATTTTAGACCTTATTTTAAAGCCTGACAAAGTTGATAAATTTAATAGGGTCGCTTTTATTAGGGGGAAAGCATTGTAGTAAAAGGTTAGGATAAGAGTTATAGTTAATGAGTATTGATCCGTAAGATATATATTAGTGTTTTAAGCCGCTTATGTTATTTCCAGGCGGGTTATTTTCTCTATTTTTGCCGCTTTTATTATAGCCGAGTTAAATATCCACGGTATTTAAAGCGTGGTTTTATCTCAATCTCTGTTTAACACTACGTTTTGGGGAGTATTCATGTTTAACCCGCGTTATAGATAATTGTAATGATCACACTAAATACCCGTGAGTATGTAGAAGGTGTTCAGAGGGTTTATGTTAGCAGTAAGGTAGCAGAGGTAACAAAGGTGCAATATCAAGACTGTGTTCGAGTGATGATCAGAAGCCGTTAGGCTATTCAGGTGTATAGACTGAATACTTAGATTGACAACTGAAGAACTATCTAATGAAGCTATCTAAGGTGGTGATGACCATGTCCTTATATCTAGTTCCTTCAGTTGGTACCCATACTGGGGGTGCTCCAGTATGAGGTTTGCGGGATCACTGGTGGTGATCCAAGTGATCCAAGTGAGCCGGTGATCCAGGTGATCCAAGTGATCCAGGTCACGTGACTTCTGCTGAGTCATCCGTTGTCCAATTGCCGTGCCGTACATGGGAAATGTGCTTTGTAAGCATAGTGGGGAACATGTAGCGTCAGAGGATCCAACTGCAGTTCGTGTCATAACAATAATCTTTGTTACACTTCCTCCTTTTCTGTAGATTCATCTAACTCTGTTTTATCTTAATCTCTATTTAACACTACGTTTTGGGGAGTATTCGTGTTTAACCAGCGTTATAGATAATCTTTGTTACACTTCCTCCTTTTCTGTAGATTCATCTAACTCTGTTTCTACTTCGCGACGTGCGTTTAGCCTTAATAAGCGCCTCATTCTTTATATTTTTAGAGAAATTTCTTGTTTCTTATCTGTCATTTTAAACTAGCAATCCTGACATTTTTTTTAAATTAGTATCTCTTTACAAACTTTACCTCTTTTAATTTATCATCGATTTACTTCGACATTTACGTAAGTTGTGCCATTATTCATAAAACTTTTATAATACGCTTGTTATTACCACTGGTCGTATTAATACCTTTGCTTCATAGTAATTTTCTTAATATTTTGGAAATTGTTCTATCGATTATATACTACATGTCCGGCATCTAGTTTGAAAAATACTCTATAAAATCATCGAATGAGTCGCACCTTTTCATATCGTTACTATAATAGTTAAAAATTATATTAATAACATGTATATTTATCATAAAAATGTTTTAATTCTTTATCAATACCTCGTTCTTATTATTCTATAGGTTAAGGTTTAAATGCTTTAAAATGATATTATAAAACTACGTATTCATAAATACGTAATCCATATATTTGTTAACTTTTACCAAATTTATTACTAGTAAATCTATGGTAATAGAATTACAAAATGTATTGGGACGGCTAGGAAGGCGGTTTCTGCATCCACCTGAAATTCTGGAGCGGTGTAAATATCGGTTTTATCTAATAAATAGGATTTGAGTACGTTCGAAATATAGTAAATAATGTAATTTGGTCCAAATAACCAAAAATAAAAAGCATATAAATACGTAAATACGAAGCAAATGAAGTATTGCAAATCGATTAAAATAAAGTTTTAACGCTTACTAATACAGATGAAATTAAAATAGAACGCAAGTAAAACGTAACTATAGGCTAGTTATAGTTTTTAAATTGGGTTTTTCAACGTTTTACAAACGTTACACTAGTCAAACGGTTAGCAAACTAAAACGTTACAAATGATAAATTTATAAAAATTGTCAAGTAGGTGAAAGCGAACGGGTTAATAGAAATAGGTAAATAGTATAGGAAGGTATATATAAATAATCCAATGTATAAGGTTAGGATCGTGTTTGGTAGGCAGTTCAGATATTGTATTATAGCCGTTTTTGTTATTTTGAAGAGGTTTGGGTGTTATGCTGTAACCGTTTTTTGGTTTTGTAATCGATCTAGATACTATATTTCAATCGGATAGGTCCCAACGAAGGGTTCCGAAACTTGGTGGGTTTTGACTTGCGTAGCTTTATATATAATAAGACGCTTTTTAAAAAGTGCTCGGGTACGTTTAAAACATCAAAAAGAGTTAACGGATAACGTAATGGAGCTTTTAGTAAATAAGATACTAACTAGTAAATAATATGGTACTAAAGTGTTCCTTTTTAAAGTTACTCCAGATCTGACAGTCTTGCTATACTTCGGGTTTCAAAGACATTCCCGGCTAATTTTACACTTTCGTATAGTTTTTATAAGTTATAGTATTAAAATATAAATAGTTGGAACCGTTATAATATACTACTATAGGTTTTTAACTTCGGTTTGTCTCCTTTTTCCTAGGCTTTTTATAATCGACTTTATTGGATACTAATTAATATCTGTAAGGTTTTTGCTTATTTACGTAAACGTAAAAAAGCAAAAGAGTAATTATAAAAATTGGTATTATAATATTAAAGATAAGTTATTAAAGAGAAAAGAAGCATTCGGAAAGTACATGTTACGGGTGAAAGGTTATAAACCTTTTATCCAAGTAGTAGTATTTTGCTATGTATTTTGCTAATCTCCCTTCTAGGCAGTGACACTCTATCGTACACTCTTCAAATACCACTTCCAGCCAGTGGTACACTATTATACACTCTGCAGGAATGCACCTTTCAGATTGATACGTTACCGTATACTCTTGCAAAGGTGTATTCCGTAGTATGGCCACTTACTAACTATAGGAATATATGATAATATCTACGTTAATCGATAAAATATTCTTGATTATTATTGAATAGTTAAATATACCTTTGATTCCTATAGTAAATAATATTAACTGAAAACCCCATTACAACTACTTTTCCAAATGAAAAACGATCAAGAAAAACACCTAATAATAAAAGTAATAACATTAAAGAAAACATATTACACATAATAAATTGACGAATTCAGATATATTATTAATGAAAATCATATTGTCGATATCACAACTAAAGCTATACCTAATAGCATTCTACAAAGATTGTTAAATAGTAATGATTAATTATTTATATCGAGAGATTCGTAAACCGGCTAACTTGTAATTTTAATAGAGAAGGATACCCTAATAAATTAAAAAACTGTTAAGGTAATGTATATAAAAATATATGCAAAACTATTAGTAAAAGTTATTAAATTAGTAATGTATAAGTTTGTAATAGAGGACTTACGTACGGGTATAGAGGAAATTAATGCTTGGAATTGTAGGTTGAGGCTTGTAATTAAAGTGGGATTTAGGTGCAAAACTAATTGGAATTGATAGAGCAATACTAACAAGGATAGGAGGAAATTCTGACGTTATCGTAGATTGCTAATTGACCACACTAGCGCACACGCACAAAACAAAAAGTCGCCAGTGTTGAAACAATAGTTAATTGAAGTACAACCAAGTCAACTATACTGACTATAAGTTGATTGTATTGGCTGTAAGTCAAGTGCCCAATTCAATGTAGGGCCAAGCAGTCACCCATACAAACTAGTGTGCAGACTGGCTAGTGGTCTGCCAAACTTAAAACAACACATAACCACCTTGAATACAATACACCAGTTACTTCAACCAAAGATTCGAATCAACTACATTACAACAATAAAGGCCTACCAACACTTTCTTTTAATAACTCTACTTTTTGTTTTCTGTGGCTTAATATAACAAAGAAATTCTTCCATTCATTCCGTTAACGGATTTGTTTACACCCGATTAGTGAGTAAAGGGGTCGTATAAACTATTGTTTAAGTTTATTTCATTAATCAATTTACACCCTAAGCATCCAGGCTGCATAGGTGTTGCCATGTCGAGGATGATCCTTACCAACACCTTCCCTAGCTCCAATGCGCACACACTCCCCCATCAGCTGAATGCTCTTCCAGCAAAAGTTCTAGAGACGTGCTCCCCACAACCGATTACCTCCCGAGCTCCCCCGACCCAGCCTACGCATGATATGATCCGCCTCTCGGCCCTCTTCCGCCTCCCCACTCGACTCAAGCGCCGCGCGCGCCGCCATCGCATGGTCACCCTGCTCCTGCTCCTCACCGTCCTCACCCTGCTCCTCCTTCCGTCCTACCTCGTCTACCGCCCGCCGCGCCTTCTCATACGCTACTTCCAGTACCGCTGGCCCGACGTCCTCTGGGAGGTCTCGCTGCCGGCGGCCTCCACGCCGAAGCTCATCGCGCTAACCATCGACGACGCGCCGTCGGCGCACACGCGCGAGATCCTCGACGTGCTGCGCGCGCACGACGCGCACGCGACGCTCTTCGTGATCGGCGGGCAGGTCGAGGGCCGCGAGGCGGTGCTGGCGCAGGCGGTCGCGGCGGGCCACGAGCTGGCGAACCACGCGATGCACGACGAGCCGGCCGTGGCGCTCGCGCCGGCCGAGCTCGAGGCGCAGCTCGGGCGCGTGCAGGCGCTGCTGCGGCGCGCGTACGCGGACGCCGGCGCGCCCGCGGGCGCGCCGCGGCACCAGTACTTCCGGCCCGGGTCCGGGCTGTTCAGCTCGCGCATGCGCGCCATGGTCGCCCGGCTGGGGTACCGGCTGGTGCTGGGCAGTGTGTACCCGCATGACCCGCAGATCCCGTATTGGTGGCTGAATGCGTGGCATGTGCTGGGGATGGCGCGGAGCGGGGCGATTGTGGTTTGCCACGATCGGAGAAGTTGGACGGTTCCGATGTTGAAGAGGGTGTTGCCCGAGTTGAAGAGGAGGGGTTATCGGGTGGTCACCATCACGGAGTTGCTGGAGGCGGCGAGCGGGTGAGCTTCGCGGCTGGGGCCGGTGGCTGTAGTGGTAGGTGGTTTATCAAGATGCCTGGCCAGGGCATCGTGGCGAGCATATCGGGCTTAGGATGGTGGGTGTTATGGTGAGGGATTCATTTGATTTGGGACCCGGACTTCTCATGGGCTACCTCTCGTCCATACTGGTGTATCATGGCCGGAATGGGTTACTATCATGGCACGGCGTTACTTGCTTCAGGGTTTATTTTTTTGCCAAGCATGTTGAAGCCGCCTCATGACTGCATGTAAACATCTCACATGCTTAGGTGTATCTAGTCTGGCTGCCACAAAATAATTGTCTCGGAGTTGGTGGCAACAAGTCAACCGACACAGGCCGGACGAGAACACTCGAAGCTTTACATGATCAGCCTGAAGCTGTCGACCTCAATATCACCGGTCTTCCATTCCCAATGCCATCTCCATCATCATGAGCAATCTCTGCCGCTCACCAACAGTATTTTACCAAGGTAGAAATGCAGCTGGCCCATGGAAGATCCGCGCAAAACCGGGTGTTTCCACAGCTATGGAGCATGCAAGCTGTACCCAGTGCCCAGGCAACACGGCGACGTTTACGGCCAAAGGAGTGTCGGTGACGGTGCGACGATTTCGCGCAATCTCTTAGGCCAGACTGGTCACTGATGCCAAACGTGCGCCTGTCCAGCAGCCCGTGTGTGTGTTCCAGCCGTCACAAAACACAGAAAATAGTCAGCAAAGCACTGCAGTTGCAGGCTGCATATGTGCCTTGGCCTTTGGCGATAGGCTTCGTTGGCGCCGTAGCCCAGAACAGATTGCCGCACGATGCACCGACGGGCAGGATGTGATGCAGCGATCCGGGCTAGTGCCGTGATCTGTTGGCGCCGCTCGGAGCTTGATGCCGGGCACACGATGGTTCTGGCCTGAAAGCGGCATGGCATACACGGTACATATCCCATGTCCGGTATCCGTGGCGTTCTCGTGACATCCCTTGTCCCTGCGCTAGCCGAATATTGCGCTCAGGGTCCTGGCCAATGATGCTGTGAAGCCCTGGCGATTGCTTGGACATTGCTTGGACGACTGTCAGTGGACCGGTAGACCGGTGGCCCGGGAACCGGTGGCGGAGGTGGAGAGACGAGGAGACGTTGCGCGACTTGAATCAGTCAAGTCACTTGAGCGAAGTCATAGCTACTCCTGCGCATTTCCATAGTACTGCATCATGGACCTATTTTGTCCAAGGTTTCGAGCCTCCGGGGTAACAGGCTCATGTGGGAGAGTCAGAGCAAGCCGAGGTCTCGGCGGGGCAATCGCTTGCAATCGCTTGGTATGGGGCCACTGCCAAAGGATTAGGGGTCTAATCAAGATCGGGATCCACATTGTGTACAAGGGCGTTTAATTACAGTTTGCGACCCGAGACGGTCCAGTTCCTCGTTGCTTCATCACCTTCTCTTTCTCTCCCTGGCCAGTCAGTCCTTGGACGTCCGGCTCGGTCCAGTACTGTGTGGTAGCCAAGGTGTCCCGATCCTCGCTGGACGAGAAGCGCACAGAAGGGAAAAGGGGACGAACAACCTCCGTTGCCCACAACACAGACCTCTTCACCTGTGCGAATCCACGGCCTCCACCAACGGGAGCCGACGCTAACAGGAATTAACCGACGCTGACGTTGGGAATGGGAGCTTGGTAGTAGATGACAGTTGGGCTTTCCGATGTTCATCATCCGGGCGAACCTGCAAGAGTTGGGAGGAAGGAAGCTCACCGGCCCTCAAGCCTGAAACAAACAAAAAACACCGTCACGCAACTGCCTCCACTGTCTCGGCCACTCATTTTCCACATCCCGACAATCACAACCTAGGTCTGGATTCAGAAACTGCCCAACGCACAAGGACACGAGGAGTCGGCCGACCGACATCTTCCCGCCCGCGCTCACAAAGGACTCCCACCCAACAGACAACCGTCTTTTACCATTGCCACCTTTCCGCAGACGCGGGCCACTTCCCCCTCGCTGCCCCATGACCGTGGACCCCATCCCATCACCATCCCATCACCATCCCATCCCCTCCATCCTCACTTTATCCACTCTCTCACTATACCAACCATCCGCGCCGCGCCGCACCGCGCCGATTCGATTCAACTCTCGCGCCAGACGCCTTGCCTGGCCCTGCCTTTCTTTCTTCGCCGCCCCTTTCTGTCTTCTGTTCCACCCGGACAGGTCATCTGCCACAAGGTCTTGGCTTTAGGAAACCACCACTTTGGGCAGCAGATCCACGATCCAATCACTGCCGCATCTCAGGTGCTGTGCCACCAGTCACTAACCACTCTCCTGTCAGTCCGCCGTTTCTGCGCGACCATTTCACAAGACGCACTGCACTCACTTGGTGACTCGCCCATCGAGAGTCACAACGTCACTCCTTCGCCCTGCAGCCGTCTGTTTGATTCACACCCACACCGTCCAAGTACTGGACATACAACTTCTCTCTCCTCTCTAGCCATCCGAATTGACTTGACACTCGCTTCCCCGCCCACCACGTCAAACCAGCCGAAATGTCTTTGGCCAGAGCGTTTACCACCCGCCGGGCCAAGGCCTCTGCAAACGATGCCGAGGACAAACCAGGCAAGCTCAACAGCGCTTCTGTTCGCCACAAGATTAGTGCTCCGATGCACCTGGTCTCGACCACCAACATGCTCTCCTACAACGCCCCGGATATCCCCCGCAACGGCAATGGACTCACCATCAGTGCACCATTGGAGCTGACCTTCACCACCAACATGCTCTCCTACGACGCACCCAACATCCAGAAGGAGCCGAAAACCGCTGCTTCTGCTTCATCCATGTCATTCCACTCCGACGATGGCTCAGAGCAAATCCACACTGCCGCTTCTTCGCCACCCACGAGCCCTGACACGGCTGTTTCTCGAAACCCCGACGAATTCTTGAAGGCAACTGCGGCTCCTTCCGAGCCTAATCACCTGTCTTGCTACTTCACGCTACCTGGCGAGCCTTCTCCTGCAGGGCCATCTGCTGTGCCATTGGTGCCCAAGCGAGCACCCTCGCATACCAACAGACTGCCACCGCCTCAGAGCCCCAAGTCTTCCCTTTCCGAGCGCCTCAATAGCAAGTTTTCCATCTCAGAGCGCATGGGTAGGAAAGTATCCATGTCCGCCATGTCAGAGCGCTCCGTTTCTACCAAGGCGTCTGGACAGTCTTCACGGGTATCCTCAGCATCGACGAGCACCTCAACTAGCAGCCAGCACTCGCTCGGTGCCCACCATATGCTCAAGACCTCGTCCGAGGCCCCGCCACCAGTTCCTGCCGCGTTGTCTGTTCTGCATGTTCTGCATCCAAAAGTACCCCCTCCTGCTGCCGAACCTTTTGGACAGGAGCTTGCGCAGGTCAGCGAGCTGGCTGAAGAGTACGCCACTTCGGCAGCCGACAAGACGCAGCGCGTCGCCGCGCTGGAGGATGGGAAACTTGCGGAGCGGGGCCTGCAGAAGTTTAGTGCAGAAGAGTATGTCGCAGAGATATCGAGTGTGGTGTCCATGTTCTTCGGCGAGGCTCGGCACACAAAGACCACGACTCCGCAATGGATTTGACCGGCAAGCCGCCACAGGACCATTTTCACCGGCGATATTGTCGGCATGGACTCGAGAAATACATCCGGCGCGGCACTAGAAACCCGAGTCCAAAACTTGCAACGTCCATTCGAAACCGCAAAATACAACGTAGCCCTGTCTGTGACAAGCAGGGATGAGGGTGCACACATACAGGATGATCAGAATCGTGTGCAGTGCTGGATAGCACATTCAGGATATGGCCTCTGGCTAGGACAGTTGGCATAGGGAGAGATTTTGGGGGGCGTCCGAGTTAGATATCTTGAGGGTCGCCGGCGTGTGTTTACTTTCGCTGCAGGGTTCTTCACTTCTCGTTGGACTATATTCCCCCTGCCCTTAGCGGCAGAAAGACAGCCCGGTTGTGTCGCGACACCGGACACTGCTGTCGGTGTAACTTAGGATTCCTCCAGTTCACTCTTTCCTGGAATTTTTTTGCCTTCCTGCATACCTTTCCATCGTGCTACACACGGAAACCATGCGGTAAGAGGCGGATGGGGTGGGGACAGGGTTGCACAGGATCTGAGAAGGGTACAGCGGGTTGCCCGGGGCAGAATGCTGGAAGCAGATACCAATGGACCATGGTGGTGGCATAAGACTGACCAATGGAATGAAAGCACATATCAGGCACAAATCGTGCATCATGTAGTGCCCGTCCAAACAGGCAACACCGTGTCTGTCTGCCATTCACCAAGCCACGTGAAAGGCCTTCACTGCATGACGGTTCTACCATCAGGCTTCTGCTCGTGATCTGCGGGAACAAACCTAGCATGGGTCGAACCATCATGCAGTGGTCGATGTTTTGCTGAGACGGTTCCGATGATGCAGCCCCTCTCCCAACGCGCCCCCCCTCCCCCAGTGAAAAGAACTGATGAAGCATTCGTTGCACGTGCAGATCCCCAGACTGGGAGAGTATACGATTCATGCTATGGGCCTTTGCCGCAGCAGCCGGTGGATCCTGGAGGGACGTGAGGAATCCAAGGGAGGCGCATCATGACTGCATTGACTGGAAGCGTACGGTGGACAGTCGCCCGTTCCGTGGGAGCTCGGTGCCGCCAACGGGACGGATGCGGTGCGGGTGGACCGCACGTATATGTGCAGGCTCTGCGCGGGGGAACCCTCGGCGCAGTCTATCGTTCGTTAGTTAAGTTCGGAATTGCCCACGTAGGTGCGATGATCGGTAGGTAGTAGGTACTGCTCATACCGCAGCTAGCTTGTTACCACCAACCAGCCTTGTTGGAACATCCTGGCCCCAGCTCCACTGGCGCAAGCAAGTCAGTCAGTCACTCTTGCTCCGTCCCCTTCACGTCACCCCCTCCATCGTACGTAGGAGACTGTCCGCCGTGAACGCCAGGGCAGCGAAGCGTGGACACACACCCCCTCCGCGGGTCGCTATGGCGTCGCCATCGCTTCTACTTCGGCTGCTGCCACTCTCAGCTTGTGTCCATAGCATGGCGGACGGCGATGGCGCGGACGGGGCGCGGAGTGCAGCAGAAGAGCTACGTCCTTGGCCAACCTCCCAGGCAAACCCAAGGTGTTCGATGCGACGCCAGTCTGCGCCCACCACAACGAGTGTACGTTCGTTCCACTTGGATCTCGTGGAGACAACGCCTGCAGTGTGAGGTCTTGGTTCGCAAAAAAGTGCTGAAGAAGATGACATTCCAGAGTCCTGCCTAACACCGTCCATGGCCAGGCCCTCCCTCTACTTCATCCGCTCCGGAGCTCTTTCCTCCTGCTCCTCCGGACTCTTCGCCTTCCCCCGCCCCGGCGCGTTCTCAAACTTCTCGGTCCATTTCTCGTTCTTGAACATAGTGGCACACTGCATCGCAGACGGCGTCCCGTAGTCTGGGTCGGCTCCACCGTCGAGCAGCACCTAGCCTATGCTTCAGCACGAGCCCCGCAGGGGGGGCCCCACCCAGCCCGATGGTGCTGGCGGACTCACCTGGACCACATCGTCCAGCTTCTTGAACACAGCGCCCGCAAGCGGGCTCTGCCGTTTGTCGTTCAGGCGGTTCGGGTCGGCGCCCTGTTCGAGGAGGAACTCGACCAGGTCTGCGTGGCCATAGTACGCGGAAAGCATGAGCTGCGCCGTTCGTCTGGTCAGCGAGCGCGAGCGCGAGCGGGGCTCTCTCTCTTGCCTT
>JASMMZ010000004.1:19078729-19099202 GCA_038502455.1 Anisogramma anomala | reverse complement strand
CCTCCCCCCCACCTAGCAGCAGCAGCAGCAGCAGCAGCAGCAGCAGCAGGCTGGGCCAGAGACGTGGGCGGCACGGACGGGCCCTCCTCACCAGCGTGTCTCCCTTCTCGTTCGTCAGATTCGGCGGCATGCCCTCCCGGACGGCCTTCTCGAGCACCGCCCGGTTGCCCTCGCGGGCCGCGTTGTACATCTGCGCGGCCAGCTTGATGGCCTCCAGCGAGGGCGCGAAGGCCGTGGCCGACGTGAGCTGTTGCGCGGGGGACATTGTTGGGGGGGGGGGTTGTGCGAAGTGCGAGGGGCTTGGCCGTTCGGCTGTCGGCGGTGTGTGTGTGTGTGTGTGTGTCCTGTGCTGGCTGCTGGCTGCTGGGCGTCGGTCGCGTGGGGCGGTGGGCTACAATCAAAAGCGCCGGGCCACCGCTGGTCTGGCGGTGGAGGCGCTGGGTCAGCAACCGGGGCCTGCCTTTTTCGTGGGTCTGCGGCCCGCGCGGGCGGACTTGGCCGGCCGCCGCCCCAAGATTCGAGAATGGCCGTCTTACTTAGTACTGCAGGCCCGCCACCCGGCTGGTGCCAGCTGCAGCTGACTGACTACTCGTGCTCCAGGGTAAAGTCGCTCTATTGGCGGACACCAAAGAGGGACGAAAACAAACAGACCAGACAGGTCAAAAAGGAAAGAGAACGGAAGTTAGCACTGATGGGTGGAAGTTGGCACTGATGGGTCCCTGATAATACACGTTCCTTGTAAGTAAGTGCCCAATTCAATGTGGGGCACGGGCCAAGCAGTTGCCCATACAGATTAGTGTGCAGACCGGCTAGCGGTCTGCCAAACTTAGAAGGTACAACAATCCACTACCAGACCATTACGATACTACTGTTACTTCAACTACACTTCGAATCGACAACGTTACAACCTCTAAAGTCCTCTCAATACTAATCAGTACTTGTTAGGTTAAGTACACGTGAGCTAAGTAGATGAAGAAGCTATTTTTCGGTTACGCTTTGCATTGTATTACAAAGGAAAGGAAAGATTTTTGCGAAAGGCTTTTATAACTTGCGGCGGTTTCTACGGTACTAGGTAGGAAATAACTCTAAATTACGGCGGTTTTAATGACATTTTAAAGGTGGTGACAGTATCGTTATTGAAAGCAAAAAGAAATCTTTATTAAACCTTTTTTTGGAAAAAAAACAGTTCAAATTAACCACCAAAAGTCGAAAATCATAAAAATACCTATTACTAAATTATCAATACCCTTACAATTAACAGATGGCTAGATTGTTATTACAATTGAAAATAGTTAAGTCGAAAACCCTCAATGATAAATAACAACTTTAATAATAAATAACTTTTAAACTTATCTTATATATCAATCTTTATTTACTATATTATAATATTATTAAGTAAATATATCAACAAATACGTTAGGATCGTTACGCCGAACACAAAACACCAAGTGTAAATTGATTAAGCCAAGTTCATTGCTTAAGGTGGTCAGATATTGTCTATAATTCTCAATAAAGGGAGAAAGTCTATACCATAAAGCTGTTACAAAGTTAATGTAATAGGATAGAACCTAGTTATATAACTGGTCATAAGGTGTAAACATAGGAAAACATAGGGAGAAACATTATAAAATAATTGTAGGAGTGTGGTAATCGTTAGGGCTAAATCCTTAACAATGACTAGGGTAAGCATTAGCCTATAACATTACTTACGGCTTATCTATCGTTGATGCCAACGCTCCCTCTATTGAATATGGAATATACCAGCGTATTATAAAAGGCTCCGACATAGTGCAAAAAGCACCAATATGCCTCCTGTTTAAATACGGGGTATAATAGTAACACTGATTACCCCTTTTATAAATAAGCTCTTCTACTCCATTTCATTTTCTAAACCTTCTTCCTCTAACAACGATTTCCTATTGAAAGACCCACACACCTCTATCACTATTTAGTTATTCACATTTTAACCCTCTTTCCTCATTCAACTACTAAAGGTCCCCATTTATTTTTCCCTTCATAATATAATTATTTGTTGCAATTGTAATCAAATGATGTATAAAATAATTATGAAAATACGTAACTCGTTTTTAAATAGTGTAATAATATCTAACGAGTTGTGAATACTTCAACTTAATTTACATTGATAAGTACTCTAATAAAACTTGAGAATATATATTCCAAATACATTATTTATATAACAACTAATTGTTTTTTTTCTATATAAAAATTATTACTAAATACATATTGATCAATGATTCGAATCTAATAATAAATTATTGAAATAAAGGTCGTTGTGACTTAAACTATATTTGCTCATAGGGCTTTAAACATTGCAAATTATCGATTTGATTAATCGAAGTAATAGTAATATTGTAGTAGTCAAATGGTGGATATATTGTTCTAGGTTTAGCAGATCACTAGCCGGTCTGCACTATAATTTGTATGCCCAATTGCTTAGCCTGTGCCCTAGTATGAAGTGAGCACATACAGTACTTGCTTTATAGCCAATACAGTAGCACTGAACAAAATAATATACTATACTTGCAATTAGTATAGTCAACTTTACTGTAAGTAAAGTTAACCTACTGCATTTCAAATACTACTATTTTAATAACTATTCCAACACTAGCAGCTTTTTAGTTTGTGCGCGTACGCTAGTGTAGTTAACTATTTTTTTCCGGTAAACGTTCAATTGCAACCTCATTAGTTGGCTAGACCCTTATCAATTTCAATTTACCTTCGCCTCAAATTATACCTAATTGCATACAAATTAACCACAAATGCCACTAGTTGCCCTACAGCTTTGAGGTCCGCCTTTATCGATTTCCACAAAAAGTTCTTCCGTTATAAACCTATATAAGCTTTTACTTTAACCGTGCTAATTAATTAAGTCGCTATTATTAATCTTCTAGTAGTTTTTCAATATGCCAGCATATCCTTATCCGCCGCCATCACATAATTTGACCTTATCGGGCAGATTGTTAACGTATATTTCGATATATATAATCAATTTTATTTGAATAGTATTTGTCGGTAAGGTATAAAACCTTGGTTTTATATGAAATAAGGTATTCAGAAAAGTAATCAAAAAGATTGGTATTGTAGTAATTAAGATAGATTATTATGTTCAGAAAGAGTATTCCAGAGAGGGTACGCTACGTATGGGAGGTTATATATCTCCCATTCAAGCAGTGACTCTTTTTCCGTACACTTTGGAATACTCATTCCAGATCGCTCTACACATTGCAATTCAGTTTGGAATAGCTATTCTAGACCGCTCTATACATAATGTACTTTACGTTTTGTAAAAGTGTAGCCTGCAATGTAATACGTTATCGTAAAATCTGTAGGAGTATACATTATAATATAGTGTACTGCTACTAGGCCTATATATATTATCTACAAGGGTATATAGTAATATCCATACAATTAATCATTTTTTATATATACCTATAGCTTAATAGCGATAGTTTAATTATAAGGATTTTATGTACGTAGCCTTGTAATAATATTGTAGTTACAAGAGCCCAAATTAGCAGTTTTCGTAGTAATAGTATCATTATATTAGTAATTATAAAAGGTCTAAATTAGCAGTTTCCATAACAATGTGTGGTTATAAAAATTTCAATTAGCAAGTTCGGTTAAAATTAGTAAGGTTTAGCCGCGGTAGTAATTATAGTTTAATTTAAATTAGTATATTTTAGCTGCGGTAATAATCATAATTCAGTCCTAGTTAATACAGCTAAATAGGAGCGATATAATTGATAATGGCGTCTTTTGTGGTTTTTGATAAGGGTGATTACGCAGGGTTGATTACGTAATCACGTGTTAGGTTAGTATGAAAAATGTATCGTTATTGATTTAGGCAAAACTTTTTTTTTTCTGAAGATATGTAATCTTAGCCAATACAAGTCCTCATCTCAATTTAACCTTTATTCTATTTAATTAAACCAAGTCTCTTTAATAGGTAGGCTACTTGGCTAATACCCATATACTAACTTTTCCTTTACAGATGCCGCGTAAAAATAAGACTGTAAGGTACCGTTTGGCGTGAGAACGTCGACGTACCGCTGCCGCCATAGCTGTCGCCGCTGCTACTACTATTAATTCGCCCTTATCAGGCACAATTTCGTTAATAGCGTCTATTTCACCCGCTGCCGCTACTTCGCCTAGCCCTGTTGCCGCCGCCTCATCCCTTTTCGTTGTTGCCACTACCCCTTTAACAGTCTCGCCTGCCTTTGCCGCCATTACTCCTCTTTTTCCCTTTTCGCTCTCTCCTTTTCCCTTAAACTCCTAAGAGGAGAAGCGAGATATTCCTAAGATTATAAACCTTACTTTTTCTTTATAGATGAAAACTCCTTTGCCTGTAAAAACTTCCCAACGCCGTAAGCGTAGCTTTACAAAGCTTTTCCACAATTTATATTACTCAAATTCACCAGTACATATACCTTTAATTCCCTATAAATAAAGAGCCGGAAATGGACCTGCTTTATCGTCTAGAGTTCTGTATTGCTAGAGTGCGTTATGATGCCTTTCTAACGCGTAAAGCACTAAAGTAGTGCACTCGGGTCCGTAGCCCTAGACTGTTAATAAATACGCCTTATATACCGTATATCGCGTCCGCGACTGTGGGTAAATCCGTTGATGATTATTACGAAAACGGGGGGCGTTTGTCTCGTTACCACCGTTACAAATGGATTAGTAATTCGCACGCCCCCATTCCTATAGTTTTAAGGCTATAAGCTAAGACCGTATTACGCGCCCACTAGCTTTATAGTAAATAGTAACCGAATTTAAAAAAAAATTACCTGAAATATAATATTTGGAGCGCTTTAAAAAATAATTATAATCGTAGATAATTAAAACAAGCCAATGTTAATTTGTACTTAACGCCAACCGATAAACCAAAAAGTCAGCAATCTCTATAGTTGCTTAAAAACAGGGCTTACATATATATTACACAGTCGAATTTAACGATATCATTGAGTATTGCTATAAAGAAGATAAAAACCCCCCTATGCCTTTACCCAAAGATATACCACCCAAAGCGTAGGGCTATATCTTCATTAACACCGGTGGCATTAAAGGTAATAGTAGCGGTGATGCTAGTATAAAGGGGAAAAGCGTCGGGAAGGATGGTAGAAATACGACAGCATCGCCTTTTCTTTTTAATAGTAAATAGCTGCCCCTCAGATCGATGTTATAACCCAAGGACTAACTGCAGGTTATGGAATAGGCCAGCGGTCCGCTGCACTATCAGAAGCCTGATGTCTAACACATCAAGCTAGGGATCTCTCTTATGTAATCACCCAGGGTTAGGGTTTGGACCAATAGGACCGCTTGCGATCCAGTCAATAACATTGCCAGTCAATAACATTGGGACCGAAAGAAGCGACATCGATTTCAGCGGTCCAGTACTGAAGACCGTATGAAGGCACAAATATATAAGGATACGGTCATTACCACACAGATAGTATTTCCTTCATAGCTCTTCAGTTGTCAATCTAACTATTCAGTCTATATACCTGAATAGCCTAACGGCTAGTGATCATTCTACAGCACGAACAAACATCTTCTTGATATTGCACCTTTGTTACCTCTGCTACCTTACTGCTAACATAAACCCCCTAACACCTTCTATTTACTCACGGGTATTTAGTGTGATCATTATAGCCGAGCCAGCGTACCCGACTATAATGTAATATGTTACATAGTAATATTATGTTCTTTTTATAAAACAATTATTTAAAAATAATAAGTATAACTTAAAATAAATAAAATAAAGAGAAATGATATGTCAAAATCGGTGCGATATCATAGATTTAAATAGAGAAAAAAAAGAATGAAACATTTGGCAAGGTTGAAATATGTAAAATAAAGAGTAGTAAAATATTAGAAATAGAGCTAAATAATAGAGTTAAATAAACGTAAATTTATAAGGCTAATACAAATGCAAGTTGTATACCATGATATATATTTGGAAGCGGTACGAATGGCAAAATTCGGATCATTTTTTAGGTGGTTCGTTTTCGTAGTAATAAATACAGGTTTAATACGATTGTTAAAGTGTTTCGTAGTACAATGATATTTTTGTTTTTTTCGTTAAGGTCTAGTTACGTATGAAATATTTAGTTATTTCTCTTTTTAAAGTTACGACTTGAACTGGTATACTTTAGTCGTTATTAGTGGTATGAACAGCGTGGGTACTATAATCGTGTCCGCTTTAAAATTTTATGAGCGGTTCGGATGCTGTATTTGCGACCGCTTTTAGATTTCATAAACGGTTTAAAACTATATATCTAGACTTTCATTTGTTTAAAATACGGCTAGAACTACGTATCTAGACTTTCTTCCTCTTATAACTATAATTCGAACTTTATATCCAAACCCTTTTTCTTTTAAAGATGTATCTTAGATTTCGTACTTAACTCCTATTTTTTTTTCTTTTTTATAACCCTTTTTTAAAGCTACAGTCCAAACTATATATATAAGCTTTTCTTTTTTTATAGGCGTAACCCGGATATCGTATTTGTTTTTTCCCCCCTTTAAGGTTGTATAAAATACGCTTTTAATATTTCTTTTTTTTAAAAAAAATGTATAGGATACGCTTTTCACTTTTCTTTCTTTTTCTCGAAGCCTTCATTCCTAACTTAGGGTATAGGTATGGAATGAAGTCGTTCCATGCCTCGTTCCCGTCGTTGTATTAACTGTCTTTTATACTTTATAAGGTAATACCCTTGTATAAACTCCGTTTAATAAAAATCTTTATCTTTTTCATCTAATATATCGAAGAGTTATATCGTTTCGAATAAGGTTTTTATAAAACGGTTATTTATACCTCCTAGGGTATTAATACCTTTAATTTGTACTTCAATTCATAGGGTTTTAGTAATATAGGGGTTTACTATATATTACATGCCTAACATTAAATTCAAAAAACGTTGAAGAAAATTATTTAGAAAATTAGATCTCTGGGCTTTTTCCTCCTAATAACGGAATATAACGGCTAATATATAAATATATATATACCTTGTATAGGTCAAATTCCTTAACTAACGAATCGATAGTATTATCACAAAGGCCTAGGTCGATCTCGTATATTATAATCTTTTTAATTACCATATATTTGACTAGAAAGTTGAAGTAAACGCTAGTTTCCTTTAGTCTTGTTAATTTTAGGCTATGGTTTTAGGTGTCTTAGGGCGATTGGGGATAATAATTCCTGTATATAATTGGTTTGCTGGAGCAGTGTAAATTGGTAGTTTCGCGCCGCAGTTGGATTTAAGTACGTTTGGATTTTAACGTTTAGGGTAGTTCGTTTCACAAACCGTAAATACAAAGTAAATGAAATGATTATAGTGGTTGAAATAGTGTTTATTATCGTTTGATAATATAAATTAATTTTAAACGATACACAAATAAAATGTAACTACAAATTAATTGAGTGTTTTAAATTAGTTTTCGTAACATTTAGTAACTTTATATTAATCAAGCGACTATAAAAATTTCAACGTTTTAAAAATTGAACGTAAAAAACGTAAGCCAAACGTATATAACTTCAAAATATACGGGTCGAATGTAGGTAAATTTAAAATATAAAAAGCGGACGTAAAAAAGTAGATAAGGTAAAGTGAATGTATTTATATGATTTGGTATATAAGTTGTATTTGGTAATCGGTCCGGATTAGTATATCCCAGTCGCTTTTGCTAAAGAGATCTGTCTTAATAGGTGTGTCGTAACTGCTTTTAAATTGAAGAAGTGGTTTAGATGTTATTTTCGTAACTACTTCTGTGTTGTACGAACGATGTAAATTATCAAAAATCGGATGAGTTATAATTAAGGGTTCTAAAATTTAGTGGTTTTGACTTACGTAGCCTGGTACATGATAGAAAGCTTTCTAAAAAGTATCTGGGTACGTTAAAACGTCAAATAAGGGTTAATAATAGTATAACAAGGCTTTGAGTAAATAAAATGTTGAATAAAAGTTAATAATATCGTATTAAAGTTATTATTTTTGAAGTTACTTAGTTTTCATAGTTTTTATAGTTTTTATACACGTCGACGTGCAATTTTTTTCAAAACGAAGTATCAATATATTAATAATTAAAACTTCTATAACATGTTGATATAGGTATTTAACTTGTATTTATTTTCTTTTTCCAAGTAATTTGTAGTTGACCATATCGGTTACTTATTAATATCAATAAGGTTTAAAACCTTAGTTCTACATAAAATAAGGTATTTAGAAAAATAATTAAAAAATTGGTATTATAGTAATAAAGATAGATTATCATATTTAAAAGAAGTATTCCAAAAAGGGTATACCACAGATAGAAGGTTATATACCTCCTATCCAAGCGGTGACCCTTTTGTCGTATGCTCTGGAATACACATTCCAAACCGCTCCACGTATTGCGGTTTGGTCTAGAATAGCCATTCCAGACCGCTCCATGCATGATGCACTTTGCGTCTTATAAGAGTACAGCTTGCAGTGTGATACGTTATCGTACACTCTGTAGGAGTGCACCCTACAATACAATGCACTGCTACTAGGCCTATGTATACTATCTATAAGGGTATATATTAATATACACAGTATTACATACAGTGCAGTAGGTCAACTTTACTTACAGTAAAGTTGACTATACTATATTGCAAGTTGAATGTATTACTTCATAGAGACTAATCGCATTGAGTGTAAGTCAAGTGCAGTACGCTGCACTTCACTCTAGGGCACGGGCCAAGCAATTGGCTATACAAATTACTATGCAAACCAGCTAGCAGTCTACCAAACCTAGAACAATACATCCACCACTTGACCAATGCAATGCTACTGTTACTTTGACCAATCGAATCGATAACATTAAAACGTCTAAGGCCTACCAACAGTAACCAAAGTTTAACATTACTTAAAATAATATTTAACAGTTATATTACTACACAATATCAACTGAAGGCATTATATGATCTATCTATCGCGGCACAAATATAAAATCCGATACGTAACGACTTAAACTAGCTAAATAAAAAGTTTAAATGATAGATACAACACTTAGACTTAGATATTAATATAGTTCTAATTGATTTGTTAAAAGCTAAATTAATAATCTTTACAAATAGGTCTTTTATAAAAAACATAGATTTGTCTTTGTAGATTGGCTTTTCAATAACTTCTGTTAAGAAGGATAGACAGGAGAATCAGTTTAATATTATTGGTAGCCTAATTTACTAAACCTTTTTTAAGTACAATATGATTACATAGAACTTATTAGCTTTAAAGGTTTATAGTATAATGATGCGCTTTAATATATACATAATATTCTAGGAAATCCTTAACGTTATTACCAAATAGCTAAATATTCCTACTATTCCAGTGGAAATTTATACCAACTAGAAAGGCTTATTTGAATGCCTTTCAAATCTCGAAACTATTAACGAAAAACGCCTAATAATCGACGTAATAACACTTCGCAAAGCCTATGAAAAAAACAAAGATTTCGAATTCCTTTCGAAGCTTGAAACTATCAACGCAAAACGCCTAATAATTGAGGTAATAGCACTTCAAAAAGTCTACAAAAAGAGGAAGATTAAAGAGTTTTGGTAGATTAATATCAAAAACAATACTATTAGTGTCATAACAAAGACATAGTCAAATAAAGACCTTAAATGGTTTGTAAATAGTAATAGACTAATTATACATATTAAAAGTTACGTTAATAGACTATCCGGTGAGTCTAAATCACGTAACAACGGCTAGGGATATGCTAACAAACTGGAAGATTTCCGAGGGAACTAATGATAACGATTTATTTATTTGATATAGCTAAAGTAAAGGCTTATATAAGTTTATGATGAACGAACTTTTTATAGAAGTTAATAAAGTTAGATCTCGTAACTATGAGGGAATTAACGGAAATTAGAGTTAAATTTAAATACAAATGGGTGCAATTTTATTTAAAGGTTAATTGGAATTGATAAGGGTTTAGCCAGCTGACGAGGTCGCAGTTCAGCGTTTATTAAAAAGGATTGGTCAACTACACTATCGTATGCGCATAAACTAAAAAGCCGCCAGTGTTGGAATAATAGTAATTGCAATACAGTAAGTCAATTTTACTATAAATAAAGTTGACTATACTGACTGAAAGTTAAATATATTGTTTTGTGTAGGCCTACTGTATTTAACTACTGCAATACTACTGTTACTTTGAACAATCGAATCGACAACTTTTCAACGTCTAAAGCTCTATAACAATTATAATAATTTCAAGTAATCATATTATTTTTGGGTTAATAAAAGTCAAATAAAGTATGTACTCACTATAAACTACGGTATGTGACAAAAAATTAGCTATGAAAATTAATATTTAGACCGGCTAGCGGTTTGCCAAACATAAAACAAAACATCCACCACTTGACCATGCAATACTACTATTGCTTCAACCAAAATTTGAATCGACAACGTTATAACATTTAAAGACCTATCAACAGTCAAGACCTATCAACAGTCAAGACCTATCAACAGTCAAGACCTATCAACAGTCAAAACCTATCAACAAGTACTTTAAATCTTCATAATTTTTAAACAGTGTAAACAGAGTAGCTATTCAACTAAGCTTCATTTCATATGCTTTCAAATAACTTATACTAGCCAAAGATATTTTTATTACGTGTTTTTTATTTATATTCGGTAAAATATAAGCGGCGAAAATAGTATAATATAAGGCGTAAAAATCTCTACTCGTCAAATAAAAGAAAATAGTCCCCTAAAGCCTATCCAAAATAGTCGGTTTTTAAAAACCTTTCTTGTTTAAAATTTTATTAAAAAATACGTTTGGCGAAAAACAATAGTTTAAATTACTCAAATACAACTTTCTCTTCAAAACTCTAAGAAAAAGAATTTCTTTTCTTGATTACACATAGAATCGGTCTAATGATTGTCTAATGGTTTTAAATAAATGATCAATGAATATTGGTGAAATTTAAAAACCTACATATATTTAATACCGACGCAAGAACCATCCCCCCTCAAATAACACGTATTTTTTCCATTTTTCTAAGTATTCTAACCTTAACCTCCATAGTAAATCCTAATTCTTTGATTTGTAAAACAATAAACTCGTATTTAGGTATATTAAAGTTCAGTTAAATCATATTTAAAACGTTTCATATTTGTTCAATATTAGTGTTATAGTTATTGAGGATACTTTATAAGTAAATTAATATACTATTAAGATAAGTAAAACATAAAAAAATCTAGAAACGAGCGTAAAACTTTATTTATATACTGATAAAATGTAATTAATATTTATAAGAGGTCGAAAGAGTTAATTAGCTACTTAAAATATAAAAACGATTTTGAAATACAATTTTTCACTTACTAGTTTTTTAATACAAAGCCTATAAAAAATAGTTTGAATGTTAACCTTTATAAATTATTTAACGCGTAAAATATTAACGAACTTCTTTTTGAATTAAGTAAAATAATCATAGATTGGTTTCGCTAATAAAGTTAAACTGTGAACAATTCACGTGAAATCATAAACCGCCTCTAGAATTTTCAACAAAAAATACAGGGGTACCTGTTAAAAGAATATTCACACGAATTTAATTATTGATAAGTCTTTAGACATTGAAATGTTATCGATTTTAATCGATTGAAGTAACAGTAGTATTTTGTGGTAAAGTGGTATTGTTGGTAGGTCTTAGACGTTGCAATGTCAATTCGATTAGTCGAAGTAACAGTAGTATTGCATAGTCAGATAGTAGATGTATTGTTTTAGGTTTGGCAGACCGCTATCCGGTTTATATTGTAATTTGTATAGCCAATTGCTTGGCCCGTGCCCTGGAGTAAAGTGCAGCGTACTGTACTCGACTTACACCCAATATGGTAAGTCTATATAAAGTAATACACTTAACTTATAGTATAGTTAACTTTACTTATAGTAAAGTTGACCTACTGCACTGCATATAATACTATTCCAATAGGTATATCTATTGTTCTAAGTTTGACAGACTGATAACTAGTCTGCTTACTAATTTGTATCTCTAATTGTTTAGCCTGTGCCTCACATTGAATTGTGAAATTCCTTGCAATTATCCTACAATAGCACAGTCAAATTTGACTATATTACAATTGAATTTTATTTTAATACTAATGGATTTTTGTTTTTCTAAAGTTAATTTATCCTATGAAACAATTATTAGTCTATATAAGTTCTTTCTTATGTCTTCTCCATTATCATTTAAATAGCAATTTTACTCTCTACCATTTACAACTCCACCAACAAATGCTGTACCACTTTTTCACTCCAATCTCTTAATGCATAAAATTATACATCTAATTTAGCGGTGCTAATTAATTAATTCCGTATTGACAAAAGCCTTGAACCCCTGGTAGTCTTCTAGTTTACCAGGTTATCTTTATCTTCCTACTGTCCGCTGTTATATAATATTTTAACAGGTAACTTTTCTATATCGCCCTCAATTTTTATAATTAGCTTATTGTTATCCACAAATATTTTTAAGGCTCTTTTCAGTATAACATTTGTTATAACATGAGTTAGGTTACTCTTACCATTGATATATTTAAACTTTTCAATTTCCCTGCTTTTATAGGCCTCGCAGAAAAGAATTACGTCGATTATTATATATTTTTATTAGTTGTTCCCAATTTTGAAATTCATTCGAATAGGATTTTCAAATCGGTACAAATAAAAACCGGGATAAGTAAAATTTTCAATTGTTTACTAACAATATTTAATATTTCTTATAGATTTATAACCATATTAAAGCCAGTTATTATACAGTTTATTTCGGAAAAAAGTATGATTTACGTAATTATTGTATATTTTATAAGGGCTCAATGAATGAATTTTTTTATAATAGAGAATGCATTGTTTTATAATTTATTCTCGTTAACTATCATTATAAAGAACTCAATCTGTAACTATAGATTAATTTTGTTGACAAAAAAACCGTTCGTGAAAATTATTTACTTAGCTCTCAACGTATTAATAGAGACTATATTGAAATTTCTTTTTAAACTGTTAATATACTAATTCAATCGTTTGTTTAATCAATTGTATTACTTATTAATTGTGTTTTAAGTTCATAATATAATTGTTTAATTGTACTATTTTTTTCGATAATCATAAGATCGTTTTATAATTATCACAAACACGTTAATTTAAGTACTTTTAAGATCCTATCATATTAGTGTTATTAATCACGATTAAGCTAACACTTTAGCCCTTTTAACGGAAAATAAAGTAAATACCGTTGATACTATATATACTAATTAATGACTCGTTAAAGTTTAGATACCCACAATCAGTTAAAGTTATAATCAGCTTGTAGTTTTAAAACTTCGAATTTTCGTTGAAAATACGACAGACACAGTTTGTGCTTAGTAACAGAAATGGTGTGTATTCAGTATATCTCAATACTAAAGATGAGGAATACTCCAGAGATGAGGATTTCCACCGAATCACTAGTAAGAATACTAGTAGAAGAACTATGGAATAGTATATTTAAAGGTATAAGAGGATAGAGATAAGGATGAAAACTATATACTAGTACTTATTAGTATAAGACTTTGATCGTAATAATCGAGATTTATAAGGATTCTTTTAACTATATATCAAAAGGGTTCATGTGTACATTATAGGTATTCTTGAATCTATAAATCTATATATTATCTTTTTGCATAGTAACTTTAACATATTATTAGTACGATTATGCTCTACTATTCTATTTAATTGAATCAGTTTTATATTTCTTATAGTATAGATTAAAACTTCTACTTCTTTCAGACCTTTTGATACCTTTGAGGATGTCTTAGTTTCAACACTCTTAAAATCATATATATCTCTATTCCTACTACTAGGCTTATCCTACGGCAGTACTAGTGATAATATTTCTTTATTCCAAAGGATCATTATTGCTTTCTACCCCTTTAAACCTCTAGATTCCTCTATTCTTTTAGCTGAATCACTATCTTTTCGTTTCTTTCGGTCCATAACAACCCTTGTTGCCTCAGGAGCCTTGAACCCTGAAGAATTATTGAGGATTGTGCGAAAGGTTACTTGTAATGCTTGTAAGGCTAAATTAGAGTAAAAACTACAAGCTGTTAATACTATTATATTAGCTAATAAGGAGGCTAGGGCTAAGGTTTTCAATGCTTTAGATAACAATAACTAGAAAGATTTTAGGTGAGTTATCAAATTATACGATTAACTCTTAGCACAGGCACTGACTTATAATATATCGAAACTTTTTATAGTTAAAAGCACCAACTAAGTTAGTAATATCGTACTTGTTGGTAAGCCTTACCAATAATAAGCCTTTATCGTTACAATATAGTCGATTCGAATCTCTGTGGTCGAAGTAACTGATGCTGCATTAAAAGTAGTGATGTGTTACTTTTAAGTTTGGCAGACTGCTAGCTAATCTGCACGCTAATTTGTATGACTAACTACTTTGGCTTGTGCCGCATATTGAAGTGAGCACCTACTGCACTTGACTTGTGGTTAATGCAGTCAAATCCCACAAACTATAGTCAATTTACAATCAGTACAATCAACTAACTGTAAGTATAGTTGACTTAGCTATACTATGATTAACTGCTATTCCAATAGTACTAAAATTATTCTTTTCAAAGCTACTAAAGGTTTTACAAAAAAAATTCATCGCTATATAATTTTTATAAATCGTAGTATTAAAGTATGAAATATTTGGAACTGTTACAGCATCTTGTTATAGGTATTCAGTTAAGTTATCTCTTCTTTCTCAGGCTGTTTACAATCGATCAAGTTGTTTATCAATTGGTATTAGTTATATTTACATATTAACATATAAAAAATATAATATACTATTTAAAGGTAATAATAAAGATAAACGTAAGAGGGAGAAGAAGTACCTGAGAAGTGCACGCCTTAGATGGGAGTTTAGATACTTTCACCTATATTGTACCCTCCTACTATATACTCTGCTAGTATACTCCCTCATACTTATTAACTATAGTAATATCTGCCTTAAATAGTAGTATTTACAATTACGTTATCATATAAACTAATATGATAAGCTATATATGCTTAAACCTTATAACCATTTCATTCCAAACTATAAATATAAATTTACACTACAATAAACCTTAAATAATGATTGTGAAAAAGTAAAATAATAGCTATAAATATGCAAATGAAATGAAAAAAGAGAAAATTTAATAAGGATGGCTTTACGAGTTGTCCATCGGCTCTATTACCCTACAGAAATATAGATTATTAGAATCCAATCCATATGGAAATACATATACCTATGCAGAAATTTAGTTACCTCTATAAAAACCTATTTTATCCGAAAAAATATAGATTTTCGTTTAAAACCACGTATAAATAGTATTTTAACACTTAATATATATGGTATGTTAAGCTATAAAAATATATATGTTTAGGCGCGGGTAGGCGTACAGCGCATAATACTATTTGTTTGTTTACACTACGTACATGGTACGTACTGCAAATGGTGAGGGCCGTGCACGATAGGGTGCGCCTGATAGGGTGTCGCGCTCATTACCTTGTCCCTCATCTGCATTTACAGTATTTACAAGTATTTACATGGATAGCAGCTTCATGTCAATTTGGTCTTGACTCGAAGTGTTTCCCATCATATTACATACGGTCTTCCTACACAGACGGGGCCTTCGTTGCTACTTCAGACTTGCACCGGGCGACCACCACTACAGAATTCTCGGTACGAGTGCCCGGTCATCGATGGCCAATGTCCCGGAAGACGCTGATGCGCAACCGCGGAAGCGAGACCGCTCCGCGATCGAGGACGCAGGTACGTTTCATGGCCGGCCTGCCCTCCCAAAATATCCCAGGCTGACCCGCGCTTCCCCAGATGGCTCCTCCTCCGACGATGACATGGGCCCGCAGCTTCCGTCGGCCGCGGCGCCCAAGAAGAAGCGGCGTGTGCTCCCCTACGAGAAGCTCTACGTGTCCGCCCTGCCGAAGTCGCCCCGCTACTCCAAGTCGCTGATGCACAAGGAGCAGCTCTCCTTCGTGACCGTGACGCCCGGCACCGACTTCCTGGTGACGACCTCGGCCGACGGCGTCGCCAAGTTCTGGAAGAAGGGCGCCGCGGGCATCGAGTTCGTTAAGGAGTTCCGCGCGCACCAGGGCGCGGTCCGCGCCGTGTCCGTCAGCGCCGACGGGCGCAGCTTTGCCACGGCGGGCGCCGACCAGAGTGTCAAGATCTTCGATGTCATCACCTTCGACCTGCTGGCCATGCTGCCGCTGGACTACAGCCCGCTGAGTGTGTGCTGGTTGCACAAGAAAGGCGCCAGTCTGCCGTTGCTGGCGGTATCCGACTCCAGCGCGCCCGTGGTGCACATGTACGATGGCAGGGGAGAGAAGAAAGAGCCGACACATACGATCAAGGGACTGCACAGGAGTCCTGTGAACCTGATGGCGTTCAACGGGGCATACGACTGTGTAGTGTCGACAGATGAGGGTGGCATGGTCGAGTATTGGAGACCCGGCTTCCCTTATGAGAAGCCGGATACTGTGTTCGAGTATAAAAGCGCAACGAGTCTCTTCGAGTTCAAAAAGGCGAAATCCGTACCGACATCTCTCACTATCTCACCGTCCGGACACCAATTCGTCACCTACTCGTTACCGGACCGAAAGGTCAGGGTATTCGATTTTCCAACGGCGAAGCTCCACCGGACGTACGACGAGTCGTTGCAGCTCATCGAGGAGATGCAACAAGCTGGTACGGCATTGCAAAAGCTAGAGCCCGTCGAGTTTGGACGACGACTTGCCATCGAACGAGAAATAGAAACAGACCTCTACCGAGACAAGGCCAATGTGATATTTGACGAATCTGGCCATTTCATATTGTACGGGTCCATCTCGGGGATCAAGGTTCTCAACACATACACCAACCAGATTGTCCGAATTTTCGGCAAGGACGAGCAGATGCGCGCGCTGAACCTCGCCATCTACCAGGGCGCGCCTCAGAAGAAGGGCGTCACCACTGTCGCGATGGCTGCGTCCAACAACCCCCTTCTGGCGGAGTCGGAAGCCCGAGATCCAATCCTATTTGCCACAGGCGTGGGCAAGGTCAGGTTTTACATGTTCACCAACGAGGAGGAAATCTCAAAGGCATCGCGAGATATTCAGAATGAGCGCCCGATGGTGGAGGGAAAGAAGTTGAAGCAAACGCAAGAGAAGAAGGTGGAGACAGGCACGGCGGCCGTGATACACACCACGTACGGTGACATTCACATTCGGTTGTTTCCCGATGCAGCACCTAGAGCAGTGGAGAACTTTGTCACGCATTCGAAACGGGGATACTACAACAACACGATCTTCCATCGAGTCATCCGGAAATTCATGATCCAGTGTGGTGATCCACTGGGCGATGGCACAGGCGGGGAGAGCATCTGGGGCAGGGAGTTTGAGGACGAGTTCAGCAGTCTGAAGCACGACAAGCCGTACACGGTGAGCATGGCAAACGCAGGGCCCAACACGAACGCCAGTCAATTCTTCATCACAACGGAGAAGACAGTAAGTTGGCCCGTTGGGGTGCTGGGGGTGTGCGCGGGCTGGTGGCAAAGCTAACAGTGCGGTCGGTAGTCGTGGCTAGACAACAAGCACACCATATTTGGCCGAGCTGTTCAAGGCTTCGATGTGATTCACAAAATCGAGAACAGCAGAACGCAGAAGGAGAGGCCCGAGGAGGACATCAAGATTCTCAACATCGACATCATGTAGATGTGACACCGGCCAGCTCGAAGCAGATACACAGAAACGCGACGAGTCATCTGTTGCCGTGATCGGCGCTGCAGCAGTGAAATTGGCCCAGTAGACGAGTCGGGGAGGACCGGACGAACCAGATGTGGGGGTTTGCCAGCCTTCTCACACAGGACACAAGCTGACGACGCGACGCTTGACTTGTTGATGTCGACGTTGATGTCGACCAGAATTCTATATTTGGCAAGCTCCAAGAAGACGGACCGTATGCATTCTTACTTTGGAGTTCCCAGCATCATCCATGTCGTTGCTGTTGTCGAATCGAGTCTGGCCATCCTCATCTTCATCCTCATCCTCATGCTTCTTCTCAGTCGCAAGGCCTTCTTCTCCCATTGCTTGTGAAGCCGCCACAGGCGCGTGACCCACGCCAGGACTGGCCGCGACACGATATTGCCACACTACTTCGGTCGACGATAAGAACAGCTGACGTCTTCGCAGAACAGAGCGCGAATAGATTGGGATGCCTCGGCCCAAGAAAGCCGGTGCACCAGAGCCCAAGCGGAGGAGTCGAAATGGCTGTTGGTGAGTCACCTGCTGCACCTGCTGCACCTGCTGTGACACCGCTCACGCTGCCTCTTGACAGGAATTGCAAGGCCAGGAAGGTGAAGTGTGGGGAGGAACGTCCGTCTTGCGTCAAGTAAACAGATTCTTCTTTGGCCTTGGCCTTGTCAAAGCTTCTTCCTGACACTCCGATACTGTATGTAGCTGTCAGAGGACGAACGAGGCATGCGACTACTCGATCCGCCTCAACTGGGATGGGAGGAAGAAGAAGAACTCCGGCTACGAGACGATTCTCTTCCAGACCCCGTCCGAGTCGTCCTCGAGCTCAAAGCCTTGCCCACGCCGAGCATCCGAGGCCACCAGCATCTCCTCGGCGGCGACACCACAGACAACAACTGACCCCCGTTCACCACCCATGGAGACCAGCCCTCGCACTGGAGCGGTGAGCGCCTTCTCCAGCTCAGATCCTTACACCAACCTCCCAGCGACAAGGGCCAGCTCCGAAGTACCATTTCCGGGCGCCCAGGTCTTGACAGCGCGGCCTGCGGCCTTCTCACATGATGAGGACGAGGCCCCGCCCCTGTCTTCACCCAGCCTGGTGAGCCCGATTTTCTCGCACCCAAGACCAGTCACGAGCGCGTCCGCAAGAGGAGGCTATGCCATCTCCGAAGCCAGCGGCAGCAACGCCGCATGTGCGCCGCCGCCGCCGTTCAAGCGGCTTCGCTACAGCGTCGACATGGATCCTCTCCAGCCTACTCCGCAGGTCGCATCCCCGCTGGCCCCCACAGATGCCGTTTGCGCTGCGGCTACGGACTCACCTGCCTTCGCGCCCCTCGCCGGCGCCATGGACTCGCCGCTCACGCACGCAGCCGCGTCGCCGTACAGCGAAGAGGACGTGCTCCCGCACCCGCGGCTGCCCGCGCCGCGGCAGGCCTCCATACTGTCGCCCGACATCCGCAAGATGTCGGTCAGCTCGCTGCTGTCCGGCCCGCCCGGCCCCGCGCGCCAGTTGCAGTATGCGCCGCCCTCGGAGCGAGCCATCAACGCGCACACGAACCTGTGCCTGTCCGACGTGACGACGTACTACGGCCTCGACCCGGGCTATCCGGACCTGGACCTGGGCGTCAACAACGACGCCAATGCCATCCAGCGCGTGCGCGACGAGTCCGACTTTGCTGCCGCCGAGGACGCCACCGGGGTGGGCGAGAGCGCTCGGGGCTGGAAACGAGAGAAGCCTGCCCTGGGTGGTTACTACGAGCGCCCAGTGCCGGTGCGGATACCACGCGATCTTGAGCCGTTGCCGGCGAAGCTGCGCGATAATCCGATGAACCTGCTGTACTTCCACCATTTCATGAATCATACAGCCAAAGTGCTCGTTCCCCATGACGACCTGCAGTCCAACCCGTATCGGCATGTGCTTCCCCGGATGGCTGTCAAGAACGACAACCTGCTTAGCCTCATGCTCGCATACTCAGGTCGGTGCCCACGCCTCTCCGTTTCAAAGAGAGAACCTGCCAGCTAACAACAGAGCAGCCTCCCACCGCGCTCGCCACCTCCACCACCCAGAGCCAGCCACCCGCATTGCAGACTGGGTGCAAGACGTCTTCCCCGCCCTGCGCCGCGCGCTCAACGACCCCAACCATTCCATCTCCAACGCCAACATCGCGACGGGCATCATGCTGGCCTCGCTCGACATCATCTCGCCGACCGCCTTCGGCTACCAGATCCCGTGGCAGCAGCACCTGGGGCTCGCGCGCGACCTCATCGCCGACCGGCCCGACGGCATCCGCTGGACGCGCAGCTGGACCGAAGAGGACCAGGTGCGTGCCTTTCTCTTCAGCTGGCTGGCCTACCTCGACGTGCTCGGCACGCTGTCGGGCGGCCGCCGCGACTGCTCGACGGCCTGGATCCTGGCCTACCAGAAGGACGAGTTCGAGGAGGAGTGGGACGAGATCGACTGCTGCATAGGCATCACCACCCAGGGCCTCTACGTACTGGCTAAGATCGCCGAGCTGGCCAAGGAATGCGACGCGCTCCGCGCCTGCGACCCACCACCGTGGACGGGGCCGGACAGCAGCAAGCCAGCAGCAGCAGCAGCAGCAGCAGCAGCAGCAGCAGCACCAGCAGCAGCACCAGCACCAGCCACCGCCACCGC
>JASMMZ010000004.1:19057146-19077494 GCA_038502455.1 Anisogramma anomala | reverse complement strand
TCCCATCCCCGGTCTGACGGCCACGAGTGAGCGCGCTTGGTGGTGTTTTTTCCTTGCAAGGTTCTTGGGCAGTTAGTTCTAGTAGCTACAAGCTGCCTGCCTGCCTGCCTGTAACCGTCCGTCTCTCGCGACTTTCGGGCCAAGACACACACACACACACACACACACATTCGCCTGTTGTTCAAGAGAGGAAATCCAAACTTGGAAATAAACTAACGGGTGGGAATTGTTCAGGACCTCAAGCCCCACCCCATCCCAAGCCAAGTAAGTCCCCGAACCCATGGGATCTCGGCCAGTCAGTGCTCGGATGGATCCCGTCCAAAACGTGGGGTAGCAGAAAAGGATATGTATGGTGTGCGTCTCCACCAGCCACACTTGACTTGGTTCGTGCGACGTCATGAACGGAGCCGACGCGTAAGGAAAAAGCTTGTGCTGCCGCTCGGACAGAGGGTTCATATGTGCCGAAGCTTTGGGTGCAAAAATATACTAGTAGTGCACTCTTTGAGTGGCAGATCTGTCGGCCGTCTCCCTCCTCTCACTCTACTCTCTGCTTGTTGATGTAGACAGGTAGACAGACACAGTGTCACAGACAAAGCCACAGGGCAGAGGGAGCCTCAGACAGTAGCTGCATCTTCTTCATTTCATCCATCCATCTCCAGTCCATCCCCAGACGCAGTCCTGTTCTTCTAAGCATCGTGCTTTCTGCGGCGGCCAGCAAATGCTGGGCCCGCTCTTCATGACTGTCTTGGATCTGACTGTGGCCCCCTGACTGTTCATGATTGATACACAAAGTATTCCTTATGATACCCATATCTCTGCCACAGGTCGGAGGAGCCGTCCTTCCTATTTGTCTGATCGGGCTTCTGCAGTTGGAGGCAGGTCGATAGGACTCCAACACCTGCCAGCCCCCATCAGAATGGTACATGAAAAGAATTAAATATTACCGGGCTAGATTTCGATTATCCCAGCCATCTTTCCCATCGTCTCTCTGTGAGACGGCGGCCAGGTGTGCGGCTGCCCGGGCGAGCTAGCCCTCCCCTCGATCCCGGGCAGCGCTGTGTCGTGGTCCATTCCCAATCGTGCAGCATGGGTTGTCGTTTGTCGAGCTCCTGCTGGTGTAGTATTTGCGGTGTAGTTGACCTGGCTGATCCCCCCTCCTCTCGCCCCCGTCTTCTCTCGCCATGGAGCAAACGTGAACGGTGAAGCTGGACACCTCGGTTCCATACCGTTGCCGCGGGTGCTCCTAGAACCCCGGAAGGCCCCGAGAAATCATAGTTGTCCGAATTCTAAATGCCGATGATGATGCCATGCAAGCCAACATCATGCCCTCTATATACACGCGCATGCTTTGAGTAAGCAATTTGCCCGAAAAGAATTTGCCTTGTCTCCAAAGGTGTGCACAGAATCGAACGCGTGAAAGGGACTGGCGCGCATCCCTGGCGAGAACAGGGGAGACTTCCAGTCCAGTCCGAGGACGGAAACGAAGCTGTCGTTTAAATATCATAATTTAGAAGTGAAAAAATGGGCCTGTCCTAGTCCATCAACATGCCAGGGCGGCTGCTGCTGTCACAGATCGTGATCTCTGTCGAGTCACCTTCTTGCTGACCGTGTACACCAGGTCGATGGTCCAGAAGTGGCAGATTTGAGCCTGGGCGCAAGGGATGGCACCAAAGAGAGGCGCGACGAGCGGGACCATGGTGTAATCCTTCCAGTTCGTGGCTATCTTGCGGTAGGAGAAGTTCATGCCCTTGGCCAGGCCAGCATCGTTCATCTCTTTCTCGCGGGCCTGTACAGCAGTACGGTGGAAGCTCTCGTACATGAAGAGCAGGAATGCGACCTCCATGAAGCCGGCCGTTCGCAGGATGTTGCACACATCGAAAATCCAGTTCAGTCCGTGGACGTCCGGGTTGCCATCAGTGACCCAGACGTACAAGGTCGACGCCACAACCATAATGGTCATTTGGAGAGGCAGAAAGTGTGCTTCAAACAGGCGATGGAACAGGTAGAAGATGCGCTCCCAGTCGGGCTTTTCGAGGGTGTCGTGAGTCACGTCAGAAAACACGCCGGGTTCAGTCGGTGGCGCTTCCACGTCAATCTGGCTTGCGGGAACGTAGACGTCGTTGGTGTCGTTCAAGGCGCTGTTGTGAACGGGGCGGAAAGACCTCGAGGTGTGCTTCCTGTCCTGCCAAAGCTCCACAACCTTACGCATGGCGTAGCCGGAGTCGAGAGCACCCCACATGTGGCGGATCGCTTGCTTGTATCGAGCCTTGACATCGGCCAGAAGTCCCTTGTAGCCACCACCGACACCAGCGGTGACGTTGCTCTGGCTGACGGGGCTGATGATGGTCCGCACGGTTAAGTTTCCGTTGAGGGCGAAGAAACACTTGAGGTACATGTGTAGGTCCTCGCCAATGGCCTCTGGGTCACAGTCCCATCCACCAACACGATCGACCAACTCGAGGGGCACGGAGTAGACGGAAGTTGGTGGCGCAATCGTAGAGCCACGGTAGAGGCCAGACAGACCGGCGGAGGCCCAGAGAATATCAGCAACGCGGACGAGAGCTGGGACGCTGTGCGCGTTGCGATCGAAGATGATTGGCGCAGAGTACAAGGTGGTGTTGGCGGTGTTGGGAAAGGCCAGGTGCATGGAGGTAAGGTGGGCAAAGTAGTTGGACGACAGATGGCTGTCAGCTGCAGGCACCGGGTATTAGTGCGTGTCAGGAATATGCAGCATTGGAGACACAATCTGCGGCAGGATGTTGATAGAATGGAAGACATACCATCAATACCGGTTATTATTACATCTTTGCGAGCATCCATGGAGTATCGCTCGCTCAGCTTGCGGACGGACCAGGCCATGTTGCTGCCCTTGCCAGCACTCTCGCCAGGAATGTTGGCGGGGTGAATCGTGAAGTCCATGGACCTAAATTTCTTGATAAACTCTTGGACAAGACCCATGGCCTTCAACTCCACGTTGTTCTCGCGAATCTCCATTGCCAGGTAGACCTGTGGCAATTGATGTCAGCTTCCCATGTCGGGGGAACAATGAATACAGTTCCACGAGTTCAACGGCCGAACGCTCGGGGGTGACTCGACTGCGGCATCATCTCTGCTTTGTGTCTTTCCAAAGTGGAACTGCGACTTACATCGTAGCTGTTGCGGGCCTGAGGATGACTGCCCAGAACTTCGAGGGTCTCCCGCAGGGTGTCCAATTCCTCCTTGTAGTTCGGAACAACGATAGCATGAACGACGCGGTCAGGCTCAGCGTCAGCGTCGGTGTACAGGTCGGCATCGAAATCGCCGGCGTCACTGCTCGCGGATGAGGCGTGAGAGGAGGTCAGGGTCTCGGAGCTGGAAAGAGAAGTCGAGGAGCCGCGGCGGCGATGGGAAAACTTGAGGTTCTCGAGGGCCTTGCTGTGGGCCATCTTCTTCAAGGCTGATGTCATGTCCCAGACGGCGTAGATTGATCGCAAGGGGAACATGGCGACCAGAACGTGGATAAGGAGACAGTAGTAGGCGAAAAGGACGGTCCAGAAGCCAGCTCCCTGGGTCTCTGCGGTGGGACTGACAGGCACGGGGCTAAAGGCGTCTCTCTTGTGCTGCTTGAAGAGGTCGTGAGGCGCGACGGCGGCTTCCTTGGTGACGACCCAGTAGGAGACGGCGACGGCGGCAATCATAGCCAGACCGCCGCAGCGACGACTTGCCCATACGAAAAGCGACATAGTGACAATGTGGTGAAAACACCGGAGACCGAGTCGTACGTACGCCGTGGGCGACGAAGCGGCAAGAAGATGTGGACGGGCCAAGGAATAATAGGGGGGGCGTGCGTCTCGGCAGGGGTCCTTCTTGGTGAGTCGAGAAAACCGGCGGGCGGAGGTTAGAAAGGGCGAGGGAGGGCGAGGAGAGGTGAAGAGAGGGTCGCGGGCCACAATGCAGACAGAGAGATCGATAGAGCAATGTTATTATGTGTGTAAGGAAGATGCCAAAGGTATCGTAGTCCGTCCGGCGCTGAGAGCCGAGCTGAGCTGAAAAAATCGTATTGACAAGAGAGTAAGGCTCGCTCGACCCTTGAGGTGGTCCGAGTGCCCTGGTTGCGTGGACGGGGTGAGTCTGGATGGGTCTGGACGGGGTAAGAGGGAGGAGGAGAGAAATGAAGAAGCGGAAGCGAGGCCAGGGTTCCCAAGGACAGCAGGCTGGTGGGAGGGAGGTAGGTCTGCTTGCAAGGAGCGCAGCCGCGGTCGATTGACAGCGTGCTTTTCTGAGGTGCCAATGTTGCGCCGTTGTGGAGTGGATGGTCTGCACACAGACACGGCGCCGAAAGAAAAGAGTACGCAGTAGGAGGCACTGGCGGCGCTGCAGCAGGTCTGCAGGATGGGTGGACCCTGAGAGGCTGAGAGGGTGAATCGCTTGGACACGTTTGTTTGTACTTTGTAGGAATCGAAGCGCACAGTGGACTCCAACGCTGCTGTTGAATGCTTGACAGCAAGGATCGAGGCGGTGAGGCTGACGACGAGATAGACGGGCTGTCGCTGCGTCGCTGTTTTGCTGTGAAAGAAGGCCGACCGCTAAGACTACCTAGTTCGCTCGGTCCTTGTCTGGTTTGTTTTCCCGTATGCCTTCGTCGCCTGGAAACTTGGGCGGAGACAGGCGGAGGGCAGTGAGGCTGGCGAATTGACGCGGAATAGGACGTGGACAAGTTACGTGCTCAAAGGTTCGGCAAACGAACAAGAGACAATGCTTGGGCTGCTTTGGGGGAGGAAAAGATCTCGCAGAGTCTGTTGCCAAAACGGAAGGATGTACCAAGGCGGGGCGGCTGCAATCCTTGCATTTGTCTAGGTCTCTTAGTCTCTTTTGGCTTAGCCTGGGTCCAGAATAAGAATGGGAAAAATGGTGGCACGTGCGATATGATTGGCCCTATGACCCACAAGCTCCCCGGCGAAAGTCTCCCGCTGTCAACCATTTCCTGTCACTACTGGTGGTTAGGGGGAGTTTAGGCACCCAAACCAGGTATTCCTGGCATATTGGGTACAGCTGCACACAGGACTGGCAGAGACAAGGTACCTGACAGGGGCCAGGGGGTCCTTTATTTCAGTACGAAACCACAGTTCCTGATAGTAGAGAGGTGGGGTGGGTGGGCAGGTGGGTAGGTGGAAAAGAGAAGAGCACACCTTGTCGGGCAGGAGTCACGGCAAGGCTCATCTCATAATCCTGACTGCGCTTGTTTAATTGAAGCCAGCATATCACGGAGTTTAATTATAAATTGCATTGTGGCATGGGGGTGGACATCGGCGACATTCAGATGTCAAGCTCAAGTCACAGCAAGGTCTGGGCCACCTGGCCTGTATTTTACACATCACAGACTACTCGTCACTCTGTGTACAAACTACATAGTATGCATTTGCTATTGCAGCCCCAAACCACGGACTTGTTGTTAGGCTTAGGCTCGCTCACAACGCGGTAAACTAGTGAAACTAGTAGTTGCAACTGCGTTTATACTTCGCTGTACTGTACCTCTACCCCTCAGTATTCACCTGATGTTTGGACTCGGAGCATAATAAAATACCTCACATGCAGCTCCACGCTCCAAGCCCCGTTGCAACTTGCGTATGGATGGAGTACAGCCGCAACGATAAGCAAATTTAATATTGCTCCTTTGCCGTTTGTAGGCCCTTGCATCAACAATCAAGCAAGCATCAAGGCCTATTGTCATGGCTCATTCTCATCAGCCAGTTGACTTGCATATATGTACTGTTTCCCCAAGATGCACGACATACATAGCATGAGACGAAACTAGCATGCACGCAGAAAATCTGCTTGGAACGATCCTTCGGCTGCCCCTCGTGGGAGGGTTCCACATTTCTCACATGGGTGGCGCAGAAACGGCGAAGGAATCGAATACTGTATCTGATGCAAATCATGATCAGTTATTGTTTGCTAGGATTTCGCAAGCGGCATGAACGACCCTGCAGAAAAGCCCGCAGACGCCTATCATTATCATGACCATTGCCAGGCACATATCATCACCAGCCGACGGCCTCTCCACCAAGCTCGGCTCCACCACTGTTAGAGGCTCCGAGGTTTCACAACTGCTTGAGGTGCAGATCTGCAGCAGGCACTCTCTGTACTGTGTATGACATGCAAAACCTGCACTGTGCCAGAAATGACTAGGGAGTCTGAAATTAGAAAAAGTGTCCACTCTTTCAACCACCATGGCGAAGCACACATCAGGCGGCCCAGGCCGGCTGTGCACAGCTTTTGCTGCTAAAGCCCGAATGCGAGAGCCTCGCTTGTCGTCGTCGTCGTCCGGTGACGACGGGGACCATGCATTGCGCAGCTTGCTCAGCTGGTCGGAGGCAATCGAGTTTTTCCCGGCCCCGAGTCAGGCCCGCGGGGGAGGCGCCGCGGATCACGGCGGGCCCGGCCGCCTCCTCCACCTCCACGGCTTTCCACCGCCTCCCCCCGAGATTGATGAAATGATTGGCGATACAGCTTCGATTCAGCTTGTCAGCATGCTGCAGCTGCCCGCGGTGTTCGCGCTGTTGCCGGTTTCACCAACGCAAGGGCCCAAGACGTTGGCTGGCTGGGGCCAACACCAATCACCGGCAGCCTTTGACGACGACACCTTGTTTCGAGTGCAGCATTGCTGTCCAACATGACCCCAACATGACTCCAACAGCCCAGATCCCAAATTGCTGGCACCTTCCAAGGTGCATTGGCAATTTCAACGGCCACCCATCAAATCGGTTAATCCAATTTTAAGCATAGTACAAATTACGGCCTTCACTAGGCCAAGGATCGCATTGGCAAATTTGCGATCCCGGCGATCGCCTGAGGTCAGGTTTGTTATCTTCACAAGGCCAGAGACGACGCGTGACACGGGCCATCTCCCGGGCGTGTCTCACTCGAATCCTGCCAGGCTCATTTCGACGACATGCCCATACCCAAGGTCTCTGGCAAGCTATCTTGATCCACCGATTCCGCTCTCGCCCGCCGCGCCGCCCCATGGGAAGCGCTTCTTGTCGGTGGCGGCAAGCCAAAGGGCTGGTTAAGTTCGCCCAAGGGGGGCCCCTGCAGTAGCTCGTGGCGCCAGCCCGTTGGAAGGGGCCTTCCGCGTGATGCGGCAGATTGGTGAGCTGAACGGGCACATTCGTCACCGCAAAACCATCGACCGCGGGTACATGCTGGCGGCCTCCTGGGGCTCGCCTCTCTTCCGATTCCTGCTTTAGTGACAACTTGCTAATCGCACCCACATCCAGCCTCGCGACCCCTCCGACGAGGCTGCGCATGCAAGGCTGAGCTGTCGCTCTGGGACTTGATTGGTAGGGGCGGCCGATGAACACACCACGCCTGTTGCCACGAGGTTCGGGATCTGGGGCAAAGCATCGTTTGTTCCTGGGTTCCTGGCTCTGATTTCCTCGGTTGGATCTTGGGCGGCCATCCTGCTCGTCGCCTGTGGAATTGCTGACTGGCCTACAGGCCTTTCTTTGATGTCGAGGCTCAGTGTGCGATCCAGGCGGCATGGCCCAATTTATGCCATCGACCACGTATTTATTTTGTATCTACTACTATTGAAAATGCGGTCACCTCAGGGCAGGGCTTCGTCAGACCCAAGCCCCAAATTCTTACAAGGTGGCAAGAGACAGAGAGAGCCATGTTATTCGGGATGCAATTTTGCGGCAAACTCGTAAGTGGCCAGTGTCATCACAAGAGACGATAGATCCCTGTTCTTTATCTCGTCAAGGGATGGCGTTCGTACTTTTTTCCAACGCGTTTGTTAGATGGTTATGTACCTGAAGCCGCAAACAAACGCATGGCCTGATGTGAACGAAGGGTATTATCCAAATCACTCTATGCATCATGTTCGTATGTATCGTATCTGCTCTGATCAGGCCTCTATCTGCCCCCTAGTTCATCCTCCGCTTCCGCTTATTTTCGTCTTGTAAAGGTTGAGGAAAAAGTCGGCCGGATCGGATCCCGTCTTGATAGGGGTGCCGCTGAGGTGGTCAAACACGCTGTCTATCACGGCAGTGTCAACCTCCTATGTTCCAAAAGGCGCCAATAGCCAACAAGCATTGGAGCAGCGTGTCTTCTCTTGCGGGGCATGTACCAACGGATCACGCACCGTACGTAGGCAAGCCAGGGGTTCAGCATTGTTGCTATGAAGCTTTACAGTCAGGCTGGGCAGAATCGCCCCACTTTTTTTCCTGTTCAAGAAAGCAGTCTGGGCGCATGCGAACACCGAACGTTTGTGCGTTCGTTTGCTGCGGAAATAAAAAACACATTCGCATTTTCGTTGCCAACCTTGTTTTGTACATCGCTACGACAGCCCGCGACTCCCCTTGTTTTTATCTTTTCAACATCTCGACTCGGTCCGCCCAGTCGTCCATTAGAGAATCCCTAGGGGTCTGTTCAAGCGGACAGAGCTCAGGGGGTTGGCCAAGAACCCACTTGCTCCCCATCCCTCTACCTCCCAAGACAGCTGTGGCCACCCACTCCAACCGCGACCACGGCCGTTTCCTGGACCAGCACCATATACAATACCCAAGCAAGACAACTGACGATCATCCCGCTTGTGACGCAGCCGAACAAGAAGAGCGTGACTACCACCCAAGGGCTGGACGAAACTGGGATCTCTGCTTCCGCAAGAAGTCTCTCCGCCAACTGCTGGTGGATGCGGAAGCTCGCGGCCTCGGTGAGGACGATGTCCTGCTGCGAGACCTCATGGACAGCGGGGACACGTGTTACTACAAGGTCCTGGACGCGTATGGGAAGATGGTTGATGTTACTTGCGCAGTAATGATGCCTGATAAGGGTTTACGAATGTCCGACTGTGCAGGACAGCCATGTTGGAATATGGTTATGGCCGGCCCGCTCCCATGAACCTCGTTCGGAGGAGTCGGTCCGATGATCATGCCGGTCGGAGGAGGGCCCTTCGGATTCTCGCAAACGGCCGGCCACAGCTGCACCGGCAGTATCTCGTCCCGATTGGGCTGGAATGGAAGGCATATTACTTTTCATCCAGTGCTTGCCCACAACCGCCTGCGATGTGAATGCAGCGTGATCCCGGAGAACTCACTGAAGTGCAGAAAGTTTGTTTGTGCTTCACTTTGTGGATGCATCATCTACTCCCAATTCTTTCATCCGCTGCCCGAGGTGCAGATGGGACTCGTACGTCTGAGTTCTGAGACAAAGATGGTTGTTCTAACAGAGACAGGCGGTGAAGTGCTATTCCTGTATTGTCTCGGGACACTGAACTGTCCGTTGAAGACGTCATCAAGCTTATGTCATCAATCCTACCGTTGGCAACTCGATGTTTTCGTTTTCCTTTTTGACCAGTGCATGTATTGTATACTTAGACTCAATTCACTCCTTGAACATCAACTTGCACACTTTCCCTCCCAGCAGCAATGGCGAACCTCAAACACCCCTTGCAAAGGATCGACTCGCCGTCACCGTCGCTTTCCGCAATCATTCACATACTTGGCATAATCTCCTTCTCACTCAGTTTTCGTTGGCTCTTCAAGTATCCCACTCCCGAGGCTGAGAAATTCGGCGGGTAAGAACCACAAGTTCATAGGCCTACCCTGCGTGAGCCCTGTTCCGATTCGACTGACCTCCTTCAGCGTCTTCCAGTTCTTGACCATCATTGGTCTGACCTTGGCCCTCACCAGCATGATTCTCGGGCTGGTTGCGGACGTGACGCATAGTCGCACGCTTTTCAGGGCCAAAAACATCATCTCGGTATGCTCAGCACCGCTCGAGGTTGTCATCAGTGTCCTGTACTGGGGCATCAGCCTCATTGACAAGCATCTCATATCCCCCCAAGAGTTGCAGCTGCCATTTCTACCGGACTTTGGCTTCCACGCGATGCCGGCCATCATGTTGACCCTGGACCTACTGTTCCTCAGTCCGCCGTGGACAATTCAGTTCCAGGGCGCCGTCATGCTGGGCATAGTTCTAGCCTTTGGCTACTGGGCCTGGATCGAATATTGCTTCTCTATCAACCAGTCGTGAGTGCTCGGTCCTTGCTAGGAAACTCAAGACGGCGTTGCAGGGACTGAACGATGTGCAGATACCCATACCCCCTCTTTGCTGTTCTCACCACGCCGCAACGTGTGGCTCTCTTTGCCGGCTCCGGAATGATATGTGCCCTGAGCACCATCGCCCTCAAGTGGTTGTATGGACAGATCAACGGGATCGAGAAGTTCAAGAAGGAGGCCACAAACCCGATCAAAGTAGACTGAATTCAGCCATGTGCGAACATATCACAATCTTTACACTTTCAATGACTATCCGTCTGCCGGTTCTCGACATTCCTTACTTTGAGCCCGTCTGTACAAAACGAGCTTCCACACATGGCTTCCTCGGCACCAGATGTATGTGTGTTGAAGGAGGTGGTCCAATTTCCACAGGGTAGCTGCAGTTCCTTCCATGGACTGTGTAGTGACCAAAAACCGGTACGTTCTTTCGTCAACTGTAACTCGTTTTGTTTTTTGTGGCGCATCCAGGTCGGTACTCTACTACGTACTAAGTACACTTTGCTTGTATCCAGTGTATAGTGAAACCCAGAAGGATCATGACTCTTCATCCTGCCTAGTATGGTACAACTAAAAATAGAGTAGTGACCTACCCGTGGACGGTCTTGTGCCTGCCAACTACTTAGCCTCTAACCGAAACCCAACAGGATTTTCGGATAATGGCTATATATCCCTTTTACCCTGTAAATTGATCTCTCGAGCCATTCTAGTCAACCTTGGACTGTTGCACTGCCCGATGCAGTGTCTGTGCTCATGTGCGGGTTGAGGAGCTGTGTTCTGTCAGGGTATTTGGGGAATGGGGAATTCTAGGGCTCTGTATTTTTGACCGCACAGCTATGTACTTGTACTTGTACCTCCCAAATTTCTGGACTTCGACAACATCTCCAAAGTCAGATTCGGACCAGTTTTCTATTCTTTTTTCCAGCTTTTTGATCAACAAGATCCTACCCAGCCTGTGACGAAAAGGCCCTATTCTTTGCCTTGCCAAAAGTCATCATGGCTGTAAGTGTAGTGCCCCTCCATTTCCGCATGCACTGACTCACACGCAATACTGTGCAGTCCTTCTTCATCGAGAACAAAAATGTCGGCAACAAGGCTGACAGTGAAGATTGGAGGGGTATGTCAGACAGCCAACCTCACTCGCTACTGCGGCAATGGCTAATGTCACCCAAAAAATACAGTCCGCGGCTACAATCCCTTGACACCCCCCGACCTGCTCCAACATGAAATCCCCCAGACCAGCGAATCGAAGCGCACCGTCGTCGACAGCCGCGAGGAAGTCGCCGCCGTAGTGCAAGGCACCGACCCGCACCAGCGCCTGCTGGTCGTCGTCGGGCCCTGCTCCATCCACGACCCCGAGGCCGCACTGGCCTACTGCGACCTGCTGCTGCAGGAGAAGGAGAAGCACCGGGGCGAGCTGCTGATCGTGATGCGCGCGTACCTGGAGAAGCCGCGCACGACCGTGGGCTGGAAGGGCCTGATCAACGACCCGGACGTCGACAACAGCTTCCAGATCAACAAGGGCCTGCGCATCGCGCGCCAGCTCTTCGTCGACCTGACCTCCCGGGGCATGCCCATCGCCAGCGAGATGCTCGACACCATCTCGCCGCAGTTCCTAGCCGACCTGCTGTCGTGCGGCGCGGTCGGTGCGCGGACCACGGAGAGCCAGCTGCACCGGGAGCTGGCGAGCGGCCTGAGCTTCCCCGTGGGCTTCAAGAACGGCACGGACGGCTCGTTGGGCGTGGCGATTGACGCCATCGGCGCGGTCAAGCACCCGCACCACTTCCTGTCCGTCACCAAGCCCGGCGTGGTGGCGATCGTGGGCACCGTCGGCAACGAGGACTGCTTCGTCGTCCTCAGGGGCGGCACCAAGGGCACCAACTACGACGCCAAGAGCATAGCAGAAGCCAAGGCGGCGCTGCAGAAGGCGGGTGTGCGCGACCGTTTGATGGTTGACTGCAGTCATGGCAACTCGCTCAAGAACCACAAGAACCAGCCCAAGGTCGCGGCGACGCTGGCGGAACAGATCGAGAAGGGCGACAACATCATCATGGGTGTCATGATCGAGAGTAACATTGGCGAGGGTGAGAATATCTCTGTGTTTCATGGCAACTCCCCCAATACTCCCGTTCTGACTGCGAAATCCAGGTGCTCAGAAGGTATTCAAGGAGGGCAAGGCGGGTCTGCAGTACGGCGTGAGCATCACAGATGCCTGCATCGGCTGGGAAGATACAGTGTCTGTTCTGGACCTCTTGGCCCAGTCTGTGAAAAAGAGGCGGATGGTTCTCGAGCAGAATGGAGCGAAGGAGAATGGACAGAACGGAGTGAAGGAGAACGGCACATAGGAAGTCCGCCTCCCGCTTTGTCCTCTCCCAAATTGATCTGACGACGGCAGAGCTGGCAAGGGGGAAAACAATGCAAGGTTGCTGGGTGCATTCTACATGGAGCAACGTTTTCTCTTGGAGGTGCCGGATTATAAGTTTTGAACCTCCCTGAGTGGCATACACATACATAGACCTCATCACCGAAAGGAGGCAGTAGGTAGGTATCTGGCTGAATGATGGCAACATCGACTAGCTCAATGACCATCTGGGGCATGTTCCTCTATCCGTATTATTATGCGGCTTCATACACCCAGCAATGCATCGATGTGAGTTTGATTGCCCGGTAAGTTAGCAGTGTGGTTGGCTTGCGTGCTGGTCATTATTTCAATATGTATTTGCTACAGTGTACAACTGAACACACGGGTTGGTTCCTGCTTCTTGTCTTGCCCCTTTTTTGGAAAAAAAAAAAAAACAGCTATCCAATGACTTCAACGGCCACCCTAGGCCGTCACAACTCACGAAGCATCTGCGAACTTAGGACAGACTGCCCTACAAGCGAAACTCCAACAAATTTGATTATGCCACAAGCCACTATCGTGATTGTCAACCCCAGTACAATCAATCATATACAGTAGGAGAAAGAAGCACTGAGCTCATAGTATCTCAGTTGAGTCCATGGCATACCGAAATCCGGTCTGAAACTGAGACGATTGTAATTCCCTGGCTTTGATTGGTGTCGGCAGGTTGTCGAACCCTGCAAACTTGCCAAAGCCAACGGTTCTGATTCCGTACTGATCCCACTCCAAGCATCTGAAGACAGGCATTGGGAGCCACCAACCACCCACACACACCTCCCCGCAACATCCACCGAAAGCTGCGAAGATTAGCTTGCACAAGATGTTTGCCCGGACCAGCCTGTGCTCGATGCGCGCCGTTGCCGGAGCAAGAACTGGCGCCATCCACGTCGCGAAGGTACGGATCGATTGATTCCTTTGCCGCGATGACAAAAGGAGAGGATCAGAAAGACTCAGCAACCGACGCGTCTTGCGACAGACCTCTTCGACCGTCCATGCAATTCAAGAACATCGCACGAGCACGTTGAGGCTAACGGTGGTCCCTGGTTCTAGCGCGCCGCATCCACATCGAGCGAGGCACATGCCGCCCAGGGCAGACGACTCAACATCGCGGCCGCAGCCTCCACCGCTGTTGCCGTCAGCTCCATTGCGTGGTACTACCACCTCTACGGATCCGAGGCGCATGCCATGACACCTGCAGAGGAGGGGCAAGTCAAACCCAATGGCTTCCCACATGGACACCGAATGCGGATGGGATCGGACGCCTCGAGCTGAGGCATATACGACTCTCCGCCACGCGGTTGCGATAGAATCGCACGAAACAACCCAAACTGACCGCAAATACAGTCTCCACGCTACCTCATACCCCTGGGTGCACATGCAGTGGTTCAAGACCTTCGACCACCAGGCGTACGTTCCTTCCGGATTCCCACCGAGCCGATCATCCCTACTTACACATTCACACGCAGACTCCGCCGAGGTTTCCAAGTCTACCAAGAAGTCTGCGCATCCTGCCACTCGCTGAGCAGGATACCCTACCGAGCCCTGGTCGGCACCATCCTGACCGTCGACGAGGCCAAGGCTCTGGCCGAGGAGAACGAGTACGATAGCGAGCCCAACGACCAAGGCGAGATCGAGAAGCGACCCGGCAAGCTCTCCGACTACCTTCCCGCGCCCTACAAGAACGACGAGGCTGCCCGCGCGGCCAACAACGGTGCCCTGCCCCCCGATCTATCCCTGATTGTCAAGGCCCGCCACGGTGGCTGCAACTACATCTTCTCGCTGCTTACCGGCTACCCGGACGAGGCCCCGGCAGGCGCCGTCGTCGGTGCCGGCCTGAATTTCAACCCCTACTTTCCCGGCACTGGCATCGCCATGGCCCGTGTGCTCTACGACGGCCTGGTTGATTACGAGGACGGGACCCCCGCGACCGCATCACAGATGGCCAAGGATGTGGTTGAGTTCCTCAACTGGGCAGCGGAGCCGGAGATGGACCAGCGGAAGAAGTACGGCATGCAGACGCTGGTTGTGTCGGCAGTCCTGTTTGCCGGCAGCGTCTGGCTCAAGAAGTACAAGTGGGCCTGGCTCAAGACGCGGAAGATCGTCTACGATCCTCCCTCAGGCAGCAGCACAACTCGTTCCTAAAGCGCTGCGGCATCTTTCGCATCCTATTTTGTACGCATTGCGCGACGAGGAGCAGGGCAGGGACGGCTGTCCTGTGTACAATGAAGTTCGAGTGCGGACTCCCCCCATGGCCCTGTATCAATCGCATTGACGACAGATAGAAAAAGTACGGAATCGGGGTGGAAATGGAGCGGTCCTAGAGGATTGATAGAGTGTATATCAAGCTTTCAGGTCTTCCATGTGAACCTCTCTGTTTGTTTCTTCACTGAATAGCATGGCCGGGCTCAAGGAACTGGACATGGATCAGGGCATGTGTATCGAGCTTAGTGTGGGATGATGTGGTCATGGTCGCTTGTCGCTTGTGGTGTTTATTTGGGCCATCGCTCACATCGCGATCTGCATGTGCGGCTGAAATGACGGAGTTGACTCGTAGTGATGATCCTCAGTGGAAAATCTTTATTGCCCTTATCGGCACAACGGTTGCCCCAGCGTTACTCCAGCACGCAAGCGAAAATTCAAACTGCATACCTGTTGTGTCTGGCGCTAGAGCTTGTTTCCTGTTCCTCTTGGGCGGCCACCTCGTACCTTTTGTGCCTGGACAGGGGTGCAGGGGTGCTAGACGCCACAGCCGCCGCTACAGGATCTGATAACGCTTGGTGAGGTTATGATTTCAAATATGCCACAATCCGAAGGTCATTTTGTGGACTAAGTGAAGTCGTCATATTGATGGGAATGAGTTTCTCAACAAACATCAGGTAATGGCCCATTTGCTAGCCCATTGCCGGGTCTAGCATGGTGCGCATACAAGGTACCAATAGCAGAGTGGGTGACGACTAGCGCGCGGCAAGCGGGGCTGTCAATTGGCGTTCGTGTCCTGGACGACTACCGCCCGCCGCCCGCATTATTACGTGGTGTTCTTTTTGTGCCCTGCCCGGACCTGGACCACGATTCCCCACGTCACCGCGTGGCCCTGTCGCAACATCAGTCGGACATATTGTACGGTCGGCGTCATCTCTATCGCCGTTCAAGGATGGACTTGTAGTGGATCGTCTTGCTGCGCAACCACTGGAGACGAGACTGGAGAAGAAGCCCCGCTCAGAATGGAGTCCGGAGACGCGCCCGACCTGGCCGGCAACATGGCCGGCGACTTCGACCAAGCCACTCACATCCAGCTTTCCGCCGACTATCCCCTTTCAAAGGCTGAGCTGCGTGCCTCCCTTGCTGCCTTCATCCAGTTTGGCAGCACAAAGAAGGACACAGCGGCAGCCCTGCACCGGTTTTTTTGCACAGAGACACGCCCTTGGACCCAGCCTGACAACAACAACAACAACATCAACATCAACAACATCAACCACAACGTCAACAACAAAAACAACAACAACCACAAAAGCGACAACAACAATGCAGCCCCACCCAGATCACCCCCCGCTGATTCTTTTGGCATGTCTATCTCATCCTCCCGAAGATCGTCTCAAAATCCGGGGACCCAGCCTCAGACACCGACCCTGGAGCACAACCCGACTCTGGCTCAGCAGTATTGCCTCGATCCTCACCAGCAACCTCAGGATGAGTTTGTGGAGCTGAAACCCTTCCTTCTCCAGCTCCTGGCTCCGCCATCAGGCTTGAGTGAGAGCAAAAGGGCCATGGTCCGAAGCTTCTACGACAGGAGCGGACTGCCTGGCCATGGCACTGACGCTGGATTCCGCGGGCTTTTGGCTGAGGCCACAAGGCAGCGCTTCATTGTCGGAGCTGCCCAGGTCGACGCACCGAACATGGCTGCCATTCATCCCTCTCAGGCTGGCAGTCCAGTTCTCCAGCAGCACATGCTTCCTAACCAGGGAATTTGTCCGCGCCAGCTGCATAACCAGCCGCGCCATCAGCAACTGCAGGTCTGTCAACCTCCCGGCGGTTTCAACTGCCCAACCTTCGTCCAAGATTCAGCGCCGAATATGAGTCCTTCACGACAACAGAGCGGCGAGCAGATGCCGCGTTATTCCATGGCTCCGGGCTCGGGCCAGGCCCAGAACAACATCCAGCCATGGCTTGAGTCGGTCGATCAACCGGATAACAGCCTGGGACCTTTGCCTGACCATGACCATTTCCTGCACCAGGGGAGCAACAACAACAACAGCAGCAGCAGCAGCAGCAGCAGCAGCAAAAAAAAAAACATCAACATTGCAACCTCATCAACTGCACAGTCAGAAACGGCCCATGGAGTCCCCAAAAGCTCTCGCCTGAAGAGCGGTGGCCCTGCGCCTATCGCACAGCCCAGGGCCTCGTCGGGGCCGCCCAAGAGCGCGTCTTCCAAGGAAGACAAGAAGGATAAGGAGGTAAGCCAAAAATTCAAGGTTCATTGCAAGCTTTTGGACAAGGACGGAAAGCAATGCTCCAAGTCATGCTCCTCTGAAGACGCAAAGAATGCTGAGGGGAATGCCTGCAAATTCCTCATCGAGCATGTGCACCGCGTCCACCCTGATCATTATATTGCGAGTCTCCCATCGAACCGGAAAAGTCTTAGTGACATGTTCAATGTACAGGTCGCGGCGTGTACCATCCCGTTGGCCAACGGCGAGCCATGTACTTGGCGTTCTGCCGGGGAGAGGCCATGGCGGGCGGGCATCGACCACATCCGGGAGAATCACCCTGAAAGGTTCAATTCGAAGCTGGTTCCTGCCAACAAGACCAATTTCGAGTGCAGTAAGTTCTTGTGCACTTCACCCCGGTCGTTCGTTCGCAAGCCCATGTCCAAGCTGCAATACTGATGTCTTCACAGTGGTACAGAAGTCTCTGGTGCTATATTGCCCCTTCATGGATAAGGATAATCCCCAGAAACAGTGCACTAAAACCTGCGGAGGAGGGCTGCCTTACCGTTCCATGGTCGAGCACGTTCGACGCTTTCATTTTAAGGAACAGTGGCCGGCCATCCATCAAAGCATTCAAAAAAATCATCCGCACCTCTGCAATGGGACCGGCTTGAGCACCAAGGCTGAAACTCTGAACTTGCTGGTTGAGTTATACAGCGACCGCCAGGCCCCGGCTATGGAACTTTCGCCGTCCAAGAGCAGCATGTCCAGCGAACACGGCTCGGGCAACGGCCTTGCCGCACAGCTTGCCGCGCTGTCTGATGTGCCTCAAGCTGCGGCGATGCATACGCCAGCTCCGGACTACCCCTCGCCCCCAGAGATGCAGGAACCAGACCTTGGAGCACCACACCGCAAATCCAACACACCAATGGATTGCTTGCACCCGTCCATGCTGGAGGTGAGCCAGGCGAATCAGATGGGGCAAGTGAATCAGATGGATCCAACGCCTCAGATAGCATTCCACCAGCAACTAGGGACTCACAACTTGTTCTCGCCTCGGAATCACGGTGACCCGTCTGCAAATCCGCCGTGGAGTCCCAACTTGGAGTCTGGCATGCAGCACTACAGTCAGCGAATGAATATGGGCGTGGCCATGCAGACGACCCTTCCTTACAGCAATCTGCAATCCCTAAACGAAACCTTGGGCCGACCATTGTTCACAGGCCTTCAGCTGCAGCAGCACCTGCAGTATAATCCGCCCGCTTATGGCGGAGCGGCCGCGCTCCACAACAACGGGTACCAGCAGCAACCGCAAATCTCGTACGAGTACGACGGGCAAGCTGCACAGGGCATGGCGACCAGTCCACCTACCATGACACCAGAGGCATTCGTCGCCTTCGCCCAACTTGCCGAGCCATCCTCTAGAAAGCGGGAACGAGAAGAAGTTGACGATGGTGATGGAAGTTCTCAGGACATGCCTCCAAAGAGGGCATCTACCAGGCCAAGGCCTACACCTCTGCCCATTTCTCCCCTTCCCGCCCACGCCATGAACCAAAGCATCGGTATTCATATGTCCTCTAACGGTGTTGCACTGGGAGGTGGTTCTCTCACAAGTCCTGGTATCGGGACCCTGGATGCCCAAAGTGCTGTCTCCGATCCCCCGGTCGACGGTGCTGACTCGGGCGTAACTCTGGCCGCCTATAACTTCCCTGGCCTTGAGGGCTGTGAACAGTGGGGGACAGAACACGACTTTGCGACCCTTCTTGACATGCCCCAGTAATATTCATCGAATGGCTGGTTGAGAAACCGAACTCGGGGGGGGTGGTGCTTTGAAACGACGAACCAAAGTGGGAAAAGGACGAATGGCGGAAACGACCAAGGACATAAAAACAGTGGTCTGTCTACAAGCCGGAAAAGATTCTGATTTTTGAATGCATTCATTTTCTGATTTCACTGCACGCACAACCGCTCGGCTCGACATGCATCTCGCGTCGGCGGTAGTCAGGCGGGGATCAAAAACTTCGAAGAAGCACGGGACAACTCAGGTCACGGATCTGAAAAGGTTTCCTGGACGAGCGGTTCGTGCCGTTCCCAGCATGACGAAGTTTCCCACTTCATTGCCACCAAATTAATCTAGTAAAGGCAACTGGAAGGCGGAAAGGGCGGGGGGCCCTGGTGGTCAAGTTGGCTGGGTGATGATGGGCTTGCTGCTTCAACGGCCGGGGAGGCCACTTGGAGGCTTCGGGATGCCACAGGCTCGTCTCACTGTAGGATGATGACGCTGTATGTTGACAAGAGGAATCCAACGGTTGGGTTCTTGGACGGCTCTTCCGGCCCAATGCGTGTTGTTTCGCCTGCGCTACATATAACTACTTGCTTTCGGAGGTGGGAGCAGAGGAAGCGAAGGTCTCTGGCACTGGAGCATAGTACAGTGCAGAATGTTGCGTGCCTGGCTGCGAGCTGGCTATGATAATCCACTCACGCTGAAGATACCCCCTCCAGTGGCCCATTTTTGGTGCTGCTTTGGCGGTTGTAGTTGGGGGTGGGCGATGGCTCTGGCTCTGGCTACGGCCTTGATGGATTGGGCTGATGTTGTTGCTGCACATGAACTCGTTCCTCTCCAGCTGTCTCGTGACTTGATCTTCCCCCATGAGCTCAACACCAAAGCACCGGAAAGATGGCACTACTCTTCCGCACCCTCACCGGCCTCACCCACCGGCCTCACCCACCAGCCTCATCGCCCTCGTCCACACCGCAGCAGCCGCCATCCAGCCCGCAACACCGCCGGACGTGCAGGGCTACCACGCCTCCGACTGGACCGTGGCAATGTGGACGATCCTCACTTGCTGCACGTTGACGCCCTTCCCCGGGGGCCGGTAAGCCGCGTGGTGTCAAGAACCAAGAACAGGAGCGTGGCTGCGTTGCGCGTATCACAACCTGGGCCAGGGGTTTCCTTGATCCGGCTGGCTGCGTATCACCACCCACCCCAAGACGCCAGTCACCGGGCGTTTGCGAGGCCTGGCCTGCCAGCAAGATGCGCGAGCCACAGGCCCACAGATCCGGTGCAGTGCCCACCTACCTGTACATCGATGTCAAGGCACACACACCCCCCACCCGCTCTTCACGCCAAGCACCACCCACCCCCTTTCGGTTTTCCCGATCCATATGTCCTGGTCAACGCCGCAGCAAAACAAAGGACGATGGGACCGGCCGCCAGAGCCGCGCACTGCTGACGGCCAGGCGGGGCACGCACACACACACCAAGGCAGCCTCGTCCGGCCGCGCAGCAAGCACCGGCACCCGAAACCGCAGAACAGGCGGCGGCCCGCTTGGGGCCCTCGCGGGGGATCCAGGCTCCACGCGGCGAAGGCAAACTAACTATGCGCGACCGCTCACCGGGTGTATGTATGGTGTGCATACTGTCGCCTCGGCCGTCCCACGGGCCAAAGCGGCGCTGGATGCTTCACTAGCTCAAAAAAAAAAAAA
>JASMMZ010000004.1:18916266-19056526 GCA_038502455.1 Anisogramma anomala | reverse complement strand
GGGGAGAGGCCGGACGAGTGGGCGGATGTGTCAGAGGACGAAGACCATGGGCGCATTGTGGAAGCTGTCCGAATGGAGGAGGCGGCCGCGGGGGCCGAGAAGACGGGCTGGTGGTCGTGGAGTGAGTGGCTTGGTGTTCCGTTGTTGTGGGACGGTTATCTACACATGGAGACTGGGATGAGCTGGATGGCTACCGTATGATACAGCAGTACTGCACACGCAGTACATGGAAACCTACTTGGCAGATCGCCTACAGCGCAAGGCGCCCAGGGCAGACGCAGCTGTACAGGGAAACCAAGGGTGCACAGCTTGCTCTTACGAAGACGTCCACCGTGGCGCGTGGAAGCAGACCCTTTTCGACATGAGCTCCTTGCGCAGGCAGGTTGGTCCAGGCTGCCACCGGGCGTGACACAGCTTGGGCAGGGCATGTCTTGTGCGCCGTCGTCCTTGTCGCTGCCCCCAATGCAGTGGTCGCCTGGACGTGGAGCCCCACGGCAGGAAATACCGGATTTTGGCCGCAAGTGGACGCTTCTCGCACGTCCCAATGGGACGGACCGTATGGCATGTCAAAGCACGGCTTCTGACTGTACCTTTCCCAAAGTGCAGCAGCCTATTCCTCGCCAACACAACGGACTCGACCACCGGAGCAGGCGAATGGGTGGAGCCGTCGTCCACTTGGAAACCCGCACAGTGTCTGGCGGGGGGTGCCAATGAGATGTCGGCCACAACACGCCTCGAGTGACTCGTCAGCGAAACAGGTGCGACGGGCCAGGCTGCTGCAGCACGAACAGACGGAAAGTCGGTTTGATTCCGCACACAAGGCTGGGTGTGACGCCTTGCTCTGTGCTATCGGATCGTGTCTATCCAGGTAGCGAAGAATGACAAGCAAGCCAGCCCAGTAGTGGCTGGTTTGTCTCGGGTGTGCGAAGAAGCTGTTCTATGTCTGCCTGAGAACCACGGGCAATCAACATGAAGTGTGATTTTGGACGGCCACACACAAGGCGTGCTTCGAGAGTTCACGAGTGATGTGTGTGGACTGCTTCTCTGACCCGCTGCAGACCCGGAATCGCAATGCCCATGGGGGAGGATTTACTTGGCCAGCCAGAAGTCAAACCAGTCCACGATCCCCTTCAAACTCTGCTCCTTGACCCAGCCTAGCGGAAGGTCAGTGAACGGTGGCCCGCCTCGCTCGAACAGTCCGGCGGCCGGCCACCACCCGCGCGGAAAGAAAGAAGAGACTCACATTCGTAGGGGTCGTTTGGATTCCCCCGAAGAGCAAAGCCGTGCTCGACCTTGGCGAACAGCTGTAGAGCGTAGTCCTTCTTGCCCTCGATGAGCATGTCGATGGTCTTTCTCCGCGCGTCGGCTTCAAACATGTGGTCGACCTCGGAGCACGAGAGGAATAGAGGCTCTGTATGATGGGTGGTAGTCAGGTCTCGGGCCACGGGGCGCTTCCGCTCCAGGAAGCGGCACGCAGAGCAAAGAGCAGGCTTACTTTGGATGTTCTGGATGTGGTGGTCCTTGAGGAACGCCGGGTGCGCAAAGGCACCGACGGTGCACGTCTCCTTGGCCAGCTCGTCGCACACGAACGGAGCGCCGAAGCAATACCTGACAGGCACCATGCACGAACACGAATGAGCACGCAAGAAGGGCCCCTCCCGCCGGCCACAAAGGGGGGGGAACAGAAACGGCACGGCATCAACAACCGCCAGCCACCCAAACTCACCCGACACACGCAAACTTGGTCCCGGGCCCGCCCAGCTTCGCCGTGACGGCCGCGACCCACGCGGGCACGGCGCCGACGGCGAACGCCATCTTGTCGTCGCACCAGCTCGCAAAGTCGAAGCCGGGCTCCGTCGTGGTGTCGTCGCGCTCGCGGCGGTGCTTCCACACCGGGTCGCCGCGGAAGTAGTCGGCGCCGGCCGCGACGTAGCCGGCCTCGGCGAACGCGTCCATGACCAGGAACGCGTTGGCGAAGAAGCCCCAGACGTCCGGGAAGTAGAGCACGACGTGGCCGTTGGCGGCGCCGGGCGCGGGGCGCGATATGTACGTGTCGAGGCCGGCGACCGGCTCGGTCGCGCCGCGCGGCTCGCCCGCGTGCAGGTGCCCGGCGCGGCAGCAGGCGCCCGAGGGCTTGGCGAGGTAGGCTTGTTGGTCGGCCATGGTGCGAATGGGTGCGAATGGGTGCGTGTGGGTGCGTATGGGTGCGTATGGGTGGGGGTCGAGAAGAGGCCCGAGATGGGGGTCGAGATGGGGGTCGAGGATTGTGGGTCGTGTGATGGTGGTTAGGGGACCTTTTTATACTTCGTCACCAAGAGGAGACAATTGCGGGGAAGCTTGCGCACGAGTCTCGATTTAATGCCTCATAACGACAAGGTTACCACCACGGGACAGGATCTTGCTTGTCTGTGATGCTCGTTGACAGTTGCGGCCCCATTTCACCACGGCAGCCTATATCGCGAATATATCTGGAGTCAGGCGTGGTTGATGGAGCCTCACAAAGAGACCATCAGGATCCGAAAGCGCGGGCTCCAAGCCAGATGCCCCGATTTTCACAGAAACTCACGCTTCATCCTTCTTCTTATCCTGCTTGGCCCCTGCTTCTATCTTGTCCTCGCCTGCAGATTCTGCTTCAGGCTCCTCCTTGATCATCTCCTGGCTCTCCATTTTCTTAGCCTCCTCCGCACTCACGCTTACCACTCTGGCGCCAGCAAAGGTGTCCTGTGCCAGACTTGTCTCCGCCGGCCGCTTCCAGCTGGAGCTCGTGGGACTCTGGATGGTGGTCCGCAGACTGTCCTCGATGCTGCCCCCTGTCTCCTTCCATGCCCCGGATGTAGGTGACTGCAGACCTGCTGCGCCTGGAGATGCCACGGGCTGTTCTGTAAGGGAGAGATCCGACAGCCCCGATGTCGGTGGCTCTGTCTCCGTCGCGGATGTCACCGCCGCCTGGGCCTCGCCCTTGGGCCCATGCACCTTCGTCCGCAACACCTCAATCCTCGTCCTCCTCGCCGCCGCCGCCATCTCCTTCGCCTTCGCGGCAGCTTCTTCCGCCATGCCCTTGCTGGACGCTTGCTTCTCGTGCCCGGCGGCGGCGACGGCACTGGCGATCTTGTTCGCATGCACCTGGGCCTCGCTCGGCAGCACCGGCGCCGGCGGCGGCGCGTTCATCACGGCGGGCGGGTAGGCCTCTTTGTTCGCCGGCTGCCGGTACTTGGGCACGGGCGCCACGGCGCCCTTGGGCGGCTGGGTGTGCTCGTCGAAGTAGATTTTGACGTGCGTCTTGAGCTCGCCGACCTCGTTCCATTCCTCGATCTCGCTGAGGTCCTGTAGCCAGTAGGTCCACGCGGTCAGCCAGGCGAGAGCTCGTACACAGAACAACAGAAAGACACGGAGAAAAAGGGAAAAGGGATCGTACACCCAGCACATCCCCCATCTGCACAAGCGCCGGCATCCTCCGCGGCTTGCCCGCGGCGGTCGTGCCCGCGCGCCGCGCCCACAGCTGCCGCGCCTTGATGTCGGTGGCGAGGTCGGTTGCCTTGAAGGGCACGCGGTTCGCGCGCAGGATCGTCTCGAGGCGCGACGTGGCCGTGACGATGTGCATGTTGCCCGCGGTCAGTGAGGTGAAGATGTAGAGCGCCGGGTCGACGTCGTAGTTCTTGCCGACGAGGCGCCGGACCAGCTTCTTGGGCTTGGCCTCTGCGGCCGGCGCCGGCGCCGCGGACGCCTCTGCTGCCGGTGCTTCGGCGGCGGGCGCATCGGCTGGTGTGGCGGCTGCTGGTGATGCGGCTGCTGGTGATGCGGCTGATGGTGATGCGGCCGGCGGCGAGGGAGGGCTGGTCGCCTCGGGGGGCGGGCTCGCGCTGGCGCTGACGCTGGCAGGTGGTTCCTCGGATGCCATCGTGGGCTCTGCAGTTGGTGTGCGCTCGTGGTGTTGGCGATGTCTCTCTCGCAAGCACGTGTTCGATGGTGGGGTGGGGAATAGTAAAATGCAGGCGGGGTCTCGATTTCAACGTCTACCAACCAGCAGCGTGGCACTTGGTCGGCGTCAGGAGCTGTGACGGTTTGGAGATGCTTGGGATGGTGTCGCATGTCGTAAGTCACGAAGGGGCCCAAAGTGGCAGGGGGGCCCTGAGGGGTACCCTGAGGTTGCCCTGAGGTTGCCCTGAGGGGTGCCCTGAGGGGGCCCTGAGGCGGCCCTGAGGCGGCCCTGAGGGGGCCCTGATGGGGCCCTGAGGGCTGAGGGCCTGAAGGGGCACCAAGCGTCAGGATTTACTGATGTAACCTCGAGATCCTCAAGTAGGATTGGGCAACATCGCGCCATATTCACATTTTCATGAGAGATGAATCTAGACAAAGTTCATCCATGAGTCTATTGTCTCTGTATTTTTTTCCATCTTGAATGACACTTGGACAGAGGAACGGTCCAGCGTTACAAGGCAACGCCTGCCTGCCAAAACAAAACCCCCACAAACTGGCATCCAGAGTGAGAAATACAGAATATTGCTTGTTCGTATTCGTTCTTTTGTTGTTGTGCTGTTGAGAAGCCCCTCTTCGTATTCTACACAAATCTTCTGACTGTTTACACCACAGTCATGATGCCTCGAAGCATGTTTCGACGCGTCCGATCACAAAAGACCCAACTCAAGCCATCGCGACATCCTCCGGTGGCGCTGAAGTCCACAAGGCTGAGCACCCGGCCGGTGGGTCCGTGTCGACACGTCAGTACGAAATACTGCCTTTGTCCTGCACGGCCGACAGCTGGCGCGTACGTCAGACTCAGACTGCCTCACACAAGATCTTTGACAACACTGCACCGGCCCGATCGCCAGGGTCAACTGGTCAACCCCGCCGAGCTCTTTGTCGTCTGGGGAACCAGCATAGCGGCAAGGGTTGGTTTTACAAGTGGGAGGACTTTGCCGGCTCGAAACAGTTGGTTCGTGCTCCGCGGCAAGGCCGGTGGGTGCGGTGGCGATGGTGTAGAATGTGGTGGATGTGGGTGTAGGACAGGTGGTGTGGTAAAGGGTACTACCGTGTAGGAGAAGAAGCAGTGCCTGCGCTCTTCAGGTACAGTGCTGTAGGCACGCGATGGTTTATAAAAGGACCATCCAGCCGGTAGGACCCGGCCCCCGCCTCAAGACCAGCAGCCCCCAGCCTGTCGTTGCCTTCACAATGTGCCTCCTCGTCCCGCAAAAGCCCAAGAAGGCCGCCAAGGCTCGGAACCCGCCCAAGCCGGCCTCGATGCCCTCCATGCCCCGATACAGCCGCATGCACACGCGCCAGTGCTGCGCCCCGGCCCCGTCTGCTCTACACCCAGCCGACGACCTCGCCGACTACCTGCAGCAGCAGTACCCCGACGACCGGAATGCGTGGATCCAATACACCACGCAGCTCGGCCTGCACCGCCTGGACGACAGCGTCCACGCCCACGCAGACAAGAGCCACCAGGCGACCGAGGCCGTCGGCAAGGGTGTCAAGGACATCCAGGACCGTCTGGTGAAGATGGAGGAGTCGCTGGACGTGACGGGGCAGACGGCGGGTACCATATGGGCCTTCTGCGAGAACGAGAAGGACAGGAGGTCAGAGGAGACGGAGGCGCGGCGAAAAGAGAAAGAGGAGGCGACAAGGAAGGAGATGGAGAGGCTGAAGGGCCTGGTGGAGAAGATGGAGAAGACAACAAACGCAGCGCGGGAGGGTTTTGGTGAGGCCGAGGTGCTCAAGTTGCTCGGTGAGAGGGAGACACGACTGGAGCTGCAAAGGCTGCGCCGCCTGGAGAATGGAGCGAAGGAGGAAAAGGCTGACAAGGCCGATGGCCTTGTCAGTGAGGCACAGCTAGAAAAGCTGCTCGACCAACGGGAGCAAGCCAAAGAGTTGCAGCGCTTGCAAGCTCAGCAGGCGGCGGGTCCGAAGGAGTGGCTTGCGAGACCAGACCTCATCAAGATCCTTGACCAGAGAGACCGCGAGCGAGACTTTGCCAGGCTGCAGAGACTGGAAACGGACAAGCCAAAGAGAGGCATCCAGCAGACCAAGCAGGAAGAAGCCGAAAGCCAAGAGCGAACATTCCGCAAAATCCCGGACGACCACGAACAACGCCGGGAGCTGGAGCGCCTGAAGACATTCGAGGCCGAGGCTCGCAGGCACAAGGCCAAGGATTCAGAGAGCACCACCCACCAGAGTCTATCCAAGGTCGAGCAGCTCATTGTCGATATCCTCGAGAAGCACGATCGGAAGCAAGACCGGGAGAGGAGCCGCGAATCCGTCCGGAGCGCCCGCGGACGGCAAGGCCCACCATGGGCCGCCGGCCAAGACCTCCAGCGCCCCGTCGACGAGATCCTATCTCTGCTTCTGCACCGCCGCTCGGTCGCCCACGCCGCAGACGTCCTGGAGAGCCTCCTCCACCAGCCCGCGAGCACGGCGCCCGCGCGGGGCTGTGCGCGCGGGAGCGATCGCCCGTGGATCCTCGCCGAGGTCCTGCGGGCGCTCGACAACTACGAGGCGCCGCCGCAGAGCCACGGCGACGGGCCCTGCAGACACGACAGCTGCTGCGCGGCCACCCAGCCGCCGCCCGTCCACCGCCGCCACCACGCCGCGCCCGCGCCCGTCCACGCGCATGCGCCTCCGCCCCCGCCGTACCCGAGCGCGTGGCCCAGCGGCCCGGACGCTGCTGCGGACACGCGTCGGTGGTCCGCCGAGCGGCGGCACGTGCGTTTCGACTCGACGGCTGCGCCGATGACGTCTGCGCCGACGACGCATTGAGCGCGGCCGTCTCATGGTGGCCCCGTCTGTCGCCAACGGCGAGGGGAGGGCGTGGTGTGTTTCCTCCACATGGGCTTGAGACGGTGGGGAAACCGAACAGAGTGTCATCCTTGGGTCACTGGGCAGAATAGTGAATATGTCGAGGCACACACTGCATCTCGCATGCGGCATTGCGTTTTCTGCGATGATCCGTTCTCGTTTTCGACGTCGTGCGCTGGTCGGCTCCGACCGTCCACCCAAGTCTCTCCAGCCTGAAACAAGATCCAGATTCCAACGTTGTCACAACGGCTGGTACTACTAGATTCGGTTCCTTTTTTCCTGGCTACTAGAAGAGATATGCGGGGAGTGGCGAGTGGCGAGTGGCGAGCGGCGGTGGGTTTCTTATGGAAGTTGAAATGAGGCCGGCGCGAAGACCGCATGCACACCACATTTCTTCTATGAAGTTCCATACACCTATGCTTCCTTGTCAACTTATTGGCCTTGAAGTGGTATCACCCTCGGACAGCGAGAACACGAGACGCGGGCGGCCGCGGCTGGATACCGCGCTCTAGACATGTCGTGCAGTGGTGGATGACTTGGAAGCCGATTGTTTTGGATATATCAAGCAGTGATGTGGGTATGTAGTACTATGTATGTACTATGTACTATGCACGTATTTGCTGATGTGGACAATCTATCGTAATACATCTTCGACCTAACATCAACTTTCTTGGGATGGGTGCACGAACCACCTCGTTAAGAAAGGTACGGGGCCTACACTGTAAACCCTAACAGTGCCCAGCTTCGAGAAATTTTTTCAAGTTTAGCCGTTCTTAACACCATTACTTCACATGCCTCCTATTCCACCACAACATCGCTAATCGGCTTAACAACCACTTGAATCTTTTCCGGCGACCCTTTTTGACTATGAAGATCGTTGTCGGCCCGGCGCACTGCCCGCACAACGGTACATCCAAAAAACAGCCTTCATAAGCGACGATTCCGTCTCTCGTTACTTATGTTAACGTGGCCTCCCAGACCTACGCTAAGGTGCAAATAAAGTCTGGTTTTTCTTTTGCGTTTAAACATTCAAAAACCTTTACTATAAATGTTTGTTTACGACAGCTTTTCTTTTATAACCGTTACCACTTATACTAGTGCACTGCCTATTTACTGGAGTTTTCAATATTATTTTAAATAGATTTAACTAACTATAAAAGACTTTACTTTTCGTGGTATATTAACCGCTTATCAATATACTTTTTTTTTTTTTTGCTTTTTCAGGTTTGCGGCCCATAGTAAAAAGGTGGCTTATCATACTAATTATCAAGTTTATATTTTATTGCAGTGGGTTTTCAACTAAGATATATATATGTTGCATATTTTTCTCCTTTTTCAAAATCGTTATTAGATTTACGATCCGAATAAGCAACTCATAGGGATTATTACAACCGAATATTACGGTACGATTGAAGCTATAATTTTTAGGTTCGTATAATAATACGGGTTCATAAATTATAGGATACTTTAAAGCTTTATTTGAAAGATTGTTCTAGAATTTAATTTCTAGTAAAAAGTTTTACCTGTAGTTTTTTTTGTAAGTCAAAGTTGTAAATAAAAGGCTATAGCTATAGGATTTTGTTATATTATAAGTATATCAGATTAAAACCTTTTTGGAATTCCTAATGATACTTTCACTTTTTTTTAGCACATGGATATATTAATACAAATGCGGTTTATATTCGTAATTCTATGAGTTTGTTGTATGTTGTAAGAACTAATATTGTTGATATAAGGCCTTATTGGTTTCTAACCATTATGTATAACATGTTGTTTGAAAATTAGCTATTGGTAGGCCTTTATCGTTGCGACGTAGTCGATTCGAATCACTGTGGTTGAAGTAACTAGTGCTGTGTTGTTGTTGATTAAGATGTATAAGTTCTAAGTTTGGCAGACTGCTAGCTGGTCTGCATACTAATTTGTATGGCCAAACGCTTTGGTATGTACCCCACTTTGAAGTAGGCACTTACTATACTGCACTTGTAGTATAGTTCCACAAACTACAGTCAATTTGTAATACGTACAATTAACTTTACTTGTAGTAAAGTTGACTTGGCTGTACCGCACTTGATTACTATTTCAACACTGGCAGTTTTTTGTTTTGTGCCTGCACGCTAGCATAGCTTGCCATCAATTGATGGCAAACTTTAAAATCCCTCCTCAATCCACAAGTCAAACCCATGTCAATTCCGATTAATTTATACTGAAATCAACTTTAATTACAACCCTTTATAGCTCTTTTACTTCACCCTTCCAAAACCTCCGTTCCTCAAATCCCATGCATAGATCCTTTGTCATAGACTTGTACAAATTAAGTACGCTACCACTTGCGTACCTTTTGCTAGTAATTCAAACTACTGCCATCGCTACCTTTACCATCGCCACCACTGCCATTAGATATGCCACCACTTACGTACCTTTTACCAATAATTTAAACTACTGCCATCGTTACCTTTGCTATTGCTACCATTACCCTAGCAATTTTCTAGTTTGTTAGGGCAACCGTATTTCTTCACGATACGTATCAGACGATCCACGTATCCTTTAATTCATATAGTTAGTGTATTTTTATCTACAAACCTTTTTAAGGTGCTATTAGGGGTAGCCTTAGTTATAGAATTAGTAGGGTTATTTTTGCTGTTAATTTACTGGAACTTATCGATTTCCTGGTTTTGTATACCTCCCTTAAAGTTATTACGTTTATTATTAAAAAAAATTCATTAGTCGTATTTAGTTTTAATAGGTATTTGTAAAGGCTTCCAAAGTTAATATATACTACTACAAGTATTGGTAATATGTTATGACCCAACATCTGCAGGGCGCACCAGCGGCGGCCCCGCAGCAGATAACGAAGGAAATCGGTTGGATACAGCCTCTCGGCAGGCACCAGGGATCTACAACAGACACACCGTACACAAGGGTTAGGGTCAGCATGGTGTGAGACTCGATGGACTCGGTATCGAGCCAGTCGAGCTGCACACCGGGACTCGATGGACTCGACGTCAAGCCAGTCGAGCCTACACTGAAGACGTATGAAGGCGCGGATATATAAGGACACTTTCATTACCAAGATAGATAGTATTTCCTTCATAGCTCTTCAGTTGTCAATCTAAGTATTCAGTCTACCCTGAATAGCCTCACGGCTTCTGATCATCACTCGCACGAATACAGTCTTGATATTGCACCTTTTGTTACCTCTGCTACCTTACTGCTAACATAAACCCTCTGAACACCTTCTACATACTCACGGGTATTTAGTGTGATCATTACATAATAGTCCCAACTATTTAGTAACAATCCTTAATATACTGTTAGTTACTATACCGATATCAAGCCTATTATCATACCGTAAACTTTTATAATTAATATACTTTGGGTTATGTGTTTACACTTAATAGATATCTAGTATATAAGATTTTCCGTAATCGTAAATTTCTCTCTAAACTTATCTTCGTTAACGAGTATTATTAGAAAGCTAATTTATGATATAAGGCTAGTATTATTAGTAAATAACACGTTCGCGAAAATTGTTAGCTTTGTTTTCGTTAAATTTATGAAGATTTTGTTAATTCTTTTTTATATATAGTCTATTTACTATTAAATCCGCTTATTTAACTTATTAAAGTTTTTGTCTTGTAGGTTTTATACCTATATTACAATGAAGAGGTCGTACGATGCTTTCGGTTAACATATTGTAGCGATGTAGGTTGCGTAGGCCCTTTACTTTAGATATCTTTGTAATCCTACCTCGTTGGTTTTATTCATAATAGTTAAGTTTATAACTGTCTCTTTTTAATGTAAGCTAATATAAATACCGTTTTCGGCTTTAATACTATACATATAGAGTAACGATTCATTAAAATCAAGTTATATACCTTCGATTAACGTTTCGATAAGCTTACACTTTTAAAGGCCTGGTTTTTCTATGTTACGTTATTTCGCCGCTATAAACCTAATATCGGCGAGAAAAAAGGTATCTTTTATTTACATATTTATAGTACCAAAGTCTTTACCCTTTGTAATTAACAGGTACAAGTTAAAGTTTAAAGTTTTTATACCAAGATTATTTTTAAAATGCGCCTAATAAGTTAGAAACTAATAGATGCCTACCTCGGCCAGTCCATATAGATGTTTAATACAATGTATTACTGTACCGGTCGGAAACTACTCCCTTAATTTTTTAGCAACTCGAGCAATATAATCCATTAAAGATTAATAGTAAATTATATGTACGCTTACATAATGTCCAGGCTATTAAATGTCAATCAATCTTTTACACTAGCAGTCAAATTATCAGTAATAATGATAATCAAAAGTTGGCTGATTTTTTAGATTGTAGGCAATTAGGTGATGATTTAGTTTTTACCTTTATTATTGTATTCTTAAGCGACTAGCCGTAATTTTTCTTACGGCCGATACGTAATTTTACCTTCAATCTCGTAAACTATTTTCGACTTAAAAATAGTACCGTTTTGGTCCTTAAATTACATTATCAGTATAAATTGTATAACTCTTTGTAATAAAAAGCCGTCAATTTCCACTTAGTCAATTTTTTCAAAAGGCTTGCCTGATGTGTTAATAATACCTTCGACACGTAATTTAAGGGTAAATTCTCTGTTAAACTTCTCCTTTGAAAACACTTAAACCGTTATATACGCCATACTGGGCCTATATTTCCTATCACCGTCCTCCTCTTTAATATATATCCTTCTTTTTAACGTTTATCCTCTTCTTAAGTAGTCGTTTACATCGCCAACGTTCCATTAGCTTATTAATAATCGGCTCTAGAGGGTTGTATTAATTAATTCATTCCATTTAAAGATCATCGATATAAGAATCTTTATTAGAATTTATGGGCCCGAAAGGTTTTTGGCATGGCTTGACTTATGTGGCTTGAAAAGTCATAAAACTGTTAGTAATTTTAACCACTACGTTTAAATTAATAATACTTAAAATCTTATACTGCTTATTTTATTTATTTACCTCGCGCCACGTAAAGACTTTACTTTAAAGGGGAAATAAAAGTACGTTTATTATTAAAGATCCGTTCCTGATATTAATGGAATTATTAATCTGGCGACGTACTGATTCTTTTTTAAAATTTTTAAGGTTTTGCTATATGTCATAACACGTTTTTAAATACTTAACGAAGGTAACGACTTAGCTATTATACGTAGGTAGGACCTAAATATCAATAAAGTTGGTACAAGTCGGTTAAGGCCAATAGTATCATTAAAACCCTTTATTGCTATTTAAAGCCGTGTTTTTTAACTTGTAAAGCTTTCGATTTCTAGTGTAAGGATATCATAGACTTTTCGTAAAAAAGCGTATACCCTTTCGACTTTACTAATATCCTAGTAAACTTTAACGGGAATTTATTTACATTGAATCCCTATTTTTTATATTAACTTATAACTTTATTATAATAAAGTTAGTGCCAGTATCGTAAATTAGTATGTTTAGTGGTTTAAGGTACGTATTAATTTACAAAGTACGTAATATCTTTTATATTTCCTTCGTCGTAATGATTTTCAAGAACTCAATGCCGTGAAAAGCCGTAACAAAGTCTATAACGTGCAATAGTAACTTGTCAGCTAAGTAAAACACATTTACATAAACTTTCGAGTTAAAGTCTTAGTTTTTTCTTAACGTAAACTTAAATCTTAAAGGGGTTTAGAAGTGTATTTGGTAGTGATGGCAAAGCCGTTAGACTACTTTTAATGCTAGCAAATTCATATCTTTATAACCAACTGCCTTTAAAACTTTATAAAGCCTATTAGTTACCGGATGATTAAACCTATAACATAATTAACAAAATTCTGCCTTCGTTAGGTTTAATACCACTACCTTTAGCCCTTAAAAATAAAACCAGAGATACTCTTACTTAAGATTAAGTAAAAACTTTTTACCAGCTTTAACTTACATCAGTTCGTTAGTTTAAATATTAATATTTACGCCGAGGTTTTTTATATCTTTTAGATAAAGGAAGAAAGGGAAAAGGATTTTAAGATATGGAAAACAATAGGTCAGATAATAGTCTTTACCATCGTCGATCCCATTGAAAATGGCTTTTTTTCAGGGTTAAAGCTAACCTTAGTCTTGCTAATATCCGCATAGTTAAGTTTCGTAATAGTATCAGTATCCCTTTGTAATGTGATATATTGCAAATAGCCTCTAATTTAGTACCATATTACCCATGTATCCGGTATAATGCTTTAAAAGACTTACTTCACGTAGCGATTTCGGATAGTGAAAATGTATGTAAGGCTAGAGTTTTTATCGTTGTATTAGTGGTAAGGGCCTTTACTTATAAAACGGTACAAAAAGGTATGTTCGGCTAATTATTACGTTACTTCTGGACTAGTACTGGTATTAATGCTAGTATCTTTATACTAGCTAATAGCCTTTAGCTTTTTTTCCTTTCTTTTTTTCAATTTTTTTTTCAAATTATGTAACTTACTTAATATAGCCCCAATTAAAGATAATTGAGTATTGTGTATAATATATTACCTGTTTTACTTTACGTTCGGCAACGGTGTAAAGTATTCACTCATAGCCTTATTTTCCTTAAATATAATATCTTTTAGCGTTTAATATAAACTTATTTAACTAGCTTAAAGATCTTATGGATATAAAGTACCCTTTTCCGTAGGTAAAAGTCCGGATTTTTCGTTAACCGCATTAGACGAGCCTTTTGTACCGTCGATTAATGTAATACGAATAGGAATGTTTCTTTTTCTCGTTACTGAATTCCGAAGTTTAAGGGTATATACTAGTCGAACCAGAGACTTGAGCAGTCACGGTCGCTAGCGAGGAATATAATTGGCTAAAAAATCTTTTATAGGGGGCATTAAAGTATTGAAGGACATATTTAAACTCTTTATAGCCCGTGATTACTTATCGAACCTATTGGCGTAAGGTACTTTTGCTAGCTTTTACATTCCCTATTAATTATTAGCAAAACATCAGTCTGTCGAATATCTGATTAAGGAGGTTTATTTTGCTTTCAGACTCTTTTTTATAATCTAATATATAAAACCACTTAATAATGTTCCAGTCGGTATGATATTGCGTAAGATTAACATCGTGTTTGAAATGGCTTTTCAAGCTATCATAAATTTCGCAAAAGGAAAAACAGTTTATTAGGTATCAAAAGTAGTAATCCTCGGCTTAACCAATAAAGATACTGGGAAATAACGAGTGAAAACCTGGCAATTTAACCCTTATTTAATGGCAAATATTAAATAATAGGCGTAACTTGACGTTAAGGAGGTTATACGACTTACCGTTATACTTTTTCTTTCCTCCCCAAATCTTAACGAACGCAATAATTACCATATAGTCTGTATCTACCATGAAAACATGTCGAGGGGGAAGGGTGATATACTGGTCGTAGGAACTTTTTATATCTCCTAGCTAAAAAAAGGCTAAGGCTATTATTAATAGGACGGATAGTTACCTTTAGTTAAGTTTGGAGGAAAAAAGCTAGTAGTTGTACTTATAATAGGCTTACGTATAAAGTTGATCCTTTCTTAATTTGGATATTAAAACTGGACGTGTCGAAAAGTTTGGGGGAAATAGGCCTAAGGGTTTCCGTTACAGGAGACTTAACGATAATCCTTTTGGTGTTAAGGGGTCCGTCGAGGTTCCTACTTAATTGATTAATGTAAAACGCTTACATTAATACCTTTGGTCGCGTTGACAGCTTTTGCTTTATGCATTCAGCCGCTGCTAAGGACGTACTACACGTTATTACGTAAAGGTGCTGGACTACTGAAAAGGTTAACATATTCTATATCGCCAGCACGTAAAGAGGCCCGACTTAGTTAGGAGTAAAGGGGAGGTCCCCTAGAGTATGTATATGTGCATTAAGGTTTTTTAATATCTTTTCTTTTAGACTATGACTCTTATAAATAGTTCTAAAATTAGGTCAGATCGAAAAGTTTTTATATTAGTTGTATATTAATTTAAGCTGAAAAATAAACCCTTTATCGTTTAAGTTTTGGTTTAACCTTTATTTTAACTCCTTTTGAAACTAAGGTCCATATATTTATAGTTTAGTTGTTAAAAAGGTTATGAAAGTTGATAAAAGCGTTATTAGAGTCGTTAGTATTATAGTGTTTAACGATGTAATAGCTGGCGAAGTTAGTAAGATATTTTCCTATTAATTTTTCGTTGATTTCCAACGCCTAAAGATCCTCGTCATAAAACTTAATAAAAGCAATTCCGAGCACCCTAATTGCTTTAAAATAGGCGCTTACGATAGACATTTCGACGTTTTCGCCTGTATATAACTTGGGCGTATAGGATAAAGAATTTGGTAATTTTAGGTATAATAGCTTAGTGTTTTTCCATAAAGTCGTGTGAGAACTTAGTGACTTAACGTTAAATCATATAACGTAGCTTTCTTAACGTGACTTAGTATATTCGGTTAAAGCAACGTGCTTAACGATTAAAATAGCATTGAAAGTAAAAAAAGTAAAGTAGGGCAAAAATTTAGTATAAAGGGTAAGGTCAGCGATTATTTATTGTTATTGATAAAGGGCGAAGGTTGTAAGTTGTTTAACGTAAAGACTCAATCGTTTTTCTATAGTAGTAATACCCGTAGTAATACTAACTTAGCTGTTTGCCAACTTGCCGAACTTTAAGACTTCTGATAGTCAATCTCAACATCTTCAAAAAGGATTAATAAAGATTTCTTAGTGTTTTTCAATAATAATACCGTTGCTTACTTTTAGATTACCGTTATGAACTAATGCAACTCAAAAGTCTTTTCTATTTTCCTGCCGTTATAAACTAACGCAGTACTAATAAAGACCCTTCGCAAAAATCTTTCCTCTACCCTAGCGATAACGCAAAGCGTAACAACCAGAAAGTAGCTTCTTTTTTTACCTAGCCAATCTGTGCTTAACCTAATAAGCACTGATCAGTGTTGGTAGGCCTTTATCGTTGCAACGTAGTCGATTCGAATCACTGTGGTCGAAGTAACTGGTACTGCGTTGATATTGTTGATTGAGATGTGTAAGTTCTAAGTTTGGCAGACCACTAGCCGGTCTGCATACTAATTTGTATGGCCAAACGCTTTGGCCTGTGCCCCACTTTAAAGTGGGCACCTACTGTACTGCACTTGCAGTGCAGTTCCACAAACTACAATCAATTTGCAGTACGTACAATCAACTTTACTTGCAGTAAAGTAGACTTGGCTGTACCGCACTTGACTGCTATTCCAATATTGGCCATATATACATAAAATTAGTTTTCTCACTTTGTGTATTTGTTTATTATAGTAAGGGACCGGAAAAGAAGCCTTTTATTTGCAATGGTTTGTTCAACGGATTAGAAGGTAAAGCTTGGAGACAAGAATGTTTGAATATGGTGGTTGTTATAGGGTAGGAACACCCAAGTTGCGAGCCTTTCCGCCGGCATTTGTACTTAGTTAACAAAAGCGAGGGTCGCACTATACTAGCTATATAGTGGGCACTTCCCGGTGATAGTAAAAAAAAAACAATCTATCGTAATACATACTAGTACTATGGTGTACTTTTCAAGTTCAAGTATGCTACCTTTATTGTTGTAACCTTCACGAGAGCTTCACCCCTGCACCTGCAGCATACCCTGCTGGTCCGGCCCGGGACTTTTCTAGTTCCAAGGCTGGCATGTACCCATGAACTACTCCGTACTAGTAAAAATGCCGTGAGGCCAATGACCACGAGGGAAACAAACACCTGGATACCCTCCGAGTGAATAATCGAATAGTACTTTCCTGTGCAGAAAGTTGGCGATCCCCTGCTCCTGCCTTGTTATCATGTCGCAATGCAAGGGACGTTGCAGCCACTCCCGGGGTACGTGATGTAAGTATCGTGTACTACTATGTAAGTGAGAGCAGGAGATGCATTGGCACTTCCCTTTTCGGCCCACTGATCAACAGCCATTGGCTGGTAATGCAGAAGGTGAAGGGTGCCAGGAGGCAGTTCCACCGTCCCACCGTCCCACAGTCCCACAGTCCCACAGTCCCACATTGGAAGGAGCGCAAGCACGAAGTTGCGAGTCTTTTCTTCCTCACTCGCCCCTTCCTTCTTCCTTCGATCGACAAAACTTGCATCCTCCGTCCTCGAACCGCGAACCTCGCAACTCGCCCACACAGCTTGCCTCGCGCTGCACTCCACTCTTTCCGCCAGTCTCGCCACACGTCACCAAAATGCACATCTCACACATGCTCGTTGCTGTCATGGCAGTATCCGCTTCAGCCACACTCCATGTTGGCGCTGATACTACTGTCAGCGGTACCTCCACCATGGTCGTCAGCCTCACCATGACTGCCACCGTCACCTCGGACCCCAAAGCATCCTCCTACCACGCCGTGAATCCCTCGTCTCCCGCCTCTGTCACTGCCCACTCGAGCTCCACTGCGCCCAACACCACCGCCACCTTTTATTCGGCCGGCAACGCCACGGCCTCTGCAAGCGGCACCGGTGTCGTCCACACCAAGAACTCCACCGCTCAGCCTACCACCTCCTACATCGCATCTGCCACCTCTGCCACCTCTGCCACCTACACCAGCAAGCCATCGGCAACAGACACAACAGGCAGCGCCTCGTCCACCAGCTCGGCATCCCCTACTTCCTCCAACTCGGCTGCCACGGCCGCGGGCCTCGCTGTACAGCGTTGTCTGTTGGTCGGTGTCCTTGGTGCCCTCGCCATGCTGTTCTAGGGCGAACCTCTTGACTTGACCAGTTCTAGTTGTAATCGTTGCACTGATAAGTATAAGACCGGCCTCCGGGTGGGCTCGATGTCTGCCTGAAGTACCATCTGTGTGGAAAATGGGTCGGGAATTCGCATTCGAGATGGAAGGGCCACATCACCTTTTGATACCACATTGCTTCAAGCACACTGTTCATTTCTTGCATAGTCTTCTTTTTTGACCGTAGCACTCATCATCAACTTGCTCGGTGCGATCCTACCACTTGATTGGTACATGGGGCGTGGGAGCATCTTGAAGCCTGGACGGAAGACAAAGAATAAGAAGAAGCATTTCTGGCATCAGATTGGAAACGAAGGAGCAAGTATCTTGGAAGGTTGAGAACTGAAAAGCGGATTGTGGCTTCATGTTATCAGTGTTTGTCCTCGATCCTCGATCCGATGGCAGTGAAAATCCAGTGGCATGGATTGATCATCTCCGAGATATTCATACCTGCGTTGCTGTCCCTCACTTCCACTACCTATCTTTCCACCTTCCTCTTGACTTATTTCATTGTCGGCCGATTTGAATATTTTGTTCCATGGAAGCTTCGACATGTGCTATGCCAGATCCTGATCAGGGAACAGGGAAGTTCCTTGATCATCTCTTCTGGCCCCTCTACCATGATAGATTGATTGTTACATAGTAGTGTGGTCAAGTCTACCAGATTAAATTGCCTTGGAAGGCGCCGCAAGCTCTCTGAATCCCAAGGTCACAGATTGGCGTTCATTGGGTCTTCCCCGACACACAAACCGTCCGGGCGGTGAGTGCCTCCTTCTCCTGACCAAACAAAAAACAGCCCATGTGCGCCAGCGAAGCCATCTACATACAACATGTCAGGGTCGCGGGCTCGGAACATACGAGCATCACAGGCTGCGGAGATCACCGACTCTGTGTGGGTCATCTGGGAGGTGGGATAGCTTGTCCATTTGTTTCCCCACATCCCGGATCAGTACCAGAGCCAGAGCGCCGGAATACCTCCGTATATGACTCCATCGAATGTGTTCCATGTCCTTGGTACTGGCATGCTCGGACCAGAACTCGCTACCATCGAAATCTCGTCCAACACCAAAGCACTCGAAAGCAAAACCCCAGGATCCAACCACAAGCCAGTCCACTCCGAGGCCATCCCCCAAACACACCGAACGGTGCCCTCGCCGCCGCCCCTGGTCGTGGCCAGGCTAGTTGTGATGGTGGCAGCCCACTTTGACGCACTGCTCGCAAAGCGCAGAGCCTTCCATGGCCTTTGCCTTGCAGCCCAGGACATGATGCGAACACAGGCCGAGACTCATCTGCTTCACGAGCTTTCTGATTTTGGCCTGCATGGCAAGCAGCGGGACGGCTTTTGGGTGTGCGGGTGTGGGTTAGACTGTGGTAACTCGGGGGCCCCGAAAACAATCGGAGGCGGGCTTGAAGATGCGTGAAAAGTGAGAGTGCTTTGTCTTGATCTTGGACACCGGCCCATGAGGGCAAACCATGTGCTGGGGCAAGCACGTTCTATATGACATTGGAGTTTCCAATATCACAATTCCGAGACTTCCAAACCCCTGTCGTCTCGCCGAGGGTCCCGAGGGTCCCTCCGGCGCCGTTCACGGAGGCAGAGATCGCTACCTGAACCATACGGCGACTGACCATCAACCCAGACACGGTGCGACTGCCAAGTGGCATGCTCGTACCCTCCCTCCACCGACATTGCTCTATGTCCGGCAGCACCCCCCAAGACCTCCCGGTGTCACCTTCCCGCAGCGTGGGATCCTGTGCGCTGGTGTCCCGGCTGGCCTCTTTCTGGACTCCGGTGCGGCCAGTAACATGGTCCAGACGTTGCGCACACCACTCGGGTTCACCCGCTCGGACCCTCACCAGCTCGCCGCTGCGGGTGGGTGCTCCTCGCCGTCGACCTGCGATACCACGACTAGCCCCAGGACCAACCAAGGTGAAGACAACAGCGGACTGGCAGGTCGCGAAAAAGAAAAAAAAGAAAAAAATAAAAAGCTAGGTCATACGGCGATGCCCAGGCTGCAGCACCGTCCCCGCCCCCCCAGGCGGTGCGCCGGCAAGCACGGCCTTGGGACGCTGCACAAGACGCACGCGCCTCTATCATGCGATGCGTTCCACGCTGCCGGGTCCGTCCGTAGCCCAAGGTGCTCAACGCACGAGAGAAGAGGGAAGAGGGGTGCTTTCGTAGTCTGCCCTTGTTTTCGGAGCAAGCGCCGTGTTCTGCCGGCCTGGTCTCTGCATCTCACGGCCGAAGAAGGGCCACGCGTTTGCCGGCAGTCGCTCGTCGGCCCTTTGGTGGACGTTGGTCACATGGGTATCTCCGCTCTCGAGGGGGGACGGACTCTCGACCATTCGACCCGCCGGTCGAGAGACATTTTGGGTGTCCGTTGCACAACGGCCGTAATGGTGCAACAGGTAGCTAGCCAGGTCCGGCCTCGACGACAAGCACAAGCACAAGCACATGGCGAGGCCGGTTTCTATCCCTGGAAGTGGTACGAGGACACAGACAGACGCATCCCATGTGAAGATGTCTCGGCGGGGCGCCGCGGGGGCGTCGGTCAGACTCTGGCGTGCCGTGGAAGGCGGATGACGTGCGGGCTGGGCTCGCTCGGACGCGGCCTGCAATCGATGTCCCGCCCGCTTGCGGAACGGTCGGGATGCCACGGCTCGCTTGCTTTTGTTGCTGGCTGCTCTCTGGGAAACGGCCTTCGCACAGGGGCGCCCGCCGTCGACCTGCTGCTGTTGATGGTGGCCACGAACCAAGCGGGTGGCTCGGTGACGCCGCACGCGGGGCACAAGCAGAGAGAGCTTGATTTGATGGAGGCCGGGCTTTGCGGCCGTTGCTACTTCCCGAGCCGAGCCGAGCCGAGCTCGGGGCCGGATTGGGGGCCAGGCACTGCAGGCCAGGCCCAGTGGCTGCCGTGGGATTCTGCTTGCAGCCAGGCCGGTATCGAGGCCGAGTCACGCCAGAAGAAGAAAGGCGCGCATCACACCGCCAACGATCCACGGAGGCAGCCGACTCGCTCTAGGAATAGTGTCGAAAAGAATGCCTAGTCAAGCGGCCGGTCAGCCAATCGCTGGCGGGGCATGAATGCGTAGCGTGTAGCGCGTAGCGCGCAGAACGAGGCGCGGTTCACTCGGACTCGTCACTCGGACTCGTCACTCGGTACTGTGATCTGACGGACAACCCGAGCACATGCCGGCACCTACCAATCATCTCCCTATTGCTCCATCACCTGCCTCCTTTTCTGTCACGTCAGTCTCTCTTGAACAATCGAGCCTTCTTCCGTGGTCTCTGGTCTTCCTCACCGAGGAACATCCCCAGCTCCCACCGCGTCGACGGTCTCTTCTTTGCCATGTCAGCCAACGATTACTACCAATCCCCTGGAGGCGGCGGCGGCGGCGGCCAGCAGCCCCCGTACCAGCAGAGCTACCCAGGCCAGCAGAGCTACGGTCAACAGGTTCGTGGCATCCAATCCCCTTCCTACCCTCTCGGTGTGTGCTGTGTACCACATAGCCATCCCCTCGCGGGTGACTGCTGACACGCCCCCACCAGAGCCCCTACCCTGTCGGGCACTCGCCCGCGCCCTCCCACGCCCCCTACCAGCCCCAGCAGGGCGGCCACTCGCCGCACCCCCAGGGCAGTTACCAGCCCCCCCAACAGCAGAGCTACGGCGGGGCCCCGCCCCCGCTCCCACAGTACGGCCAGCACGGCGGAGGGCCGCCCCCTCACGAGCAGCAGCAGCAGCACGGCGGCTACGGCCAAGGCGCGCAATACCCTTCCCCCCAGCAGCCGCAGTACGCGGGCGGGCAGTACGCGGGCGGGCACCGTGACGGACACCACCACCATCACCAGCAGCAGCAGTACGACCAGTATGGCCAACAGCCGGGCCACGCCGCAGAGTACGGGCAGCAGCAGCAGCACCTCCAGCAGCATCCAAAGCCGGGTGCGTATGGGCAGCAGCCTGCGTACGGCCACCAGCAGCAGCAGCAGCAGCAGCCCGGCGGCATCCCGGGCCAGCCGGGCGAGGGCGAGCGAGGCTTCCTCGGCGGCGCGGCCGGGTCGATCGGCGCAGGCTGGGCGGCGCACAAAGCCGGAGGGGGCCTGCTTGCGGCTGGTGCCGCGGCCATTGCGGGTGGCGTCGGCGGGAGCATGCTGCAGGACTTTGCAAAGAACAAGTCAGTTTTCACGAGCGGGCTGATGGCTGTCTGAAGACTTTTGTGCGTGTTACGGGATGCTAATGAATGTTTTTTGGTGCAGGACCAAGAAGCACAAGCAGGAGAAGCACAGCCATCATTCTGATCACCACCGGCGCAGGGGCAGCCACAGCTCGAGTTCTAGCTCGGACTAAGGATGCGTGGATTTGGCGGCAGGTCGTTTGACATGTTAGATTGTTCATTTGTTATCGGACATACATCGTCACCACTCCTTGCGGAATACTCCCTGGAGTTTCTATCCGAGGTCGTGATTTTCAAGCTGACTTTCTCTCAGGCGTCACTGGAATATGGGGTTTTTGTTTTGGTCCCAGGACCTGGCATTTTGACTGCTGGTAGCATTAGTAATTACTGTCATTTCTATCGTATATGTTTCTGCTGGAAAACAGGTTTGCATTTTCAATCATGTGAAATAAGAGAGTATCACTTATTCCGTGCTGTTTAGGCAAGATGGCGTTGTGGTGGTGCACAGCCGAACTGCTACATGTGTACTTGGAAGCGGAAGCATGCTTATGCAGTTCTATTGATATACTATTTGGACCTGAATGACTACTGCCACAGACGGGGAAAAGGGCATACTTTTGAGCTTTCCACCAGACAGTTGGCCCAACGAATATGAAGTACGTTGTTGTGACCATTGCAAAGGCAGAGCAGTTGACTACATCGTCAACTGCGTTGACATGCAATCTTCACTAATACGGTTGACTCAAAACACATTATTTTAATTTGCCACCAACTATTTTGGTAGCAATACAAAAGAGAGGGGAAATAACTGGTCTCTCCTAATAACGAGTACGTATCAACCCCGTTCCATAAACTATCAAGTGGGAGCCTGTTAGCCGGCCTCCTACAATTAAAAGGAATTAGTCACTCATCTTCTCCATATACTATACTTGTTGGAACAGCAGTCAATTGCAGTGAAGTCAAGTCAACTAATACTGACAGTTAGTTGATTGTACTGACTGCAAATTGACTGTGGTTTGTGGGATTAACTGACTGCATTGACTGCAAGTCAAGTGCAGTAAGTAGGTGCCCACTTCAGGTTAGGGCACGGGCCAAAGCAATTGGCCATACAAATTAGTATGCAGACCGGCTAGCGGTCTGCCAAACTTAGAGGTAACAACACATCACCACTTTCAATACAATACACCAGTTACTTCGACTACGATTCAAATCGACTATGTTATAACGATAAAAGGCCTACTAATACTAATCAGTACTTATTAGGTTAAGCACAGATAAGTTAGGTAGAAGAAAAGACTATTTTCCGGTTTTTACGTTTTGTTTAAGTAAGGTAGAAGAAAGATTTTTGCTAAGTGCCTCTATAATACCGTGTTAGTTTTCGTGGCAATAAAGTAGGGAGAGCTTTTGAATTGCGTCAGTTTTCTCGGTAATTAAGAAGTGACAACGATATCGCTATTATCAAAAACATTAAGAAATACTCATTAAACCAGTTTTAAAACCGTTGAAATTAACTATTTAAAAGTTGTAAAACCTTTAAGTTGGTAAACGGCTAGGTTAATATTATTACGGTTACTATTATTTTAAATTTTAAATCGTAAAACAATTGAGGTTTACAATCTTTAACTATAAATAATAATTTTAATAGTAAATATCGTATGACTTACTCTTATATATTAATCTTTCTCCCTCCATGTGTTTTATTTCTTATTATGATGGCTTTTGAAGAAGTTAAAATTAATACAGTTGTCGACCCCGTTAAGAAGGAAGCAATGAAAACTTTCGGTATTATTTTCGTTAAGCACTACAATAAAGACTTCTAGTTTCATGATACCAATAAAAACTTAACCTTCGAGCACTTTATCAACGTAATCGGTCGTTTTATCCTCGACTTAAATCCCACCGAAGCCGATTAAGGGCCTAAGATACTTTATGATTTTAGGAATGGTTTTGAGATTGGATTTTGCATATATAGAAAAAGATAGACAAATAGGTTAAGATATAGATAAAAATTGAGTTATTGAATCGAGGTGTCAATCTCCCCTTAATAAAAAGAAAAGAGGTTAATCTGGTAAATGTGTTTTGCGAATGCATAACAAATTAAGACCTCTATTAAACTGAAGCCAATAATAAATATATCGTTGGTGATAAAGTTTTTAACATTTTTACACGCGTTTATAAGGTCTTGCTCAAGTATAAATAAGTTTTTTGAACCTTTTTGCTTAAGAACCTCAACGCGCAAGTATCGTTGATAACGTTGTTAGCAATAATAAAAAATAATTATCCCACGCATAACAAGTCTTTAAGCTTATAACCGACCTTAGATTCACCAGTTAATTAAGTAAAAACCCTAACAGAGACCCTTTGAATACTAATAAGACTATTACCAAGTTCTATATGGTAATCCTTAAATTCCCTAACACGTTTAATTTTAGAAAGTCCGTTAATACCAGTATCAAAAAAAGGAAGGGCTTTACACGTCAGCTTATTATATGTATAACAATTAACTTCCTACGCTTAAACTTCACTAAAGTTAATTATCTTGTTTACCAATACCAGAACTTGCCTTAGCACTATTAGCCGAGAGATTTGGAGAGATTTTACGACTAGTACATTATTTTTCCTCCTCGAAATGTTTCCTATGGTAGATACGGATTATTTGGTCATTATAACCTTGGTAAAAATTTGGGAAGCAAAAGAAAAATATAACTATAATGTTAGTAGAGCCTTAGATCGTTGCAACATTATCTATTCGAATCGTAATCGAAGTAACAGTAGTATTGCATTGGTCAAGTGGTGGATGTATTGTTCTAAGTTTGGCAGACTGCTAACCGGTTTGCACAGTAATTTGTATAGACAATTGCTTGGTCCATACCCTAGTATGAAGTGCAGCATATTGTATTTGACTTACACCCAATACGGTAAGTCCACATAAATAATACGTTTTACTTGCAGTTTAGTATAGTCAACTTTACTGTAAATAAAGTTGACTTACTGCACTGCATGTAGTACTATTCCAACACTAGCGGCTTTTTAGTTTGTATATATATGTTAGTGTAGTTAACTAATTTTTTCTGGTTAGCACTAAATAGTGACCTCGTTAACTTGCCAACTCCCTGTCAATTCCAATTGACCTCTATACTAAATTGCACCCAATTGTATGTAAATTGACCTTATTTAACCTCAAGTACTCCGTTTCTCCGAGGTCCGAGTTCACTAACTCCTACAAAAAGTTATTCCGCTATAAGTCTTTACAAACCTCCAACTTAGCCGTGCCAATCAAATAAATCTAAATCGTTATTTTCCTAATAGTCTTCCATTTTACTAGCATATCCCTGGTTGTCGACACGTAACTTGGGCTGGTTAAGCGGCCTATTAACGTAACTCTTGATACGTATAATTAGCCTATTAGTATTTACAAACCTTTCTAAGGCCTTATTCGGTGTCAATTTCGTTATGTCATTATTAAAATTGTTTTTACCGTTAATTTATCGGATTTTTTCAATTTCCCTCCCTTCGTACGCTTTACGAAATACTATTACGTCGATTATTAAACGTTTATTAGTAGTGGTTCCAAGCTTTAAAAGGTATTCGAATAGGTTTCCTAAGTCGATATAAATAACTATCAGGACAAGAGGAATTTTTAACTGCTTAGTAATAAGGTTAAGGGTTTTCTATAATACTATGTCTACCTTAAAACCCGTTATTATATAGTGAACCTCTGAAGCCAATACTTTTCGTATAATCTTTTTATACTTAACGGATATTTAATAAATTAGGTTGCCGATAATACTAAACTGGTCTTCCTATTTATTTTCGTTAACGAGAGTTATGACGAAGCCGATTTGTAAAGGCAAGTTAATATTATTCACAAGAAACCCTTCTATAAAAATTATTAACTTAGCCTTCGACAGGTCGATTAAAATCATATTAATCCCACTGACTAAGTTTCACATTTGCTATTCAAGCCTTCTATTTAACCGGTCAAAATCTTTATTCGCTGGATCCTATACTTACACCGTGATAGAAAAGTCGTAAAAGGCATCTAGTTAGCATAAGATAATAATATAATTACTATGAGCACGTTACTCTAGATACCGTTAGGTCTTAGCTTTATTAATCTTATTAATTGTAGCCAAAATAGTATCCTGGACTTTTTGGCGAAAGCTAATGCCAGTATTAATACCAAGTATAGGGATTAAAGATCTATTAAAATTAAGTTGACTGCTTTTCATGAACTTTGTTACCAGCTTATAATTTCAAAAATTAAAGTTTCTAATCGCCTATTATTACGATAATATAAAAACAATCGTTTCGACGAAAAAAATATCGTGTGTTTATATACCTACTACACCGAAATCCCTATTTTATGTTACCAATAAATACGGGTCGTATAGTAAGAACTTCATTGCTAATTATAATAAAAATAAGATTAATGGATTAAAAACCAAAAAACACCTCTTTTAGCTAATCTATATAATGATTTAATATACCGTATTACCGTTCCTAAAAGGTAGATAAAACGTAGTTTTTATAACAGATTTAATAATATGATCCGCTAAAAATTCGTTACTAACTACGTATAAGTTTACGTTATATTATGGCTATTAAATGTAAACTTGACTTTAGTTTTAAATCATAAAGTTATTATTGAAGCGACTACTAAACTTTGATTTTTTTTAAAATCATTAACGACTATGTAAGGATTCAGTCTTTACCTTTATCGCCTTATACTTAAGCGATTAGGTATGACTTTTTGTACGACCGCCCTGTAATTTTACCCTTAACTTTATAGATAATCTTTGCCTTAAAGATCGTAAATTTTGGGTTTTAAAGGTTAAAATCGATTTTCTATACGAATTATACAACCATTCGAGTTAAAAAGCCGTTAATCTCAACCTTGTCGCTTTTTTTAAAAGGTTCATCAAATATTTTAATAATCTATTAAACTCGAAGCTTTAGTACTAAGTCTTCGTAATATTTTTTCCCCTACTTCCCCAAATAGTATCATAAATAATGCCCAGTATATAATCCTTCTTTAACGTTCCTCTTTTTTGGGGGTCATTCGCACCAGCGACATTTTATCGATTTATTGATAACGGATAAAGGAGGTTCGAATTAAGTCTGTCATTGAGCTTAAGGGTTTTTATTGTTAGTAACCGTAATATAAAGCTTAATTTTGATAGTCTAAAAAGATATACGACTATTAACAATTTTAATAACTACCTCAGAGTTCGTAATACTTAAGATTTTATATAGGCCTTTCTATTTGCTCGGCTCCCGTTACACGAAGACTTTACTTTGTAACTATAAAGTAAGTAAGTTGATTATTATAGGGCCATTCCTAGTGTTAAGGGAATTATTAACCTAGCGGCGTACCAATTCCATTCACAGTTCCCTCATAGCTTTGCCATGAACCATAATACATTTTTAAGTATTTGACGATAGTAAAGATTTACTCATCAGGCGTAGGTATACTCCGAAAACCAACAGCATTAATATTATGCTGTTAGGGTCTATAATGTTGTTTAAGCCCTTTATTACCATTTAAAGTTGTGTTTTCGGATTCGTAAAGCTTTCAATTTCTAATATAAGGATATTATATATTCGGTGATATAATATGTATGTTATTTTAACCTTTTTAATCCTTTAATAAGCTTTTACAGGTAACTATTTATACTGGATACCCATTATTTTAACGTTTTTCTAAAACTACATCGCCATAAAATTAGTACCGGTATCGTGAACAAAGACGTTAGGTGGGCTTAAGTACGTATCAATCTATAATATCCTTAAAATTTTCTACGTATCTTTTGCCTAAAGAGACTTTAAAAACTTAGCCTTGTAAAAAGCGGTTACGAAGTTAACGACATAAAAAACAGGTTTATTATTTAAGTAAAATATATCAGCGAAATTTTTGTAGTCAAAGTCTTTATCATTTTTTAATGTAAACTTAAATTTCCGAGGGGCTTAGGCATACGTTTAGTAGTGGTAATAAAGTCTTTCGATAACTTTTAGGGAAAGGTATTTTATATCTTTATACTTTATAGATTTTAGGACTTTATATAGCTTGTGAACAGTTATGTGGTTAAAACTTTAATGTAATTAACGTATATCCAGCTTCGTTAAGTTTAATATGACTGCTTTTGGACCTTAAAATAAAACAATAGATACTTCCATTTAAAGGCAAAGGTAAATCTTTAGTTGTTTTTAACCAATTCGTTTACGTTAACGTTAACGTTAATATCGAGGGTCTTTATATCCTCTAAGAAAATGAGGAAATGAGTAAAGAACTTAAGGATATAAAATGAAATCGCTTTTACAACAGTTTAAATTACCGTTATCTCTATTAATAATAGTTACTTACCTAGTATAAAGTTTACTTGAGCCTTGCTAATATCGTAACGATTAATTTTAATAGCTATAATGCTTTCCTTCCAAAATATTACGTAATACGAATAGTACATTATTAAGTACCTCACTACCTTTATATTTGGTATAATATCTTAAAACGTATGGTTTGTGTAACAATTGCAAAGGTTAAATGTATACGAGGTGTTAAAGGCTTAATTAGGGAAGAGGTAAGGGTTTTAACTATTTAAACTGCACAAAAAGGCATAGTTAGCTAATTACTAGGCCATACTAAAAGCAATATCTTTATATCACTTAATTTATTTAGGGATTAGCTCGTCGCCTTCAAAGCCTGCAATTTAATTTATGTAGTCTTATTTAAAAGTGGTAAAGTACTAAATGTAATACGTTACCTTTTTGTTATTTCGTTCATTGGGGGGGATCGAGTTAACTAATAATTAGACTTACCATAAATCCAATATCTCTTATCACTATTACAACAATAGTACTTACAGTTAACAGATCTTCTTGAATATTAGTTTTATTAACGTTAACGTAACTGTTATCTCCAATTTATAATCAGTAAGTCAAACCTTAGGCGTTAAGGATGCTTGTATCCATATTTACGGTCAACGTAATTAATTGTCGTAAGGTCTTTTTTATTTACGTTAAAGAAATTGCCAGATTAAAGGCTTGTATTAAACGAGTTTGGTATACGCGATATTATAGTGGTAAACGAAAAACTCAATTGGCTAAAAAAAGCCTTTACAGGTAGTATTGAGGTGTTAAAAAGCGTATTTAAACTCGTTAACATCCGTAACTGCTACCTGTATCTACTCACGAAGTGTGGCTTTGCTAACGTGCACTTTCCCCATTGATTTCTAATATAATATTAACTTATTAATCATTTAGTTAAATATATTTATCGGGATTTCCTCTTTCTTCTTCTTAATTATCATCATTGCGCACCTCGTGGTGACCCAATCTATATAGTATTACGTAAAGTAAACGTCGTATTCGAAGTAGCGCTTTATACCATTATAAATTTCGCGAAACGTAATAGCTCGGGTAAAAGAGGTTAGGTAATAATCTCTAATGTGCCTTATAAGGATTTCGGGGAATAGTAATTAAAAAAAAAAAAAGGAAAACTTTATTCACTTACAGATATTTAGGAAGGGAATTATCTTAGTATCGAAAAGGTTGTAAGGTTTCTCGTTATACTTTTTTACGTCTTTTTAGTTTTTGGCGAAGTCCATAAGAAGTTTGCAATTAATATTCAACTATTTTAATAGGTTTTAGGGGTAAGTCGCGATAATTATCCTAGTTTTAATTAGTGATTATTGATAATTTAAACCTTGAAGCCCCTAAGATACAGTATTAAGGGTAATTGCCAATCGCATGACCCAAGGAGTAAAATCCTGTAATGAAACCTATGGTGGGTTTTCGAGTATAGGAAAACTTGCTATAAAAATATTTTTAAGGGGATTATCGATTTTAAATAAAGTTTTAAAGGGAAAGGAGAACTTAACAACTTAAAGAAACTTGACGATCTTATTTAATTAACTGGTATATAACGCCGACGTTAATACCTTTGGTCGTGTAGGCAACTATTACTTCAAATGCACTGCCATCGTTAAGAGCGTACTTCGCATTGTTACGTAAAGTTATTAGACTGCCGAGCAGTTTAACAGGTTCCTTATCACCCGTATATAAAGAGGCTTAAATTAGCTAAGGGTAAAGTAAAGGTCCCTTAAATGGTATATAAGGGCGTTAAAGTTTTTAATACCCTTTCCTGTAGGTCGTAGGTTTGAAAGGTATTCTTTAAGTTATATTAATTTAAAAAGGGTTTCCACTCATTTAGTAAAGCTCTTTTTTAACACATAAATCCCTTGGCGTTGAAATTTAAATTTTAACCTAAACTTAATATATTTTTAAACCTTTTCCCACATATTAACAATCTAGTTATCGAAAACGTAGCGAAAATTTTGAAAAGCGCGGTCGCCACGATTAAGTTTTTCGTCGCCGTCTTACTTAACAATGTAGTAGCTGACGAAGTTATCTAGGTGCTCTTCGGTTAAGTCTTCGTTAATATCTTCTCCCTAAAGGTTATAATTGTAGTATTTGGTAAAAGTAGCTTCAAACATCTTAAATACTTATTTTTTTGGCGGGGTCGATAATGGCTTTAAAGTAAGTATTATAGGTAGATATCTTAGGGTTTTGGCTTGTGTGGAACTTGATAGGTATATAAGGCAAGGGATTTGGTAATATTTAGGTGTGAAAATTTGGTGTTTTGGCGTTATGTCATATGAGAATTTGACGATGGCGTTGAAGTTACATGGAAAATTGGCGATTTAGCGTGAAGTCGCGTAACGTGTCTTTTTCGGCGCGACTTAACGATTTTTAGTGTTTTCGTTTAAGATAGCAATCTCAACGATTAAATTAACGGAGGGAAATTGAGAAGAATAAAGTAGGTTATTTAGCGTAAGGACTTGGTCGTTTTTCTACAATAGTAGTACCCTAAGTAGTAATGACTTAGCCTTTTGCTAACTTACTGAACTTTAAGACTTCTAATATTTAATTTAAATGTTTTTCTTTAAAAAGGATCCGTAAAGATTTCTTAGTATTTTCAATAGCAATACCATTACTTACTTCCAGATTACCGTTGTGGAATAACGCATCCCAAAAGTCTTCTTTATTTTTCTACCATTGTGGACTAACGTAGTACTAAAAAAGGCTTTTCGCAAGAATCGTTCCTTTACCTTAGCCGTCGTAACCGTAAAACGTAACTGTAAAGTAGCATTTTCCTTTACTTATCTAATTTGTACTTAACCCAATAAGCATTAATTAGTGTTAGTAGGGCTTTAGATCGTTATAACGTTATCGATTCGAATCGTGGTCGAAGTAATAGTAGTATTGCATTGATTAAGTGGTGGATATATTGTTTTAGGTTTGGAAAATCGCTAGCTAGTTTGCACAGTAATTTGAATAGTCAATTACTTGGCCTGTGCCCTAGTATGAAGTGCAATGTACTGCACTCAACTTACACCCAATGCGGTAAGTCCACACAAACAATACGTTCAACTTGCAGTTAAGTATAGTCAACTTTACTGTAAGTAAAGTTGACCCACTTCACAGCACATAGTACTATTCCAACAAATAAACCATATGGCGTTCTTGACGTTAAGTTGCGCCCGTTTTTTAACATTTGTTGTCAAATAAGAATTAATTTATAAGGCTTTAACTCGTTATTTCCCAATATTTTTACCGGTGTAGCAGAATATTACTACCTCTAGTACTTGTTAAATTTCTTATCGATTTAAAATATTTACGATAATTTTAATAGTTACTTTAAATACAATGTTAATCTATCCTAATATCATATAGATTGTGATATCATTAAGGGTTTTTACATGTTGTATTATAAAAAAGATTTAAAAAGTAAAATGTATATTTTGAATTAAACGTTCAATAGACTCATAGTCTATTAATAATATATAGGAAATGCAAGTGGTAGTGAAAGAATATTGCGTTAGAAAGTTTTCCAAGTTATTATAGGATAAAAAGAGTTTGAATACGACCTATAGTGCCCTAAAGGTTTTTGTAAATGGTTGCTTAATCAGTTTCGGTTTTCGTTTGCAACTATTATGATAATAGTTCCAAGTTCGACTAATATTTAATCCAAAGTTTACAACTTCAGCAACGATGATAAAGACATTGTCTATACTTATTATATTTATTATAAATACGGTAGGATTAGAAAATACCGTCCATAAAGGATTTTAACTTAAAAGCTTAACCATCGAGACATATAAAGAAAATGATATCCTTTTTTTAAAATTTCTAGGTTCGTTACTCAAGTTTTTTTTTTAAAAAAATACTAAAAAGTGTTATATTTACAGTGAATAATATTGTTGGTCAACACGTTATATTGATATCAAATGTAAATTGAAACAGGTAATATATTATACTTAATACCTCATTATCTCTAACTCAACATACTGTTGGTAGGCATTTATTGTTACAACATAGTCGATTCGAATCACTGTGGTCGAAGTAACTGGTACTTCATTGAAATTGGTTTTGATTAATAAGTGGCAAGTTCTAAGTTTGGCAGACCTCTAGCCGGTCTGTATACTAATTTGTATAGCCAAATGCTTTGGCTCGTACCTTACTTTGAAGTGAGTACTTACTGCACTGCATTTGCAGTCAATCCTACAAATTGAAGTCAATTTTCAATAGGTATAATTAACTAACTGTAAATATAATTAACTTGGATATATTGTATTTGACTGTTATTTCAATACTAAAGGCTTTTAATTTTATAACTGTAAGTTAGCATATCCGGCCATCAATTGATGGCAACCTTTGAAATCACTCCTAAATTAATATATCAAACACTTGTTAACTTCAGTCAATTTATACTAAAATTTACATGAATTATGGCTCTTTGTTCCACATCTCCGAGGCTTCCGTTTTTTAACTCCCGTGTACAGGTTTTTTGCCACAAAACTATATGCATTATCTATTCCACTTTTTGCGTACCTTTTACCAGTAATCTGATTTACTAGCATCAACACCGTCACTTTTGCCTTCAGCATTATTACCCTGGTAGTGTTTAAGTTTGTGAGAGTATTTTTGTTTCTTTAAATTACGTGTTGGGCGATTTACGTAGCCTTCGATTCGTACGGTTAGCGTATTGCTGTCCACAAACCTTTTTAAGGTGCTATGAAGCGTGATCTTTGTTATAACGTTATTGGGGTTATCTTTACCGTTAATACACCGGAACTTATCGATTCACCGAGCTTTTTATACCTTTTTAAAGCCATTACGTTTATTATTAAACGTTTTGTATTGGTTGTGCCTAGTTTCCATAGGTATTTATAAAGGCTTCAGAAGTCTATATATATTACTATGAGTATCAGAGGCAGTGACAGACATTTGGTAATAATCTTTAACATGCCGTTAGTTACTATACTAATGTTGAAGTTTGCAATTATACCGTAAACTTTTGAAAACAATATGTTTTGTATTAAACGTTTATATTCAATGGATATTTAGTGTAAAAGATTTCAGGTAATCGTAAATTTCACTTTGAAGCTACCTTTGTTAACAAATATTATAAAAAACCTGAGTAACTCTATAAGGTTAGTATTATTGACGAATAGCCTATCCGTAAAAATTATTAATTTTGTTTTCGTTAAATTTATCTAATTCTTATTAATATTTTTTCCCTCAATAGTTCAGTTGCCATTTAATCCTTTCATTTAACCTGTTACAGTCCTCGTTTTATAGATTTTATACTTACTCTATGATAAATAGGTTATTCGATACCTTCGGTTGGTATAAAGTAGCAATATAAGCTGTATGGATCTTTTACTGTAAATATCTTCATAATTTTTCTTTATTCGCCTAATTGATAGTTGTTAAGCTCGTAAGTCATCGCTTTCTACGTAAACTAATATAAGTGCTACTTTTAGCCTTAATACCATAAATACGAACTAACGATTTTTTAAATTTAAGTTTCATTGTTAGGCTTTTATCTTTGCAACGCAGTTGATTCGAATTACTGTAGTCGAAGTAACTAATGCTGCATTAAAATTGGTTGTTGATGTGTAAGTTCTAAGTTTAGTAGACCGCTAGCTGGTCTACACGCTAATTTGTATAGCCAAATGCTTTGGTCTGTGCCTCACTTTGAAGTGGGCACCTATTGCATTGCATTTGCAGTGCATTCCTACAAACTGCAGCCAATTTGCAGTCAATACAATCAACTAAACTGACAGTTTAGTTGACTTAACTTTACTGAATTTGAATGCTATTCTAATACTGGCGGTTTTTTGTTTTGTACCTGCATGTCAATGTGGCCTACCATCAATTGGTAGCAACCTTTAAAATCCCTCCTTAATCTATATTCCAGTAATTTGCTAATTCACTGTCAATTCTGATTAATCTTTACTAAAATTGACATTAATTACGGCTCTTTATAGCACTTGTATTCCCTACCTCCGAGATCTTTCTTCTTTAACTACCGTATATAAGTCTTTCACCAGAAGCCTATACCTATTACAAACTCCACCACTTACCTACCTTTTGCTAGTAGTTTAATTTATTAATAAAGCTATTACCAATTTTACCGCCGTTACCATTAACATTACTACCTTGACAGTTTTTAAGTTTGGCAGAGCAAACCTGTTTCTCTATATTACATACCGAGTGGTTAACGTAGCCTTCGATTCATATACTTAGAGTATTGTTGTCTACAAACCTTATCATGACGCCACTAGGCGTGACTTTTATTATAACGTCGGCGGCGTTATTTTTACCATTAATTTACCGAAACTTATCGATTTCCAGAGCTTTACATACCTCTTTTAAAAACATTACATTTATTATTAAATGTTTTCATTAGTCGTATCCAATTTTCATAAGATTTATTAAAGGCTATGTAAGTTTATATATAATATTATCGGAATCGGAAACAGTTTTAGCTTTTTAATAATAATAATTAATGTGCCGTAAATTACTATACGGATATTAAATACTATAATCATACTATAGACTTTTAAATATAATACGCGTTGTATTTTAAGTTTACATTTAAAGAATATCTAGTATACGAGGTTTCCGGTAATTATAAACTACTTTTTAGACTTTTCCTCGTTAACGAATATTATAAGGAATCCGATTTACGGTGTAATGATAGTATTATTAGTAAATAACATGTCTGTAAAGATTATTAATTTTTTTTTATTAGATTTATTAAAACTGTTTGTAGAGAATTAAATATTGCAACGTTGTCGATTCGATTGGTCGAAGTAACAGTAGTATTATGTGGTCAAGTGGTGAATGTATTGTTTTCGGTTTGGTAGACTGCTAGCCGGTTTGCGTAGTAATTTGTATAGCTAATTACTTTGTCTGTGCACTAGTGTAACATGGGGTCATATTATACTTAACTTGCAGTTCATTATAGTAGGCCCGTACAAAATAATACATTCAACTTGGAATTAGTATAATCAACTTTATTGTAAGTAAAGTTGACCTATTGTATTGCAAATTCTACTATTCTAATACTAGAAGATTTTTAGTTTGTATGCATACGCTAGTGTGGTTGACTAATCTCTTTAGTTAAACGTTAAATTGAGATCTTATTAATAAGCCGGAGCACTATCAATTGAAATTGACCTCCACATTAAAATGTACCTATTTATATGCCAATTAACCCCATGTTCGATTAGTTTCCCCACAGCTCCAAGGTTCAACTTTATCGACTTTCACAAAAAGTTCTTTCGTTACAAACCCATAAAATAATTTACTTTAGCCGTATCAATTAAACAATTCAATATCGTTAATTCTCTAACGGTCTATCAGTTTGCTAGTATATCTCTAATTGCCTTCACTTAATCTGGACTTTCCGGTTGGCCTATTAAGGTAGCACTTGATACGTATAATTAATCTATTACTATTCACAAACCTTTTAAGGGTCTTAATTAGCGACGCCTTTGTTATAGTATTAGTAGGATTGTCTTTGCCGTTAATTTATCGAAACTCCTTAGTCTCCATCTTTTCGTAGGCTTCGCGGAGTGCTATTAAGTCCATTATCAAGTGTTTTTTCGAGTTAGTACAGATTACCACTGGGATAGGAGGAATTTTTAGCTGCCTGGTAATAAAGTTAAGAGTTTTTCATAGAGCCATGCCTATATTAAAGCTTTTCATTATGCCGTAAACCTCCAAAGCTAATACGCTTCATACAATCCTTTTGTATTTGATAAAGATGCAGTGAATTGGATTGCTAATAATGCTAAACTTTTTTTCCCGCTTGTTTTTATTAACGAAGGTTATTAAAGAGCCGATCTATAAAGATAAGTCGATATTATTTGTAAAAGAGCCGTTTGTAAAGATTATTAGTCAATTTTCGATATATCGATTGGAATTATATTGATTTCTCGGTTTGAATTTCGTAACATTACTTAAATTTCTTGTTAAGTCGGTAAAACTCGTTTCCGGCTGGATCTTATGCCTGCACCGCAATAAAGAGGTCGTAATAAGCCTCCAGTTAACACAAGGTGGCAATATAGCTGCTACGGGTATACTGTTCTAGGTACCGCTAGACTTTGGCTACATTAGACTTGTTAATTATAGCTCAATTAGTACCCTAGCCTTTTTGGCGAATACTAAGGCTAGTATTAATACCAAATATTCTGATTAACGATTCGTTAAAGTTGATTTAATTTCCTTTCGCTAGTATAGTTATTGGTTTTCAATTTCAGAACTTGAAGTCCTTAATTACCTATTATTTCGATATTACAAAGCCAGCCGTTCCGATGAAAAGAGTATCGTTAGTGTAAAGGGAATAAGGCCAGAGCTGTCTCTCAAAGTGGTCGGATTCTGTACATAAACATCGATGAAGAAGAAGAGAAGAGAAGTCTTTGCTAGGGAGTGGCTATGGAGCTAAGATGGTATAACCCTCTCCCTAGTTATGTAACGTGTGGTAGCGTGTCTTCAAGCGGCTTTCTATCTGCTCTAGAACATCGTAGGAGCGTGTAAAACTACTAGGGTTAGATTCCTAGTAATACTATCCAGGTACTAGCTTATAATATTACCCCTAAAAACATCCCTACCGTCACTTTCCCCGTTTTTTGAGTGTGTAGTGTCATTATATATGAAGTCGTAAGTATAAGGAAGGTAAGAGCGCCTTTTAAAACATTACAGCTCTATATAAAAAGTATTAGACCAACGTTACATAAAAGGTGCTTTAATGCCTCCCCTTCCCCCCTTATAAATAATTCCTAAATTTCTAATTATAAAAGACGAACTTTCTTTGTTTTTGACCTTTTACCTTTCCATATAGTGTTAGTACTTTTAGCTATTCATGTAGCACTTATTTTGCAGTGTTAGTACTCCATATATCCCCTTTATATCGTTACGATAAATCCCTTATCTGACGTTAGGATAGATAAAGCTATTAGAGATGTAAGTTATATGTTTATAAGCTGTTTAATATATACTAACGAGTATAAAGTTCCCTACATCAAGGGCTATAGACATATACCCCAAAAGGACTCGTAAATGATTATATTTCGAATATATTTATAAAATGGCGTATAATCCTAGAAAAATCTGCCACAAGACTAAGGGTAAGTGGTTCCAATAACTACGAGACAGTTGTTAATAAGTAACTAGATATTGGAACCTGATGCCGCATTTGTTCCGTTAGAGTTACAAGTCGTAGTTTTGATTATACTTATACGTCGTTAAACCTAAATTCCGATAGAAATAAGGCTGTTACAAAGTTTTTTAAAACATATCTAACGTTTGACTTCCAAGACTAGGGTAAGTTTATGTTCTATAAACCGCTCTCTGGGTACTAATGAACGGTTGAAAAGCGTATAAACTTAGGTAATCGCCGTAAAAAAAGGTTATAAAAGTATGTCGCACCACGTAATGTAAGGTTAATGCCTAAGGAGAGGAGGGTTTCATCCCTGCCACTTCCGTATGGTCTAGTGGCTTACAAACCGTACAATTAATAAATAAGGAACGTCATACTTAGGTAAGTTTTTCGTAGCCAGATAAAAACGTGGATAGTGCGGCTTACAAATAGTTAGGAAGTATTATTAAAAACTATATAAAATTTTATCGAGGTTTCGAAATGTATTAATGCTAAATTGGATCGTATAAATGCCAAACTAAGTCAGCTTATTAAAATAAGTAACAAAATACTAGGAAAGGACTTAAATTAATATTTCGAAAATATACTTAAGTAGGTCCGGTTGTAGTCGTTTGTTTTTTGTCTTTATTAACATTAATACATTTGTTTAATATTTGTTCGTTAATAGCTTATATATTATTTCATTTTGTAAAGTAAAGTATAATGTTATGCCCGTTTACAAGCTAGGTATAAAATCTTATCGTTATATTTTGCTGGTTTATAACGCGATTCGAAGGTATTAAATACTACGGTATTGAAAAAGGTTTAAAATCGATTTCCACGTTAGGTATATATAACCTACCTACTTAACTCAAACCTGTCGTTTCGATTAGGTATAAAGTCGAGTACGTCCGACATAGAGTTTATTACGGCCCGTAATATACTTTTAATTTGGTATTTCAGTTTTACCTCGTCGTTGTTGTTTTCAACAATTACAACTTACGGTGAAAAGTTTCGAATTTGCTAACTTGGGAACGAATTCAAAAAGGCTTTAACGAATTGATTTACATTAAATCGAAGATATTTCCTGTGTGGTATATTAAGTTTATCAACTTAAAAGTCAATTATAAGCGTTACTTTATATTTATCGTAAAGTTAGCTTAAATCATTTTAGAAATTTGTTTAATTTATAGTTCTTCAGAGAAAGTTAAACGTCGTCGCCGACTCGAAAACGTTCTGAGGGGGAGTGCCGTTTATTAGCGGCTTCTTCTATACGCTATTACGTAGCCTTTATTACGACTTATACGAATTCTGTAACTTCACGAATCCATTAAACAAAGCCTTTAGTCTTTATTCACAGTGTCGTAGCCGAAACGAGAAAATGTTGTATTAATTATATAGAATTAACGTAATGATTATAGTTTATAAAAAACGGGCTAATATAAATAATAATCGTATCATTATTACATAATATTAATTCATAACCGGATAATAAACGATTGTAGTCGAATTATATATAAACAACGAATAAACGTAAATACGTAGAGATCTTTTAATTTACGCGTTTAATTATACCGTCAGTTTTGGAGTAAAAGGTAATGTTTAAACGTTACTTTACCCTTGTTAGGTTATAAAGTCGTTTTTAAAACCTAATAGTCCAATTCGAATTACGGTCGTTAACAAACATACGCTGAAAACCATAAAATTGCCAATAAAAATTTAAAAACCGCTTCGTATAAGCCTCAGTATCTATAGTAATTACAGCTTCAAAGGTAACGACTTTACTTAAACAGTTCGTAATGAGTATAAGGTAACGTAGATTACTAACGTATTCCTAAAGTAAATGAACCATAAAGTCGACAGAAAATTCGTTTCAAAGTCGCTTAAAAATTGGACGAGATTGAAAAAGTCTCTTTCGGCGGTCATTCTAATGGATTATACAGCTACAAACGTCGCAGTTACGGAAATGGAGACGAATTATACGATATAAGCCTAGGTAAAAATGCGTTTTAAAAAGAATAACGATAGTAATATCGCGGCCTAAGTGGCCGGTAAAGAGTAAATCGTAGGTAGTTTAAATTAACGCGGTAGTAAACGGTTCGTAAGTAGGTACCAAAACACGGTCGCGAAACCTCAAAATTCTATTATCGTTTACCAAATATTTCGAAATTCAAGCCTTTAATTTACGGTTGTCGTCGATACAAATATCCGTTAGGAAATATCGGTCGTCTATACGTATTATACATATTAGTCGGAGGTAAGTAGTATTAGGTGTAATTGCGGTATTTCAATAACTTTAAAGGTCTATGTTACTAAAAAGTTTACGGCCTTTTAAAATTAATTCGCTGGTGACAGTTAACCGGGAGACGTACGTATATGGGAGCGGCTTGGAAGCAGATTATTTAATGTGTAATAATTAAATCTTTCGACCTAGGTAACGTAAATCCGAAAAACCCTTAGGAATGTCTTATTTTAGTCGTAACAATATATTAGGTTACGTATAATCTATTGTTTTATTATATACTAATCGAAAGCGAAATTACAAAAAGTTTTTCAATTAACAAACTTATTGTTCGAAAAGCCACTGTATAATTATAAAGTATTCCAAGTTTTTATAATCCGTTAGGATTGTAAATTAGTGCGCCGTACCCTAAAGCTTCGCGTTCCATACTTTTAAACAGCTTATAATTCCGAGTAACCCCTTGTCATAGATTTCGTAGTTATATTTAGCGGGAGATAAGTAACGGGAGTAATATGTTACTAGGCATAAGTTACCGTAGTCGTCGCGTTAAAAAAATCAACTTCTTAGGACTTAGCTAAAATAGTCGGCTTCGAAAAAGGTATCACGATTAGGGTTTTATTAAACGAATACGGGTTTGGAAAGAAAGTTAGGCTTAAGCCGTATAAAAATATCTTTTTCCTTAGGCCCCTAACGAAATGAAGTAATTTTACGGATTAGCCAAAATAGTGGTTTGATAATCGTAGAATAGTCGCAAATAAAATAACGTTAAAACTTTACGAAGTTAAAAAAGCCCCGTACTTTTAAAACCGTTATAAAAGCTGTTTATTTCCGGATAATACATAACTTTTCTGGGTTTATACGGATATCAACGCCAGATTTAATAACGAATCCTAAGTATTTGGCTTTTCAAATACCGAATTCGTATTTATAAATGTTTAGATTAAGTCCCGCGGCGTTTAAAACGTTAAAAATTTACTTGATTTTAACTATATAGTTGTTAAAAGTACCGTTAGGATAGACGAAAATATCGTTAAATTAATCGAAATGAAAAATGTATGAAGAAGGGTATAATTAATTTTTAATATACCGTTAAAAGGTAATGGGGGCGTTAAAAAGGCTGAAAGGAATAATAAGATATTTAAAAAATCCAAAACGCATACGAAATGTAATTTTTTTATTTGTTTCCTTCCTAAATACGAAACTTGTAAAGAGTAGCTTTAACATCGAACTTAGTAAACTATTTAGCTTAAAAAATATTTAAAAACTTTTCTTTTGCAAAAAGAAGTGGGTAATAATCTGTTTTCGTAATAATATTAAGCCGGCAATAATCGATATAAAATCGTAACCCTCCTTTAACTTTTTTAACGAAAAGTACTAGAGCGTCCGCTAAATAGCTACTCATACTAATATTGCCTTAATTAAATAGCTCGGTTAATGTCTTAAGTAATATAAAAAGCTTTTTACGCGACATACCATACAAAGAACCCCACGGTTCTTCCAAAAGTTGGCCCTAGTTATCGGTACAAAGAACTATTTCGTAATCCGGTTTAAAGCGGTAAGGTGGTAACTTGTTGTTAAGGAATTTGTCGAATAAAGGCGCGAATTCCTTAAAATTAGCGGGAAGTTTATTCTAAACGAAAATAAGTAGTTTTGGGGCGAGTGTTTTATTAATATCTCCGAGGAAGACAACGGGAAGTTATGTATTAAAGTCTCGGTTTTTACGGGCCTATAGTAGGATAATGTGCAATGTAGTAGCGCCAACCACTTTTAACACTTTTTGGATGGGGGTAAACCCCTTGTTTAAATAAAATAGTTACTAACTTATCCTAAAAGTAGCATATACTTCGTAACGTTATGAATAACTTACTGGTATTTTATTTAAGGTTTACATAAAATAAAGTCGTATTATAAAGAAGTAATGACATGAGTTTATATCTAGTAACGGTATTTATCGAAGTTGACGTTTAAAAAGGTTATAAAGGAAATAAGTCGCAAGGAAAAACCAGACATATAATACGTGGTTTCGCCAAGTTGTAGTAAAGAAATAAGAAAACGCGGTAACTTTGAACGGTTAGTAAGATATTTATTCGTAACTTTATAATATTGATAATATATATTTATTAAAACGTATATAAAACGAATAAAATTCGAAAGTAAATTTATTATAAACGGGGAGCTATTTAAAAGCTGGGACGGAGTGTCATGACCCAGACAGCGGTTAGGTTAGGAAAACAGGCCAGCAAGGAAACTACGCCACTGAGACGCCTGAAGTCTAACACATCAGGCGGGGAACATCTCTTATGTCAGCAGACCCAGGGTTAGGGTTAATGCCAAGGATATGTTGGATATGTTGGATATGAGGTTATCCAAGCTATCCAAGGACATGCCAAGGATATGTCGGATATGTTGGATCGGAGGTTATCCAAGCTATCCACATTATACAGTACTGAAGACGTATGAAGGATTGAGGATATAAGGACACGGTCAGCACCACACAGATAGTATTTCCTTCATAGCTCTTCAGTTGTCAATCTAAGTATTCAGTCTACCCTGAATAGCCTCACGGCTTCTGATCATCACTCGCACGAACACAGTCTTGATATTGCACCTTTTGTTACCTCTGCTACCTTACTGTTAACATAAACCCTCTGACACCTTCTACATACTCACGGGTATTTAGTGTGATCATTACACGGAGCTATAGGATCAAATTAAAGCCCTGCTAACTTTTGTACGTAACTGTGTATAAGAGTTACGTTTTTTCCTCGAAGTCGATAAGGTCCTCGGCCGAAGTAAAATTGATTTTTATACCGGCTTTGGCGTTAAAGCTGCTCGGGCGTTACGCCGAGTCCTATAGGTAAGTATGGATCTGGTAGCCGTTCGCGCTGTAACATAAACATAGCCCAAGGTCTTTACGACGGGAGAGTTCCGCGTAGTTAACCCAGGTGTCACACCGTTCAAAAGCGGTTTAAAAGGTGTTTACGCTAATTATAATAATATCGCCCTAGCTATTTCGAATGGGCGCGTTACCGCTATTATTTTTACCACAGGAAGCGCCTCCGATACTAATAATACTAATATAGTTATAACGAATATAGAGATTATAAAAGCGCCTATCGATAAGTTAAACGCGGGCGACCTATTTATTATAATCCGCCGGTATATTAAAGGGGAATAACGTATTGGAAAGTGTATTATTAATAACTCCCTTTAAGATTGCGAGTTTAGCGGAGGATTCCCAAGCTATACCGCCAGCTTTCGCGAGTAACGCTTTGAAAACGTTAAAGAATACGTAAAATTGTTTACAAACTCTTTGCCTTATACTCGTAAGCCGAGTAATAGTCACTCTAGCCGTATTAAGGTCGTAATAGTAGGCGCTAAGTATAGCTATAAAGGCGTCGGGGTTGCTAATACTGCCGTCGTCTCCGCGAGCGTAGTAACTTTCCATAACAGTTTTCGTGGGGAATTCCAACTATTAAAAAATAGCATGAAAATAATCCTTCTTTATACCTATAAATTTCCGGTCCCAATACAATTTACGTAGCATCGTAACTTTTCATATCGGAAATTATAACTTGATATCGAAAAACTTAACTGGTTAATTAAAAGGTTTGTATTTAAATCGTTAACGCCTGTCAAAAAGGGCACCAGTATTATAGTCTGAATTAAAGGAGTTTAAGTCGTCGTTATTTAAGGAATTATCATGGTTCCTAATAAAGAGCGGTATAGCGGCGGCGTTATTCGTAACGTATGTAGGGGAAACCTCCTAAAGGGGAAGTTAACCTAAAGAAGTAAGCGTGTCGGCAACTTCAAGTTATCGGATTATATTCGTTAAAGCATTTAGTACGTGAGTTTTCCGTTATTTAAAATATAAAGCGTACTCACAAACGGCTTAATCCCGTTTCATAAATTCTATACGTAAAACTTTGGTAAAGCGTTCGTATTAAATTATAAGGTAATCGTATTAAGCCGTTAAAGCGCTTTAAAGCTACTCCTTAACGCACGCGTTAAAAAATTACTCTAAGGCCTAGGGGTCTAGATTCGGTAGATCGGAGGATAAAGACATAGCCTTAGGCTATAACCGTCAAAAAGCAATTAAAACACCATCGGAAAGAAATTGAGGTTTATATATAAAAGGAATAAGGCTGGAGCGATATCTAAATGTAGTCGGATTCTATTTATAAACCTCGATAAAAAAAAAGGAGAAGAAAAGTTTCTGTTAGGGAGCGGCTATAGAGCTAAGATAGTATAACCCCTTCCCTAATCATGTGACGTGTGGTAGCGTGTCTTCAAGCGGCTTTCTCTCTGCTCTAGAACATCGCAAGAGCGTATAAAACTACTAGGGTTGGATCCCTAGTAATATAAGCCAAGAACTAGCCTGTAACAGTTAGTTTATATACCTAATGGACCAAAATTTATCTTTTACGTTATTAATAAGTACGGGTTGTATATTAAAGACTTTATTTATAACTATAATTTCAAGTGTAACTTATAAGTTAAAAACTAGTAGATGTTAATTTCAGTTAATATGTATAAAGATTTAATATATCTCATTACCGTTCCTAAAAGATAGATAAAACTTAATTCCTATGGTACTTCCGATAGTATAATTCGTTGTAAATCCGTTGCCTATTACGTATAGACTTGCGTTACATTTGGACTATTAAGCGTAAGCTTGCCTTTAGTTTTAGCTAATAAATTTACTTTTGAAACAACTATTAAGCGTTAGATAATTTTCTTAATCGTTAGCGATTATGTTAAGATCTAGTCTCTGCCCTTATTGCCATATTCTCAAGTGATTAGGCGTAACCTTTCGTATAGTCGCTTCGTAATTCTTCTTTCAATCTCATAAATAACTTTCGACTTAAAACTTGTAACGTTTAGATTTTCAAGGTTGAAATTGACTTTCGGTACAAATTATGAAACTCCTCGAATTAATAGGCTGTTGATCTTAACCTTATCGTTTTCTTTAAAAGATTTGCTGAAAGTTTTGATAATATCTGTACTTGAAGCTTTAATATCAAGTCTTCGTCGTCCTTTTTTTCTCTACTTACATAAACAGTATTGTAAATACAACCCGATGTATATTCCTCCTCTTTAATATTTCTTTTCTTCAGAGGTTTTTCGCGCTGGCGGAGCTCTATCTTTTTGTCGATAATAGGTAAAGGAGGTTCGTATTAGCTTGGTTGCTTAACTTAAGGATCTTTATCGTTAGTAGACCTAATATAGGGTTTGACTTAAGTGGTACGAAAAGATATAGAACCGTTAGTAGTTTTAATAACTGCTTTAAAGTTAGCGATACTTAAAGTTTTGTATAGGCTCTCCTATTTGTTCAAATCCCATTATACTAGGACTTCACTTTGTAATAGCAAAGTAAGTATATTAATTATTAAAGAGCCATTCCTAGTATTAAGGGTATCGTTAACCTAGTAGCGTGCCGATTTCTTTCGAAGTTTCCTTAGTGCTTTATCATAAGCTGTAACCCGCTTTTAGGTACTTCTTAATGGCGGAGATTCACTTGTTAGGCATGGGTATGCTCCAAAAAATAGTATCGTTAGCATTAAGCCACCAAGGCCTATAATATCATTCAAGCCCTTTATCGCCATTCAAAAGCGTGCTTCCGAATCCGTAAAGCTTCCAATTTACAGTATAAGGATATTATACGCTCGGCGAAGTAAGGCGTATACTCTCTTAATCTTTCCAATACTTTAATAGACCTTTATAGGAACCTATTTATATTGGATGCCTATTATTTTAGTATCTTTTTAAACTTTCACCGCTGCAAAGTTGGTGTCGATATTGTAGATAACGACGTTAGGTGGAATTAAGTACGTATTAATTTATAATATCATTAATGATTCCTACATATCCTTTGATAACAACTTAAACATTATTACGGGATCCGGTTAATAAACGCGGAAGGTTTATAAGTCGATTTTTATTACCTATCTTTATAATTCACAGGGTAAAGGAATATTGAGCATCGAGGGTGTTAAGGCGGTACGCGAAGCGGAGGTGCTAATATTTGAGGGCGACCCTACTAGAGGGCATCCCAGAGTCCCTTAAGGCGACAACGTTAGGCGAGGTTTTGTATAACAGGGCGACCGCCCGTGCTGCGGCGATCAGAGGAATTGTAATCTGGTCCTCGAGGACCTATTTCCTACACCTGTGATACTAGCTCTCAGCGCAGTAGTTAAGTATAGGTACGATTGTAGCTATAGCTGCAGTCCGCAACATATGCGGTGGAGGCCCGTATCTTGTCCGCGAAAGTCACTTGTAATACCTAGCTACTTTCAAATAAGGCTGATATATTATAGACTCAAAAGTACCAGTTAGATATATGGGCTATTAACCATATAATATGCTAAATTTAGCTGGACATCGACTTTCTTATATTAGTCCTCTTACGTTTTTGCTATAATCCTATAAATAAAACCATTTCTGTTGGTAGGCTTTAGACGTTGCAACGTTGTCGATTCGATTGGTCTTCGAAGTAACAGTGGTATTGCGTGGTCAGATGATGCATGTATTGTTCTAGGTTTGACAGACCACTAGCCGGTTTGCACTACAATTTGTATGGCCAATTGCTTGGCCCGTGCCCTAGAGTGAAATGCAGCGTACTACACTTGACTTACACCTAATGCGGTAAGTGTCCACAAAGCAATACACTTGCAGTACAGTCAACTTTACTCATAGTAAAGTTGACCTATTACACTGCATGTAATACTATTCCAACATTGGCGGCTTTTTAGTTTGTACGTGTATGCTAGTGTGGCTAACTAATCTTTTCCAGTTACTACTGAATTGCCTCCTCGTTAACTGGCTAGACCCCTATCAACTCCAATTGACTCCCATATTGAATTGCACTCAATTGCATGCAAATTGACCCCATTTGACCTCAATTGCTTCGTTGCTCCGAGGTCCGAATTTATAAACTCCCATAAAAAGTTCTTTCGCCACAATCTTTTGCAACTTCAATTGTGCCACTCAAATAAATCGCCATCATTAATCCCTTGGCAGTCTTTTAGTTTGCCAGTATATCCCTGTTTGCTGTCACGTTATTTGGGCTTTCCAAGCAGCCTATTTACGTAACCTTCGATATGTATAGTTAGCTTATTATTATCCACAAACCTTTTCAGGGCTTTGTTTAATGTGGTCTTTATTATAGCATTTGTAGGATTATCTTTGCCATCGATTTATCGGAACTCCTTAATCTCCCTCCCTTCTTAGGCTTCGCAAAGTGTTATCACATCGATTATCAGGCTTTTTTTGCTAATAGTTCCGAGCTTTAACAGGTACTCGAAAAGACTCTTTAAGTTGGTATAAATCACTATCGGGATAAAGGGAATCTTTAGCTACCTAGTAATAAGGTTAAGGGTTTCCCATAACGCTATACTTACGTTAAAGCTCGTTATTATGTCATAAACCTCCGAAGCTAACACGCTTTGTATAATCCTTTTATACTTAACGGAGGTTTAGTGGATTAGGTTACTGATAATATTAAATTGATTTTCCTGCCTATTTTCATTAACGAGGGTTATCAGAAAGCTGGTCTATAATGACAAGTTGGTGTTATTTATAAAGGACCCGTTTGTGAAAATTATTAACTTGGTTTGTAAGAGGTCGATTAATACCATATTAATTTCACGATCTAAGTTCCGCATCTACTACTCCAACCTCTTATTTAGTCGCTTAAAGTTTTTATCTATTGGTATTTATATTTGTGCCATAATGGATAAGTTGTATAAGGCTTTCAGTTGGTATAAGGTGATAATATAATTAACCCGTACACGCTATTTTAAGTACAGTTAATTCCTAGCCTTATCAGTCTTATTAATTATGGTAAAAATAGCTTTTTAGCCCTTTTGGTAGAAACCCAGGCCGGCATTAATATTAAGTATACGGATTAACGATTTATTAAAGTTAAGTTAGTTGTTTTTCGTTAACTTCGTTACTGGTTTACAATTTCAAGACTTGGAGTTTTCGATTACTTGCTGTTCTTGTGTTATAAAACTAGCCGTTCCGAAGAAAAGGGTATCGTTAGTTTATATGCCTACTATATCAAAGTCCTTCTTTTACGTTACTAACAAATACGGATCGTATATTAAAGATTTTATTGTTAACCGTGACTTAAAATACGATTGGTAGGTTAGAAACTAGTAGATGCTGACCTTAACTAGTTTATATAGAAGTTTAATATACCGTATTACCGTTTTTAGTAGGTAGACGATACAGAGTTTCTATAGTAATTTTAATAATATAATTTGTTGTAAATCCGTAACTCATTATGTATAAGCTTATTCAATATTACAGTTATTAAATGTAAGCTTAACATTAATCTTAATTAGTAAACTTATTGCTAAAGTAATTACGAAGCGTTAGCTGATCTTTTGAATCGTTGGAGACTATGTGAGAATTTAGTCTTACCTTTAACTTCGTGAATAATCCTCGATTTAAATATCGTAACGTTTACGTTTTAAAGGTCAAACTTAGCCTTGGGTACAAATTATACTATATCTCAAATTAGTAGTCCGTCGATTTCAACTTTATAGTTTTTTTAAAAAAAAGTTTATCAGAAGTCTTAATAATCTCTTATACCTTAAGTTTTATTGCCAAGTCTTCATTATTCTTTTTTTTTTTTTTGCTATTTACCTAAGTAGTATTGTATATGCGACCTGATATGTATTTCTCCTCTTTAACATTCTTTTTTTTTCGAAGATTATTCGCGTTGGCGGCGTTTTATTAGGTTGTTGATAATGGGTGGAGGAGGTTTATGTTCATTTGATCGTTTAACTTAGGGGTTTTTATCGTTAATAGCTCTAATATAAGGTTTAACCTGAGTAGTTCGGAAAGATATAGGGACGTTAAAAGTTTTAATAACTACTTTAAAGTTTATGATACTTAATATCTTATACGGTCCTTCCTATTTACCTGGCTTCTACTATACGAGGACTTTACTTTATAATAGCAAAGTAAATACATCGATTGTTATAAGCCTATTTTTGGTGTTAAGGGTATTATTAACTTAACGAAATGTCGATTCCTTTCGTAATTTCTTTAAAGCCTTGCTGTAAGCCGTAACAATTTTTTAAGTACTTGTTGAAGGCGGAGACTCACTCGTTAGACATAGTTATGCTTTAAAGACCAATAGCATTAGCACTAAGCCGTTAAGGTTTATAGTATAGTTTAAGCGTTTTTCGGCTATTTGTAAGCGTGTCTCCGAATCTGTAAAACGTTCAATTTCTAATATAAGAATACTGTACGTTCGGCAAGGTAGAGCATATGATCCTTTAACCTTTCCAATACTTTAGTAGGTTTTTATAGGCACTTGTTTACATTAGATACCTATTATCTTGGTATCTTTTTAAAACTCCGCCGTCGAAAAGTTGGTACCAATATTGTAGACGACGATGTTAGATAAACTCAGGTACGTGTTAATCTATAGTATCCTTAACGTTTCCTACGTATCCTTTACCGAAAGGAACTTTAGAAACTAAATCTTGTAAAAAGAGATTACGAAGTTAACTATATAAAAAACAAGCTTATTATCCAAGTAAAATATATTAATAAAAATCTTATAGTTGAAATCCCTGTCGTTTTTTGATGTAAATTTAAATTTCTGAGGGATTTGGGCATACGTTTCAAAGTAATAGTAAAGCTTTTTAATGGCGTTTAGGGTAAAGTATTTTACATCGTTATACCCTACAGACTTTAGTACTTTATACAGCCTGTTAACAGCTGAGTAGTTAAAACGCTGGTATAATTAACGTATTTCCGGCTTCGTCAAGTTTAAAACCATTGTTCCGGACCTTAAAGATAAAACCATAGATGTCCCCACTTAAGGACGTGTGAAAACCTTTAGCTGTTCTTAACCAGTTCGTTTGTATTAACGTTCACATTAACGCTAAGAGTTTTTATATCCTTTAAAAAAAGTAGGAAAGAGGTAGGGAATTTAAAGATAGAAAATGTAATTACTTTTATAATAGTTTAAACTATCGTTATCCCTAATAACGATAGTTGTTCGCCTGGGCTAAAGTCAACTTTAGCCTTGACAATATTGTAACGATTAATTCTAGTATCTGGAGTGCTTTCCCTCCATAGTATTATATACTACAAATAGTTTCCTATGAAGTACCTTGCTACTCTAGTATCTGGAATAATAACTTAAAACGTGTGGTGCATATAACAATTGCGAAGGTTAAAGGTATATAAAGAGTTAGGGGTATATTTAGGTTAAAGGTAAGGGATTTCACTACCTAAACGGTGTAAAAAGGCATGGTCGGCTAATTATTAGGTTACCGTGTTGGAAGTAATATCTTCCTATCACTTAATTTGTTTAGGGGAGTTAGCGACGTTATTTGGCTCGTTACCTTTAATATTTATAACCTAGTCTAAGTAATCCTATTTCGATGTAGTAGGGTATTAAACGTAGTACGTTACTTTCCTGTTATTACGTTCGGCGGGAGGGTGGCTAGTTAACTAGTAGCCGGCCTTATTACAGATTTAACATCTCTTGCCATTATTTTGACGATAATGCTTACGGTTAATAGGTCCGTCTAAATCTTGTTAACACTAACATTAATGCCTCTAGCCGCGTTGACAGCCCTTGATTCGAATACTTTTCCGCCGCTTAAAACGTACTCCGCACTATTATGTCGAGATATTAAGCTGCTAAGTAAGTTAACAGGTTCTTTATTGATAGAACGTAAAGAAGTTTGACTTAGTTAAGGGTAAGTTGGCGGTTCTCTAAAGCGTATATGGGGGCGTTAAGGTTTTTTTAACGCCTTTTCCTTTAGGCTAAAGGTTTTAAGGGTGTTTTTTAAGCTGTGTTAAATTGAAAAGGATCTTTGCCAGCTTGGTAGGACCTTTTTCTGGTACGTAAATCCTTCAGCGTTCAAGTTTAGCCTTTAATTTGAATTTGATACCCTTTTGAATCTTATTTTACATGTTAAGCGTCTAGTCGCCGAAGAGGTTACGAAAGTTTCGGAAGACACGGTCTCTTCGGTTAAATTTTCTACCGCTGTCTTGCTTAACGATTTAGCGGCCGACGTAATTAACCAGGTGCTTCTCCGTTAAATTTTCATCGAAATCTTATCTCTACAGGTCTTTATTTTAATATTTTGTAAAAATGGTTCTTAGGGCGTCAATTACCCTTTAAGTCTATAAGTTAGGTATCATCTTAAGGTTTAGGCTTGTATAGGTCGTATAAAGCGAGAAACTTGGTGATTTGGCGTGGAGTCGCATGGGAATTTGGCTGGAACTTGGCGATTCGGCGTAAAATCACGTGACGTGGCTTTTTTAACGTGATTTATTTTTCTCGCTTAAAGCAGTGAACTTGACAATTGAAGTGACATAGGAAGTAAAAGAGTAAAGTAGGGTAAACGTCTAATGTAATGGGTAAAATCGAAGATCAGTGGTAGTGGTAAAGGGCGAAGGTTGTTTGTTGTAAACCGTAGGACTTAGTTGTTTTTTCAGTAGTAGTAATTATAGTAGTATTAACTTAGCCGTTTGCTAACTTTTCGTTTGAGACTTTTAGCAGTTAATCTAAACGCTTTTTAAGAAGTATTAATGAAGATTTCTTGGTGTTTTCAATAACGATACCGTCGCTACCTCTGGTCTACCGTAAAGACTGACACAGCCCAAAGGTCTTCCTTACGTACTACCGTAGAGACTGACACAGTAGTAAGGGCCCTTCGTAAGAATCTTGCCTCTACCTTAGCCATTGTTTGACGTAGAGTATAACCAGAAAGTAGCTTCTTCTTCTACTTAGCTTATCTGTACTTAACCTAGCAGGCAAGCACTAATTGGTATTAATAGGCCTTAAACGTTGCAACGTTATCAATTCCATTGGTATTCGAAGTAACAGTAGTATTGTATAGTCAGATGGTACATGTATTATTATAGGTTTGGCAGACTGCTAGCCAGTCTGCACTGTAATTTGTATAGCCAATTGCTTGACCCGTACTTTAGAGTGAAGTGCAGCGTACTGAACTCGACTTACACCCAATGCGGTAAGTCTACACAAAGCAATACACTTGCAGTACGGTCAATTTTACTTACAGTAAAGTTGACCTACTGCACTGCATGTAATACTATTCCAACAATTTCACTTGTTAGTTACGCTTTTGGATACTTTAAACAATATAAAAACCATGGACTAAAAGTGCGTAGTAAAATAATATTAATTGATCCGTACCAAAATGACATAAACTTTAGCTTAAATCACTATAAAGATACTCAAAAGCTTTGAATGAACGGCTAATCCGATTTCGACCAAGATGGGAATAGAACTATCGGAAAGTCTACCTATGGATATATGGTTTAGATCGTGAACAATACAGTTAATATGGTATCTAAGCGAGTATTCAAACTATGCCTCTCCTTTATAAACACTAAAAGTATAGTAGTAATAAGGGTTATTATAAACACTCTATAGATAAGGAACTTATTTAAAGAATGTATGTATGCCTACTATCGTTACAATATACTATAATAATATGGAAGATGTTGGAATAATATTACATGCAGTGCAGTAGGTCAACTCTACTTATAGTAAAGTTGACTGTACTGCAAGTGTATTGCTTTGTAGAGACTTAACGCATTGGGTGTAAGTAGAGTGCAGTATGCTGCACTTCACTCTAGGGCATGGGCCAAGCACTTGTCCATATAAATTACAGTGCAGACCGGCTAGCGGTTTGTCAAGCCTAGAACAATACATCCTCCATCTGACCACGTAATACTACTGTTATTTCGAAGACCAAATGAATCGACAACGTTGTAACGTCTAAGGCCTACTAATAGAAGCTATTAATTCATCGAGAAACCCTCATTATTACCAATAAATTCAATATATACTCCTTAAAACACTTTATAAGGAGTAAATCAAAACTTAATACCATACAAATTAAGTAGGTTCCTACGGATAAATAATTGGCTGATAAGTTAATAAAGTTATAACTGGAGGCAAAACAAAAAGTAAAAATACAACGACTTGGCATGCTTAACCTAGGTTTCAATTAAATCAATAGTTTATAAAGCTTTGTGTTGTAAGTTACCTTATGGTATTATAGGTATGAAATAATTAAATGGTTTTGGTACAAAACTTTGCAATATTAATAAAATGGATACCAAATAAGTTATCAGTTTGAATCGGAATACACAAGTCGTTTTACTTTTTATATTTATGGAATATAGGGTTTCTGTACTATATTCTCTTTAGTTTATCCATTACCTTTTATCTTTACTTCTTTTTTCTTTCTTATTCTTTTTAAGTTGACAATGACTCTTACGGGGCTGTATTAAAATACATAATAAGTTAAATGACTTGACATAAACTCAATAATAAGGTTAACAAGGATAGTCAGTACTTAATACAAACAACAAGTATAAAATATCTTAATATCAAAGGATAAGAAATTCACTGAAAATATAAATTTCTCTAAGAGGGCCTAGTATTTACTAGTACAGAGAATTAGCATTTAAATGATGCCTAAGCTAGTACTTACTAGTACAGAGGAACTAGTATTTACTAGTATACATTAGTATCAACTAGTGCAAAGTCTTGACCTTTAATCGAGATCTCCATGGGGATAAATTTGATTATATATCAAGTCTTACGTGCAGATTTTAGAATACTTGAATCTATAAACCTATACAATATCTTCTTATGTATTACTTTTAATAGTAGTTAAGTTTGGATTTCCTAATATCTTGACGGTTAATCTCTATCATAATAGTGTTTTTCCTTCATAATGCCAAATATTGCGAATAAACTTGTATTAAATACATTGTTACCCTTATATCTAATATAATACTTTAAAATATGTAATTCGAATGACGATAGCGAGGTTTAAAACGTATAAGTGGTTAGATGTTTAATCTTTAAAGTTAATGTAGGGGTTTTCGCTACTAAGACATAATAAAAAGGCGTGGTTAGCTAGGTATTAAGCCGTTTTAGGAGCATTATCTTTATATTATGCAACTTACTTCAACATATCGTTATCGTTCACAGATTATTTACCCTTGCAGTATACTATATAGTCCAGATAGTTTTGTTTAAAGGAAGTAGAGTACTACATATAATATATCACTTGTTACTTAGTACTTTTAACTAGAGAGTTGCGAGTTAATTTATAATAGGACTTTTCACAAGTCAAATACCATTTATCATTATTACGACGATAATTCTTACAGTTAACATGTCCTTTTGAGTTTTACCCTCGTTCTTAACGTTAATATAACTATGTATTTCAGTTTGAAAACTTTATATCAAGTCTTAAACGATAGAGCTTTCCGTATTTACAATTAATATCATACGACATCATATAATTTTATTTATCCTAATCGTAAAAATTTTTAGTTTAAGGATATATACCGACCGAATTTTACTTGAATATTATAAAATTAAAAATAAGGACCGTAATTAGTTAAATTATTTTTTACAAATAGCATTTAGACTTTATAAGGAGTATTCGAACTTGTTTACGCTTGTAACGACTTCCATTATCTGTTTGCGAAATATAGCTTTACTAATGGAGGCTCTTTTTATTACTAATTAGTATAATAATAACTTACTAAGCATATATTTTAAATATTTTTTGATATTTAGTTATCCTTCTTTTTAACTATTATTATTATTTACTTCGTCATAGCTCATTATGTATAATTCTATGCAAAATGAATATTATATTCGAAATAAGTCTTTATATTACTGTAGATTTTCCGAAACGGCATTATTTTCGGTAAGAAATTTAAGTTGTAATATTTTGCGTAATTTAGAAGGATTTTAGGAAACAGTAATTGAAAACTTAAAGAGAGAACCTATATTCATTTACACATATCTAGGAACGGTATTATTCTTGTGTTAAATAGGTTCCAGGGATTTTTATTATGTTTTTATGTGATTCTAGATTTTCAAGTAATCTATAAGGAGTTTATAATTAATATTATTTTTTTAATAGATTTTAGGCACTAATCGCGATATTCGTCCTAGTCGTTTATAATGTTTCCTACTATTAATTTAAGCTTCAAAGCTATAAAATTACAATAGTGGTGATAATTATCAGTTAATTAGCCTGAGGGGTAAAATTCTATGATAAAACCTGTAGTGAACTTGCATGTATAGACGTACCTACTATGAGAAGCTTCGTTTTAACGATTATAGGGGGGGATTTAACGATTTTTAAGGAAGTTTTAAGGAGTAAGGGGGGTTTAATGATCGTAAGAGGGGTTTTTAATGGATTTGAAGATCGCGTTTAGTTAACACATAAATAACGACGACGTCAATTTCTATTGCCGTATTTACGGCTATTAATTTATGTATTTTGCTTTCGCCGAACGTATACTCCATGTTGTCGCTAAGATGTATGATGCTGCTGAGGATATCAATAGGTTTCTTATCGTTGGTGTATGAAAAAAATATGTTAACAGGGAGGTTAAAGATTTAATTTAATTGGAATTAAGGTGTAATCCCCTGAAACGTATGTGGGGTCGTTAAAAATTATCACTGTTTTTATACTTTTTTCGTAACTCTTGTTACAAGCTAGTGCCTGGCTAGTATTACCAGGGATCCAACTCTGGTAGTTTTTCATGTTATTACGATGCTCTGGAGCAGCTCGGAAGCCGCATGGAAGCACTCTTCCAGACGTTACGTGACTGGGTTACACTATCTTCCTTAGCTCTGCAACATCTCCTTAACAGAGAGTTCTCCTTTCATTTTTTATCGAGGGTTATAAATAAAATCCAATTATTTTAAACGATAGCTTCGGTTTTGATTTCTTTATATATAAATCTAGAGCCTTCTTCTAATGATATTTTAGCTATTCGTTGGCGATTATAATTTAAAGCTATATTATTATCCTCTTACTCTTTGAATCTATGCCTTAAAACCTTAAAGTAATTTTTGATATACATGTTAAAAAATAATTTTGAAGAGTTTAAACAACTTAATACGATTACCTTACAGATTAATATAAAAATTTCATCGACGCCTTACGTATAAAACTTATCTAACGGGATTGAGTTATTCGAAAATATATTTCATACCTAAAACGACGAATACCCACGTATTCAACGCGTTATTAAGTATAATTCGATAACTTAAAGTTACCGGTACGTTTTTCTTTTCGAAACGACATCCTCTTTAAAAGAGTTCCCTTCCGTAATTTACGAAAAACGTAGCTATTACATCGCTTTTTACCGGGTATCGGGTTTACTTTTTAAACGACGAAAACTCGGATTTCTTCAATTTAGACCACGATACCGGCGCCCTATTTAATAGGCGTCAACGATCTAAATATATACCATGTAAATAGTCAATTTAATTTTCTGACATTAAATTACAATTTATAATATAAAAAGTGATAATAATACATAAATTATGTCAAAACCGAAAGTTTATGAATATAAAAAAAATATTGATTTTACGTTATCTTTTCAATAATGAAAAGGACTTATAAAAACCGTTATGAATGGCTACTACGGACATGAAGACGATAGTGGTACTAGCGACTCCAATGTTTTTATAAACATACTTCGCGTTTATAATTACGATCTTAACGCAGCTAAAGCTATTATAGCTCGGTTCACAAATATAAAGTAAAAAGCTCGTAATCTATTTTACGTTTTTTCAACGTTTAGGAGGTGTTGTTTATGGAAGCTGGTAGCATAATTTGGAAATCCGCCGCTAAACTCGTTATTTTCAAAGTAATTATTAATAATATAGTTTTCATGGACTCAAGCCATTGGCTATTGAGCCTATAGGTTACGTGACTGTACACGTAATGGGATGGGCAACGCCCGGCCTAAGCCCGACCCGAGCGCGGATAGGGTACTGTTTGGGTACAGGTCAGATACGGTTCGTATACAGAAAGGATACGATCTGTATATGGCACGTGTAATAGCATATAATGGGCTGGATATTGGCCCTATCCAAGGGCCTTGTACGTTAGGCTACAGTAACATTTTTCAATATTTATTCGTACCTTAATAATAAATCCAATTTAGCACTTACTTAGCTTATTATCCTAAATTAAATTATAATATATCATTAAAGTTTTCTTTTATATTTTCGAATAAATATTACCCTTCACAAACAAATATATAACAAACCATAATAATCGGTGTAACACTTTAAATTTATCGGAAAAGATAGGCTGTTGACGAATAACTAGTTTTTTACCTTTATAAATACACCACCGGCCATTTCGGAACCAACTTAAGTCGATATTTCTCGTTAATAAAATGCCGTACAACATATAGCGTTGGCTATTAAATAACTATAATAAACGGGTTAATCGACTTTAACCATCGACCTTACGACCTACTTTGTTTAGGTCGTCGCGAAAATTTAGAAATTTAAAATCGAATTAGCCGCGACTAGCGTTAGGTTTCCATCGATTTGAAGTAAACGAAAATGACATAATTGATCGCAATTTAACGAATTTACTTTTACATAGGCGGCAACGCGTTAAACAATCGAATTTATATTAAAGACAAATAAGATATAAATCGGAAAAGGTCGACACGTGTTTTTCTACGTATATGAATATTGTACAACGGCGGTAAAGTAGGCGGTTACGATTTATTACAAAGCCGGAGGATATAAAAACAGGTATGATATAAAAAAGCTTTTCGATTATATCGAAACGGCTTTCGACGACCTTTATCGCGCGGATAAAATATTAGTTAAACATGAAAGTTTGGTTATAAGTAATAAAGACCTATAAGTATTTTTCTCTACTAAATTTAAAATATTTTTAATTTAAATAGGAGGTCTAAATTAGCCCTTAGCCGTAAAGTAGAACTACTTACACTTTTGTGTATCGTCACGTAATCGCGAGAAAATTATTACGACAGGTGTTAACCTGATAAATTATATCGCAATCCGAAAAAAACACCAAAAATTCACCGATAAGTTAAAGTCTTTAAATTTAAAAAGAAGTTTTGGTCGTTAGTTAATAGAACTCGTTTAAGCTTAACAGCTGAATAACAATACAGTTATAACGAAAATTTACCTTTTTTAAACGCTTTCGTTAAAAGGTTATGGTAATTACGGTCAGTTATTTCGATACCGCGGTTAATTATCTTATTAAACCTATTCGGTACGTACTTAAAACTTAAAACGTAAAACGACGTAAACGATAATGAAAAAAACATTAGCCTAGGTTTATTTTAAGGTATTACGTATGTTATAATTTATCAGATTATTTTTAACATAACCACAACCTCTGTTCCATATTATCTTTTACGTAAATGTATACAGCCCAAGTTAAAAAGGTAAGAAAAAGGTTTTTTAATTAACGGCGACAAGGAAAACTTAATTTTTAAATACAATTTCGGTTAGAGGTTAAATTACTTTAACGGCGTAATTACAAAATATAATAAAATTTTTAGTTTAATTAAAATAAATATAAACAAGAAACCATTTTTATTCCTATGTTTTTTAATAACACTTACTTTTTAAATACTTAAATTGATTTTAACCATAATTGTTGTTATATTATAAATGAGGCTTTTATATAACGATTTAAGATAAAGTAAATTCAATGATTATATTCGCGAAATTTCGGTACGATATTAAGTTTACGGTAAAATAGGCGTATTACCTAAATAGCCAAGTTTCATATGAATATTAATTAATAGTCGAACCCAATGTTAATATATATTATTCCCGGAATAACGCGGGATATAATTTTTAGAATACCTTGAATACGATATTAATAGGTAGCCTTAAATGCGGGCGACGACCGTTAAGTAATTTAAAGTTAGGGAGGCTTAGTTATTAATATAATATCGATACGCTTTAGGACGGGAGATATATATGGCGTAATAGGTTCGATCTTCCTCGGATTAACGTAATATTCGTATCGAAATGTATAACGTATAGGAAACCCGTCCCAAATAACTTATGTTATAAGCTTTAACGAGATAACGCAGATTTTATAAATAACGGTGACGACTATGATTAAAGAGAAAAAAGATTAATTACGTCTTTTATTGGAATTAACTATATTTTGCAATCTATTCAACAAGGATACGGTAATATTTTTACCTTTTTATAAGGGGATATGATATGGACGCAAGCCATTGGCCATTGACTATATAGGTTACGTAACTGTGTACGTAACGGGATGGGCAGCACCCGGCCTGGACCCGGCCTAAGCGCGGATAAGGTACGATCCGGGTATAGGCCGGACACGGTCTGTGTACGGACAGGGTACGGTTTGTATACGGCACGTGTAAGAGCACGTAACGGGTTGGGTACTAGCCTTACCCATGGGTCTTATACATTAAGTTACGGTAGCCTCTTTTAGTCTTTCTTCGTACCTTAATAATAAATCTCATTTAGTATTTGTTATAACCCAAGGACCAACTACAGGTCATGGAATAAACCAGCGGTCCGCTGCACTATCAGAAGCCTGATGTCCAACACATCAATCTAGGGATCTCTCTTATTTAAGGACCCAGGGTTAGGGTTGGGACCGCAAAGACCGAAGAGCGGTCCAGTCGATACTACATTGGACCACAGGAAGCGACCAGCAACTTCAGCGGTCCAGTACTGAAGATGGTATGAAGGCCATAGGATATAAGGACACGGCCATCACCACATAGATAGTATTTCCTTCATATTTCTTCAGTTGTCAATCTAAGTATTCAGTCTACACACCTGAATAGCCTAATAGCTAGTAATCATTCTACAGTACGAACAAATATCTTCTTGATATTGCACCTTTGTTACCTCTACTACCTTACTACTAACATAAAACCCCTAACACCTTCTATTTACTTATGGGTATTTAGAGTGATCATTACAGTATTTACTTGGATTATTATTGTAAGGCGGATTATTATATATTATTAAGGGTTTTTTTATTTTTTCGAAAAAACAATACTTATAATAGACGAATCGATAGTAAACGTTAATAATTTTACGTTATACTTTAACTTTATCGTGAAGGATATGCAATTAGCAAATACTCAGTCCTCCACTTTTATAAATATACCTTTGGCTTTTTCGGAGCCAACTTAGGTCAATATCTCTCGTTTGTAAGATACCGTAAGTTATATCGCGACAACTATTAAATAGTTATAATAACCGGGTTAATCGACTGTAACTATCGACCCTAATTTTGACTTCGCTTATATCGTTGCGAAAATCTAATAACTTGAATCCGAATTAACCGCGATTGATGTTAGGTTTCCACCGGTTTAAGGCAGACGAAAACGATAAAACTAATCGAAATTTAATGAATTTGTTTTCATGTGGGCAACAATATGCCAGACTATCTAATTTATACTAAAAACGAATAAAATGTAAATTGACAAGGGTCGGTACGCGTTTTTTTACGTATAAGGATATTATATGGCGGCGGTAAAGTAGGCGGTTACGGCTCATTATAAAACCAGAAGATACGTGGGTAGGTACGATATAAGGAAGTTTTTCAATTACATCGAAGCGGTTTTTAACGAACTTTACCACTCGGATAAATTATTAGTAGAATTCGAAGGTTTAGCTATAAGTAATAAAGACTTATAGGGATTATTCGTTATTAGGCTCGAAATACTTTTAATTTAAGTAAATGGTTTAGATTAGCCTTTGGCTATAAAGTATAACTACTTACGTTCCAGCGTATTGCTACGTATCTGCGACAAGTTTATTACGGTAGGTATTATCTGGGTGGATTATATAGTAGCCTTAGAGAAGTACCGAGAACTCGCCGACGAGTTGGAGAGATTTGATTTAAAACAGCTTTTTAATTATTAGTTAGTGGGACCCGTCCAAAGTTAATGGCCGGATATTAATACAGTTATAACGGGAGTTTACGCCTTTTAAACGCTTTTATTAAAGGGCTATGGTAATCGCGATTAATCTTTTAGATACTGTGGTTAACTATTTCAATAAATCCTCCCAGTACATATTTAAAACTAAGGACGTAGGGCGATGTAAACGATAATAAAAGAACGTTGAGTTTGGTTTATTTCGGGGCATTACGTATGTTATAGTTTATCAAACCATTTTTAACGTAATTACAACTTTTTCCCAGTATTACCTTTTACGTAATTATATATGGTTTAAATTAAAGAAATAAAGGAAGGTTTTTTATTAACAGCGACAAGAGAAGTTTAAATTTTGGATATCATTTTTTTATGAATTATATAACCTTAATAACGTAATTGTAAAATCGAGTAAAAAAGAGTTTGGTTGAATTAAAATACTTATAAATAAGAATTGATTGCTTATCCCTATGTTTTTAAATAATACCTATTTTATAAATACTTAAATATATTTTGAGTGTAATTGTTATTGTATTATAAATTAGAGTTTAATATAAAGGTTAAAATTAAGGTAAATTAGACTATTATATCCGCAAAATTTCAATATAATATTAGTGTTACGGAAAAATAGGTATATTACTTAAATAGCTAAGTTTCGTATAAATATGAATAAATAGTTAAATCTGATATTAATATACATTATTTCCGGAATAACGCGGGATATAATTTTCGAATGTTTTGGATACGATATTAATAGGTAACTTTAAATGTAAGCGATAGCCATTTGGTGATTTGAGGTTAAAAAGGCTTAATTTTCAATGTAGTGTCGATACGATTTAGGACGGAAGATATATTGGGCGTAATAGGTTTGGTTTACCTTGGGTTGACATAATATTTGTACCGTAAGGTATAACGCATAAAAGAACCGTTTCGGATAGTTTATATTATAATCTTTAGTAAAATAAAGCGGATTTCACAAGTAACAGCAACGACTGCGGTTAAGGAGGAAAATGATCAATCGCATTTTTTATTAAAATTAATTTTTTTTAGCGACCTAATCGATAAGAATAAGGCTATAACATAAACTTTATATAGGGGGAAATTCGACCATTATATTTATATGAAATCGAACAAAGATAAATTTTCATTAAAATAACCTTAAAGGCCGTTATATTCGATGTTACTAAATCAACTTTTTAAACTTTAATAATAGGTTACGAAATTAGTAAACAAATGTTAGGTGTAAGCGAGCTTTTTATCGGCAGCGGCGCCGGTATTATTAATTCGTAAACCGGGGGAGGGGGTAGCGGTTTTATGTTAATTATTAGGTATTAAATAAAATTATAAATTAAAACCGTTTTTTCCCCCTTTAATTAAGGAGATCCTATATACGTTGTCGAATTCGATATAACTTATAAAGTTAAATATTTGAATAGCATTTTACCGTATTCAAGTAGTACCTGAGTAAGAGAAATTAACGGCGTTTTATACGCGATTCGAGTAATTTAAATAGTTTTTTTTTAAGTTAACGGGAACGCCGGCGACGTTTCAACGATATATTGATTATATAATGGCGGCTATTTTAAATCATTTCGTTATAACGTATTTAAATGACCTCCTAGTTTTTTTTAGATATTAAATAAGATTACATAGCGAAAATTTGTGTAGTTTTAGGACGTTTTCGCAATACGGGATTGAATTTAGATTTAAAAAAGTGCGATTTCGTAATTAAAGAGGTAAAATACCTGGGCTTTATTATAACGGTTAAAATAGGTATCTGGTCTTACCTTGAGAAAGTTAGGGTAATCCGCGAGTGGGAATTACCACGTACAGTCTGGTAGGTTCGAAGTTTTTTAAGTTTTACTAACTTTTATCGTGATTTTATCAGTAAGTTTTTAAAATTGGCGAATTGTTTCGTTCGGTAAATGAAATAAGGTGTTTATTAGGCTTAGATAAAACGAGAAGAATATGTTTTTCAAACTTTAAAGGATATCTTTATTACAGCCCCGATTTTAGTATATTAGAATTTAAATCAGCTAATAGTAGCAAAACCTAATTAATCGGAAATAACGTTTAAAGGGTATTTATCATAAAGAAACGAGAATGGTATTTTAAAACTAGTAGTTTATCATTTTATACGATTGACGGATGCGAAACGTAATTATATTATTTACAACAAAAACCTCTTTGCGGTAGTGTTTTATTTGAAAGCGTGGTATTTTAAATTACGTAATATCCGTATACCGTTTACGATTTTGATAAACTATAAAGAATTGGACTATTTTTCTTTACTATGGTTAATTTTAGAACATTATACCAAATGGGCCGAGATCCTTTTTTTAATATCATTTACGATACAGACCTATAATTTATGGCACTCATTCGGATACGTTAATTCGTAGTTTATAAGATAAGCCTAAGACTAAGAAACATCGCATATGGGTCTTTTAGCCTATTTTTATTGCTATATTAACCATGGTAATATTAAATTTATATATTAAAGGAATACAGATTACGGCGGGTTAAATAAAGGAGTTTAGCGAGACGGAGGCCTGACTATTAGATTACGACGATATGTATTTCAAAAGGGGGTCGGGGGCTTTTAAAGGGCTGGCAAGGGCGATATCATCCTAGGCCCGGCCTGCGCCCGCGCTCGGATCGTTATCGGAGATAACGTTAAGGGATTTTAATACGATGGTATTGGCGGTACCATTACGGGCCCGGTTCACGTTAGGCTCGCCGGTAACGTTAACGTAGAGTATTTCCCTTATTTTCGGCCCAAATACGTTAACAGAATTGTAAAAATAGGGTATAACGAATGACCTATTGTATAAGGTTTGTTTTTTAGCGGTTTTTAAAGGTGTTAAGTGTTTTTTACCTAAGGTAGGACAATGAATATAAATTATAAATTGTAGGATTAACTCGCGGGGGGTATTATGTTACTGTAATCGTTCATAATTATCGAATTGGAAATTATGAATAACGAGAATATTATAATAAACTTACAACTTGTTTGTTATAGGTTATCTGGATAGAAACATTTCGTTTCGCGTTTTTTAATGAAATTACCACTAAAAAGGGACAATCGTAAATATTCGACGTTTATATTAAATATATACGTAATATAACGAAAGGAAACCTCGTCCTATTTTATAATAAGGCCTATTTTAACATTTCCCACTTTCCTACCAGTATCAAGCATATATTTCTGTCGAATTCATAATCGATATGCTAATTACTAATAGCGGCCCTCGATATTTACTAGTTATCGTGGATCGCTTTTCTAAGTTTATTTAGTTAAATGTTTTATAATTTATAACTACAAATACGTATACGAAACGTTTTCGATATATATAGAGGAAATTTCATAGATTTCCGACTTTTATTATTAATAACCACGGTTTGGATTAGGTAAACGTATTTTAAACGATATTTCATTTTTTAATAGAAGTCGAATAGCTTTTATTTACGACGTATTACCTATAAATAGATAACGGTATTAAATGTGTAAACAAGGAATTTTAAAAGTATTTACGTATTGTAATTACCTTTTCGTAATACGATTGGGTTTTGTATTTACCCGTTTGTTAATTTACGTTAAATAACCGGAAGTCGACGGTTGCCGGGTTTAACGCGAACCGTTTGATAAATAGGTACGAAATATTACCTATTTTAAAGGTAAACAGTGATACAAAGTCGTTAATTAGTTTGACGAGGCGAATTATTAGGTTTTTACATTATTTATATAAAAAAATAAATCAATTTAGGCGGTAATAGCTTATATTTAATATTGAATGAAAACGGCGGCGAACTATAAACAATGTTTTGTGAAGTAATATAAGGTAAAGAACTAGGTTTGGCGAAGTTTTCGTAACATTACAATTAATTGTTTAAATAAAAAGTTTAATTAACTTTATAATTAGTACCGAGTAATCGGTATTTCGAATTTATTAAATATTGTATTAAATATTCCTTATAAATATCCGGTATTTTATATATATTCAGTCAAACGTACGACTTCGAATCCCTTACTTTTGTAAGTATTATACGATATTAGTCTGGGATTAGTTTTAGTAAAGAATGATATAAAAGAGACGGTAAATACGGAGAAGAGCGGGGTTCGTTATGTATTAGTTAAGTCAAAAAGTTATAATAAACCGAAATGGAAATTGCTTGAGAATTATTAGTATATTATAAACCTAAATAGATTTAAGTTAAAATGTGGAGATATTTGGGTTTACGATAACCCGGTGTTTCGACGACAATGTTTAACTTATATTAAGCGATAGGCGTAAAGAGATCGACTTATACCTTCGAAATAACATTTTGGTTATAAATAAAAAGGAAATCTTATTATTAAACGAAGTTATGATATCATAGATGGGGTCTAATAAATATTACCTGACTATTTAGGATATATATCCGACCACGAGGCGACTTTTACCACATTTTAACAAAATTTTACCTATTTATTATTATTATTATTTAGGTTTAAAGAATAACGACGTTATTAAATTTAAGGGCCTTATTACGACTAACTTCGAGCGTTAGGCGATAATTGGGAAGTGGAATGGTAAAAGGTATAACGAAAATCGATAGGCGTCGAAAAGGGGGGTTAATAAAAGGCGGGATGTATGCAAGATGACGTTAAAAAAGGTGGATAACGCGAAGAGAAGAGGGCGTTAAAAAAGGCTGATAGTAAATAATACGAAAAAGAACGGACGTTAAGGGAGACCAAAGATAAAGAATAACATTAAAAGGGACGGGCGTTAAATAAGGCCGAAGATAACAGTTAACGAAAAGTAAGGTAAGGAGTGGGGCGGAGAGAATAACCCTTTAGGTAGGTTACTAAAAACTATAGTACTTTAGTCTAGGCCTGGGTAACGCGATCGAGTTGGGTACGATCCTACGCTTATTTGCGGTCGGTTAAATTAACTCGTTTCTGTAAAAGATTATTAAATAAAATACGGACGAAATCGATAATCATACAATTAAGCCTTAAATGTCGTTGGTAATATTTTGTAAACCATAACCTATATTATTCATAAGAAATATAATCTAAGTGGTTATATTATTTTAACCACTTAGGCCAAAATTATAACAAGGTATTTGATGGTAGCTAAAGGGGACTGGACTAAAGAAGCTACGCGTTAAAATTCGGTTAACCGAGGGCGTCTTGTATTTATAAATAGGCGACATAGTAAAAAGCAATAAAAGGGTCCAAGGTAAATACGGACACAGAAAATAAGGGCGATGTGAGCGTATAGTTAAAGGAGTAACGGCTTATACAGCCGATATAATAGGAATTTCCTACGCCCGAACGATATTACGAAGTCGGGTAAACTGATTAACTAGCTTAAAAATAGTGGGGATAACGATGGGTCGATAACTAGGAACATTTCCCTAACGCTTACGCGCGGGGGATAAAATATAACCCCTATTTTTTACCGTAATAACCAATTAGCGTAAAAGGGCATATAAACCGAGTAAGGCTGTAAGAAAGTTTATCTTTTAAATATACAACGAAAAGAAATTAATTGGCGGTTAGCCTTTTGTAAAGCTTTTTTATAAGCTTACTTTATTATAGACCTTTTGATATATGCGATACTTTTATATACGATAAACTTAGATGTAAGACAAGGGATCATTAAAGTTTAAAGGCTGGTTAATACACGAAATATAAACATCTTTAACCTATAACGAAAAAAGCTTATTTTTATTCTTATTATTTCCGAGGATAAAAAGATTTCCTATAACGTAAAGGGGTTATAATAGGTAATTAATATCAAGATATTAGTATGTAATAAGGTAGTATACCTTACGGGAAGGTTTGTCATCCTTTTTGGAGGCGCCGACGGTAACGTAACCTAGGTTAAAAATGTTATACACATCGGTTATAATAATAAGTTAGGAAAAAGAGGCTAAAATTTATTAACGCGAATAGCTGGTTGGTATACATAAGTGAGAGTTACAGGGGTTACAGCGATAATAACGGACGAAAAGAAAGGGTAATATATAAAAGGAAAAAGGAGAAAGTTTCAAAAACTACATAGGGGCGTCTGTATTAATATGAATTAGCGGACCGGATTCGATAAGGTCTATATATTATATGGGGCGTGTTACTCGACGTTAAAGGCAAAAGCGAAACTTTAAATAATACGTTAATAGATACTTTATACAGCGCTAGCGATAAAAAAGATACCTTATACGGAGTGTTAACGAGTATGTTATACGACGTCGGCGATAAAAAGGATTCTTTACACAGCGCGTTAGCGGATACTTTATACGGTGCCGACGGCAAAAAGAACACCTTACACGACGTGTTAACCAGTGTTTCATACGGCATCGGCGGCAAAAAAGATGCTTTACACGGCGCGTTAATGAATACGTTATATAGCGCCGGTGACATAAGGTAAGCCAGCCGAAGTGTATACGATATATTAAACGTGTTGTTACAAACTTATATTCGATCGGCATATTAGACGGGTACAGCCCGCATCCGATATTTATCTAAAAAGACGTCGCAACCGTTACAAAATCCGAGGAAAAAGGGGTATATTATAAACTTAGGCTGTTGGATATTATGTCTATAGGTTATATAACTATACATGAAATGGGATGGGTAACACCAGGCCTAAGCCTGGCTCTGACGCGAATAGGGAACAGTCTGGATATAAGTTGGATACATTACGGTATTTATACGGCATGTGTAAGGGCACGTGACGAGCTGGGTACTGACTCTGCCCAAAAGCCCTACACGTTGAGCCACGGTAGCCTCTTTTAATCTTCCCCCGCACCTTAATAGTAAATCCCATTTGGAACCTACTTAGCTTACCATCGTAAGTCGGACCATAACAGGAAACTCGATTACTATATTTATATTAAATCGAAAGAAAATAGATTTTTATCAAAACAACTTTCAAGGCTATCATACTCGATATTACGAAATTAATCTTTTGAATTTCGGTGATAGGTTACAGAGGTAGTAAATAAAGGTTAGGTTCGGGTGAACTCTTTATCAGCAGCGGCGTTGGTATTGATAATTCGTAAAATGGGAGGGGAATAACGGTTTTATATCAATTATCAGGTATTAAAGAAAATTAAAAAGTAAAATCGTTTTCCTTTACCTTTGATCAAAGAGATCCCACGTATGTTATCAAAATCGATATAACTTACTATTCGAGTAGTATCCAAATAAAAGGAATTAACGGTTTTTCGTACGCGGTTCGCTTCATTTAAATAGCTAGTTACCGTTTTTAGGCTAGCGGAAACGCTGGCGACGTTTTAGTCATATATTAATTATATAATAGCGTATATTTGAAAAAATATCGTTACAACGTATTTAAACAACCTTTCATTTTTTTTCTTTATGTATTAAATACGATTATATAACGAAAGTTCGCATGGTTTTGGGACGTTTTCGTAACGCGAAAATAAATCTGGATTTAAAAAAGTGCTACTTTATAGTTAAGGAGGTAAAATATCTAAGCTTTATTATAATAGGTAAAATAGGTATTTGGGCTGACCTCGAAAAAGTCTGGGTAATTCGCGAGTAGGAGTTACTACGTACAGTTCGAAAGGTTCGAAGTTTTTTGGGGTTTTCAAACTTTTATCGTAATTTTATTAATAATTTTTTAAAGCTAGCGGGTTATCTCGTTCGCCTAACGAAATAGAGTATTCGTTAGGTTTAAACGAAGCGGGAAAAATAGGCATTTTAAACTTTAAAAAATACCTTTGTTACAGCTCCATTTTTGATATACTAGGATTCAAATCAGTTAATAATAATGGAAATTAATTATTCGTAAACGGCGTCAAAAGGGTGTTTATTATAGCGGGACGAAGATAGTATTTTAAAATTAATGGCTTACTACTCCGTACGATTAACGAATACAAAACGTAACTATACTATTTACGATAAGGAATTCCTCGCGCTAATATTCTATTTAAAAAAGTGATCTTTTAAGTTACGCGATATTCGTATACCATTTACGATTTAAATTATTATAAAGGATTGGAGTATTCTTTTTTATTATAATTGATTTCGGAATGTTAGGCTAAATAAACTGAGGTTCTTTCCCTCTTTTACTACCACCCACGGTATAAATCCATAACTTAGGGCGTTTACCTAAATGCGTTAATTTAAAGATTACAAAATAAGCCCGAAATCAAAAAACGTCCCGCGCAAGACTTTGAATCTATTTCCATTATTATATCAATTGTAATATTAATAAATTTATATATTAAAGCAATATAAATTGCGTCGGGTTAGGTAAAGAAGTTCAGCGAAACGAAGTCTTAGCTGTTGAATCACGACGATATATATTCTAAAAAGAGGTTCAGGGCTTTCGAAAGACCGCCGAAAACGATATCGCTCCGGACCTGGCTTACGCCTGAGTCGTTATCAGGGATAACGTTAAGGGATTTCAGTATGGCGGCGCCGGCGGTATCGTCGCGAGCCTGGCCCGTATTAAGCCTATCAGTATCTTTAACGCCAAATAATTTTCTTATTTTCAGCTCGGGTACGTTAGCAAAATTGTAGGATGAAAAATTAACGAACGACTCATTATATTAGATTCGCCTTTTAATGGTTTTCGAACATATTAGGCGTTTTTTACTTAAGGTAAAATAATCAATATCAATTATAAATTACGGAATTAACTCGCGAAGGGTATCACATTACCGTAATCGTATATCATTACCGAGTTATGAATTATTAATAACGAAAATATTATAATAAACTTACGATTTACCAATTATAAGTTATTCAGGTAAAAATATTTTATTTTACGTTTTGAACGAAATTACTATTAAAAGGGAATGATTATGAATTTTCGACTTTTATTTGGAATATATAAGTAATATAACGAAACGAAACCTTATCATACTTTACGATAAGGTTTCCTTTAACCTTTTCCTATTTCTAACCAATATTAAATGTACATTTCGGTCGATTTTATAATCAACTTGCCAATTATTAATAACGGCTTTTAATATTTACTAGTTATTAGGGATCGCCCTTTCAAGTTTATTTAATTAAAGGTTATATAATTTATAACTGTGAATACGTATGTAGAGCGCTTTTGGGATATATGGAGGAGATTTTATAGGTTTCCAACTTCCATTATTAGTAACCGCGGTTCGAATTAAGTAAACGTATTTTAAATAGTACTTTTTTCCTTAACAAAAAAGAATAACTTTTATTTACGATGTATTAATTATGAATAAATAATGGTATTAAGCGGGTAAATTAGGAGATTCAAAAGTATTTACATATCGTAGTCGCCTTTTCGTAATATGATTAGGTTTCGTCCTTAACCGTTTATTAATTTATATTGAATAACCCAAAGTCGAAGGTTATAAGGTTTAACTTAAACTTTTTAATAAATAAATACGAAATATTACCTAACTTAAAGATAAATGTTAATACAAAGTTGTTAATTAGTTTAACGGCGCGAATTATTACGTTTTTAGTTTATTCAGCGAAAATATGAAACTAATTTAAACGGTAATAACTTAGATTTAATAGTGAATAAAAATGGCAGAGAATCATAAACGACGTCCAACAAAGCGATATAAAGTAGGGAACTAGGTCGAACTAAGTTTTCGTAACATTAAAATTAACCGCCTAAGTAAAAAGCTCGATGAATTTTATAACTAATATCGGATAGTCGGTATTTCGAATCAATTAAATGTCGTATTAAATACCCCTAGTAAACATCCAGTATTTTATATAAACTTAGTTAAATATACGGCTTCCAAATTTTTTCCTTTATAAGTCTTATCAGATATTCGTTCGAGACTAATTTTAGTAGCGGACGATATAAAGAACAGTAAATACGAGTAATTTAAGTATAAGATATCCTTGCGGAAAAAACGGGAAGAGATGGAGGTCGATACGTATTATTAAGTAAAAAATCTATAATAAACCGGAATAAACATTACTAGAAAATTATTAGTATATTATAGCCTTGAACAGATTAGGGAAATATTCGGATTTATAATAACCCGGTATTTTAACGATGGCGTTAAATTTATACTAAGTAATTAACGTAGGGAAAATCGCTTATACCCCAGAAAAAACATTTTGTTTACAAATGAAAAGGAGAATTTATTGTTGAACGAGGTTATAATACCGTAGGTAGGGCCGGATAAATACTACCCGATTATATCGAATACATATCCGATCATAAAACGATTCCTATTATAATTTAACGTAAATCTACCTATTCATTATTATTATCCTTATTTAAGTTTAACGAATACCGGTGTTACGGACGTTAAAGACCCTATTACGACTAACTTTAAGCGTTAAGCGAGGTTAGGGGAGGGAAACGGTAAAAGGTATGGCGAAAACCGGTAGGCGTTAAAAAGGGGGGTTGATAAAAAGTGTAACGTTCATGAGGCGACGTTAAGGAGAACGGATAACGCGAAAAGGGGCGGACGCTAAGAAAGGCCGATAATGAATAATATGAGGAAGGACGGACGATAAAGGAGGCAGACGATAAAGGATAATATTAAAAGGGATGCGCGTTAAATAAGGCTGACGATAATGGTTAACGAAAAGTAGGGCGAAGAGCGGGGCAGAGGAAGTAACCCTTTAAACGGATTACTAAAGATTATAATACATTAGTTTAGGCTTGAGTAGCGCGATCGGCCTGTATACGATTTTACATCCGTTCGCGGTCGGTCTAATTAACTCGTTTTTATATAAAGTTAACAAATAAGATACGGACAAAATTGGGGATTATATAATTAAACCCTAAACGTCGCTCTTAATATTTTGTAACCCATAGTTTGTATTTGTTATGAAAAATATAACTTAGGTAATTATATTATTTTAACCCTTTAGACTAAAACTATGAAAAGGTATTCGACAGTGATTAAAAAGAGCATGAGCGAAGACATCACGCGTTAAATCCTGGTTAACTGAGGGCGTTTTGTCTTTATAAACAGTCGATATAGTAAAAGGCAACGGAGGGATACGGGGTAAAAGCGTACCCGGAAAAAGAGGGCAGCGTGAACGTATAACCAGAAAAGTAACTACTTGTATGGCCGGTATAGTAAAAATTCCCTACACCCGAGAAACATTACGAAACCGGGTAAATTAATTAACCAGCTTAAAAAAAAGGGGTTAAATTAGATCGGTAACTCGAGTTATCTCTTTAACGTTTATACGCGAGGATCGAAATATAATCCCTATCTTTTACCGTAACAATCAATTTTTGTAAAAGGGTACGTAAACTGGGTAAGGCTGTAAATAAATTTAATTTTTAAATATATTACGAAAAGGAATTCATTAGTGGTTAGGCCCTTCGTAAGGATTTTCTGTAAACTTACATCATTATAAACTTTTCGATATACGCGATACCCTTATACCTAATAAATTTGGACGTAAAACAAATGAACGATAAAGTTTTAAAAACGGTTAATATATGATATATAAACGTCTTTAGCTTACAATGGAAAAAGTTTATTTTTATCTTTACTATTTTCGAGGACGAAAAGATTACGACAAGTAATTGATAATAAGATATTGGTATATAATAAGGTAACATACCTTACGGAAAGGCTTGTTATCCCTTTTAGGGGCGCCGGCAGTAACGTAACCTAAGTAAAAATCGTTATATACGTCAGCTATAATAATAAGTTAGGAAAAAAGATTAAGATATATCAATACTAATAACCAACTGGTATATATAAAAAGGAGTTAAAAGGGTTACGACAATGGTGGTTAACGAAAGGGGGGGGGGGGCGATAATATGAAAGGAAAAAAAGGAAGTTTTAAAGACTACGTAAAAACGTTTGTATTTATAAGGATTGACGAATAGTATTCGGCAAAGGTTATATATTAGAAGTGGCGCGTTACTTAATACTAAAGTTAAAAGTGTAACTTTATATGATACGTTAACAGACGCGTTATACGGAATAAACGATATAAGGTGGGCCGGCCGAAATATTATACGATATGTTGAACGTAGTGTTACCGGTTTACATTTAACTCGCGTATTAAGCGGGCACAGCTCGCGTCCGGTATTTATTCAAAAAGGCGCCGTAGCTTTTACAACATCCGGGGAGGAAGGAGTATATTATAGACCTAAATCGTTAGTTATTAAACCTATAGGTTATATAACTGTATACTTAACGGGATGGGCAATGCCTAGCCTAGGTCCGGCCCGGGAGCTGACAGGATACGGTTCGGATATAAGCCGGATACGGTCCGTACACGAATAGGGCACGGTCCGTATACAGTACGTATAAGGGCACGTAACGGGCGGGGAATTAGCCCTACCCAAGAGACCTGCACGTTGGGCCACGGTAGCCTCTTCTAGTCTTCCTCCGTACCTCAATAGTAAATCTCATTTAGCACCTACTTGGCTTACCATCGTAGGTTGGACCATAACAATAGTAACTAATATGATACTTACCCTTAATATTCTTGCGAATTATAATGAATGATCCGTTTATGTTTAACTTATCGATAAGCGATTTTATAACTTTCGTACTTATTACAGTGGTATTAGCATTAATATTAAAAGTATTTTACGTAATGAGAATAAAAAAAGCGATGTACCCGTTCGAAATAGTCAAAACGACGTTATTATAACTAGCGTAAACGTTTTTCGAGTCGGTTTTAAACGGCGCAACATTTATGTTAACTATTCGGAACTTTTTCGTCATAAAGACCTTAGGTTATACTCATAGTGTAACGCGCATGGCTATCGTATTCGTACCTATCTATTGGATCTGGCGTAACGCGTAAACGGTTGTAGCGTTAAGTTTATTATAAAAATTCACTTTAATTTAACCGAAAATTTCATTAACCTTCAAAAGGAAAGGGCGCAACTCCTATAAAAAAATCACGTAAAAAAGTTGGAAAAACTTTGATTCGACCAAATAACTTTGTTATAACTTTTAAATAGCTTTCTATTTATAATAAATTTACTGTATAATTTTATTTATTTCATCTAAGTATTAATGAATGTAGCTTATAAATATTTTAACGTTCTAGGTAAATATTTCATTAATTATTTAAAGTTATCGCGTAATTTTTTTTTACCACAACGACTTGGCAAAATCATGTACTACATACCCTGTTTTTTCTTATAACCTATCTCTATACCCTTTCTAAATATCGACTTTAATAAATACCGCCGCCGGATATAAGCTAGTCCCTTTTTTATAATACAATGTTATTTTAAGTAAACTTTAAATAAAGTACGAATAAATTAGTTATATCGTTCTAAAATATATATTACTTTCTGGGCGAACAGGAAATCATCGTGTTTGGGAACGGGGGTTCACCTTTATACAAAAGACGTTGAAAGAAGTCAGCGCCGTTATATTTTACGCTTTTTTACGAAAGGCACGTAAAGACCAAGTTGTTATTATACGACTTGCTATTGTTTTCTTTAAAGATATTTATAAGGTATTTTCCCCGAAACCACTCGTTTCCGTCGACAACGAACTCCTCGACGATTTTAAAGAGTTAGCCCCCTTATTTCATGAAGCTTTTAACGGTAAGTTACCATTTTATAACTATGGAATAAATTACGAAATAGATTTTTGTACCGACAATCAAGGCCAACCTTTATAGGTTTTGTAAAGGCCGATATAAGGGATATCGCATAAAGAACTCCTTATATTACGAAAAATGTTAACCGAATTACTAGACTAAGGTTATGTTTGACCAAATAACTCCTTGATGGTTACACCCGTACTGTTTCTTAAAAAAACCCGAAGGTAGTTTACATTTTAATATTAATTACCGCCTACTTAATACTATTATGAAGATAAATCATTATTCATTTTTACTTATCAAAAAAACGTTTATGAGGATTTATCAAACTAAGTAGTTTACTAAATTAAATGTTAAAGTTGTTTTTTATAAACATTTTATTAAAGAGGAACACGAGTAAAAGACTATATTTCATATACGTTTCTGATTTTAGGAATAGTTTATTACAATTTTAGGCCTTTTTGGTACGTTAACTACCCTTTAACAGTATATTAATAAATCGGTACGCCTTTTCGTCAACAATATTTACTTAGCTTATCTCGAAGACCTTTTCGTTTATTTAAATGGTACCTTTAACGATTATAACGTTAAAGTTAAGTGAATCCTTAATAGTTTAAACGCTGCGAAACTTGACCTTGATATATCTAAATACAAATTAAGCGTTTAAAAAACGAAATACCTGAAATTCGTTATCTAGGTTTATATCGGAATTCGTATAAATTCTGAAAAACTATGTGTTATTCGGGAATAGAAAGCTTTTACATTAGTTTTAGGTATACGAAGTTTACTTAAATTGGTTAACTTTTACCGGTAATTTATTCTCTATAATTCGACGATTATTAGGTCGTTATTTCGAATTACCCGTAAGAATACCATTTTTTTATAAAAAAAAAACCGAGGAAAATTTCGTTTTCAAACGGCTTAATTCGGCATTTTTTTCCGAACCCGTATTTGTTAAGTAGAACCCCAATCGTAACACCTTTTTAAAAGCCGACTATTCCGGTTAAGCTTTAAGCGACTGCATTTTTAAACGCAACGATTGAGGTAACTTAAGACTAATAACGTATTATTCTCGTTATTCGTCTCCTGTCTAATATAACTATTAAATTCACGACCAAAGGTTACTCGGAATTATTAGCTACTTAAAAGTATAGAACGTGAATCTGCGAGATATAATGCACCCGTTTACAATTTTAACAAATTATGAAAACCTAGAATACTTTATAACTATATGATGGCTTTTAAAACGACAAATCCGTTAATGAAAACACTTTTCTTTATTTTGTTTCCGGTTAATTTATAATAACGCGGTAAATTACATACGGCCTAATATATTAATAAAACGAAATGTGGATATTTGAAATTCTTTATCCGACTTACGTCTTTTAGGCCGGGAATTTTAATTATTACATACCAAATAAGCCGTTCTCTAAACACTCTTTCATACGTATATCTTACGATTAACCGTTACCGGAAAATATACAGTACAAGTTCGCGAACTTTTTACCAATATTAATCGTTAAAGTTATTGAAACGTAGTCATTATACACTATAACACTTACCACCAACTAGTTTGTACCATATATATAAGCGATTGATTTTTTTACGGATATTTGTATTAATGATAACCAGCTATTGAAGCTTTGCAATTCGAAATATCTAATAAATAACGATAGGAATTTATGATTTAGCGACCTTATTTAAGTACCTGTTTACGAACCGCTTACTACGGGATTAATTTAAACTATCTATAATTCACTTTTTATTAGTTATTAAGACCGCGACGTTACTAGTACCATTTTTAAAATGTATTTTTAACCGTTCTATATCGTGTAATCCGCCATTATTACCAAAATTACGATGTTTATACGCGTAGAAACTATTAGAAACACCTTTAAAAGGGACTTTTTTAACCCCTTTCGGTTTTCAAACGGTTTTAAAACAAGCGTTTTATAGATTTTATATGTTATTTATTTTAGAAATATATCAGCGACCTAAGTTACTTTATAATTATTATTGACCGTTCATATGAAGCCGTTAACATTAAGGCTATGATTATTACAAGCGATGAAATTTACGTAAAACGGTTTTCAAATTGCTATTAGCGATTTTACGGATTTTTTCGTATAATCGTTAGTAACTGAAGGTCGAATTAAATTAATGGATTTTAAAATTACTTTTATGAATTAACCGAGGTAAAACAACGCTCAAACATTACTTTTTACCCCGAAACTATCTATACAACCAAACGTATTAATCAAAACGTCTTAACGTACTCATTTTTTGTTATCGTTCATAACCAATTTAATTAAAGTTGTTTATTATCTAGTTATTAATTAACGTTGAACAATAAAAACACGACCACTATCTATATTAATTCGTTTTTTATAATCCACGATAATTATATCGACTCTATATAACCGATATACCATTTTTTCATCCTAATTATAATATTATATACATAAGCTGAAGATTTCGTCTAATGTATCCGCAAGGTTATAAAGTTTGTATAAACCTTAATAATAGTTACGTAACAACGTATAAAGGAAGTCGCTAACAAAAAGCGTTTTTTTTCGAACCATTTTCGAGTTGGTAACGATATTTAGTTTTTCTTAAAAAATTATAATCCGGACGAGTTTTTTTTTTTTTAAAAAAAAAGCTAAGCTAAATTTACAATAAATACCATATAATACGTGTAGTTAACTCCTATGTTTTTAAATTCAACATTTTAAATGGGAAATACCTTCGATTTTATTTAAACTAACTTATTCGGGTTGTTTCAAATCCGCTTTTAAACCAATAAATCCACGTCTTCTAACTGTAAGCTATTAACATTATCGGTAACAACAATGAAACGAAACCAAAATACCATGTTAAAAGTATTTTACTAACTCGTAATAAACCTTAAAACGGCCCTATCCAACTTAATAACCTATCAAAACGATAAGTTTTCATGAAAGGGATAAGTTATATATCATTAATATAAAAACCGCTTTTCAGTTTTTCCAATACTGTAACACTTAAAGTTTTCCAATTACGTTATAAATTAACCAAATATAACGATGTGACTTTACTTCTAACCTATAAATGAGTTTAAAGTTGCGTAAAGTCGATGCATATTATACTTGACTTGCTGTTAATACAGTAGACCCATACTTTATATTACGGGACAGAATGAGGAAAAAGCCGTTATTTCACAGGTACTAAATATAACCGTAATGTAGTATTAACGAAAACCGAGTTACAGCAAATTACTCGAATATATCTTTAAAGTCTCTGGTTTTATCTTCAACTATTTTTTGGTCTATTTCGATTAATTTACCGAGTTTCGCATTAATATACCCTAGTTTTTTGTTAATACATTCAAACACTTAGGCAAGCCTTTTAATCGTTTTTAACTATGCTTTTTACCCGTTCGTTAATTATATTTTTCATGATTCCCCCTTAATATAAAAACTTACTTGGAAATTATATTTCTCGTTTAAAAGGTATACGGCCCTTAAGCCTTTGAAGCACATAGGGGTAATAGGTATAAATACTTCCTCACCTTAAGTATCTGCTTTTTTCACGTAATGCGCCAAACTTTTATTACTTTTTTTGCAACAACTACTTACGTTTATACCCTTTTAATACGTTCGTTAATACTTAGAGAATAACTCGCAAACATTTAGACTTACTCTGGTTTTAAACGTCGAACTTTAAATAAGCTTTAAATGATTTTTTCATAACTTCCTTTATATAGGGATTTACGTTTAAAAGCGTATACAAATAACCTTAATTACAACTTATAATACCAATAAAATGAAGATGATATCGGACGTTCATATTTAACCATTTGTTAGCAACTTTTGCGCGGTTACGTAAATATAACTTACCTTCGGTCTTCTAATAGAATTTTTGCGGATCGTATGTTATGCGGTACATGTATTCGAAGTACGTTTATTCGCGAGTTCTATTAGGATACATATGTATAACTCGTAGAGCCATGAATTATAAGTTTGTTAACAGGGATAAAACCGCTTTTGAATGGGGCTAATTTTCGGTTTTAATGACCTTATTAACCTTACAGCTAATTGGGAATTCATTTTAGGAAAAGGGGGAATATGAAAACAGATGTAAAACTTATTCAATTAAATTTTAACGTTAGGCTCTATTATAATACTAATAGTTCGTTATGAGAGGAAGATTTTGAAATTTTCAGGGAAGGGGTTTACAGATTATTTATAAGGGGAGAGGGCGTTAGGACGCCTTTTATATAATACAAAATCGTTTGGTCTAACACCTTTTACACGAAATTATAACCTTTGAAACGGCTTCGGAATGGTCGTTTCACACCTATCATCCCGCGTAATTTCCTTATATCGCATACCACCACGTAGGAAGGAAAAGTTAGGTTTTCGGGGGTATTTTAAACGTACCATTCGTTTCTAAACAACTACCTTATTTCCGTCATAACCCAACTTGTTTCGTGGTTTAGTAATTAAAACACTTACTTTTTATGGTAGGGTTCCTGGGTTCGATTCCCGAAGTGACTTTTTGGAATATCAACGACAAGTGTAATTTTATTAAACAGATTTTTTTTAAAAAAAGGGGGGGGGGTATATACCGAGGGGTGATGTTACAAATTGGTGCCCGGTTAGTATTACCAGAAATCTAACTCTGGTAGTTATTCATGTTATTATGATGCGCTAAAACAGCTTGAAGACCGTATAGAAGCACGCTTCCACACGTTATATGACTGGGTTATACCATCTTCCTCAGCTTCGTAGCAGCTCCTTAGTAGGAGTTTCTTCTTTCCTTCTTTATTGAGGTTTATAGACAGAATCCGATCACTTTGAACGATAGCTCCAGCTTCAATCCCTTTATACTCTTAAGGATTAGGATTTTAAAGGGGTTTTTATATCGGATCAATTCAAAAAAGAGTTTGATCAAACATAATAAAGTTATTTTTAAAATATAAATCCTATATTGATTGACTTTTTGTTTAATTTGGCTTCGATTGTATATTGAATTATCTTCCACCTATTTATTGTTTCACAATTCAAAAACCTATAGAAATTTTGAAAGGCGCGGATCCTACGGCCAAATTTCTTACCGACATCCGTATCGAAAATATATTAGCTAACGTAATTAATCAGGTATTCATTAGTGAAGGATTCTTCGACATCTTTGATTCAAAGCTCTTCATTATAGTAGTTGATAAAAATAATTCCGAAAGCCTTAATTACTTTCAGGTATTTCTAACTTAGTATCATATTAAGTTTATAAATCGGGTGAAGGGACTTAACGATTTGAGAGTGTAAAACTTGGTGATTTAACGTGAAGTCGCGCGACGTAGCTTTCTTGGCAAAATTTAGCGATTCCTGAGATTTTCACTCGGTGTAGTAATCTTGACGATTAACTATCTTACAATATATGGGAGGAGACAAGTAGTATAGAGGAAAAAGTTAGTGTAAAAGTCAAGGTTTGATATATAAGGTGAGGTCAAATAATATTTATTGTTCTTATTTGTGGTTGAAAGTTGTAGGCTATGGGACTTAGTCGTTTTTCCAATAGTAGTACCCGTAGTAGTACTGATTTGGCCGTTTGCTAACTTGACGATCTTTAAGACTTTTGATGGTTAATTTCAACGTTTGCCTTCAAGAAGGATTCGCAAAGATTTCTTGGTGTTTTTGGTCAATTGGCAATACCTTCGAATGTGTCAGCTATTACGATACCGTGGGGATTTTGTGTTCGTAATGTAATGTAACCACGCCATAAGTTTTATTTTATTGTGATGACTAGTTAAGCAAAGCTATACCATAATGATTTTTCCTCATAGATGGAAATTCTATGATATTTTTATTTCATAGCTGGTAAAAGTATGGGCACACCATAAATCCTGAATGGTAAAATATGACTACAATATGGGAATTTTCTTCATAGCTATAGTGGAGTCATGGCTGCCATATCCCATACAAAGCCATGGCATGGAATAGCATGGCTTGGCTTTCCTCCTTGATTCAAGTTGTAGTCTGTCACATAAGCTGGTTTCCCCGGAAAACGTTACAGTGATAAAGCTTTCTAGTCACCACAAAAAAGGTGTGTAATTATGAAGTGTTCGTTGGCTATTGAGTAGCTCTGAAGCAGACTTGAGGAAAATCCGATTAATTTCTTAAGTAATCTAATATTAGAAAAGGGTAGCATAAAATAAGCTTTTGGGGGAAGACGAAGACGCGAAATGAACGCAATAAATGCGACTTAGGGTATTAATGTTGACGTCTTGTTTTCATTACCAATTTAGAAGATCGTGTCAACATTAATGCCGCAAGTTGCATTAATTGAGTTTATTTTGCGACCTAGTCTTCCTCTAAACACGAATTTACGCTAAGATTTTTTAATATTATATTACCTAAGAAATTAATGGGAAATCTCGTAAAATACGCGTTTAGTAGAAGATAAGAACGCGAAATCAACGCAGTTAATGCTATTCGCAATATAAACGTTTATGTAATCCACTAGTTAATGGAAATGAACGGCAGTTTTTCGCCCAAGGTTTTATTAAAAAAGGGATTGAATACTATAAAGATTGTGCAAAATTGATTATTAATGCTAATAACCTTGTTATAAACTAAGTTTTATCAACATTTTCATGATAAAAATATAATATTATTTAATCATAATTCAGTCATTACGCGTTTGATATATAATTATTTAAAGGATTGATATAATAATTTACTTGAATACATTTTATTATCAGTGGAAGGTTTCCCACCACTTAAATAATATTCAATTATAAATCATGTACTTATACTGTTGATAGATCTTGAGAAGTTGCAATATTGTCGATTCGAAGTATGGTTGAAGTAACAGTAGTATTGCAAAGATCAGATAGTGGATTTTTATTTCTTCTAGGTTTGGTAGACTACTAGTTGGTCTCCACTCTACTTTGTATAGGTAATTTTTTGAGCCGTACTCTATATTAAAATAGGTACTCCATTGGAATGAACTTGTAATTAGTATAGTTAACTTTAAATACATTATACTTTAATGTTATCCCAATACTGGCGGCTTTTTGTTTTGTGGTGCTAATATATCTTATGGAATAATTAGCCAGTATTATCACGGTGATAGTAAATAAAGAAATTAATTGGTAACGCAAGTGTTTCCTTACATTTTTCCTACTGCTATTTGTATAAAATTTCCACTTATTATTTGCAATACTAGTAATAATTATTTTGTTGCTTTTATATTGTCATTCATCGATATATATAACCTAACCATAACAGTTGAGAAAATCCATATCGTTTATAATCTAACAGTTTTTTAATTTATTAAGGTCCCTCTACCTTCTGTCCTATATATTCTTATGTGGTTTAGCCTTGACAAATGATCTTTTCACGTAGATTTCGACTCGTATAATTATCTTATTGCTGTTTACACACTTTTTGAAGCTTTATTTGGTATGAACTTCATTATAACATCGGTGGAATTATCTTTGCTATCAATTATTTAAATTCCTTAATATGTTTACTTTTGTAGGTTTGTCGGAAGGTTGTTACATTGATGATCAAGTGGTTTTTGTTGATTATTCTGAGTTTAGAAAGACATTCGAATAGTTTTTTTTTTTAATAGGTATATATAACGATCGGAAATTGTAGAATTTTTAGTTATTTAGTAACTATATTGAGAGTTCTTTACATAAACATGCTTATGTTAAAGCCGGCCATTATGCCGTAGATTTCGAACGCAAGTATATTACGTAAAATATTTCACACTGGATAAAGCTTTAGTAAATGAAATTACTAGTAATATAGAATTAGTAAACCTGTAGTTTTGTTGGTAGGCCTTTATCGTTGCAATGTAATCGATTCGAATCACTGTAGTTGAAGTAACTGATGCTTCATTGAAAGTGGTTTATGAGTTGTCCTTTTTAAGTTTAGCAGACTACTAGCTGGTTTGTACGCTTATTTGTATGGCCAAATGTTTTGGCTTGAACTCCACTTTGAAGTAGGTACTTATTGCACTACACTTGCAGTTAATTCCACAAACTATAGTCAAATTACAGTTAATATAGTTAACTAATTGTAAGTATATTTAACTTAACTGTACTGAAATTGACTATTATTTCAATACTGGCGGTTTTTTGTTTCATAACGATATATTAGAGTAGCCGGGTACTAATTGGTAGCAACCTTTGAAATCCCTCTTTAATCTATAAGCTAGACCCATGTCAATTCCAGTTAATTTTTACTAGTACTGATATTAATTACGGCCCTTTACCTCACATCTCCAAGCCCTTTCGTTCCTCAACTTCCATACATAGGTCTTTTGCCACAGACTTGCGTGTATTACATATTTCAATAATCTCATATATTTTGCTAGTAGTTTCACTTATTGTTACTGCCACCATTACCATCGCCACCATTACCCTGACAGTCTTCAAGTACGGTTAATTGTTACGAGCGTAAACTAATTCGCATACGCTTCATAATGCTCAAATACTATTTATAAATGCTTTTTTTTAATGAATTACGATCCTTGTTTACAACTGTAATAGTTCGTACACCAAATTCGGTCGGTATATATCTCTAATTTGATGATTTCCACGATTGTGATAAAAAAGACCGCGTAATAACATACTATATTAATTGTAACTACGAGCAGCCCCAATTTTTAAAGTCTGGTTTAAGGTTTTTAGATTAGAACCAATAACTACAATAATATTAATAATAATAACAAGAGTTAAACAGACTTATTAACCGCAAAAACTATCGTTGTAATAGTAGTAAAAGATGTTGGATTTATTATAAGTTCAAGTATTAGTTAATTTTCTACTCTCTAGCTTAATACTATAAATAACATGTTATATATTATACCTAATATCCTATTGCTTCCGTATAATGGTACTTAAATTACTTCGTAAACTGCAAAGGTGAAAAAACTATTAACGATAACAAAATAACAAAATAAATTATGTAACACAAAGATACTACTTCTAATGCGGCTTAGTAATTCGCCAACTACGCTTTCCTTTACAGCTTAAATAACGAAAACCCCTACCTTTTCCCTAAAAACCAAGTATTTAATCCTTTACACGCCTTCAATCTTCTTAATCGTTACGCGAACAACAAATTTCAAAGTATTATACTAGATATAGAGGCAGTGGGGAACTCATTAGGAGGCTATTTGTAATATTTAGAATTATAAAGGGAAAGCACTATTATTACGGAAATTAATCGTTCAGATGCTGGTAAAGTTAAAGTCGACTTTGGCTTTGGCGAATAATGATCATTACTGGGAGCGAAAACTATTTAAACTATTATTTGGTTAATTACTTTTTACATCCTTGATGTTATGACCCAACAACTGCAGGTCACATCAGCAGCGGCCCACAGCACTAATGAAGGAAATCAGTTGAACACAGCTTGACGGCAGGCATCTGGTCCTACAGACCCCCCAGGGTTAGGGTCGTTAGAGACCCACTCGATACACCGAGAACCAGAGACTGAATATGTTGGATATGCTATATATCCAAATGATTCAGTCTGGATATGTTGGATCATGCACATATCCAACATATTCCACGCCACCACGTCAACTGAAGAAACTAGATATAAGGATATAGTCATTACCATGTTAGGTAGCTTCATTAGATAGTTCTTCAGTTATCAATCTAAGTATTCAGTCTACACACCTGAATAGCCTAACAGTCAGTAATCATTCTACAGCACGAACACACATATTTTTGATATTATACCTTTATTACCTCTGCTACCTTACTGCTAACATAAATCCTCTGACACCTTCTATCTACTCACGGGTATTTAGTGTTATCATTACACTCGAGTTCTGTACCTCATTCTTTTTTTATAGAAAATTTAGAGATTTTCGACGTTAACGTTCACTTTGACGTTAACCAATCAGTTAAAAACAGCCGGAGGTTTCTTTTTACTTTTTAATATAGCTACCTTTTGTTTTATTTTTCAGGTCAAAAGGCAACGTTAATAAATAGAATAAATTTAAAATACCTTAATTTTGCTAACGTTTCAATTAGCTAGCATTCGATACATTGCATAAAGCTTTTAAGTTTATAAGACTTAAAAATAGAGAATACTTTGTTTTTAATATTATTATATAGTTTTACTATTATTGTTAAACGTTTAGCTGTCGGTAAGGTCTCAAGACTTGGTATTCACGTGAATTAAGGTCTTTGAAAAGTAATCAGAATGATTGGTATTGTAGTAGAAAAGATGATGATATTAAGAAGAAACATCTAGAGGTGCACGCCACAGGTGAGGGCTTATAAGCCCTCGCTCAGAGCGTACTACTTTAGACCTCCCCTAATAGACTACTTCATACATGATGCACTTTGAAATTGCAATCTGCAGGAGTGCACCTTGTGGCATAGTGCATTGCTACCTAAATATATTAACTATACTGATATATATTAATATTCACACAGACAATCCTTTCTTCTTTGTGTGACCCGTATTCGTAATCCAGTAATGATAGTAGTGTATATTCATAATAGTCAAGCAATACAGAAATTGAAATTTATACTATGAAAGATACAAATTTTAATTATGAAATTATTGTCAATGTATTTTACTCGGATAATAGACCTATTTGTATGTTATTAACTTTGTAACTTTTTCCATAGAGCTAAATTCATTATGTTCTTGTTAGTAATAAATACGTGTAAAATGTTTGGGATTTTGTAGATTGATATATATTTTGATTTACTAAATATTATCGATTTCGATACCAGCATTAACTTTATGGAGATCAAATTTTAGATGAATGTTAAGATAATAGGAATACGGTGTAAATAGGTACCTGTTAAGACTTACTATAGTATTGAAAATTTCGAAAGGGTATATACACTACTTTGTAAGGCGTATAATATCCTTACGTTAAAGATTAAGAACTTTATGAACTAAGAAACACGTCTTTCAATAGCATTAAAGGGATTGAATAATATTGTAGGCACTAATGGCTTAATGTAAAATTTGTTGATCTTTAAATCATATACTCGTTTAACGAGTAATTCTATATTATTGACAAATACCCAGAAAATAGTTATGACGTATAGCAAATACTTAAAGGAATTACGGAAGGAATCGTAAAAGCGTTAAGTCAATATTATCCTTAATACTAGAAACGGATTTACGACAATTGGTGTATTGTTTTTACTATTATGAAGTGAAGTTTTTGTATGGCGAAAGCTAGGAAAATTGGATAGCTTATTCAATATCTTTAATATCACCAACCTTAATATATTTATTGAAACTGCTAAAGATCCTACAACATTCCACACAACTGAGGTTTCAATTTACATTAGGGAGACTGACGATAACGATAGCGATGAAGATTTCTCAAGTTAAGAGAATCAGTTAATTCAACCCTCTTCTCCTGTAATTGACAAACTCATGAAACGTCGATAGCGCGGCCGACTACTAAACAGGAACAAAGTTGAGGATAAGGAATACACACCGGGAAGGATCTAAAATATTATTGAGGTTAGCAGGGAAAGAAAGGATAATAAAGACCTGATTATTATGTTCTAGGCATAGAAAATTATGGATTTTTTTAGCAAACATGTTGGGAAAAAAAGGTGAAGTTACGATGAATAGATTCTTTTTCTTCGAAAAGTCGTACAATTTATAGTTAAACTCTACTTTAACTTTGAAACCCGAAATATCATGATTTTCAAGTCGAAAATTATATACGAGGTTGAGGGTAAGACTATGAGGCGGCTGTACGAAAATTCATGCTCAATTGTTAAAATATATGTGAATAAAAGCAAAGACTAAATCCTTACGAAATCGCCAACGATTTAGAAAATCAGTTAATATTTAGTGTTTGTTCTAGTAGCGAATTTGTTAGCTATGATTAATAGAAAGTTTATCTTTAATAGCCGTAATATTACTTCAATGTATATATAATCAAGAATGAATTTATACATAATCGTCCAATTAAAATTACCTTAAGAATTAAGTTATAAATACCTTCTGGAAATCTTTATACAAGATCTTCAAATAGTATACGGATTAACTAGAACAGGTGTCTATTATTTTTTAACATACCAATCTCATTTTAAATCAAGGCCAGGTATTAAATCTTTTATTTACAACCCGTATTGACTAATTATCTGAAATAAAGTTTTCGATTTGTTAAGTATATAAATTAACAATGGCCTGTTCTTCTTAATTGTTTACTTTATAGCATTGGAATAACAAGTAATTAAGGACTCAAAGTTTTAGAATTATAAGCCAATTGAGACTGTAATGGAAAGCAAATATTTTCACTTTAATGGATCATCAATTCGTTAAAATGGTGTTAACTATATTAATATATATCTCTATTTTCGTTAAAAGGTTCAAGGCGTTAATTTGGTTGTAATTAATAAGAACCATCTAGCCAGAATTTCAACGTATTTAAAGTAACGCGCCCGTGATAATTATATCGCTATTTTATACCAACAGAAGGCTTTCTATAATTTCTTAATTACGGCACATGCATAAAACCCAATGGATAAAGATTTTTATTGGATAAATAAGAAATTGGATAAGCAGATGAAGAATTTAAATCGGAGGATTAATATGGTTTCAATTAACCTATCGAGTGTTAAGTTCATAATTTTTACAGAAGGATTTTTTGTAAATTACATGGACTTATCGTTATGAATAGAATATTCAAAATAATGATTAATTAACGTAAATTAAGAGAATATTAGTTTAAAATTACCGGAAATTTGATTCATTAAACTTTTGTTAAATGCAACAGTATTACTCAACGCGTATTAACTGTATAGGTTGCCGGTATAAAAGATAGTTTCGATATAGGTATAACGATATAGGAAAACTTTAACGTTGTTATTAAATAGCTGAAAATTTCACGTATCCCGATAGTAATTTATATCGATTCAAAAAACTTATTCGAATACCTTTCGAAATTAAGAACTACTAGCGAAAAACATCTTATCATCGATATTATAGAATGCTATAAAGTTTTTGAAAACAAAGAGATTAAAGAATTTAGACAAATTGAAGGCAAAGATAACCCAACTAATATCATAACGAAATCAATATTAAATAAATCTCTTAAAAAAATTATAAATAGTAATCAATTAACTATACGTATGGAAGGATATGTTAAGAGGCCATCTGATAAGAAATCACGTACCGGCGAATAAGAAAGAAAAAGGGATACCCTATCAAATTGAAAAACTACTAGGGGAACAAAGTTAGCGACTTGATTAATTAGTACGGTTAAATTGAAGGTTTAATTTAGTTTGTCGCGAAAGATTCATTTGTGGGAATTAATAAAGTTGGAATTCAGAATTATGGGGCAATTAGGGTTAATTTGGCTGTGAATATAGCAGGGGTTTAGTTCGTTAACGAGAAGGCAATTTGGCGATAATCAAAAACAATTAGCTGATCACACTAGCGTGCGCGCAAAAAACAAAAAGCCGCTAGTGTTAGAACAGTAGTAATTGCAGTCCAGTCAGTCAACTTTACTTGCAGTAAAGTTAACTGTACTGACTGCAAGTTGAGTGTATTGTTTTGTGGGTCTACTGTAAAGTCAAGTACATTATACGCCCACTTTACACTAGGGCACGGGCCAAGCAATTGGCCATACAAATTAGTGTGCAGACCGGCTAACAGTCTGCCAAACCTAGAACAATAGATCCACCACTTGACGACGCGATATTACTGTTACTTCGACCGATTCGAGTCGACAACGTTGCAACGTTCAAAGGCCTATCAACAGGCTAGGCCTATCAACAGTAACACTAGCTGCTACGAAATAATTCTGTAGATACCGGCGGGAGGGATCGAAACTCGGGTCCGCCGTGGGCCTTTATAAGCCCCCGGGGCTCCGTGCCATCCCTCCAATCAAGACCTTAGGGTGCCCTACCGTTTAGAGACCCGGAGGCGTGTAAAATGTAGCCCTGGTCGGGCCGTGAAACGCGGCCGTCTCAGTCCCCTCCCGGCGCCTGCTTGCGCCGGGAATAAGTCCTTCGCTTTTGTCATGTACTAGTACATAGTAGTGCGTATCTCGTCGGAAAACTGCACCCGAAATGAAAAGAAAGGGGAGATTTTGAACGAATAGTGCGATTTTTGTGGTGTTGATTTTCGCGATGTTTCTGAGTCTCGGGTAGTGTATTCAGTCGTCTTTCGCACTCAGTGGTAGAGAAAAGGAACCACCAATCTCGTCCGAAAGGTGCGCCAGAGGCATCCAAGTGACAGTTGATGTTGTTGTTGTCTGAGAATAGGTCTTGGTCCAATGCCAATAGAACTGACGAAACAGGCGCCCAGTGCTTCGCCACGTGCTACGAAGTACTTGCCGTACCGCATTGATTGCCAAACTGGTGAATGGACGGTCTCCCTGATAGCAATGGTCACGTGCACAAACGCCACATTGAGGTTTGGCACAGCCCTCCATGTACTACGAGAGGACACTGGAAGATTCTGCCGGACAGGCCAGATCCATATATTGCATACCTTTTTCTTGGGGATATTTGGCCATACGCCGGCCCTAGTGACATCCTCAACGCTAAAATCATCACCGTCTGAGCAATACACTAAAATTCACCTGCGTAGATATTCATTTACAATTCACATAGTACGGCCGGATACCGAACCGGATACCCGGAAACATTTTTACTGGGCATCAGCAGGAGCCTGAAAACTACCAAAATTAGACATGCCTCAAATACGTCAATCATCCCTACCGCAAAGTAGCCGCGATCAATTGTGAACTTGGTCCAGTTTACTGAGTACTTGCGTGTTCTGGGGGGCTGTGAGCACCTTTGCTATACCCGGGTCTGACCGACTAATGACTCGTACATGAAATTACAGCCTCTCAACCTCAAACTTAATTACGTTCTTACTACTACTTCGTATGCATGTAGAAGTGCCACTAGGCATCCATCCTTGGCACTGGAGCGCTTGGTATAAAGTAACGTCGATTTCTTCCTCTGCGACTCGACTTATCCAAATCATCGACAGCTTGCACATCATTCCCTGATCGCCCACTTTCTATCGTTGACAACAGAATATCCGCTACTTCCCCCCCCAGCAACACTACTCAACATGAAGTTCACAATTGCCACCACCGCTCTTGCCATCGTCGCTCAGGGAGCTACCATCAGCCAGCGCGACGATAGTCTGGTCCAAAACTTCGAACTCCATGACCTGACTTATCAATTTGACAACACTATGGCTAACGATCCTACGTACGCCCCGGCCACGTAAGTAGTCTTTCTCTCCTCACGCCCTACACATATACATAGTAGTATCCAACGGATAACTACTGACTCGGCGCGCATCTACAGGTTCAAATTCAACCTCAACGGCAAAGGCATATGTTCGACTACGAAATTTTCCTATCGCGTAGTTACCCACGCCAGCCAGCCCTACCAAGCGCTTCCTGACATCGGCCTAACCCGTTGCCAATCGGACGGAAACACGGACACACAGTACTCGGTGACGCGAATGCCCGACAACAGTCTCCAGATTTTCCTGTTGAACGACGCGGGCCTCCGGGGCTCCACGACTATCGCAGCCGTGAATCTCGTGCCCCAGTCGATGGTGAATTCTGTTGGCGAGTATGTATCCTACGAGATTTTCCAGGGCGGAAACCAATTCCAGGCTTATGGACCTCTGCTGCAAACGTGCAAGTAAAACTCCATGTTCACATCGGATGTATTGGGAACTGTTATACATTAGAAACGAGGATAACTTGCGTTGCTCGGAAGCTTGCGGCGTTTCACATAATACTGTTCTGAAGGCTGGTTTCATTCCTATCATGTGTTGTACTGTGATATTAGGAATTGAAGGCACCAATACCAGGTATTGGGCCAGGCGACACATACGCACACCTATTGAAAGCTACTGAAACAACGACAACAAAGTAGGAGTAACACGCCTTTGCACACCTTGTCGGAATATGCACAATTTTTGAATTACAGTATAAAATCAATAACGATAAACAAATGGATAAGTCCGTTTGAAATGGGTTAAAGGACACGCCTTTAATACCAACAATTATGTAAAAAAACTATAAAAACTGAAGTATACTGTTTAAACATAAAAATAATAAGAGGTAAGTTATAACCTTAACTTTCAAACCCTAATTTATACCTACTCAATTGTAACATTAGATTATATATTAAAATTTTAATTTGATCCATTTGTTCAATAATTACTTTTAATAAGTAGCTTATTTATGAAGCACATATTCTTATATAAGATAAATTAACTTGCAATTGTTATAGGCTAGTGTCTGCCCTAGTTGTTTCCAGGGGTTTAACTATAACAATTGTTACGTTTTTGCAATGCACCTTCTTATGCATATACTATATAACTATTTATATGGCTAGTTTATACTACATATACTCTACTAACTCCATAGCAACTTCATAATAAAGGCTTACCATCTTCTTTTCTTTGTACCGAGGATTATAAACAATATTTAACTTTCTAGAATATCTTTTTTAATAACAATACAAACTTAATCCCCTAGTTTTTAAAACACTTCCTCAATGCGTGTATCTAAAACCAGCTGTAAAAATAACTTTTAAGAATGCTAATCGCATAACAAAACGAATTAAATACCGAACAAAAGCGATATACAGAAATCTTACAACTTAAACAGATGGAACAAAACTATATTATTTGTAAACAGGTTATGAATATATAATAATATAACGTCAATGTCTTAGCGAAATTTATAGGTATCATCCAACAATGAAAAATTGTTACCAATATATTTATAGCACCGATAATTATAACGTCCGTAAATTTTAACAAATCATTCTCTGTTCGAAAACAAGCCGCGAACGCATAACTTATACAAAATACCAATTTTACAAATAATGAAAACTCGACTCACACATTATTTCTTATCAAGAGCTACATCACATAACCCGACGATAATGATTTTTTGAACTCCTCCGATTCCAACTACAAACTTAATGGTTAACTAAATGAAATATACCAATATTGCAAAATCCATTAGCAAATTGAACGTAAACTTTTTCATGGATTAATAAAATTTTCCAACATGAAACTGCATTTTTTCTATCTGGAAAATCACGATAGCATACAAGTTACGTAAGTATAAGGATTGAATTAATATAAAGAAAAACTATTTTACACTATTTATTAATAATATAAAAAAGATTAAAATCATTATAGAAAGTTACTATGTTCCTAACAACGATAATAGCAATAATAAGCTTAATATCTTAATAACTATACTTTACACTCATTATTACAATATAAACACATTATAAATCGTAATAACTAGGTTTCAAAACTTAAGATAAAGCGTTTGAAAAAGTTTTTATGTCTTTTTTAAATGTTTGAAAAACTTTACTAACCGAAACCAATGAAATATTTTCAAAATCTATAACAAAACTTGTAATCCTCCAAAACGCTATTAATAATACCTTAACGAATGAATTACTCCCTTTGAACGTGAGCAAACAATAAAACGAATAAGTTATCCGAATTTATCTTATCAATAACCGACTTTTCAACCTTCGTACTTATTATAACGGCAGATACAACAGCGGCGGCGGTGGTGGTTACAACGATAATAACGACAATAGCGACGATATTTGTAACGAAGGTAGCAACGGCAATATTAATAATAATAACGACTAGAGGATTTGGACTACATATCTATATATGATAGTTGCAAGGATATTATAACAACAAGTGTAAACGTTTTATAAATAAATGCTAAACAACATGTTATTTATAGTTAAACCGAACTCCAACATCGTAAAAAATGCAAGTTATATTTACAATACCGTATAAACAACGAGCAACTCAAATCCATACTTTAAATTCCGCTTCATCCTCGAAAAATTTTAACGTCGAAACTAATACAAACGTTTGCTTAACTGCTATCAATAGCCTTATCGAATTTTAAAACGCACAAGTATAACTTTAATACATAATCGTATACATAAATTAAGATAACTCTCATTCGATCCAATAACTAATCAATAACTTATAAACAACTCTCTATTTATAAAAGGCTCGCTTTATAATTTTATTTGATTGATGCTTTGGTAAGTATATATATATATATATATGTATACTTATGATTTATTATCACCAGATAGTACCAACTATATAGCTAGTATAGTACGTTTGTCGCTAATGTTAGTACTTTATAATAATAAACTTAATACATTAATCTTGTTAAAACCGTTTCTGGTATTAAAGGTATTATTAACTCAATATCGTACTAATTTTCTTTGTAATTTTTTTAAAGCTTTTCTGTAAGATACAACTTTTCTCTAGTTATTTACTAATAACGGAAATTCACTCGTTAAATATAGGTATGTTTCAAAAACCAACAACGTTGATAATTGACCGTTAAGGTTCAAAATATACTTTAAACTCTTTACCATTATTTAAAAACGTGCCTTTTAATCTATAAAACTTCCAATTTTCAATGTAAGGATATCGTACGATTTACGAAGTAGTACGTATATTCTCTCAACCTTCTCAATACTCCAGTGGATCTTAATTTGCACCTACTTATACTAAGTCCCTATTATTTTAACATACACTTTAAACTTCATCACCGTAAAATTAATACTAGTTTCATAAACGCCGACATTAAGTAAATATAAATAAGTATCAATGCATTATATTTTTGACACTTCCCACATATCATTTACCTATAAGAAATTAAAAAATTTAATTTGTAAAGAAGGTTACGAATTGAATAACGTAAAGGATAAATTTATTATTTGAGTAAAATACATCAATTCAAGTCTTGCAATTAAAGTATTAATCATCTTTCAATATAAATTGAAATTTTAGGAAGATTTAGGCATACGTTTCACAGCAATAGGAATACTTTTTAATAGACTTCAAATAAAAGTATTTCATATTATTATATTTTGCGGGATTCAAAACTTTATACAGCCTATCGACGGTTATATAACTAAAACATTGATATGAATAACGTATTTCTAACTCCATTAAATTCAATATCGTTACATTTAAACTTCTAAAGTAAAACCATAAATACCTCTACTTAAAGGTAAAAGGAAACCTTTAACCATTTTTAACCAGTTCGTTGACGTTAACATCGATATCAATACTATCGATTTTTATGTTTCATAAATAAAAGAAAACTGGAGTAAAAATTTAAGGATATAAAATGTAATCGACACAATAATAATTAAAATAATCTTCATTACTAATAACGATAATTATTTGCTTAAGCCAAACCTAGCTTTAACTTTACTAATATTGTAAAAAATCATCTCCATAATAGTATTATTTTCACTTTGTAATACTAAGTACTATAAATAACTTTCCATTAAGTAAATTATTATCCCTGTATTTGATGTAATACTTTAAAACATGTATTTTGTGTAATAATCGCGAGGGTTCAAGGTATATAATAGGTTAAAAGTTTGGTTAAAACAAAAAGAAAGGTTTTCGCTACTTAAATGATATAGGAAAGCATAATTGGCTAATCATTGTGTCGCGTTACAAGAATTATCTTTACGCCACATAAGTTTTTGTGAACTCATTATTATAGCTAACAACCTCTTTACCTTTATAATCTACGATATAATCAAAGTAATTTTACCCGAAAAAAATAAGGTACATGTTGGTAGGGCCTTAGATCGTTACAACATTATTGATTCGAATCGTGGTTGAAGTAACAGTGGTATTGCATTGGTCAAGTAGTGGATGTATTGTTCTAGGTTTGGCAGACCGCTAGCCGGTCTCCACAGTAATTTTTATGGCTAATTGCTTGGCTCGTGCCCTAGAGTAAAGTGCAGTATACTGCATTCGACTTACACCTAATACGGCAAGTCTATACAAACAATACACTTGATTTACAGTATAGTCAACTTTACTGTAATTAAAGTTGACTTATTTCATTGTATGTAGTATTATTTCAATACTGGCGGCTTTTTAGTTTGTGCGTATATGTTAGTGTAATTGATTAATCTTTTCCGGTTAGCGTTAAACAACAACCTCTTCAACTTGCCAACCCCCTATTAATTCCAATTGACTTCCATACTGAATTACACCTAATTTCATGAAAATTGACTCTATTTGACTTTAATTGCTCCGTTGCTCCTAGGTCCTAGTTTATCAACTCCCATAAAAAGTTCTTCCGTTACAAGCCTTTGTAAACCTCCACCTTAGCTGTGCCAATCAAATAAGTCTACATCGTTAATTCCCTGGCAGTTTTTCAAATTACCGGTACGTAACTTAGGCTAGATAGGCGGCCTATTGACGTAGCCCTCGATACATATGGTTAGCCTATTGCTGTCCACAATTATTTTCAGGGCCTTATTTGGTGTTACCTTCGTTATGATATTAGTAGGGTTGTCTTTAACATTAATCCATAGAAACTACTTAATCTACCTCCCTTTGTAGGCTTTACGGAGTGTTATTACGTCGATTATCAGGTTTTTTCGCTAGTGGTTCCGAACTTCGAAATAAATCCAAATAGGTTTCTCGATTTGGTATAAATTACTATCGGAAGAGAAGAAATTTTTAGCTGCCTGGTAATAAGGTTAAATGTTTTTTATAGTATTTTATTTACGATAAAACCTTATGTTATACCGTAGACCTCCGAAGTTAACACGCTTCGTGTAATGATCTTACATTTAACGGAGGTTCAATGAATTAAATTACCAATAATGTTAAACTTGGTTTTCCGCCTATTTTCGTTAACGAGGGTTATTAGAAAGCCGATTTGTAAAAAAAGGTCGGTGTTATTTGTAAAGGTTCCGTTCGTAAATATTATTAGTTTAGCCCTTAATAATTAGATTAGGACTATATTAATCCCGACGTTCAGGTTTCGTATCTGTTACTCAAGCCCTTTATTTAGCCGGTTAAAGTCTTTATCTGCCGGATCCTATATTTTTACCGTGATAGAAAAGTAGTAAACGAAATTCAGTTGGTATAAGATAGCAATATAGCTACTACAAATATGTTACTTTAAGTACTATTAAGTCTTAGCTATATTAGTTTTGTCGATTATAACCAAAATAATGCTCTGGCTATTTTGTCGAAAGTTAAAGCCGGTATTTACATTAAGCATACGGATTAACGATTCATTAAAGTTAAATTAACTGTCTTTCATCAAAGTTGTTACCGGATTATAATTTCAGAACTTGGAATTCTTAATTACCTGTTATTCCGATATTATAAAGCAGGTCATTTTAATGAAAAGGGTATGATTATTTTATATACATACTATGTCCAAATCATTTTCCTACGTTACTAATAATTACAGGTCATATGTTAAAGATTTTATCGTTATTCATAATTCAAAGTGCGACTGATAAGTTAAAAATAATAAAAACCTATTTTAGCTAATCCATATAATGGTTCAACACATAGTATTACCGTCCCCGAAAGATAGGTAATATGTAACTCCTATAATAGCTTTAGAAATACAATCTTTTGTAAATTTTTTGCTCATTAAATATAGGCTTACTTTATATTACGGCTATGAAGCGTAAATTTGCCTTTAATTTGAACTAGTCAACTTGTTATTAAAACGAATACTAAACGCTAGTTAATCTTTTCAATCGTTAGCGATTATATAAGGATCTAGTCCTTACCTTTATCGCCGTATTCTTAAGAGATTAGGCGTTATTTTTTGTACGGCTTCCCCATGGTTTTATCTTTAACCTCGTAAATAATCTTCGACTTAAATATAATGATATTTTGGTTTCAAAGGTTAAAATCGGTTTTAGATACGAATTATACAACTTTTCGAGTTAATTGACTATTAATTTCGACCTGATTGCTTTCTTTAAAAGGTTTTCCGAAAGTTTCAATAGTTACTTAAACTAGTAACTTTATCATTAAGTCTTCTTTATCCTTTTATTTTATATTTACTTAAGTAGTATTTTAGATACGATGCGGTATATATTCCTCCTCTCAATCATTCCTCTTTTTCAGAGGTTGTTTTTGCCGGCGGCGTTTTATCAGCTTGTTAATAACGGGTAAAGAAGGGTCGTATTAGTTCGGTTGCTTAGCTAAATGGTTTTTAATTATAAGTAACCTTGATATAAAACTGAACCTAAGTAATTCGAAAAGATATAGAACCATTAGTAGTTTTAATAACCACTTTGGAATTCGCGATATTTAAAATCTTGTATAGGCTTTTTCATTTTCCCGGCTCCTGTTATACGAGGACTTCACTTTATAACGGTAAAGTAAGTACGTCGATTATTGCGGGGCCGTTTCTAATGTTAAGGGCATTATTAACTTGGCGGCGTGCCAATTCCCTTCGTAGTTCCCTTAAAGCTTTGCTGTAGACCATAATGCACTTTTAAGTACTTGTCGAAGGCAAAAATATACTTATTAGGCGTAGGTACGTTCCAAAAATCAGTAGAATTAGAATTAGGCCATTAGAGCCCATAGTATCGTTTAAACCTTTTACTTCTATTTGTAGGCGTATTTCCGGATCCATAAAACTTTTAATTTCCAACGTAAGAATATTGTATATTTGGCGAAGTAGTACGTATATCTTTTTAATCTTTTCAATGCTTTAATAGGCCTTTATAGGTACCTTTTTACACTGGATACCCATTATCTTAACATTTTCCTACAACTCCGCCGCCGTAAAGTTGGTGCCGGTATTGTGGATAACGATGTTAGGTGAGCATAGGTACGTATTAATTCATAGTATCTTTAGCGTTTCCTACGTATTCTTTGCCGAAAGAGATTTTGAAAAATTGGCTCCGTAAAAAAAGGTTATAGAATGAACGACATAATGAATAGGCTGATTATCTAAATAAAATATATTAATAAAGATGTCGTAGTTGAAATCCTTATCGTCTTTTAATATAAACTTAAATTTCCAAGCGGTTTGAGTATATGTTTAATAGTAGTAATAAAGCCTTGTAATAGCGTTTAAGGTGAAATGTTATATATTTTAATTCCCTGCGGATCTTAGGACTTTGGATAACTTATTAACGGTTGGGTTGTTGATGCATAAGTATAGTTACCGTATTTTCGGCTCCGTCAAGTTTAATACTCCTGCTTCTAGGCTTTAAAGATAAAACCACAGGTGCCTCTACTTAAAGGCGAGGGGGAATTTCTAGCCTTTTTTAACTAACTCGTTTATGTTAACGTCGACGATAATGCTGAGGGTCTTTATATCCTTCAAATAAAGAAAAAAAAGGGGGTAAGAGACTTGAAGATATGGAACGTAATTACATTTACAACAGTTTAAATCACCGTTATCCTTAGTAACGATAGTTGTTTGTCTAGTTTACAGTTAATTTCAACTTTACCAGTATCTTAACTATTGATTTTAATAGTTGTAGTGCTTTTCTTTCGCAGTACCAGTTATTATGAATAGCCTTTTATTAAGTACTTTATCGCTTTTATATTTGGTATAATATCGTAAAACGTATGTTTCGCATAATGATCGCAATAGGTTCAAGGTATAGAAAGGGTTAGGAGCTTATTTAGGGTAAAAGTAAAGGTCTTTACAACATAAATAATATTAAAAGGCTTAGTTAGCTAGTTATTGGGCCGAGTTAAGAATAGTATCTTTATACCACTTAATTTACTTAGGGCTATTATCGTCATTAATTAGCTCGTCGCCTTTGAAGTTTTCAATTTGATTTAAGTAGTCCTGTTTGAAAGTGGTAAGGTACTAGATGTAGTATATTATCTTTTTGTTATTTCGCTCGACGTGGGGGTGCCGTGTTAATTAATAACTAGACTTGCCACAGATATAACATCTCTTACCTCTATTATGATGATAGTGCTTACAATTAATAGGTTCCCCTAAATTTTAACCTTGTTAGCGCCAAAGTGATTGTTACCTTTAATTTATTGTTGATAGGTCAGTCTTTAGACGTTAGGGACGCCCATAGCCGTATTTGAGGTCGACATAATTAACTATCGTCAAATATTTTCTATTCACGTTAGGGAAATTGCTGGTTTAAGGGTATATATTAAGCGAATTTTTTATACGTATTATTACAATGGTAAACTAGGAAAGTAACTGGTTAAATAAGTTTTTATAAGTGATATTTAAGCGTTATAAGGCGTATTAGAGTTCTTTAACTCCCGTAATTGCTATCTGTACCTTTTTACGAAATATGGTTTTTCCAGCGTATGCTTTCCCCATTACTTTCTGTCACAGTATCAACTTGTTAAATATCTGGTTAAACACATTTATCAGTGTTATCTCCTTTTTCTTCTTAACTATCATCGTTGCCCAACTCGTATTGGCCTAATTTATGTAATATTATGTAAGGTATACTTATTATTCCAATTAGCCTTTTATAACGTTATAAATCTCATGAAATGTAGTAATTCGAATAAAGAAAGTTAGGTAATAGTTTTTCGTGTACCCTATAAGGATTCCAGAGGATAGTAAGTAAAAATTAAAAGGTGAAACCTTCATTTACTTACAAATGTTTAGGAAAGATATTATCTTAGTATTGAGAAGGTTATAGAGTTTTCCGTTATACTTTTTTACATTGTTTCAGATTTTAGAGGAGTCCGTAAGGAATTTATAGTTAATGTTACCCATTTTGATAAGTCTTAGGGGTAAGTCGCAATAGTTATCCTAGTCTTAATTGGTGTTCTTTTGTAAATTTAAGCTCTAGATCTTCTAAGGCACAGTATTAAAGATAATTACCAGTCGCTTAGCCTGAAGGGTAAAGCCTCATAGTAGGGCCTGTATTGGGCTTTCGCATATAAGTAAACCTGATGATTTTGTTTCATTCATTAATGTAAAGCGCCGAAGTTAATATCTTTAGCCCTTTTGATAGCTATTAATTTACGCTCTCTACCACCGTTAAGGACGTACTCCATACTATTAGGTAAAGACGCCGGTTTACCGAACAGGTTAATAGATTTTTTATCACCAACGTGTAAAAATGCTTAAATTGATTAAGGGTAAAGGGTAGATCCCCTGTATTACGTATAATGGTAGTAAGGTTCCTTAGTACCCCTTTCCATAATTCATGAGCTTTAAAGGTATTCGTTAATTTGTGTTAATCCGAAAAAGTTTTCTACTAGTTTATTAAGAACTTTTTTAGTACGTTCATTCTTCGGCGTTTAAGTTTTGCCCTTAGTTTTGATTTGATTCCTTTTTAAATCTTTTTTTATATATTAATAGTGTAATCGCTGAAAAGGTTACAAAGGTTTAAAAAAATGCAGTCGCTGCAGTTAAGTTCTTCGCCGCCGTCTTGTTTAACGATGTAGTAGCTGATGTAGTCAACTAGGTGCTTTTTCGTTAAGTTTTCGTCGATATTTTTTCTCCACATGTCTTTATCGTAATGTTTTTAAAAAATGGATCCCAGGACGTTAATCCTTTTCTAAATATCTTAGGTAGGAGTTATTTTGAGCTTTAGGCTTATGTAGGACGTGTAAGGCGTGTAGAGCGAGGGACATGATGATCTTGAGCGTAGGAACTTGGTGTTTTGGCATAAAGTCACGTAGAAACTTGGCGACTTAGAATTAGGTCGCGCAGCGTAGCTTTTTTAGCGAAACTTGGCGATTTCTAGGTGTTTCAGCTTAAATCAGCGAACTTAACGATTGAATTGGCGTGGGGAAAGTGAAAAGAGTGAAGTAGAGGCAAAGGTTTGGTGTAAAATGTAAGGTCAAAAGTCGTTTATTGGTGGTAAAGGTTATTTAGCATAGGGACTTAGTCGTTTTTCTCGTATTAGTAGCATCTGAAGTAGTATTAACTTAGCCGTTTGCCAACTTGCCGAACTTTAATACTTTTAACATTCAATCTCAACGTCTTTAAGAAAGGTCTGAAAAAGATTTTTTGGTGTTTTCAATGGCGATACCGTCGCTGCCTCTGGTCTGCCGTAGAAACTATCGCAGTTCAAAAGTCTTTACATACTGCCATAGAGACTAACATAGTAGTAAAAGCTTTCCGCAAAAATATTTCCTTTACCTTAGCCGCCGTTTAACCTTAATCGTAACCGAAAAGTAGTTTTTTTCTTTTACTTGGCCAATTTATGCTTAACCTAATAAGAACTTATCAGTGTTGGTAAGGCTTTAGATCGTTATAACGTTGTCGATTAGAATCCTAGTCGAAGTAACAGTAGTATTGTATTGGTCAAGTGGTGAATGTATTATTCTAGGTTTGGCAGACCGCTAGCTAGTCTACATAGTAATTTGTATGGCCAATTGCTTGGCCCATACCTTAGAGTGAAATGCAGCGTATCGCAATCAACTTATACCCAATACGGTAAGTCTATACAAACAATACACTAAACTTATAGTATAGTCAACTTTACTATAATTAAGATTGACCTAAGGCATTGCATGTAGTACTATTTCAACAGTACTAAATGTAATATATTGCCTATTATTTATAACGCTCGGTCGAAAGATAACGAATGAACTAACAACCGAAATTACGATAAATCAAATACCTCTTAATCCTATTATGATGATACTCTTTGTGATTAACTGGTCGGCTTAAATCTTTTCCTTATTACCAATATCAATATAACTAAAACTTCCAATGAAAAGTATTAAAACCAGATTTTATACGTTAGAACCTCTCATATTTACAATTAATATAATATATCATTATGCGGTTTTTTTTTATCTATATCGCGAAATTTATTAACTTAACACCACATACTAAACGAGTTCGGTATACGAATCATTACTGTTGTTTACGAAAACCGCAACGAGCTAAAAAAAGCCTTAACATGTAATATTTAAACGCTATAAAACGTATTTGAACTCGTTTACACCCGTTATTACCGTTCAAACTTACTAGAGAAACGTAACTTTGCTAATATATGCCTTCTTATTACTTATTAATAATATCATCTTATCAAACATTTAATGAAAAACATTCATCGGTATTTCCTCTTTTTTCTTAGCCATTATTACTGTTTACTTTGTCATAACCCAATCCATATTATATTAAGCAAGTCAAACATCATATTCGAAGTAACTTTTCATATGGTCGTAAATTTCTCGAAAATCTTTAACTTCTGTAAAGAAAGTAAGATAGTAATTTCTGAAGTAACCTATAAGAATTTCAGGAAATAGTGAGTAGAAATTGGAAAAAAGGATTTCCCTCCACTAAGAAATATTCAAAAACAATATTATATTATTATCAAGGAGATTATAAAACTTCACGTTAAAAGTTTTTACGTTATTCCAGATTTTCTGGAAATTCGTAAAATGTTCGTAATTATTATTAATTATTCCAACAAGGTTGAGGAAAAGATTGTGATAATTGTCCTACTCTTTTATAGTATTTTCTGACACTTTAAAATCGCGATAATAAGGGTAATTACCAGTTGTTTGACTCGAACTATGAAATCCTATAGTAAAACATATAGTGGGTTTCTTTATATCAACGTACTTACCCTAAAAAGCTTCACTTTAGAGAAATTATTTTTTTAAGAGAAATATTAAAAATTAAGGGGAACTTAACCATAAAAAAACGTTTCAAAATATTTACCGGTTTTACTTGATTGAACGGTAGATAACTCTAACGTCAATTCCTCTAACAGAATTAATAGCTGTAAATTTACATACGTCACCGCCGCTAAAGATTATTCAGCACCCTCACATAAAGGTGCTAAATTACCGAGCAAATTAATGAATTCCTGATTTTAGGTATATGAGAAGATTGATATTTAAAGGAAGATTAAATAATTAATTTAATTTAAAATTAAAGAAATGTCCCCTAAAACGCGTATAAAAACACTTAGAATCGTTAACGCTTTTACTTTTCCCTTCAGGGTCTTAATATTTAAAATCTTAAAGAGGTTTTTCTCGTTAAGTCAAGTAAAAAAAAAACGTCTCCACTAATCTCAATAAGGTCTTTTATAAGATGTAAATGCTGCGACAGACAACTTTGTTCTTCAATTTAACTTTGTCCGTACGTTAAATTATCTTTCTTATACTATTTATCTCAAATTTAAAGAATCTACAGAAGTCTTAAAAAGTGCAGACGTTTCAATAAAACTATTTGCCGAAATATTTATTGAGAATGTACTAGCAAACGAAATTAGTCAAGTTCTCGTTAATAAAATACTCGTTAATATCTTGAATTCGGAGCTGTTTATAGTAATAATTGGTAAATACAGTTCCGAAAGACTTAACTACTTTCTTGTATTCTTAATTAGGTGTTATCTTAACGTTTTGGCTTCTGTAAAACTTATTGGTGGAAGTTATTAAGGATCTTGGTAATCTGAAAGTGTATAGACTTGGTGTTTTGGCTTTAATTTGCGTGGAAACTTAGCTACTTAGTGTTTAGTCACACGATATGGTTTTCTCAACGAAAATTGGCGATTTCACTTAATATAACAATTTTAACAATTTCATACCGTAAAGAAAGTGGAGAAAGTGAATTAAAAAGAGAACTTGATATTAAGGATAAAGTTTGATATAAGAGATAAAGGCGAAGATTATTGATTATTAGTGGTTAAATAGTGTAGAAATTAGTTGTTTTCGCAGTAATAACACCTAAAGTAGCATTAACTCATTCGTTTCTCAGCTTTACGAACTTTGAGACTTTGTAACAGTTAATCATAACTTTTTTCTTTAAAAGAATACGTAAATATTTTTGGTGCTTTCGATAACGATACCGTTGCTATCTTTAAGCTATCGTAAAACCCGACACAACCTAAAAAATCTTCTTTACTTACTACCATAAAGACAGATGCTATTTGTAAAGATCTTTTGTAAACATCTTTCTCTTACCTGAATCTTTCATAAAACTTAACCGGAAAGTAACTTCTTCTTATACTTAGCTTATATATACCTAACATAATAATTACTAATTAGTATTCATAGGAATTTAGACGTTGAAAAGTTGTCAATTCAATTGGTTGAAGTAATAGTAGTATGATATTAGTCAATTAGTAGATGCATTATTATAAGTTTAGAAAGCTCTTAGCCGGTATGCACACTAATTTGTATTGCCCAATGCTTGGCCCGTACTCTAATGCGAAGAGAGTATATATTGTACTTGAACATACATTAGACCAACAAAATAATATACTCAACTTGTATTCAGAATAGTCAACTTACTTATAGTAAATTTCACTTAATGCGCTTCAATTTCTACTATTACAACAGGAACCTTTCGTATTTGCGATTCATGTAGTGTGTTATCGCCTGTTTTTTTTTCTCAATCGCGAGAATCATTAGTATAAGGATACATACCAATCGAGTTTGACGTAAAAGTCATAACAATCGCAAACGAGGATCTTAATTAGTTAAAAAAGCTTCTATAAATAGCATATGGGTGTTGTAAGGCGTAGTCAAACTCGCTGACGCCCGTATCTATTACCCATACCTATTCGAAAAGTGTGGTTTCTCCAACGTGGATTTTTCATATTATTTGATAGTATAATATTAGTTTATTTAATTTCTAATTAAGAATATCCATAGGAATTTACTCCTTTTTCATTTATTATCATCGTTCTTTTCTTCGTAGTTCAATCCGTATAATATTACATAAAATTAACGTTGTATTCGACAAAGCTTTTTATACTATCGTAAATTTTGCTGAGTTTTGACCCTCGTTGGGAAAATTAAGTAGTAATACCTAGCGTAACTCATACATAATATAGGGAATGATAGATATAAACCAGAAGCGGTAACTATTATTCACTTACAAATTTTTAAAAATAACATTATTTCAATATCAAATAGATTATAAGGCTCCCTATTATACTTCTCTAAATTTTTCAAATGTTTTACAAATCCGTAAAAAACTTGTAGTTAATGTTTACCATTTTGATAAGTCTAGGGGAAAGGTCGCGATAATCATTATAGTTATTGATAATATTGTTATAGAGTCAAGCCATTAGCTATTGTGTCTATAGATTACGTAACTGTGCATTTAACGGGATGTGCAGTATCTGGCCTAAGCGCGGTCCGAGCACGGTCTATAAGCATCACGTACGAGGGTATGTGATGGGCCTTACATAGACTATGTATATAAGTTCTGTATAAAAGAACTTTATAGCCTGTTCTAGTTTTCCTTAATATCTTAATTATTCACTTCCTTTAGTATTTTCTTGGTATATTCTAGTAAGTCGCATTATAATATATAATTCAGATTTTTCTTGATTTTTTTTAAGAGACATTTATTCTAATAGACTAATTGATAGTAAATATTAATAATTTTATTCATGTTTTAACGTTATCGAAAAAATAGAACGTTGGTGAATACCTAGTTTTCTGCCTTTATCAATATACGTTTTACACTTTCGGAGCCGATTAAGACCGATATATCGCTTTTATACAATAATATAAGTTATATCGCATTTACTTCGAAAAAATTTTAACGATCTGTTTAATCGACTTTCGTATTCGACTTTATGTTTAATTTCACTCAAGTCATTATTAAAATATAATAACCAAAAGCCCACCTAATGGCTATTCGTGCTAGTTTTTTTTTAAAGTTTAGCAATAACCAAAAGCGATATCACCAGACGTAATTCAATGAATTTATTTTTATATAAGTGACGACGCATTGAACGAACGAATTTATATTCAAGACGCATAACATATGAATTAAAAAAGATCGCTGTACGTTTTAATACGTATATAGTTATTATACTCCGATTTGAAAGTAAGCTATAATGACATATTACGAGGCCAGCATATACAAAAGAATATACCATACGAGTAAGTTTTTATATTATATTAAGGTTATTTTGCAGGATTTTACTGAACGGAGAATGCTTTAATCGAGTTAAAAATTATTTCTAAACGACAAAAACTTACATGTATTACTTATTGTTGAATTCGAAATATTACTCGCTTGAACAGGCGGTTGAAATTGGTCTTTAGTCGTTAAGTAAAAATACCTTCGTTTTTATATCATTTAACGTATTCGAAATAAACCTATTATGGTAAACGTTAGCTGTATTAACTATATTATGGCTTTAGAAAAATATCGTAAATTTGCGGACGAATTAAAATTTCCAAACATTAAACAACGCTTTAGTCGATAACGTTTGAGCCCATATAGGTAGCGCGATCGAATGAAGATAAGGTTATGATAGAGGTTTACGTTATTCAAGTATATTTATCAAAAAGCCGCGGTGATCGCGGCCGGTTCTCCTAATAAACTCGATCGGTATAAATCCAGAATTAAAAACGCTGGGCGACATAAATAATGGTATAAAAACGACGGGATCAACAAGCTATTAAGCGTTACTTACGTTATAAATCGTTGGACTATGATTCAACAGGTTGTAAATTTACACCAGCATTTTCTCTAATATAGGTATAGACGATTTAAATCGAAAAGGTAAATTCAAATTCCTTATCATCGGTGAGCGGAGAAGTTAACCTTTTAAATAAAATTTCGTTTAAAACTTTTATAGCGTTAACTATTGAATTGTAAAATCAAATAAAAAGAAATTTAATTGAAATAAAATATGTATAAACGAAGATTTTTTTATCCTTTCATTTTTTCAAAATACTTTTTTTAAAATTCCCAGATCGATTTTAATTATAATTATCTTTATATTTTAAAAGAGACTTTAAAATAAAAATTGAGGATAAAGTGAATTGAACTATTATGTCTTTGAAATTTTGGACTTATATTAGGGTCAGGTCGGAATACACATATTACTTATATATCTAAACTTCGCGTAAATGTCAATAAATAATGGAATCCTATATTAATATATAATATCTCCGAAATTACGCGGAATATAATTTTTGGTATATTATAGATACTGGATGAATAGATAACTCTCAACTTTGGCGAAAGTCCGTTAATAATCAATAATTAAAGAAGGTTAATGGTCAATACAATGAAATTACACCTTAGGTCGAAAGATTTTTAAGGTGTTATAAATTTTTTTTTTATTTAATAATCCGATTTGAAAGAACGATGTAGCGTACGGGGAACCCTTCATAATTAGCTTTCGTTATAAGCCTTTACGAAATAACAAGAATTTTACAATTAATGGCGCCGATGATAGCAGATAAGGAGGAGGATTAGTTTTGGTTTCCACCTAAATTAACCAAGTTCCATAATATGTTTAATAAGGAGAAAACAACGGCCTTACCTCCGTATCAAGAAGAGTTCGATTACTATATTTATATTGAACCGAACGAAAATAGATTTCTACGGGACAAATTATAAAAGCCATTATATTCGATGTTACGAAATTTACTATTCGAGCTCCGGCGTTAAGTTACCGAATTCATAAATAAGCAATAAGGTAAAATATATTTTTCATTGATAGTAACTCTAGTATTACTTATTTTTTGCTCCGGTAAAGGAGTAATGGTTTTATATTGATTACTGGGCTTTTAATAAAATTATCGAGTAAAATTATTTTCCCTTACTATTAATTAAGAAAACCCTACGCATATTATTGAAGTCGACGTAATTTACGAAACTTAATATTTAAATGGCCCCTTACCGTATCCAGGTTACACCTGGATAAAAGAAATTAACGTTTTTTTGTATTCTTTCAGAATTATTTAAATAGTTCATTATATCTTCTAAGTCAATCAAGACGTTAATAACGTTTTATTTTTATTAAAAAATATTTAAATAACCATTTATCCCTTCTTTCGGTACTGAATAGAATTATACAACAAAAATTTACATCATTTCAAGACGTTTTCCCAATACCAAATTAAATAAACTTGGATTTTAAAAAATGTAATTTTGTTTTAAAGGAGGTAAAACACCTTGCTTTCATAGTAACAATGAATATCGGTATCCGGGACGATCCCGAAAAAGTCCGGGCTATTAGTGAATATGAATCCCTATATATTATTTGGAAAATTTGAATTTTTTTAGGATTTATTAACTTTTATCAAAACCTTATTTATGATTTCTCCGAATTATCTGATTGCCTTATTCGACTCACAAAATGAAAAACCCGATAGACTTGGAGGGATCGGAAAAACCATGCGTTTCAAACGTTAAAATATATATTTGTTGCAGTCCTCATTTTAATATATCAAGACCTAAACCAACTAATGGTAGTAAAACCGAATCCTTCGGGAATAACTCTAAAAATATATCTTTTTTGAAAGTGATAATGACAATATCCTAAAGCCGGTAATATATTATCTTGAACGATTATTGAAGGCGCAACATAATTACACTATTTACGATAAAGAATTTCTAGTAGTAATATTTTTGTTGGTAAGGTCACTGCTTATTCACGTGACCGTAAAAGACTAGAAGAGTAATCGTAAAGATTGTGTATATTCAAGTAGTAAAATAAGTTAAAGGGAGAAGAGTTATCCTAAGAGTGTACGCCACAGGTGAGAGGTTCTAACCTCATACCTAGGAAGTGACAATTTATCATGTACTTTGCTAATCTCCTTTTAGACAATGGCTTGTTATTATACATTTTATAAATTCTACTTTTAGATATTAACACGTTATTATACAATTTTCAGGAATACAACTTGTAAAGTAGCACCTTACTCTGCACTTTTCCAAAGTTGTAATCTGTAGTGTAGCTGTTTACTATCTATAAAGATATATGGTAATATCCATATAGGTATTTTTTTTCTTTTCTCCGCGGCCAGTATCTGAAATTTAGTAATAACAGTATAGTTTGTAATAAATTTTGTATTCGTGGTTTAGTGATGGCTGTTTGGTTGTAACGTAGTTTATATATATAGTTTAATAATAACAATTTGTTTACTGTATAAATTGTATAAGTTTCAATTAGTAATTCTGATTGCAGTAGTAATTGTAGTAAGACCTTAGTTGATTTGGGTCATTAGTGGTTATATGGTTGTTGATTATTGTAAAGGTGTAATTGCGAAAGTGCTTTATGTGCGTGATTACATAGGTATTATATGGGTATAATTACGTAAGGGTGATTATAATGTCATGTATTTTATGGTTAGTATAAAAAGATATATTGTTATCGGTCCTAAGAAAACCTTTTTTCTTTTCCCTTTTAACAACGCGTGCTTTTTACTAACGTAAGTCTTAATTAGTTAATTAGTGTATACAAACCCAATCTATAATTCTAACTATTTATTATAAATCACTTCTATAGGTAGGTCACTAAATCGACCTCATATACTAACCTTAATCATAAATAAATGTTGTGTAAAAACAGGTATTTTAGGCGCCGTTTGGCGTGGAAGCGTACAAGCGAGCAGGCTGTCGCCACCGCTGTTCGTTGCGCTGCTGCCACCCCTACACTTAACCCTACCTTATAGGGTAAAAACCCCATTACCCATAGCCCCCCCTCCCCACCCCCYCCSGCTGCCATAAGCGTAACCTAGCGAAGTTGTAACGCGATTTGTATTATTAATCCTTCACGTAAGTTATATCGTACTAATATCTCTATAAATAAGGTGATTGAAGCCAACTTGGTACGCCGCCTCGAGTTATGGCTCGTTAAGGTACACCGCGAAACCTTTTCAACGCGTAAGGCGTTAAAGTGACGTACCAGGGTCCGTAACCCCAGTCGCTAATAAATAAACCCTATGTTTCGTGTGTCGCATCCGCAGCCGTAGGTAAGTCTATTGGCTATTATTATTAAAGCGGAGTTATTCGGCTCACTACCACCACTATAAGCAGATTAGCAATATATATACCCTTATTACGATAGTCTTAAGGCCGTAATACGAAGCCTTATTACGTGCAAGCCGTATCTATAGTAAGTTTACTTTAAACTCGTAATCCTAACTGTAAATATACATGTTCTCCTAATATAAATATACCGTTTGAGGCACTTTCAAAAACAACTACTTTCGTAAATAACAAAAATAAACTAATATTAATTAGTAATAAGCTTTAACCGGAGACCTAAAAAAAGATAATCTCTATCTTCATCTAAAATCGGAGCTTGAGTATATACGAAGTAAGTGAATTCGATGACGTTATCGCACGTCGCCGTAAATATGGTGAAAACTCCCCCGCGTCTCTGTGTAAGAGTATATAGCCTAAATCACGAGGCCACCCCTCCGGTGGCGCCAATGGCAGCGTAGATAATGACGATAGAGGTAGCGCTAATAACGAGAGAGAGGGCGGTAAGGAGGATGATAAGGACATGATGCCGCCCTCTCCCTCCCTATTCGGAAGCAATTAGCTGCTTAATTCTGCCTGGGCCGGCGCACCCGGTAATAATACTATTAGTTATACAATAATAAAATTACTTTTCCAAAACTCGTAAAATAAATGATCAAAAAGTAGTGAAAATATATTTAGTGAAGTCGTAAATCGTAAAATAAAAAGTGATAATATGTCACAAGCAATGGGAATGGTAAATCTAAATAGAGAAAAATTTGTAAAAGCGGTTTAAATTAAAGATTTGTACTGTGATAAAACGAAGGAAGCGATATTAATAGCGAATTCGAACCGCAATAAAATGCTAAAAGCGGTATAAACGTATAAATCAACAGTGAAATATTAAATATGGGGTGAAAAATGTTTAACCTAAATAGGGTTGTAAATCCTTTTCAGAAATACTAACGAATAAATTGCTCGTTAATACGAGCGCCTCTAATACCCCGTTTAAGGCGCCCATAATTATTTTTATTGAGTTTAACTTGCCATCGATATATCCTATTTCTTTAATTTTGCGATGTTTATAAGACTCTCGTAAATTTAGAAAATCTATTATAAGGCTTTTTCATTCTTAATACCGAGTTTAATCAAGTATTCGTAAATAGAAAATGAATTAGTATAAAAGATCACAAAAATGGGTTTTAAACTAAAGTTTAAAACGATTAATTTGCATCTTTATCGTTATAGTGATTCCGGAGTCGAAGCTTTTAACTATACCATAAATATTTAAAGTCAAATCACTTTGTATAATTCGCTTATACTTAATCGAGTTTGAGTAAATGATATTTACATAAAACGTAAATTCGTTTCGTGCTGGTATTTCATTATATATAACGAAAACGAATCCTTTTTACGAGTTAAAATCGGTATTAATAACGAAAAAACCAGTTGTAAAAATAAAAATTCAGCAATAAGTATATACAACGATACAAATTGTAAACAGCGTTTTAAGTTATATATTTATCACTTAAAGCGCTTATTAAACGTCTTATATTCATTATCTGAAGGGTAGGTTTAACATTACGCAATGATCGAAAGGATGAATGCCTTCTTTGGATATAGAATTAATGTAATATGAACGCCACGTACGCGTTAATATTTGTACGCATTGGCTCGTTTTGCGTTATCTAGTTTAATAAGGGTAAATTTATTAAATTACCCCTTTTGTGTAAGGTTTAGAATACCGTTCTGGACAGTGATTTTCGCGCCGTTAAATTCGATTATATAGTATTCCATTAGGTACGTCTTACGTTTCGTTTTTAGGCCAGTTTCTAAAACTTCCTTTTTTTAGCTGCAGAAAACGAAACGTTATATAACGTTAACGTATCATCCGTCTACATAACTATAAGTGTAAAACCTTTAACCTGTGTTAAAACCAGTAAACACGGGTCGAGAGTTGAGATGGTTATCTGAAACCGTTTTTTACAATACTTTTGGTACATGTTATACCAATATACACTAACTTTAGCAAATCCGTAAAGTGGTTTATAATACGTAAAATCGTTCTGAGTAAATGGTATTTTCGGAGCTTCGATATTAAAGCATTTTTACTGGTATTTATTTATACTTACTACCGGAGATTCTATCCTTTCTACGTTATTTGGTTGAGTCGAAGACTATGCTTACGTCGTGGGTAATCCAGTCCAGATGATTGAAGTAAACGTTCCACGAAAAAATCACCAAATTATCCTCATAATCCGTAGCGAAAGCGCACCGCATAAATTTCGCAGCTTAGAATAATATTGCTACGTTCACAGCATATAATACTAGCTAGTTGTTAACGTATATTATGTTTATAATTACTTTATAATTGAATTTAATATAGTTTTCAAAGTGGAATTTAATTCATTACAGGATTTGTAAGTATATCAAGGATTTGTGGCAGAATTTCTCGATAGATTTAAACGCGGTTTTTCCTATATTAGTATATCCTACAGTGTGAAATCCCCGTAAAAGTCGTTTCGTAACTAAGTACTCGAAACGGCGGTTTAATATCCGTAATTTCTATTGTATTAGGTAAACGACTTTGATTATACATGTTTCGTGGAAAAACCACAAGTATCTAAATTTATAATGGAGATGTACTGATATGTTATCCGAAACGTGAATGAATTGGTTGGTCTTATTCTTAACCTGAATTTCAAACTTATTTATATTAGTTAACGATAATAAAAATAGTTTTTTTTCAAATACTTTATGTAAAACTTAATCGGTTCTAGTAACTTGTTTATAACGACTATTCAAAGCGACGAATTTTTATCTTTACCGAATGAAATTTTTCGATATTCTCTTATTCGGTCGAGTTGAAATTTCGGAAATTTCGCTGTAAGCGTTTAAAATTGTCATTTTCCAACGGCAGATATTTTAATTACACCGGTATTTGATATAATACCTTAAAATTAATAGCTGTACCTGTTGAAAAACGTAAATGATACAGCTATATATACGTTTAGAATTTCGTTCTCGCAATCCAAGCTTATGATATATAGGAATAAAGTATTTCATAGGCTCGTGAAGATCCGCTAGTCGTTTTCTTTATTTTTGACTATGAAGTAAATATCATCCACCTTAAAGTTTTATTTTTCCAAGGTGTATTCATAAAGGTAAGCGTTAAGTTTATCTTTTACATCTTTATAATCAGCTACATATATTGTAAAATTAGCTTCCGTTCGGTCTTTAGGTGAGTAATCGGCCTAAAATTAGTGTTTAATTCGAATCTATTTATAAAATGGTTAGTTAGTCGACTAATAGCCGACCTTACCGCATATTATGCAATTTTTTTGAAAACCTATAACTCTTTTTATACTTTTACATTGGTTTTCGTCACATATGTAGTAAGTTTCGTGCTTGGTTATAGGTCTATTTTTAATAGTAGTTGTTTTATTTTCAGTTTCCAAGGCTTTCCCCTACATGTTTTTCTTTTTGATATCCATATTTAAAGCGCTTATTTTATCTTAAGTGTGCCTTAAATTATTTGTCCAAAAGTAGGAAATTGTTTTCACAAGTTTCATTTTAGTAATCTGGCCTTGGTATATAAGCCTTTCGGATAGAAGCACTAATTTGAGGTTTTCTTATTGGTGTATTAAAATTTTAAACGATATTTTTAGTCTTGTGTAGAAAGCCTTTATGTTGATATTACTATATAACCTCACAGATAGTGTACATAGGCTAAAGGGTAGTGCACTGTATTGCAGGGTGCACTCTTGCAGTATGCACGATAACGTATCATGCTACAGGCTGCACTCTTGCAAGACGAAAAGTGCATCATGTATAGATCGGTCTGTAATACTATTCCAGGCCGACATTAATGCATAGATCGATCTAGAAGGAGTATTCCAGAGTGATACACTCTGGATGGAGGGCTTATAAGCCCTCACCTAGAGTATAAACCTCTGGATGTTTCTTCTAAACTATTTTTACTTACTTTACTACAATACCAATCATCTTTTGATTACTCTTCTACTTGCTTTGTTTCACGTGAACAAGTACTTAAATCCTAACAACACTTTAAGTCTTTTTACGGCTTAAATAACATAAGGTTAAAGTTGAGGTTTCCGCGGAATGATTTTATAACTACTTGGATAAATAATTTATCTCCCTTGTATTCTGGTTTAAGGGCTGCCTAGCATTTTTGGAACTTCTTTAACAAAATGGTAAGTACTTTTTATAGGGTTTAATAAATGTTTTCACCTTAATTTCGTACTTATTTCCAAATAATACTAGTCTAATTCCTGTCGTAAAGCTCGTAATTTATTCCGTATCGCAGTGTATCTTTCAATGTTCATAATACTTCTTACAAATATCTACCTATATAAGGTATCATATGTACCAATTTTTTTGCTTATATCAATAGTATATCGAATAAGATGATATAAAACTATAATAGATTAATATTCAGTTTCTTACTCGTGTTTAGCATTATATGTATCTTATTATCGAGGAAGTCGTACGGCTTGCTGCTATAGTTTTCTTCCTTATTTCATTGCTTGTCGAAGTTGGTAAGTTTTATTAGGTTACTCTTATTATTGGGAAAACGTTGTAGTAAAAGCTTTCGGTATAGGTTATAATTATTAAGTATTTGTCTGTAAGGTTCATATTATCGTTTTACGTCGCTTATTGTGTTTTCGGGCGGGCCGTTTTCCTTGTCCAGGTCGCTTTTATTTCGGAAAAGATAGTTATTTACTATATCCGGAAAATGGTAGTCTTTATTTTTATTTAAAAGTATGTTTCGGAGAAGATCTATATTTAACCTGAGTTATAAATGATTTCTATAGCCTTTCCTCCTCTTTTTTTAATTCCACCAACTTTGTCTACAATTAGCGGTGTGTGTTCAGACTTATTCAACGCTTGACTCCTTGTGTTTTCGGAGTCTTTTCTCGTATTTTATCTGTTGTTTTAAAAAGCCGGTTTCAGTGCTTTACCAACCAGTATCCCTTAATGAATTTCACATCTATTACTTTATCGCCGGTTTATTTTGGAATTTAAATAAGCCAGGTTGTTACCGATAATATTTTTACAATACAGTTATTATTATTACTGGTTGTGTTAATGCCTTTGCTTCGTAGTTATGTTCGCAGTATTCATAAAATTATACCATTTATTATACGCCATACTTCTGGCGTTCAATTCGAATTTTTTTTTCTAAAATTATCAAATGAATTTCATCCGTTAATATCCTCGTTACAATTGTTAAAAATCGTATTTTTTATATTTATATTTGCCATAAAAGAGTTTAAATTTTTCACTAAAGCTTCAATCTTACCTTCCTATAATTAAGGTCCAAGTGTTTAAAAATGCTTTTGGGAAAATATGTGTTTTTTAAAAAATAGTTTATATATTCGCTGGTTTTATGTGGTGTTATTAGTGTTAGAGCTATAATTTTAAGAGTGGGAAGTATAGTAAAGCGGTTGAGATGTTAAATTATACGTACACCGGAAATGTTAAATTAGTGTAGAATTTTGTTATACATAATTAATGGGATTGGGGTACGTTCAAAATTAAATATTAAACGAGGTTCAATTTAAATAAAAGCGTACAATATGTAAAATGAAATCTGATGAAATACAATGAAACATGAAAAGTAATCCGTTTTGACATTTGTTAAGGCTAATAGAATTTAAATATAATCTAAATAAGGTGTGACTATAAGCTAGTTAAGCGTATGATATCAACTCTTTATTGCTTTGTAAGCGTTATATTAGCCAAACAGCTAGTAAACTTAAACGTCGTAAGTAATAAATATAAATAAGCGATATACTTTTGGGTGAATAATAAAAGGCGAACGGGAGAAGCCGAACGGGGTAAAATAGAGATAGGAAAAATAAATGTTTAAAGGAGGTGGTATATAATATTCGATGTACGTATTCAGTTTACGGTATACGTTTAGTAAACGGTTCGGATATCGTATTTTGACATCTTTTGGCGTTTATAAGAGGTTTGAGTGTTATATTTTAGCCGTTTTTAGGATTTTTAAACGGTTTATATATTACGTCTTAGCCGCTCCTAAAGTGTGTAAGCGGTCTAGATATTGTATTTAGATCGGATACGTCTTAACGAAGGGTTCCAAAACTTAGTGGTTTTGACTCACGTGGCCTGATACATAATAAGTAAATTTATAAAAAGTACTTGAGTATTTCCAAAGCGCCAAAACTAGTTGACGGATAGCGTAACATGGCTTTTAGTAAATAGGGTACTAATCAAGTTAATAATATCGTATTAAAATTGTTCCTTTTAAAGTTACTTCGAATTTTACAATCTTTTCACGTTTCCGGTTCTAAAGGCGTACCCGCGTTTTTTCATACTTCCGTATAATTTTTATAAGTTGTACTATTGAAGAAAAAATAGTCAAAACCGTTGCAATATCCCGTTATAGGTGTTCAACTTAGGTTCGATTTTTTTCACCCTAGGTTATCTATAATCAACCGAGTCGACTACTAATTGATGTCGGTAAAGATTTTGCTTATTTATGTAAATGTAGATAAGTAAGGGTAATCGTAAAAATTATATATATTAAAGTAATGAACTAAGTTGAAGGGGAAAAAGGCATCCGGTGAGTACACGCTATAGGTAAGAGGTTATAACCTCCTACCCAAGTAATGGCACTTTACTATATACTTTGCTAATATCCCTTTTAGGCAGCGGCAAGCTATCATGCACTTTGCAAATGCTACTTTTAGGCAGTGGCACACTATCATATACTTTTTAGGAATGCATCTTGCAGAGTGGCACTTTACCGTATACTCCTATAGAGGTATAATCGGTAGCGTAGTCGCTTACGAACTATAGAGATATATAATGATATCTAAAAATTTATTTAAAAACGTAATTATCGTAATTACATAATATTTGTACCTTGTTTACAATTTTAATGGATAATAAAGGATTAAAGTATTTTTTCACCACGTTTAATTTTGGAAGGATAGGCTCGATAAACCAAAATTCTCTTGCTTTTCTTATTTTATTTATGTTACTGGCCTGTAAACTAAGAGGTTTACCCGAAATATTAATCCGTAAATTATAGGATAAACAGGAGGTTAAAAATCATCGTGCGTGAACTTTCTAACCTATTTCAATAGTTATATTGAATTTAATAACGATGAATTTATATATTATTAAAACGTATATTACGGTGGACTATACGAATAAATTTGTTGAAATAAATGCCTAATTACTAAATCTCGCTAATATACTCCTTAAACGGGAACCAGAGAACCCCTAAACGTCCACGGTTACGGTATTGCCTCGGGATCGGCCCGTATTAGTATTGTCGAATTCGGTAACATTGAAGGATAACGAAACGTCGACGATTATAATACCGCCTCAGATCTGGCCCATGCTAATACCACCAACTTCGATAACATTAAGCAATTATTTTATTTTTGAACCAAACGCCTTAACAGCATTATAAAACTAAAGTATGACAAACTACTTGTTATGCATGGTTTAACTCCTAACAGTTACCGAAGATATTGAACGTTTCCAGGTTAAATTAAAAAAATTCAGTATAAATTACGAATTATAACATCTACAAAAAACGTTCGGTACGTTACCATAATCGTTTATAACTATTGAATTAGGAACTATTAACGACGAAAATCTTATAATAAACCTACGACTCGTTTAATAGGTCATCCTGTTCAAAACATTTTATTTCGGTTTTTTTAAACGGGATTACTATTGGAAAGAAATTATCGTAAATATTAGACTTCTATATTCAATATAAACGTAATATAACCATACGAAACCTCGTCGTACCTTAAGATAAAGTCCTCTTTAAGCCCTTTATATTTTGAATCGCTATGAATCCTATATTTCAGTCAACTTTATAATTGATGTACTGGTTATCGATAATGGATTATAATATTTGTTAATTTTTATGAACAAAATTTTCAAGTTCATTTTACTTAGGGTAATATGATTTATAACCACCAAAATGTATTTGGAACGCTTTCGAGATATATAGTGACGATGTTTTGAATTTCCGGAATTTATTATTAATAATTAAGGTTCCAATTGAATAAATTCTTTTTCAATAACTTTATATTTTTTCATAAAATTCAAGCTATCTTTATCAATGATATATAACTTATAAAAACACGGCAATATTGAATAGGATAATGAAAAGGTTAAAAAGTACTTACGAATTATTGTTGTCTTTTAATAATTTCATTAGGTATTATATATTTTAACTCATTATTTTATATTGAATAATCGGAAAACAATGGTTATTGGATTGAGTACGAATCAGCTGGTCAACAGGTACCAAATATCCCTTATTTTTAAGGTGAACATGGAAATAAGGTTGTTAAGTAACTTGAAGAAACGAACCTTTATATTGTTAACATACTTACGTAAAGGTACGAAATTAGTTGAGGCGGTTGTAATATATATTGAATAATAAATATAAATAACGGTAAATTGTTGGAAATGTTCGGTAAAACGATATAAAGTTGACTACATTTAATTTAACTTACGTACTATTAAAACTAATTGCCTGAGTAAAACGTTCGACTAATTATATATTTAATATCGTATTGTCGGCGTTTCGAATCCGTCTAATATAGTTTTAAATATCTTTAAAAATCTCTTATATTTTTCATAGTTGTAGAAAAACGCATGGTTTTAAACATTTCATCCTTTGTATGTTTCATCAGATATACACCAGGAACTTATTTTCGTCGCGGATAATACGTAAAAGGGTATATATATAAAAGGTAAATCTTATGATATTTTAATTACAAAAACCAGAAGGGATGGTATTCAATATATATAAGTTGAATAAAAGGGTTATAATAAACATAAGCAAAGGTTATTCAATTTTTTAATGTATTATAACTTTAAATTGAATTCAAGCGAAATAAAAAGATGTACGGTTTTATAATAGCTTGTCGTTTCGATTTTGGCGTCAGGTATACCCTAAAAGGCTTATATCAGATGAGTCGTCTTTACTTCAGGAATAATATAACGTTAATAATAAGGGGTAAAAATCCATCATTATTATATTGTAATACGATATATATTGTTTGGTATATATGACTCGGCTTTTTCGGATAAATATTTGATTGTAAAACAACTTTTAATAAAAGCCTACAAAAATTACCCATAAAATATCATTATTGTCGTTCTCTTCCTCCGAATGTTAGCGCCAATAACGTTGAAAACCTTAATACGATTGATCCAAGACGTTAAAAGAAGCTGAAGGAGGTAGATAACGCAAAACGGGGCGGATACTAAATGACGCCAACGAGAGTAGTTAACTTAAATCGGGTTAGGTATTAAGTAAAGCCTATAAGGTCTAATAAGGTTATATAGGACGATTATTAGAAAAGGTCAACGAAAGTAGATAACGCGGGATGCGGCGGGAAAAGCGACCCTTTAGGTAGGATACGAAGGATTGTAATACGTTAATTTACGTCCAGATAGCGCGGTCGATACAGATACTATCATTAGCCCGTTTTCGGTCGATTTAATGTGCCTATTTGTATATAAGGTTAACTAATAAAACGTAAGCGAAAACACGATTTTTACGATTAAGTCTTAAATATTTTTCGTTGTTGGTAGAGCTTTAGACGTTGCAAAGTTGTCGATTCGATTGGTTGAAGTAACAGTAGTATTACGTGGTCAGATGGTGGATGTATTGTTCTAGGTTTTGCAAACCGCTAGCCGGTCTGCACTGTAATTTGTATGGCCAATTGCTTAGCCCGTACCCTAAAGTGAAGGGCAGCATACTGCACTCGACTTACACCTAATGCGGTAAGTCTCTACAAAGCGATACACTCAACTTGTAGTTCAATATAGTCAACTTTACTGTAATTAAAGTTGACCTACTGCACTATATGTAATACTATTCTAATACTGGCGGCTTTTTAGTTTGTGTGCGTACGCCAGTATGGCTGACCAATCTTTTCCGGTTACTACTATATTGCCTTCTCGTCAACTAGCCAGACTCTTATCAATTCCAGTTGAATTCCATACTAAATTACACCTAATTGCATTCAAATTAACCCTATTTGACCTTAATTACTCCCTTACCCCGAGGTCCGAGTTTATTAACTCCTATAAAAAGTTGTTTAGTTACAAAACTTTACAGGATTTTACTTTAACCGTGTTATTTAAAAAAATTAATATTATTAATTCCCTAATAGTCTTCTAGTTTTTCAGCATATTCTTATCCAATTTTACGTAATTTGAACTTTCCGGGCGGCTTATTAACGTAGCCCTCGATACGTATAGTCAGCCTATTGCTATCTTAAAATCTTTCTAGAGCTTTATTCAGTGATACTTTTATTATGGCGTTAGCAGTGTCATTTTTTCCATTCATCCATAGAAACTCCTTAATTTTACTTCTTTTGTAGGCTTCGCGTAATACAATTACATCTATTATCAGTTTCTTTTCACTGGTGGTTCCAAGTTTCGAAAGGTATTCGAAAAGGCTTCTCGAGTCAATATAAATCACCACTAAAATAAGAGAAATATTTAATTACCTAGTGATAATGTTAAAGGTTTCACACTGCGCTATGCCTACGTTAAAGCTTGCTATTATTCCATATACTTCCAATATTAATACGTTTCTTGTAATCCTTTTACATTAAATAAAGGTCTAATAAATTAGGCTACCGATAATATTAAACTGGTTTTCATGTCTTTCTTTATTAACTAGGGTAATTAGGGAGTCGATTTATAAAGATAAGTCGTATTATTCATAAAGGATCCGTCCGAAAAAATGATTAACTTGAACTTTCATGGGTTAATTAAAATTATATTAATCTTGCGGTCTAAGTTTCGCATTTGCTACTCGAACCTTTTATTTAATCGGTTAAAATCCTTATTTGTTGGTTTTTGTATTTATACGGCGATTGATAGGTTGTAAAAAGCTTTTAGCTGGCATAAGGTAGCGATATAGTTGCTTCGAATACGTTATTTCAAGTACCGTTAAGCTTTAACATCGTTAATCTTGTTAAATTTAGTTAAAATAGTTTTTTGACCCTTTTAACGAAAGCTAAAGCCAGTATTAACATTAAACATACGGATTAACGATCCGTTAAAGTTAAATTGGCTATATTTAATCAATGTCGTTATTAAATTTCAATTCCAAAACTTAGATTTCTTAATCGCCTAGTATTTTAGTAACATAAACCCAATAATTTCGTCAAAAGGGGTATCATCAATTTATATACCTACTATACCGATTTTTTTTCTTACGTTACTAGTAAATACGGGTCGTATATTAAAAACTTTATCGCTAACCGTAATTTAGAGTATGATTAGTAAGTTAAAAACCAATAACCTCCTGTTTTAGCTAATCTATATATTAACTTAATATAACCTATTATCGTACCTGAAGAGTAAATAATATGGAGTTTTTATCATAGTTTTAGTAGTGCGATTCGTTGTCAATCTGTTGCTAACTAAGTATAGGCTTACGTTATATTACGGTTATTAAACGTAAACTTGCCTTTATTTTTGGCTAATAAACTTATTATTAAAGTGACTACCAAGCGTTAGTTAATCTTTTAAATCGTTAGCGACTATATAAAGATCTATATTTTACCTTTCTTACCGTATCCATAAGTGATTAGTCGTGATTTTTCGTACGGCCGCCCCGTGGTTTTGTTTTTAACCCCGTGGATAATCCTCGACTTAAAGATTGTGATATTTGGGTTTTAAAGATTAAAATCGTTTTTCGACATAAATTGTATAACCCCTCGAGTTAGTAGACTATGAATCTCTACTTTGTCGCTTTCTTTATAGGATTTACCAGCAGTTTTAATAATCTCTTGCGTTCGAAGATTTAATTTCAAATTTTCGTCTTCTTTTCCCCTGTTTACCTAAACAGTATTATAGATACGCCTTGGTATATATTTCTCCTTTTTAACGTTTTTATTCTTCAGAGGCCGTCCACGCTGTCAGCATTTTATCGGTTTTTCGATAATGGATAAACTAGGTTCGTATTAGCTCGGTCTCCTGCCTTAAAGCTTTTTATCGTTAGTAACTCTAATGTAAGGCTTAATTTAAGTGGTTCGAAAAGATATTAAACCATTTGTAATTTCAATAACTACTTCAAAGTTCTCGATATTTAGTATCTTATTCGAGACCTTTTATTTGCCAAGCTCCCGTTATATGAATACTTCACTTTATAACGGCAAAGCAAATACGTCGATTGTTAAAGAGTTATTTTTGGTGTTAGGGGCGTTATTAATTTGGCGGCGTGTCGATTTTCTTTTTAGTTCTATTAAATATTTGTTATAGTCCGCAGCGCGTTTCTGATTACTTGCTGAAGGCTAAGATTCACTCGTCAGGCGTGGGTACAGTTTAAAGACTAGGAACTTTAACACCAAGCCGTTAAGACCTATAATATTGTTTAGGATTTTTACTGCTGTTTGTAAGCGTGCCTCCAGATTCGTAAAACTTTTAATTTTCAAAGTAAGGATATTATACGTTTGGTGAAATAGAAAGTATTCTCTTTTAACATTTCTAATACTTTAGTAGGCTTGTATAAGTACCTATTTACACTTGATACTTGTTATTTTGGTATCTTCCTAAAACTTTACCGCGGAAAAGTTGGTACCGGTATTGTGAAAGATTATGTTAAATGATCCTAAATACGTGTTAATTTATAATATCCTTAACGTTTCTTACGTATCTTTTTCCGAAAAGAACTTTAAAAACTTAGCTCCATAAAAAAAAGCTCCCAAATTTACTACGTAAAAAACAAGCTTGTTATTTAAGTAAAATACAGTAATAAAAATCGTACAGCTAAAATCCTAATTATATTTTAACGTAAACCTAAATTTTCGGGGGGGGGTTAGTATACGTTTGATAGTGGTGATAAAGTCTTTTAATGGTTTTTAGGATAAAGTATTTCATATCGTTATGCCCTGCAGATTTAGGACTTTGTATAAAGTGTTAACGGTTAGATAGTTAAAACACCGTTGTAATTAATATATTTACAGCTTTGTCAAGTTGAACAAAATTACCTTCGAACCTTAAAGATAAGACTATAAGTGCTTCCACTCAAGGGCAAGTGAAAACCTTTCGCCGTTTTTAACTAGTTTATTTACGTTAACGTCGACGTAAACATCGAAAATTTTTATATCCTCCAAATAAAGAAAGCAAAGGGTAAGAAAATTGAAAATGTGAAACTTAATTGATTTTACAATAGTTTAAATTACCATCATCTCTAATAACGACATTAATTCGCCTAGTCTAAAGCTGACTTTAGCCTTACCAGTATCATAACAATTAATTTTAGTAGTTATAATGGTGTTCCTTCGTAATGTTACATATTATGAATAGCCTTCTATTGAATACCTTGATGCCCCTATATCTGAAATAATACCTTAAAATGTGTGGTCCGCGTAACGATCGCAAATATTAAAGGTTTATAAGGGGTTAGAGACTTAATTAGGGTAAAATTAGGGGTTTTTACCACTTAAAAGATATAGTAAAGCGTAGTTAGCTAGTTATTAGGCCGTATTAGAAATAGTATCTTCGTATCACTTAATCTATTTAGGGGGGTTAGCGGTGTTAATTAGCTTGTCTTTTTTAAAATCTGCGATATAATTTAAGTAATTCTGTTTAAAAGCAATAGGGAATTAGGCGTGATATATTGCTTTTTCATTGTTAAGTTCGGCAAAGGTTTGTCGAGTTAACTAGTAGCCAAACTTTCTACAAATTTGATATCTTTTGCCATTATCACGACGATAGTAATGGTGCTTAATAGGTCCGCCTCAAACTTAGACTTATTAGCGTTTATATGGTTATTACCTTTAGATTGAGGTCGATAGGCCAGACCTTAGGCGTTATAAACGACCGTATTTACGGTCAACGTAGTTAACTACCATAAGGTTTTTTTTATCCACGTTAATAAAGTTGTCAGTTTAGGTGTATATACTAAGCGAATTTAATATACGCGTTATTACTGTGGTAAGTAAGGAATGTAATTGGCTAAAAAGTCTTCGTAGGTGGTATTTGGGCATTGTAGAGCGTATTAAAATTCATTAACACCCATAGCTATTACCTATATCTGCTCACGAAGTGTGGCTTCGCTAACATAGGTTTTCCCTATTACTTTCTAGCATAACATTAACTTATTAAACATCTAAGTAAAGACATCCATTAGTATTTACTCATTTTTTTCTTTGTCATTATTGTAATCCACCTAGTAGTAGCCTAGTTTATGTAATATAATATAAGATATATGTTGTGTTCGAAGTAGCCCTTTATGACATCTTAGATTTCTGTAATGATTACACTAAATACCTGTGAGTAAATAGAAGGTATCAGGGGGTTTATGTTAGCAGTAAGGTAGCAGAGGTAACAAAGGTGCAATATCAAGAAGATGTTTTTTTATGCTGTAGGATGATCACTAGCTGTTAGGTTATTCAGGTGTGTAGACTAAATACTTAGATTGACAACTGAAGAGTTATGAAGGAAATACTATCTATGTGGTGCTGACCGTGTCCTTATATCCTATGGCCTTCATACTATCTTCAGTACTGGCTTACTACTGCTCAGTGACGCTCATCGGTGCTCACTGAGGCTTATCAGTGCTCACTGAGGCTTAGTGAGCACTTGTGATCTAAATTACCCTAACCCTGGAGGATTGCCTAGTCCAGTGCTGACAAAGAGATGTTCCCCGCCTGATGTGTTGGACTTTAGGATCTCGGTAGCTCAGCTGCATACTAGCCTGTTTCCTGATCCGCCAACGTGCTTAGGTCATAACAATTTCGCGGAACGTGGTAGCTTTAGTAAGGAAGGTTAGGTCATAGTCCTTAACGTGTTTCGTAAGGATTCCAGGGAATAGTAAGTGAAAACCTGAAGGAAGAACTTCTATCTATTTGCAGATATTTAAAAAAGGCATTATCTTGAAGTCACAGAGTTTGTATAGCTTTCCGTTATACTTTTTTGAATCGTTTTAAATATTAGCAAAGTCCGTAAAAAGCTTGTAGTTAATGTTAACCATTTTGACAGGTTTTAAGGGAAATTCGCGATAGTTATCCCAGCCTTAAATGGTGTTTCCTGACAGTTTAAGCCTTAAAGTTTCTTAGATACGGTATTAAGGGTAATTGTCAGTCGCCTGGCCTAAAGGGTAAAGTCCTATGGTAGGACCTGTGGTGAGCTTTCGCGCGTAGAAGAATCTGAAAGTAGAAGGTTTTTAAGGGGCTTGGCGGTTAAATTGATAAGGGGTAATAGGTACTTGAAGGTTTTAGGAGGATTAAAGATCCTATTTAATTAACTAGTGTAAAGCTTCAACGTTAATACCTCTAACCACGTTGGCAGCTGTTATTTTACGTGCCCTGCCGCCTCTGAGGAAGTACTCCGAGCTGTCACGTAAGGATACGGAGCTGTCGAGCAGGTTAATAGATTCTTTATCACTAACTTATAAAAAGGTTCAACTTATCTAAGGGTAAGTTAAAGGTCTCTTCAATTGTGTATAGGGTCGGTAAGGTTTCTTAATAGCATTTCCTTTAAACCGTGGGTTATAGGGGCGTTTTGTAAGCTGGGCTAAATCGAAGGGAGCTTAGGTTAACTTCGTGGCGCTTTGTATTTGAATGAAAATCCTTTATTCCTCTAATCAGGACCTAAGTTTTAACTTAACCCCTTTTTAAATTACTTTCTACATATCTATGATCCAATCTTTAAAAAAATCGAGATATTTATTAAAAGTACGGTTAGAGTCGTGACTATTATTATATTTAATGATAAAATATCCGACGAAGTTAGTAAGGTGTTTTTCCATTAATTCTTTATCTATATGCAGCGTCTAAAGATGGTTGTCATAAAACTTGGTAAAACCAGTTTTCAATGCTTTCATTGCTTCTTTTCTAATGGGGTTAGTGATAGCTTTAAAGTGAACGTTAGCGGTATATATCTTGACGTTTTGACTTATAGGATTTAATGGGCGTGTAGGTCGAGAGATTTGGTGTTTTAACGTAAGGTCGCGTAACGTAGCTTTCTTAGCGTAACTTGATGTGTTCGCTTATAATAGCAAACTTAACTATTAAAGTAACGTAGGAAGTGAAAAGAGTAACGTAGGTACAAAGGTTTGGTATAAAGGGTAAGTTCGGAGGTCGTTTATTATTAAAAGTTGCGGGTAGAGAGCAAAAGTTTTTTTTTTTAGGCCATAGAACTTAGTCGTTTTTATAATAGTAACACCTGTAGTAGTACTAACTTAGCCGTTTGTCAACTTACCGAATTTTAAGAATTTTAACAGTTAATTTCAACGTCTTTAAAAAAAGGTTAATGAAAATTTCTTGGTGTTTTTCAGTAACGATACCGTCGCTTACTTCCAGAATGCCGTTAGGGACTCACGTAACCCAAAAGTCTTATCTGCTTTTCCTTCCTTTGGGGACTAGAGTAATACTAATAAAAGCCTTTCGCAAAAATCTTTCCTTTACCCTAATCGTCATAGCCGTAGAGCGTAACTAGAAAGTATATTTTTCTTTTATTTAGCTAATTTGTTCTGAAGCTAATAAGCATTAATTAGTGTTAGTAGGGCTTTCGACGTTGTAATTATATCGATTCGATTGGTCGAAGTAACAGTAGTATTGCGTAGTCAGACGGTAGATATATTGATTTAGGTTTGGCAGACCGCTAGCTGGTCTGAACAGTAATTTGTATAGCTAATTACTTAGCTTGTGCATTAGATTTAAGTGCAACGTACTGCACTCAACTTAAACCCAATACGGCAAGTCTTCACAAAGCGATATACTCAACTTGAAGTTTAGCATAGTAAACTTTACTATAAATAAAGTTGACCTACTGCACTACATGTAATACTATTCCAACATTCGCCATATTTTATAAGCCGTAACTTATATTAGTTATAAAAATATAATTCATATAATTATATTATTTCAATTGTTTGAAGCAGTCTTATGAAAGGGCTCATAATGAGTATCAGTAAAAAAAATAAAAGAAGAGATATTTCGAGTTAATATACGATTAATAAAAAGAGTACGGTCGCGATAAATAGAAAAAACGGTAAAAAGTGATAGGGGCGTTTTCGAAGACGATCAAACCAGAAAAAAAAGGCACAGCGGAAACTTATAACTAAAGAGGTCGTACCCTATATAACCGGAATAATAAGGATGCCCTACGCGCGAACGATAATACGAAACTAGGAAAATTAATTAATTAATTTGAAAAAGGCGAAATTGTAAACGAGCTTATAAATCGTAACTTTATCTTGATGTTTACGGGCAGATAATAGGATGTAAACTCTGTTTTAAAAGGTTACGATAAGCTGACGTTAGAATATACAAAAGCGAAAAAAAGTTATAAACTGTTGGTAATATCTAAAACCTTTGGTTTTACGTGAAATAAGGTATTTAGAAGAGTAATCAGAAAGATTGGTATTGTAGTAATAAAAGATGATAGATGCAAAGAAGTAGCATTCAGAGGTGCACTCCACAGGTGAGGGATTATAAGCCCTCACTCAGAGCGTACCACTCTAGACCGCTCCATGCATTGCCATTCGAAATGGTATAAGTATTTCAGACCGATTCATATATAATGCACTTTGCATCTTGCAAGAGTGTAGCCTACAACGTGACACATTATCGTGCACTCTGTAGGAGTGTACCCTATAATAAAGTGTATTACTACTAAGCCTATGTATATTATCTATAAGGGTATATAATAATATCTACACCAGCAATTTTTTCGTTTTTCCTTATATACTCCATACATATAGCCTAGTAGTAATAGTGTAGTTGTTATTGCGAAGTTCCAAATTAGTAGGCTTTATAATAATAGTATTATTATAGTATCAATTGTAAAAGGTCTAAGTTAACAGTTTTTGTAATGATAGTGTAGTTGTAAAGGTTAAAATTAGTAACTTTGGTTGAGATTAGTAATGTTTAGTCGCGATAATAATTATAATTCGGTTAGGATTAATAAGATTCGACGGTAGTAATAATTATAGTTCGAGCTTAGTTAGTATAGCTAAATACAGGCAATATAATTGGTAATAACAACTTTTGTGGTTTTTAATAGGGGTAATTGCGTGGAAGTAATTACGTATTAGATAATTATAAAAATATACATCGTTATCGGTTAAGTTAAAACTTTTTTTCTTTTTTTTAAAGGCGCGTAATTCAAGCCGATATAAGTACTTATTTTAATTTAACCATTATTTCCCTTAATTAAGCAAACCATTCTAATAAGTAAGTTTTTAGCCAAAAATTATATACTAACCTATCCCTCGAATAATACCGCGTAAAAACAGGATAATAAGGCGCCATTTAACGCAAAATCGTTGGCGCGCGGCCGCCGCCGCCGCCTCCGCCGCTGTTACTACTAGTTCGCTCTTATCGGGTATAATCTCGTTAATTACGGCCATTCCGCCCGCCGCCATTACGTTACCCAGCCTTACAGCTGCTGTTTTATCCTCTTTTGCTACCACCGTCACCCTCCTAAGCCCTGCCGTCGCCGCCGCCTCGCCCCTTTCCGCCGCCACCGTTACAACCCCGCTCTCTCCCTCCTTTTCCCACCCCTTCTCCAGTTTCCAAAGGGAGGAGAAAAAAGCTCCTAAGGTTATAAACCTTACCCTTTCTTTACTGGTAAATATCTAATTACCCGTAAATCCATCTTTACACCGTAAACGCAACTTAACACAACTACGCTAAGGTTCGTATATTTCAAATCCGTTCGTTCGTATACCTTTAATCTGTCTTTTGTTAAATAAGGAATACGAGGCGGATTTTCTTCACCGCCTTAAGATTTGTATCACTAGGATACGCTACGAAGAATTTTTAACGCGTAAAGCGTTAAAACAACGTATCTAGATTCGTAGTTCCAGGCTGTGAATAGACACGCCTTACGTATTTTATATCGCATCCGAAACTGTGGGTAAGTTCATTAATAACTATCACGAAAGTGAAGGTCGTTTGGCCCGTTACCACTGTTATAAATGGATTAGAAACTCGTATACCCCCGTTTCGATAATCTTAAAACCATAAGCTAAAGCCGTATTACATATCCACCGACTTTTTGGTAAGTTTTAACCGAACTTTAAAAATTTCCTCCAATAGAAATATACTATTCGAAGCACTTCGAAAAACAATCTCAATTGTAAATAACCAAAACAAAATGATACTAATTAGTAATAAGCGTTAATCGGCGGTCCGAAGAAATGGTAACCGCCATCGCCGGCTAAAAAGGGGGCTTACGTATATACTACATAGGTAAATTTAACGACGTTATCACACATAGCCGTCAAAAGGGTAATCCCTCCTTTATGCCTTTACCTAAAGGCATAACCAGTAAGACGTAGGGCTACATCCTCGCTAATACTTATACCTTCAATAATGGTAATAGCGGTAACACTAACACAAAGGGGGAAAACGATAGGGAAGACGATAAAAACACGACGCTGTCGCCTTTTCTCTCTAAAAGTAGATAAATACCCTCGGGCCGGGCCGACGTACCCAATTATAATACAGTACGTTATACAGTAATATTTTTTTTAAAAGGACAATTATTTATAAGTAATTTGAAATAAATAAATAAAAATGTAATATACCAAATTCGGTACGATATCGTAAATTAAAACAAAGGTAAAATGAGGGCTTGACGCAAATAGTAAAAAAAAACAAAAAAAAACCGAATGGGAAATTCCGTCGTATCGAGACGTATAAAATAAAACGTATTAAAATATTGGAAACGATACGAAATAATAAGGTTAAATGAAGACAAAATTGGGAATCGGCGCGAATGAAATAATACAAGCTGATTCGAATTAACAAAAAAAAATTAATAGTTTATTATGGTCACAAAACTTTCCTAATAACCCTAAAAAAAAAATTATCGATATAAGTGTTTTCAATACTTCGTTCGATATAGCTTTAGTTATCATATCCGTTGGGTTGGATTTTCCGTCGATCCACTTTATTTCCTCAATTTCACAGCGTTTATATAACTTGCGTAAAGCTATAATATCGATTATTAAACTTTTTTCATTTATGACACCTAATTTTACCAGGTACTTATAAAGTGAAAAAAAGTTAGTATACACAATAAGAGAGATAAAGCGTAAATCAAAATTAAAAATCATTATTCAGAACGTTATCTTCATAGTAATGCCCGAATCGAAACCTCTAACTATGTTATAAATTTCGAAAACCAGAACGCTTTTCGTAACCCTTTTACACTTAATAAAGCTCCAATAGATAATATTCCTACAAAAAGTAAAGTTGTTCCGGACCGATTTTTTGTTACCAAGGACTAAAACGAGGTTTATTTGTAAACTATAGTCGTTATTATTAGTAAAAAAGCTGTTGGTAAGAATGAACATCTTTAAAATACGTATATTAAGCAGAATAAATTATAAACCGCGTTTTAAATTATGTATTTTCTATAAAAGTCACTTGTTAAACGCTTTCTATATATCGTTTATTAAGGCGGTTTAACATTTCGCGGCAATCGAAAAATTCAATATCGCCTTTAATTATATTATAAAGGTAACCTAAACGTTACATACGAATTTCTATCTATATTAGTCGGCCCGTTTTACGTTATTTAAAACGACAAAGGTAACTTTGTCTAACTAACATTTTTGCGTAAGGCTTAAAATGCTGTTCTGCAAAGGAATAGTAGTGTTATTAAAATTAATAATATATTTTTCCGTCAAATCCGTTTTAGATTCCGTTTTAAACCGGCCTTCAAAAGATTCTTTTTCTAAATAAGGAAAACGAGGTGTTATACAACATTAAAGTATCGTCCATCTATATACCTATTAATATAAAGCCTTCCGAATTGGCTATTAATACCAACAAACACGGGTCGAAAGTAAAGTTGGTTATTTCGAGTTGTTTTCTATAGTACCTTTAATAAGTGTTATATTAGTAAATACCAACTTTAGCTGAACCATAAAACGGATTCATAATTCATGAAATCGTTTTGAAATGGTAATATTACCTAAAATCTTTTGATATATCGTCGTAAATTCGTTATTTAATATATTCTTCAATTCAAGTATATACCTATATTATATCTCGGAGCTTAATTATAGATTATGTAATATGTTAAAGAAGACTGCTAATACAAAAATCAAGCGATGGTTATCCAGTTATAACGTAACTGATTATGTTATGATATCCTTTTTATTTTTATCGTTATATCCTTTGACGACTGAGAGGATCTTTTCGTAAATTTTTCCGGTTTTATCCTTAATTTTATAAATAAAACGGACAAAAAGAATCTTACAATTACTGTAAATAACCGAGGTAAAACATTTCAAACGAAATAAGCTTTGATCGATTGAAACTAAGATTTCTATTTACGTAAATTATTTGAATAAGGTATTTGGAAGGGTAATAACACCCTTGTAACGAAGTTTTAAATTAAATTCATAATTTTCCATTTACTTTTTCATAATCAATGAATCTGTGGCAAAGTTCCGAAGATGTTTTTTTGTTTTTAAACCGAAGGAGCGCTTTCAGCGACGAGGTTTTAGTAGGGTTAATATAAACGGGTCGCTTTTATCTAACGTAATCAGACCACCGAAATCGTATTTCTGAAGCGAAGTTAAACCTAAAATCGGTTTAAATCCTTCGTTTTAAAAGGTGTTCTATAAACGGTTTTATTCATCTCATAATTCTGAATCGGTCCTTTTCATTTCTTTTTTATATTCGTATGTTATCATTTAACAAAACAAACTTATAATTTTTGGTAAATTAATGACGATATTATAGGCCTTAAACTCCTTAACCTTTTAAAGGCTAATATATCTATCTATCTTCCTCTAAACAAAAACTTAAAATTTTAATAATAACTTTAAAACGCTAGTTTTACGTAAACTATTTCTTATAACTAACGCTTTAGTTATATCGTTCTTCACAGTTAAGAAACATAATACTATCATAACCTTCACCATAAGATTAACTCTTTATACTATAAACAGTAATAGTGTAAAGTCTATATAAATCCTCGGGTAAATACTAAAAACAAGAAGCCTGGGAATAAGCCTACTTAAGCCATAAATGTTATTAACGGCATTAACCGCTATTTAAAAGATAAATTCTTAAAAATTAGTACCCTTTAGGTTTTTCGATAATATTATATACGCTCTTTTCAATAATTCATAATACTATTTACACTTTTTAATACCCTATAAGGTTTTTACTAAAATCTATTTACACTCGTTACCAGTTATTCGAACCTTAGTATGATATTCGGTAAAGTTGAAGGTTATACTAATGTTGTATGTAATCCAATTTAAGGGCTCTAGGTAAACGTTAAACTAATAGTTAACCAAAATGTTTTAATAGTTTATAGCGAAAACTCTCCGTATAAATTTAGCGGTCTAAAATAATATTACTTCGTCAATGACGTAAAGGACCGGTTATCTATCTCAATACATAATATTAACAATTACTTCGTAATTAAAATACATATAGTTTTAAAAACAGAACTTAAACCATCGTAGGGTCTATAAATATAGCTGTCACTTATGACAAACCTTTTCTATAACTTCAAATACGTCTTTTCCTATATCTGTATAGCCTACGGCGTAAAACAAGCGTAAAAGGCCTTTTATAACCGAGTATCTGAGTCGTCGGTGTAAAATCCACAATTTTAGATAATTTAAGTAGATTCCCTTAATTATACGTATTTCAGGGACAAATTACAAATAGCCGAACTTAAGCCGAAGCGATATGAATACATCATTTAAACCGCGGATAAGTTAATTAGTTGTATTCCGAACCTTAATTCCGAGCTTATTTATATCAGCTAGTAAAAGTAAAAATATCATTTTAAAGTCTATTACGTAAAATTTAATCTGTTCAAAACGTGTATTTATAACGACCGTTCCGAACGAAAACGCTTTACTTTTACTAAATAAGACCTTTCGATATTTTCCTATTAGGTTTAACTTAAACTTCGAAAACTTCGCCGCAAACGCATCGAATTACCGCTTTCCAGCCGTTAAAATTCCTGCTACACCAATATCAGGTATAATTCCCTGAAACCTATTTCCGTATCTATTTGAAAACGTAATTTATAACGTTATATATGCGTTAAACACTTCGTTTACTTAATCCAAACCTATAATATAAATAAAAAGGGTGTTTTACAAACCGGTGAAAATACATTAAGCGGTTTTATCATCGTAAACTAACAGGTAATTATTATTATAGTTAAAGTCATCTTATCCGGATATATATTTGTAAAGGTAGGCGTCGAATCCATTATCTGTACTTTTATACTCAGCTATATATACAATAAAATTTACTTTTATCCGATCCTTAAATGTATACTCGGCCCAAAATTGTCGTTCAATCCGAATTTACTCGTAAACAGGGTGGTTTATAAACCAATAGCCGATTTTACCGTATACGATATATTGCTTTTACAAACCTGCCGAGTTTTGTATACCTTTTCGCAAATATTACTATAACTACGATACATTTCACCCATTTTTAAAAGAATGTCTCTATCTCCTATTATTAGGGTTCTCTTCTTAATACCTATACTTTAAACGCTTGTTTTACCTTAATTAAACTTTAAATCTTCGATTCAAAATATAGTAAATAATTTCGATAAGGTTTACTTTAGTAATTTAGCCTTCGCCTTTAATCTCATTAGCTATAAATACTAATCAGAAACTCGCTTATCGGCGTATAAAATTCTCAAACGATATTATAAATCTTACAAAAAAAGCTTCCGAATCCTTTTCTAATTTAAAAATTATAAAGTTGAAATCCAGGTTTTCGCGATAAGCTTTTATCACTACTTAAATAAATAGTTTATCACCTTTATATTTTAGTCCAAAGGCTACCTAACACTTTCAAAACTTAATTAACAGGGTGGAAAGGATTTCCTATACGTTTTTATCAACGTTTTTCTGTTGATTTTTTACAAATTCTCAAATCTTATCAATCCAGTCCTTATCATAAAGTTTGTAATTAATTTCTGTATCGAAATAGAATTTAAAGTGGTTACAATACTTCAAAAACATATCTAGCTATATAAGGTAATATATATCCTATTTTTAAATTACCTGAATAATATACCGAAGAAAATAATATAAAATTATAATAGTTTAATATTTAGTTATTTATATTTATTGAATATCGCCTGTATTTCATTATTCAGTAAATTATACCGTTCGTCCTTATAGTTCTTTTCCTTATCCCAAATCATAACTAAGTTTATAAGCTTTATAAGATATTTTTTTTAATAGGAAAGCGATACAATGAGAGGTCGCGATAAAAGTTGTGGTTAGCGGGTATTAGTCCGTAAAATACGTATTAACGTTTTACGCCGCTCGTCAATTTTTAAAGCGGGTTATTTTCTATATTTAAACCGATTCTTTCATGGTCAATCGGGCTATTTTCGGAATTTCAACCGATTTCTTTATAACGAAACGGGTTATTCCTATCGTTCGGGATATAATATAGTATTCAGTTCAATTCTATAATTTATATCGATATAAAGGTATATTATATTTCTATAATAGATAAAGATCATAGTCGTTCTACTTCATAAACTCTATTTTTAACTTAGGATACAGGTACAAGACTAAGCCATTTTACTCTTTGTCTTCGTCGTTTCAATAACAGCCTCTTTTACTCCATAAGGTAATACCCTTTTACAAATTCCATTAGGTACAAATATTTATCCTTTCAATCCGGTATATTGTTATAATCCAGACAACGGTTGAGTCAGTAAACAAGCCAGCATGCAGCTGAACCACAGAGAACCTGTAGTTCAACACATCAGACGGGGAACATCTCTTATGTAAGCAAAGTGACTAAGCAAGTCATGTGATGGATCAGTATGGATCAGTTACTGATTCAAAGTGAAGCTACATGGGATCAGTAAGGATCAGCCACCGATCCAAGGTAAGGCAGCACTAGATCAGTGGGATTAGTGCGGTGATCCAAACAATCCAGTACTGAAGATAGTATAAAGGCAATGAGATATAAGGACACGGTCAGCACCATAGATAGCATTTCCTTCATAGCTCTTCAGTTGTCAATCTAAGTATTCAGTCTACACACCTGAATAGCCTAACGGCTAGTGATCATTCTACAGCACGAACAAACATCTTCTTGATATTGCACCTTTGTTACCTCTGCTACCTTACTGCTAACATAAACCCCCTGACACCTTCTATTTACTCACGGGTATTTAGTGTGATCATTACATATATCGATGAGTTACGTTATTTGGAACAGGGCTTTTATAAGGCGGCCATTCCTACCTCCTGGGGTATTAATACCTCTGATTTGTAATTGGATCCGTAAGGCCTTGGCAATAGTATGATTCACTATTTGCTATATATCTAACGTTCAACTCGATTTTTTTTATAAAAATTATTTAATAAATAAGGTTCTTGCATTTTCTTCTTCCAGTAGCGGAATATAACGGTCAAGATATATATGTTTACCATATAGGGTTCTAGTTACTCAATTAGCGAATCGATAGTATTATCACAAAGGCCTAGGTCGATTTCATACATTATAGCCTTTCTAAATCCCATATATTCGACTAAAAGGTCGAAGTAAGTGCTAGCCTCCTCTAATATTATTAGTCTTAAGGCTATAGGTATAGGTATCTCGGGGCTATTGGAAAGAATGGTTTCCGTATGTACTTGGTATACTAAAACGGTTTAAATTAACAATTTCGGGCTATTATTAAATTCGAATACCTACAAACGGCAAATAAAACGAAAATTAAATGATGAAAGGAATTAAAAAAGAGTTTACTAACGATTACTAATACAAAAAAATTATAAATAATACGTAAATAAAACGTAATTATAAATAAGTTAAACGTTTTAGATTAGTTTTGTTTATGTTTAGTAGTATTAAATGAGCGAAATACTTAGCAAAAATTAAACGTTATAAGTACTAAACTTAAAATATATAAAGCGAACATAGGCAAATTTAAAACATATAGGGAAAACATGGAAAAGGTGGATAAAGTAAAGGGAGTATAATTGTATATTCCGGTATTTGGTAATCGGTACGAATTAATGTATTGTACCCACTTTTAGTAAGGCGATCAATTTGTTTGGTTTATACGTAACTGTTTTTACTAAAGAGATTAGTTTGGTTAACGAGTTCGTAACCACTCTTAAATTAAACGATCAGTTTGAATGCTTTGTTCGTAACCGCTTTTGTATTTTGCGAACGGTGTGGATTATCGATTTTAAATCGAGCGGGTCCCAATTAAAGGTTTCAAAACTTGGTGATTTTGGCTTACATAACCTGGTACATAATAAAACGCTTTCCAAGAAGTGCCCGGGTATGTAGAAACGCTAAACAAAGGTTAATGGTAGTGTAATAGAGCCTTCACTAAATAAAACGCCAAACAAAAGTTAATAATATCGTACTAAAATTATCTCTTTTAAAGTTACTTAATCTTTACAGTCTTTATACACGTCGGTGTGTGATTCTTATAAAAACGAAGTGTTAAAGCAAAAATAGTTAAAACCGCTATAATATCTTGCTATAAGTATTTAACTTTTTTTTTTGGCTTTAAGTTATTTGTAATCGACTGGGTTAGCTACTAATCAGTGTCGGTAAGGTTTAAAACTTTCAATTTTACGTAAAATAAGGTATTAAGAAAAGTAATTAAAAAGATTAGTATTATAATAATAAAAGATAATAAATTCAAAGAAAAAGCATCCAAAGATGCACGCCATAGGTGAGGGCTTATAAGCCTTTGCCCAGAGCATACCACTCTTAACTGCTCTACGCATTGCCGTTCGGTCTGGTATAGCTATTCCAGATCGATCTATATATGATACACTTTACGTCTTACAAGAGTGCAGTATGCAGCGTAATACATTATCGTACACTCTGCAGGAGTGCACCCTGCAATACAGTGAAATACCACTAAGCCTATATATACTATCTATGAAGGTATAAAATAATATCCATATAAACAAGTTTATTTACTAAATATACTATCAAAAAGGGTGAATATACAATCGGGTTTTTGATAAAATTCATTTTAAGGTTTATATTATTTAATACTTTACGAAAAACGCGATATCTTTAGGCGCGGTAAATGAGAATATGAGACAAATATATTCAGAAATTCAATAAACGATTCATATAAAATATATAAATATTTTAACTTATAAAAAGAAGAGTTTAACTTCGTTTTTACTATTATTGAATATAAAAAGATTACCTATAGCATAATTGGGTTACGTAATAAAGTTAATGGTAAATGTATTGAAGTATCAATAAATGGTATACATTATAGAAAAGTTAATCATCGTTATTAGATATACCAGCAGCCGTACAAATTATACTCGAACGGTTAAATACATCGGCTATAATAATAAAAAAACAATTATTAGTAAAAGACTGGTAACTGGAAAATAAAGATTATAATGAATATTAAAAAAGAGGATTACAACTTAAATTATTACAAAATAACGTAATAAAAATAAGCAAAAAGAGGTGAATTAATAGAAGAAGAAAAAAAGGTAGGTTCTATAAGTTATGATAAGAGATGTTTTTATAACGTAAGCGGATTGAGATTAATAAAGTTAATACTTTATATGACGCGTTAGGAAGCGCGTTATACTGCGTAGCTGACCTGGGATTAGTAGGTTTATATATTATTCGGCGTATTAAAAAGCGTATTATATGGCGTATTAGGAGGTATGTTATATAGCATAGGCGGCTCGAGATTAATAAAGCTTATACCTTATACGGCGTATCAGAAGGCGTGTTATACAACGTAGGCATCCCGGATTAGCACGGTTTATACGTTATACGACGCGTTAAAAGGCGCGTTATACGGTCCGTGCTCGACTTATACTCAGTTCGCACTTTATATAGATATGACCTATGTTTAGTATTTAGCTAGCGGAATACCTTAATTTTAGCGGTTCTTAATAATAGGGGGGATATATTATAAAATTAGGCTATTAGCTATTAAGTTTATAGGTTACGTGACTATACACATAACGGGATGTGTAGTACCCGGCCCGGGCGCGGTCCGGGCGCAGTCTATAGGCATTACGTGCGAGGGCACGTGACGAGCCGTGCACGGACCATGCACATAAGTCCTGCACGAAGAACCTCTGTAACCTTCTCTAGTTTTCCTTAGTACCTCAATTGTTAACTTCATTTGGCACCTATTTGGTATACCTTTGTAGGTCGGACTATAACAGTCGTTGTCACCGTGTCCTGTTTGTTTTAATGTTCCCACCTGAGGACTTAAGTCATATACTCCTATAAGGAAGGTAAAATTCATCTTTGGGATGCCGCCTCAACGAAAGCAAGATAAACAAAAGGACCAGGATGTTGGAATAGTAGTAATTGCAGTGAAGTAGGTTAACTTTACTTGCAAGTGAAGTTAACTATACTGACTGCAAGTTAAGTGTATTGTTTGTGGGCTTACTATATTGGCTTCAAGTCAAGTAAAGTATGCGCCCACTTCAAACTAGAGTACGGGCCAAGCAATTGGCCATACAAATTACTGTGCAGACCGGCTAGCGGTCTGCCAAATCTAGAACAATACATCCACCACTTGACCACGCAATACTACTGTTACTTCGACCAATCGAATCGACAGCGTTGCAACGTCTAAAGCCCTACCAACACAGGACTTGTTTTGATATCTTTGTTTGAAGGCTTAGATAATGTGGTACAGGCCAATCAAAGTTTGGACCAGCAGAGAAAAATTCATAGGTGTTTTCGTTATGTATGAAGTAGTAGTTCACGGGAAGTTCATGATGATTTGAATTCTCTCAAGGAATCTACCCAGAGCAGATTATTTGGAAATGCCCGCGGGATGTTGGGCATCGTTCTGAAAGGGGATTTGTATGGCAAGTTGGTGGTTGGTGAAAATGAAGCTGCTGTGACGACGGGCCTTATGGGGGTTTATAGGGAGGGTTAATTTATAGTTTAGGCTCCAGAATAATTTTGTCAAAGTGGCCCGTATCGCCACACATGCTCCCTGCATGATCTAGGCCTCATCCGTACCTTACAGTGCCCGTCCAGGCCATCAATTATACTCTGGAAGTTCAAATACACAGCCGGCACGTCAGCACCCTTGCCCCAGATGGACATCTAGAAACCATCCTCTCCATCGAATCGCTTTGCGGGCGTGGCGCTGTTCAGATTCAGCTTATTCTTGCGCTCGTCTAGCTTCTTAACAACCGCGCCAAGAACAACCTTCATCAGATCATCTGTTGACAGCGAGCCCGGCTTTCCACTCCACGTTGTCGTATCCACAATGTCGCGCGTGTGTGTCTCTTTACACAGCTCATCATCCAGGTACTCGAACTGCCTCTTCACTTCGGCGCTGGGCTGACCAATCTGGAAGAGCTGAATCCCAATCTGGTGCTCCGGCACGTTCATTTCGTCCAGCATCTTAGCGATACTGACGAGCGGCTTCGTCACATCATCGTCGAAACGTCCCCTGTAGCAATTTCAATAACCCGCGCCACACATGGGCAAACATCCAAGCATCCGACGAGGGGAAGCCACTCACGCCGTGATCACAATCAAGTTCAAGGCTGCGCCCTCCTCGTCCTTCTTGAGCATGGCCCCATACCAGCCGAGCAGCTTGCTCAGGCGTGCGCCGAGGTTGCACTTGCCGGCGGGCTTGACCCGGTCGAACAAGCTGGCGACGCCGTCGGCGCCGGCGGCGTTGCCGCCGAGGTGGCGGTACCCGGACTTGCGGAAGCTCATGCTGGCGAGCAGGCCCTTGGGCCGGTGGTTGAGGAAGAAGATGTCGATGCCGTCCTCGTCGAACTTGGCGCAGACGGGGGCGATGCGCTCGAGCAGGGCGCGGACGTCGTGCCAGAAGGGCGCGATGTGCTCGCTGTCGTCGACCAGGAACATGGTGTCGAAGCAGCGCAGGAACGCCAGCGTGTCGCCGTAGTCGTCCAGGTTGACGCTCGACCCGGCTTCCGTGTCGGGCTGCGGCACGGCGGAGGGCCATTCTTCTGAATCCGCCATGTTGGAGGGTTTCGTAGGTAGAAGTGGACGAAAACGAACGTGGTCTCTCAACAAGCAATAGTGCGGTGAAAAATCAGCGGTGGTTGCAGGCGAAGAGAATATATCAGGGACAAAGTACTAGTCCGTGAGCTGGAGATAGGAACAATATATTGTTAAGGCCCTTGTGCCGTGTGGCTTGGCGATATGTCGGTTTGGGGCGGTGAGGCACGTGAGGCCACCCCTCAAATCATGACCAGGTTCGCTGACGGGTTGGCTTGCGAAGCCGATTACTCAGCAAGGTTGCCGTATGGAATAGTTACTAAAAGTCCACGCTTCTACAATGGTCAGGGACATAATGTAAGCACGGCGCTATTTGCGGGAAGAAAACAGGGTAAACTTATGTATCTTTGGGTGATTTATATTACTTGGGACTTATCGTAACATGATGGTGTTGCTTTCAAGTAAACAAATATGTGTTTTTTTTACGAGAACAGCTCTTGCCACTTTTCCCAGTGCTAAAAGCCGTTCTTATATTAAAAGGTGGTCACAAACTCAAAACTGTATATTGCTCGGCAATGTAAAAGTACATAGTAAAACAACCTGCACCATGGGTAAATTTGTAACCTTTGACTGGATGTGGTCGATGTTTACGTGCAGGGGTGAAAAAGTGGGGTATACTTACAAACACGGCCTGGTACAGTCATATACGGTTTGTTAGCAGTCGTCGCTTTTGAAAATGTACAAATAGCATATTAAACAGTGTTTTTTATGTATACAATGATTTCCTTGCAGCTATTTTATGGTAATCTTGGTGGTGCTTTGATTATATCAAGTTCATATGGCCGTTCCACTGGTTGGTTTCACAGGTGGGTGTGTTTGACAGGTGGATGCGGTAAAGTACTTGGTATACAAATAGGTATGGGCTGAAGGTACTGGAATAAGGCCTCTGCTTCCGGCGCCTATTTCCAGGCCGCATTTGCATACCGATCACACACAAGGTATCTCAGGTCATGGCTTACCGCCAATCTCAACGCTGCGGACCAATTCTTCAGGCCTCCAGACCTCCCAAACACGAGCATGAGTCGACTGTCATACAACACACCTTGAAAGCCGTTGAATCAATACCTGGATGGCGATGCACATACGTGGCTTCACTTAGTCTATACGGCGACCTTGCTGACTAACCGGAATGTGCAAGCAGGGCGCTTCCAGCATCGTCCCCTGTCGGCGAGCCTAGTGTGGCAGCAGGGGAGCCGCAGTCGTGACGTCGATTCCCTCAACCAACACGCATCACTAGAAAGCAGGGAAATATTCGACTAGCTCTGTCACAGCTTCATAGTGTACGTCGAAACTTCTCTGGACAATGTTTCCGTTGTTTAATACTCGGCTTTCTTACGAGCTGTGATTTTGTTGCCCACCCAGTTCACTGCTCTGCTACGATCTAGTTGATCGCACTCCGATACTACCTAGGCGGACTCTGGCACCTGTTCTGAAACGACCCACACGCAACACCGTCCAATACTCTCCACACCTGGGCAACGACCTCCAACAGCTTGCTGCCAACGGACGCCAAGCAGCTTCTTTGCTTAACTGGTTGGGCAAAGAGGGCTCGACATCCGTTCCTGTACAAGCATAGCCCATACATTACCACGGGAAACCACCTAACCTCATACCGCCACTATGTCTCAAGCAGTGCTGAACTTGGTCGCCAAGAAGGTGCTAAAGAACGCAGCGGCCAAGAACATCAACGCTTATGTATGTGCCCAACTCGGAGGGATTTAGTGACCGACCTTGGTACAATATGCCCAGTGTCTAACCAGTTTGACAGGATCCCTTCTTTGAAGATGTCAAAATTGTCGATATGAGAGGCAATCCCACAGGCGAGGTCAAGAAGCGACGGAAGGGCATCCCAGTCGGCGTGTCCGCCCATGATGGAAAAATCCTCACGACGGTCCGGAAGCGCGCATACCGACTTGACCGCGCCATCAGTGTGTGCGGCATCAGGTTGGGCTGGAGCGCTGTCATCGGCTTCATCCCGGGGTGAGTTCTGAACCAGCCCGCCCACGCAACCCAC